>JAKOOJ010000002.1:9702500-10367500 GCA_022577455.1 Arizona elegans | reverse complement strand
TAGATCTTTATTATGTAGAATAGACTGGCCCATGCCTTAATGGCCCATTAACAAAGGTGTGTGGAGGGGTGAATTTCTGCCTCTATTTTAGGGGAAATATTCTGCCATTTTAATAATTCCTAAAATATCTCATTTTTCTAGGAGAAGGATGGGTGCTAACTTCCTACATTATACTGAGTTCATTATCCAGATTGTCAGTGTGATCTTTTCAACTAGTAGTACCTAGTCACATTTATTTACCTGTATTTCTAGCTTCAGGCAGAAACTAGCCATAGTTTTGCTACCCAGAACCAATTTATCATCATTTGTATCTACTTATGACTGGGTAAAACCAACTGCTTTAAGTATTAAAGTACCATATCTTCTTAAAGGCTCAGGAAAATAATCTGGGAAAATTGCCATGCTTTCAGAACATACATATTGCAAGTAAATATAGCACTATTAAGAAAGTCATTTTAAATATGTCCTGTAGAGTACATAACTTTGAGGCAGGTTTTCTTTTCCCTAGTCAGTAGTATACACATAGAACGAAATAAGTGTTATAGTAAATAAAAGGAAATGGTGGCTCAGTGGCTAAGATGCTGAGCTTGTCGATCGAAAGGTCAGCAATTTATTTATTTATTTTATTTTATTTTTATTTATTTTTGCGATTTATATGCCGCCATTCTCCCGAAGGACTCAGGGAGGCTTACAACAACAATCAATAATATAAATCACAAAATAACAAAACAAGTTAAAAACCCCTTAAAAACCATATTTAAAATTATTACAATTTGTGCAACCCCTAGCAGATCAAGTTATTTGACGGAAGAGCCACGTCTTCAGTTTGCGTCGAAAGGAGAGGAGGTCCAAGGCTATCTTGAGCTCGGTGGGCAAATCATTCCAGAGTGTCGGCGCTCCGACAGAGAATGCTCTCCCCCTGGGGGCCGCCAGTCGACACTCTTTGGCCGACGGCACCCTGAGGAGGCCTGCTCTGTGGGAGCGCACAGGACGAGTTCAGCGGTTCAAATTCCTAGTGTTGCATAATGGGCTGAGCTCCCGTTACTTGACCCTGCTTCTGCCAACCTAACAGTTCGAAAGCACGTAAAAAATGCAAGTAGAAAAATAGGGACCCCCTTTGTGAGAAGGTAACAGTGTTCCATGCTCTTTTGACATTTAGTCATGCTGGCCACATGACCATGGAGACATCTTCAGACAGCGGTGGCTCTTCGGCTTTGAAATGGAGATGAGCACTGCCCCCTAGAGTCAGGAACGACTAGCACATATGTACGAGGGGAACCTAAATAAAAGGATGGACTCTAAATTTGTGCTCAGTGATATCCCACCTAAGATTAAGAAAGGAGTAGATTTGCCCATTAGCTTCCTTCCCCCTCCGACCAATTCTTTTGAAAAGCAGGTCTAAATAGTGAGCAGTAACAGGCTGTGGAATTAATCCACATTGAAAAATTCTAAAGTTTGTTATTAAATTTGATGGAAATTTTGCTTTAGATATTTTTCAAAGTGGAGACAACTTCAGAGAAATTCTGCCAAAAGTGAGTTGAGTTTGAATTGAATGCTAATGGATAAAGTGCAGTATTTGCACACTTAATTGGGTTATTATTTATTTACTATTTACCAAATTTATTGGCAACCCATCTTATTACAGGATAACTCTTAATTGGGTCATGCAATGAATGTATGTGTGTTTGTGAGTGGCCTGCAGATGTTTTTACTTTCATACTTTAATGATATTCCAAGAGAAGAAATTATGAGGAAACTTTCCTTCGTTGTTGTTTTTTCATGAGAACAATTGTTACTAAAAAAGAAGTATATATATATATATATATATATATATATATATATATATATATATATATATATATATATATATATATATATATATACACATATACACACAACATACACACACACACACACACACACACACACACACACACATATATATACTTCCCTTTAGAAATAGCTGAAAGCTTTCTCCTTCCTGTACAAAAATCATGGACTCAATTTTTCCACCCAGACATTAGATTTTTAAAAAAGGTCATTTCTATCTAACTCTAATTAATAATACAGTAAGCCAAGCATGCTGTTTAATGAAAACCTGACTTTTGTTTTGTTATTATTATTATTATTTTGTCAAGGAAATTGTAATAGATTGTGGACACAAGAGGCCTCACAGAACTGTTGGGCTCATTTGAGACGAAATGAGATGAAAGTCAGGGAAGAAAGGGACACGCCTGGAATAAAATGCAATAACCTGGAAATGCACGACTAGAACAAAACTGCATATTTGATCAGGATAAAACATAAGTTGACTCTCTGTTCTCAATATGAAGGAAGAGAATAGATTAACAGGAAGGAAGGGAAAAGGTCCTTTGGAAATATGAGGAGAGGAGGGTAAGGGAGGGGAGAGGGGAGGGAGGGCAGGGGAGGGGAGGGAGGGAGGGAGGGAGGGAAGCAGTGGTGGGATTCAGCTGGTTCTGTCCAAATCGGGCGAACGGGTAGTGGCAACTGTGGGAGGCTCTGTCCAGCCTCCTGGACGTAATGTCCAATTGCTGTAAATGTGCAGAAGGCTGCACGTGTGCTCACATTTTTACGAACCGGTAGGGAAGGTAAGTGAATCCCACCTCTGGAGGGAAGCAAGGAAGGAAGGAAGGAAGGAAGGATTTTTCTTGGTCCTTAAATCAATAGGATGAATTAGCATAATAGACCAGTAGATACCATTTTAATTTTTAAAAGGAAGTATCAAGGAGCAGAACATCAACATCAGAATTGATGCAACAATATTTCATAAAAATGATATAGAAAATGCAAAGAAACACATTTTTGTGGGTATAATAGTTTTGCAGCAGATATTGTGTACAAACACAGTGTTCCATAGCTTTCTTAAAATTGTCTATCCATTAGTCCCAGCAAGAAAAAAATGTTTTGTTTCAATTGAATGTTGATTTTTAAAATTCTCTGTACCAAAAATTTGCTGGCTTTTGTAAGTCCACCAGGCATGATAAAATGACCCTTCATGTTGTCCACATTTCCAGCAAAGATTTGAGGTACCTTTATACATTCTGGATAATTTTTCTGCAATCATGTAGCTTCTTTGGTGTTTCATCTAACACCAGGGAAAATATACTACAGTATTCATGAGCCAATTTAAATCTAATCACATGTCATGCGGCAAGGTGGCTGAGTGGTTAAGATGCTGGGCTTGTCAACTGGAAAGCCAGCAGCACAGGTTCAAGACCTGACCTCCATGCAACAGGTGAGCTCCCATCCCATCCCAGCACCTTCCAACCTAGCAGTTCAAAAGCATACAAATGCAAGTAGATAAATAAGTACCACTTTGGTGGGAAAGTATCAGCACTGCACAATATCCAACTAACCATGGAAATGTCTTCAGACAGCTCTGGCTCAATGGCCTTGAAACGGAGATGAGCACCACACTCTCTATAGCAGGGATGTCAAACTCGAGGCCCTCGGACCGGATGTGTCACGCACTGGCCACGCCCACTCCCAGTTTAGGAAGGGAAAAAAGTCACGATATGTCACATGACAACAACATGGTGCGACACCCCTGCTCTATAGTCAACAATAACCAGCAGAATAAAATCTGCAGGGACTTTTTTATTATTTTTTTTTACACGCCATGTGCTTAAAAACTAAGGTGAAAAATCAATTGCCTGTCTCCATCTTGGAATTCAATACATGATCAGTGCTCCTTTGTTTATTCGTCTACGTTTCAGTACCATTCAATATTTCACCAAAAACAGTAAGTTTTTTTATTGTCAAACTATACTAGATTGATTTCTTTATATATATATATTTTTTTCTCTATGTCTCTGAGCAGTAATTTTCTATTGTTTCACTGCTGAGAAACAAGAAAGAAATGTGTGCAATTATATTAACCAGTATTTAATGAAACATTTGGGGAATCCAGATGCACACAGCGAAATTGTCAAAATATTTAAACAATGGTTCAAAGGCTCACATAATTACCTTATCCATTTGCAAATATTCTCCCATAAAGCAGGAAAGATACTACCTAATCAAACAGAAATAACAACAAAGGATTCCTGCCAAGAGCAAACTGAGTCAATTCAGACAGGGAACTGCAAAACATAATGATACGAGAAAGAGATCTTTATGGATAAGTTTTTATAGCATGATTAGGAATCACATTTTTTACTTATTGGAAAAAGAACATAGCAGAAAAAGTAATAAGTCTTGAAGAGTCATTTAAAACACTATATTACCATTTGAATATACAGGCTTTTTTATTTTGTTTTGCTGAGCCAGAATAATGGCAATGTTAAACTTTCAGAAACGTTGGTTAAAATTCCCATTTCATTTCATTTATCTTTCTTGAAATGCCTAACTACACTTGATTATAATAGAATAGAATAACAGAGTTGGAAGGGACCTTGGAGGTCTTCTAAGTCCAACCCCCTGCTTAGGTAGGATACCCTACACCACTTCAGACAAATGGTTATCCAATCTCTTCTTTAAAACTTCCAGTGTTGGAGCATTTACAACTTCTGGAGGCAAGTTGTTCCACTGGTTAATTGTTCTAACCGTCAGGATTATTAAACTATATTTTTACAAAAACGGAAAAAGTCTCCGATGCATTGTAAAAACTGACTCACAAAAGCATATTGAAGAATAGCTAAACATCACCCTTAAAAGCAAGTTTGCAATGTTATTGGTTTCCCAATTTTTAACTTTTGCTAAATAAAGAAGGAATATCCAAGAGCCTTGGTGGTGCAGCAGAGTAAACTGCTGTTAAGTAGCACTAGCTGCCTGCAATTACTGCAAGTTAAAATCTCACCAGGCTCAAGGTCGACTCAGCCTTCCATCCATTCGAGGTAGGTAAAATGAGGACCTGGATTGTGAGGGCAATAAGCTGACTTTGTATAAAAAAGAATACCGCTTGGTGGGGGGGGGGGGCGAAAGCCCTACTAAGCAGGTATATACAAAAGTATGAAGGCTATTGCTTAACGCATTGTAAGCCACCCTGAGTCTCCGGAGAAGGGCGGCATATAAATTGAACCAATAAACAATAATAAACAATATCCTTTCCAAAATAAAAAAGAGGGTTAAAACTAGTCATTCAGGAAATAATAAGAGGTGGACATTGATTTTGAATCACATCCTGTCCAACCTAGTCATGTGAATACTAATTGAAGATCTTTGATTTGTCATTAATTAAAAATAACTATAAAAGTACATTAGTCTCACATCATCGGCCTTTTGATGTATCAAAAAAAAAAAAAGAGAGAGAGAGAGAGAGAGAGAAGTTATTTTTGCAACAGAAAGAGTGTGCTTAATGCCATGAGTTTTGCATCATGGAATTTGAATTTCCAGTTCTTGGTAAGAAATGCACACCTGGATCCTAGAACTTATACTTCCATTCCTCCAAACTTTCCTAGTGATGTTTTGTCTCATCTAGTTATTTGCTGTTCCCACCAGAAGTGTTTCAGGGGTTGAAGTTGGAGAGTTCAAAAACATCAAGATAATATCAGGCTTGTGATGGGAACACTGCATGTGACAGGCATAAAAATGGTGCCGGGAATAGAAAACTGTCCCAGGCAGAAAATTAGGATTGTGTTGCAACCTCCCATTTTCTCTCTCTCATTTCTCTCTCTCCCTCTCCCTCTCATTTCTGTTTTTCTCTTTTTCCTCTCCCTCCCTCTCCCTCCCTCCCTTTCACTTTCTTTTTTTTTCTCTTTCTTTTTTCTCTCCCCTTCTCTCTCTCATTTGTTTCTCTCTTTTTCCCCTCTCTCATTCTCTGCCTCCATCATTTTCTCATTTCTCCCTCTCTCTCTTTCTCTTTTGCAAATGAAGACACTCTCTGCAAGCGAACGAAGTGGTGCCACTGGCAGCATTGATTTAAAAGCATCCTCCGGGTGGCTTTAAATCTCGCATGGGGGACTTTTGCCATCTGAAGGACGCTTTTCAATTGATGCCACCAGCGGCACTTCTCAGCTGGAGGAGTAAAGAACCTCAGGGAAAAGAATGCTGGCCTCAACAAAACTTTCATGCCCACTCCGGGGATCAGGCTCGGAGAAAGCCGGATAGCCCTTGCCAAAGATGCTTGCTCATCAGCTGGTCAACCTGCCTGCTATGTGCGCCTTCGTTGTGCTTTGGCTGAGCCCGGCAGCTTGCTTGAGAAGGGTATCCCTGCTTGTGCGTACCCACCCAGCCCCACAACAGCCAGCCAGCTGGTTGTGTGAGGAGAAGGAAGAGGAGGGTCATCTTTGCGGAAGTGCCCCCCCCACATGGCTCGTGCTCACTCCTCAGCTGTGGGCCTGTCCCCCTTTCCATCATACCCTCATCCCGGATCCCATTCCCACCCCACCAGTCCTCATGTTAGTGAGGTTGGTGTCAGCCATAGCCAAGTTGGGCCAGTGTCTGGGTCAGAGAGCAGGTTGCGCGACCAGGTTGGCAGGGAGCTGCAGGAGAAGAGTCAAAGAGCCACATGTGGCTCTGGAGCTGCGAGTTGCCGACACCCATCCTAAAACTATCCTGGGATCTCTGTATTAATTAAAAGTTCATTGATCTCCAGTATTGTAACAAAAAAAGAAAAAAAAAACAGTTGCATTTTTCAATCATCTTTATTCAACTTTATTGTGTTTTTCCACCTTTTGTAAAAGGAGAATGGATAACATTCACTTGCAGGTTGTTGAAGCTCAGGTATAAAACATACCATTTTATATCATTCTCTCACTGGCAGTTTTGCAGTTTCCCTGGATTTCTACATTTCAGTGGTGGTCTGCGGAGGGCTGCTTAACTGGTCATTTTTCCTATACAATAGCTTTCTGGAAGGGTTTTTGGATCAAAAAGTGCACGTAGAGAGGCTGCAGAGTTGTGTAATAGATAGCAGCGGTGGAAAGACAGAGATACACAGCCTCCCTGTCACCATAAAGCATCAAGGAAAATTCTAAGACACAGCAAAATGAATTTCTATTTCTACCTGACAGAGAGACACATAAACAAGCAACAGGAGAAGACACTTTTCAAAATAATAATAATGAGCAGACAGCAACAGACAGCAAATGTCATATCTTACAAAGAAGGTAAAGAAACAGTGGACCGCCTAGTTAGCTGCTGCAAGAAGTTCTCAGAAACTGACTACATAGTAGCAATGATGATGCTTTGGAATATCTGTAAGAAATGCCATTTGCCTGCAAGCAAGAACTGGTAGGACCATAAAATAAATAAAATAATAGAGAATGAAAAAGAGGCCAATGGCTTCTGTGACTTCAAGCATGTGCCACATTACAGCACACATTTAAGAATTGTTGATAGGAAAGAAAGAAAAAAATATGACTATTGGACACTGTAGTATCTGGAGACAGCACAATAACAGAAAGAGGTAGGGAAAATTACTTAGTACAAAGACCTGCAAATAGAAGTGGAATATTAACAAAAATAGCAAAAGAAAGCAAGGATGGTACCAATTGTACTAGGTGTTTTGGGTGCAATCTCAAAACATTTGAAACACTATTTGAAAGCCATTAGCGTTGACAAAATCTCCATCAGTCAATTACAAAAGGCAGCTTCTTTATTCAGAGTAGCTTATATCTTGCAACAATATGTTTAACACCATCAAACAACAGGTCTTTGGGAAGGACTTGATAGGTCCCTAAAACTGCCAAATTCAGTCTAAGCGACCAGCTTGAGAGTGCGATCAACTAATAATAATAATAACAACAACAACAACCTTACTCTGTACAGCTTAAATCCTCCGACGATACTTTAACAGTTCCTAGGTCCTTGGTTAGGACTCGAGCTGCTGAGCTATTAACCAGCCTCAAAGGCTATGACTCTCACTAAAGATTAAATAATAATAATAATAATAATAATAATAATAATAATAATAATAATAAATTTTGTCATAGCACTATGAAAAATGTAGTTGTATGTTTTGTCACTTCCTTGCAACCCTTGCATAAAAAATGACTAATTTGGTTTCTTCTGGGTAGAATTATTTATTTAGTTAGTTAGTTAGTTATGCTATAGGCATTGCACGTCAAAACAACTAGATACAAAGACAGTATTTTTCCCCATGCTATTACCTGCTAAATACATAATTCCCACCGCATTGTCTATGCCTAAGGATATTTAGCCATGTAGCAGGACTGTATTACTATTATCCTTCTCATCTTTCCTATTACCTACTCCTACTGGTATCTTATAACTATCACTTTGTTAGTTGTATGCTATGATTTATGATTTATCATTTTGTTGCTTGCACTGAAAGCTTATGCATCTGAGACAAATTAGTGTGTCCAGTCACACTTGGCCAATATTCTATTCTATTTGATTTGATTTGATTTGATTTGATTCGATTCAACTCGACTTGACTCGACTCGACTCTATTCTACTCTTTTTAATTTGTTATATAATGTATGTATGTTACACATTTTATTTCAGACTTCATGATGGCATATAGAATTCTTTCTCCTTCTGAATTTACTTACAACAACCCGGCGATGTAGGTTGACTGAGGAGAGAGGATGGTTCAAATTGAGCCTGTGAGTTTCTGCAGCTAAAGGTAGATTTGGAATTCAGTACCTTTCCTAAGGAATTTAAAAACAAGAAGATGTTGCCACCATGACACCAATGATTTCCTAAGCTTTTTGCTGACTGCTAGATATTTATTCCTGAACACTGAATTTATCTCCACTCCTTTCAGGTGACTGCCCTGTATATCTTTCCTCTGGGAACCATGTTGTGAAAAAGATACAGTGAGATTACAGCTTCTGAATTAATCAAAGTGAGTGACCGCTCTTTTGGGAATGGAATGGAAATATATATATTATTAAAGGCAAAAACAACCACCACTGCTTGGCACCAAAACGTTTCTCTGTTCAGTCATGAGAGACTGATTTTTATGAAGCCAAGGGGAAACCATGTGCGGCCCTGAAGATGCTGTGGTTGAAACATTTGTTTCTATCATCTCTTGCTGGCAAGAAAAAATAAACTGGTAGTAGAAGATTTCAATAGAAGAGAATATATGCATTTCATGGTTAAATTGTGGAGTCCTGGGTGCTCCTTAAATTGGTTGCTTGCTTGCAGATGTTTTATTACCTGACTGGGTAACATCATCAGTACTAGTGGGTGTTGGAATTGCTGCCTATTTATATATAATAGCTTGTGATATAAACAATGCAATGTAAGAACTATATAATGTAAGGATCACAACAACGCCTAGACGCCTAGATAGCATTTGGAGGACTAGTCAATACGATTCCGACCGGACACAGGTGAGGTCTTATATCAAGACCTACCTAGTGGCGATAAAAGCGGCAAAATCTAACCATTTTTCCGCTCTTATCTTATCTGCAAAGAACCGCCCAGCCGCCCTGTTTAGGGTGACCCACTCCCTTCTTCGGGGAGGAGTGCAGGAAGATCCCTTGCAGGGTCGTGCTGAGGATTTTGTGCAATTCCTGCACGATAAAGTCGCTCAGATTCGGGATGGCTTGGACTCCGATTGGATGAGTCCACGGGAGGAGACGAGGGCAGGTCTTGAGAATGTTATCTGGGAGGAGTTTGATCCTGTGGCTCCCGAGGATGTGGACAGGGTTCTGGGTAAGATTAGTGCCGCCATGTGTTTATTGGACTCGTGTCCCTCCTGGTTGGTACTGGCCTCCCGGGAGGTTACACGAGGCTGGCTCCAGGGGATTATAACTGCTTCTCTGAGCGAGGGTGCCTTTCCTGCCACCTTGAAAGAGGCGGTAGTGAGGCCCCTCCTCAAGAAGCCTTCCCTGGACCCGGCTGAATTAGCCAACTACCGTCCGGTCTCCAACCTTCGTTTTGTGGCGAAGGTTGTTGAGTGCGTGGTGGCACGACAGCTTCCCCGACACCTGGATGAAGCTATCTATCTGGACCCGTGCCAGTCGGGCTTCAGGCAGGGGTACAGCACAGAAACGGCATTGGTCGCGTTGGTGGATGATCTCTGGAGGGCTCAGGACAGGAGTTGCTCCTCTGTCCTAGTCCTATTAGATCTCTCAGCGGCTTTTGATACCATCGACCATGGTATCATGCTGCAGCGGTTGAGGGGGTTAGGAATGGGGGGCACCGTTCTGCAGTGGTTCTCGTCCTTCCTCTCCGACCACTCGCAGTTTGTGTTGGCAGGGGGACAGAGGTCGACCTCGAGGCATCTCGCATGGGGAGTGCCGCAAGGGTCGGTCCTCTCACCCCTCCTGTTCAACATTTATGTGAAGCCGCTGGGTGAGATCATCCGTGGTTTTGGGGTGAAGTGTCATCTGTACGCTGACGACACTCAGCTGTACATCTCCACCCAGACCACCCCAACGATGCCCTTGATGTGATGTCTCGCTGCCTGGAGGCCGTGCGGGTCTGGATGGGGAGGAACAGGCTCAGACTCAACCCTTCCAAGACCGAGTGGTTGTGGCTTCCGGCGTCCCGATATAGTCAGCAGGTGCCATCGCTGACTATTGGGGGTGAATCTTTGCCCCCCACAGAGAGGGCTCGCAATCTGGGTGTCCTCCTGGATGCATGGCTGTCTTTAGAAGAGCATATGACAGCCGTGGCCAGGGGGGCCTTTTATCAGGTTCGCCTGATTCACCAGTTGCAGTCCTTTCTGGACTGGGATACCCTGCGCACAGTCACTCACGCCCTTGTTACCTCCCGGTTGGACTATTGTAATGCTCTCTACATGGGGCTCCCCTTGAAGAGCACTCCGAGGCTCCAACTGGTCCAGAATGCGGCCGTGCGGGGGGTTGCGCCCATTGCACCCACGTGACACCCCTCCTGCGCAAGCTGCACTAGCTCCCAGTGGCCTTCTGGGTGCAATTCAAGGTGTTGGTCACTCCCTTTAAAGCGCTCCATGGCACAGGACCCGGGTACCTTCGAGACCGTCTTCTGCCACCGATAGCCTCCCACCGACCAGTCCGCTCCCACAGAGAGGGTCTCCTCAGGGTGCCATCGGCCAAGTCATGTCGGCTGGTGACACCCAGGGGGAGGGCCTTCTCTGTGGGAGCCCCAGCCCTGTGGAATGAACTGCCCCCGGAAATTCGTAAGATTTCTGACCTCCGGGTATTTCGCTGCACACTCAAGACTCTATTGTTCCGCCAGGCTGGGTTAGCAACATAATTCTAAATTGGATGTTTTAAATTTTTGGGGTTTTAAATTAAGCCAAATTTATTTAATATTTTTAAATTATTTTAAATTGATGTTGATTCTGTTTTTAAATAGGCTGTACACCGTCCTGAGTCCTTTGGGAGAAGGGCGGTATAGAAATAAAATAATAATAATAATGATGATGATGATGATGATGATGATGATGATGATGATGATGTAGGACAGGCAGGCAGAAGACCAACAAAGCTCATCCATGAACACCAACAAACCATCAAAAGACACATGAAAACTCCTTAATCTCATAACACAAGGAAAGACTCAACCTAGTTGAGTTTCCTAATTTCAAACTGTGTTTATCTTAGAACAGATTAAGTCCAAAATGGTGGCAGTTCCTGAAGCCTGACATTCAGACAAATCAACCATCAATTGACACAGAGAGATAAAGCACATATATGCTGCATTCAAAAAACAAAAGCTAAGAAGGAAACAAAAAGACCAGAACACATCCTCTCCAGCAGCCAACACCCAGATTAATACCAGACAAACAATAAAGAAGAAACTAATGCCCTAACCAAGGAACTATTATGGAGAAAACCATACCCTTACCAACCCCACCATCCCCATCAAAGTGGCTGGGCAAGCGACTGTATATAAACAGAGACTAAAACCCACATGCACTAGTACTGATGATGTTACCTAACTGGGTAATATTCAAATAAAGAATCAATGTTGATAAAAATAGGATCACCAACATGATCACCAACATCCAAAGATAGATATGGAAGAAGAAGAAGAAGGAGAAGGAGAAGGAGAAGGAGAAGGAGAAGGAGAAAGAACCAAGCTCAAAGAACATTCCATAACATAAAATTACATACGCATTGCAACTAGTCCAGGAAAACAATATCCCTTCGGCAGCTTCAGACATTGTTCAAGTGACTAGCCAGAGTTAGTTTTTGTTCATCACGGAGTTTTACCAGCCACCACCCTCTCTTATATAGTCTCTGGGGTGTGGTCCTGTGACTCAGTTCTAATCCCTAGCACACCTCCTTAACTGCTGCAACCGTTTATCACGCCTTCGTTGGCATGCATCCAGGAATGACGGCTCTCCTTCCTCGCTCTCATCCGAGACACCTGGCTCCTGGCTAATCTCCTCTCCCTCGGCTGGCACCTGAGACAGTGCCAGAGGGGAGGGGCCTGGAGAGGGAGGCCTGGCTGACTCCTCTCCCTCATGTTCGGAGCCTTCTTCCTCCAATGAGATAGGCTCAGAGGGCGGGGCCACAACATGGTGGCAGAAGTCGGTCTCGAAGGTACCTGGGTCCTATGCCATGGAGCGCTTTAAAGGTGATAACCAGCACCTTGAATCGCACCCGGAAGACCACTGGGAGCCAGTGCAGCTTGCGCAGGAGGGGTGTCACATGGGCACAACGAGTTGCGCCCATAACCACCCGCGCGGCCGCATTCTGGACCAGTTGGAGCCTCCGAGTGCTCTTCAAGGGGAGCCCCATGTAGAGAGCATTACAATAGTCCAGCCGGGAGGTGACAAGGGCGGTGGACATCCACCGCGTCCACACTAGAAGGTATAAATCATTAAATGGCAGGATACAGGATATATTGGGGAGATAGCCATAAAGTATGAATGAAACAGTTAATGAAGGGGTCCCATCTTCCCCCTTGAGAAATGGCAGATTCACGGATCTGACAGCTTTCCTAAATGTGCATTTTGTTCCCACCTTGGCCAAAGAGACGCCTGTAGGAAACTGACAAGCAAGGCAGAGAATATGTTTTTTCTCTATTCAATCAGATGCTTTCCCCACTTTATCCATGATAACACGATTACATGCATGTATCAGATAAAGAGCCATCCCAGGTGACGCAGAATGGAAGAACATGGGGCTCTACAGGTTTCCATTTGTTGAAAAACTGAGCATGGGACCCTTTCAATGTACCTTCTTCCTCAGCGTGGCCTGTCCCTGCTGTCATTTTGTTGCCCTTTGCAAGATTGTTCCGTTGAGGGAAGCAAGTCAGCCCCAAGCAAGGAATCTCACAAAGGCAGATATAACCTGCAACCCACTGACCTTGACAAAGCATTATCCATCACAATACACACACAGACAGAAATCAAAGCTTGGTTCTTATGTTGCTACATTTAATATCTGTTTTACAAAAACAGATTTGCATCAGTACAATTTAAATTTGTATGGATTTAAATGAGAAATTGCAGTTGCATGGAATGCCATCCCTTCCCTTCTCTTCCTCTTCCTCTTTCTCTTCCCCTTTTCCTTCCTTCCTTCCTTCCTTCCTTCCTTCCTTCCTTCCTTCCTTCCTTCCTTCCTTCCTTCCTTCCAATATATTTTCGGAAGTATGGTTTGGACTACAGTATAAGCTTTATGCTTCATATTTGAAACAATAAACATAGGTATGTGAATCTTAGGGCCAATGGATTCAAGCCTAAAGTTATTTGGCTGTGCCATTTTGTTCTGGCATGTATGTTATATCCAATGTTATTGCTTCTATATTTATCAGCCTTTGGGTATTCTCAAGCAGTGGTAACAATTGTTAATCTCATTTTTATTTATTTATTTTTAAATTTGATTTATATGCCGCCTTTCTCTGGAGACTCAGGGCGGCTTACAATGGTTAAGCAATAGCCTTCATACTTTTGTATATTTTATACAAAGTCAGCTTATTGCCCCCACAAACTGGGTCCTCAATTTACCTACCTTAGAAAGGATGGAAGGCTGAGTCGACCTTGAGCCTGGTAAGAATTGAACTCACAGTAATTGCAGGCAGTTGGATGTTAAATGCTGCCTTAGGAGGCATTAGCCTCCTACACCACTCAGGCTCCTGAAAATAAATGAAATTTATTTTTCATTTTTAGTTTCATCCTTAGAAGTTCTGTTGAAAGTCATTTCCAACAATTTGGATTAAACATGGATGAAATCTTGACAAACTGAAGCTCCAGTGATGTCAATACCACTATGTTAAGCTAACCTAACAGATTACATGGACCATTTGATATAGAGTTTCAATCTATGTTGTATCTGTTATAGATATTTTTTATGCTCATTGTTATTTTTAATATTATTTGTAAAATACCAATGTAATTTTTTTATTAATAAAAGCACAGGCAGAAGAATCATTTGATGCATTCTAATAAGTGGTGCCTACAGGATATGATTAAAAAAAAGTCAACAAGATACTACAATGGTGTGATCCAAGGTCTAGGCATTTTTACATGTGTCACATGACTGTGTGAAATTAAATCATACTGCCATGACCATCTATTTGACTTTTTGACCATGCCTTATGGACATCACTGGCCTCTTGAAATCCTTTAATCCTTTCCTCTAGTACAGGGGTGTCAAACTCATGGCCCATTGGCTGGATGCATCACACACTGGACACACCGGTTTAGCAAAGGGAGAAAAAGTTGTGATACATCACGTGACAACATGACGCACAAGTTTTGTTTTTGTTTTTGTTTTGATTTTTTTAAACAAAACATAAAACATAAATCCATCATCCATTACAATTGCAAACAGTGTGTCAGTCAGTTACAAATATAATATTTGAAAATAATTTTTATGAAGCGATAAAGCCATAGTTAAATAAATGATAAATGAGGATGTTTATTTGTTTGACAATATGAGAAATTAGATGATTAGTAAACTTTGAATATGGGGATGAAGCACAAAAGACTTGTAACCGACCAACATGATGCACAAGTTTGACACCCCTGCTCCTACTCCTACTCCTCTACCTCCTCCTCCTCCTCCTCTTCCTCTTGGTTGAACCATATCCAAATGCAACTGGGAAATTCTTGGTTTCTGAGAACATGTACCTTTTTAATGCTTCAGATAAAAGTGTGTTAAAGAACAAGACATTCTAAAAGCTGTTTGGTGATTTATCTCAAGTTGGTGATAGAAAATCTTGGCAGGATAAATGACTGGCCTCCGGGAGATTAAACGTAAATGCCTTTCAGGTATAAAAGTCAATCATTCAACTGAGTAAGAATACTGACACTGAGAATAAACCTCTCTGAATTGCTGGCCAAGGGAGGTTGCCTCAGCAATTCAAACAACACCCCTGATGAACCTGAAAGACAAAAATAGTGAAGTACTATAGGAACTTGTAAGATAGTGGTGTCAGCTCATCAGAAAAAGGGCCTGAAGCACTTATCTATCAGTGGGGTGGATACCTCAAGGAAAAGAAGAGACAGGCCACTACCTGACAGATTCATGGAGAAATGTTCATAATATGTACCATCCAGTTTTGATTTTTTTTGTCCCCTGTGCAGGAAAATATATTCAGACTGGTTTTTTCTTTCTCCAATACTGAGAACACATGAAATGCTCAATCCATATTCCGCCTTTCTTATATGGATGGAAGCTTTGATTAAAACTAATGAAGGAAGGAATCCTTTGGTAGTGACAGACTATCTGAAGTGACAAATTCCAGTTTTTTATTTTTTTTTAATTCTTTCTAGACTCCAATGTAGTATTTTTTTCCTTTTTATGACCCTGAAATCCTTTAATTCAGTGTAGAATCAGGGTGAATCAATGGAGCTGAATATTTAATGACTGGATGCCTTTCCTGATGTCTTTATCGAATTTAGAATAGAATAGAATAGAATAGAATAGAATAGAATAGAATAGAATAGAATAGAATAGAATAGAATAGAATAGAATAGAATAGAATAGAATAGAATAACAAAGTTGGAAAGGATCCTTGGAAGTCTTCTAGTCCAACCCCCTGCTTAGGCAGAAAACCCTACACCACTTCAGACAAATTGTTATCCAACATCTTCTTAAAAATTTCCAGTGTTGAAACATTCACAACTTCTGGAGGCAAGTTGTTCCACTGATTAATTGTTCTAACTGTCAGGAAATTTCTCCTTAGTTCTAAGTTGCTTCTCTCCTTGATTAGTTTCCACCCACTGCTTCTTGTCCTATCCTCAGGTGCTTTGGAGAATTTTCGTTGTGGCAGCCCCTGAGATATTGGAAGACTGCTATCATGTCTCCCCAGTCCTTCTTTTCATTAAACTTGACATATCCAGTTCCTGCAACCGTTCTTCATATGTTTTGACCTCCAGTCCCCTAATCATCTTTGTTGCTCTTCTCTGCACTCTTTCTAGAGTATCAACATCTTTTTTTACATTGTGATGACCAAAACTGAATGCAGTATTCCAAGTGTGGCCTTACCAAGGTATTATAAAGTGGTATTAACACTTCATGTGATCTTGATTCAGCAGATATGCAGAATCAATATGCAGCAGATCAATATGCAGCATATATTTTCTCTTTGCTCCCTGAGCCATTCTTTTCACTACACTAGACATACCCAATTCCTGGAATAATAACAATATTATTATTCCCTATCAGGAAGTATCCCAAATTCTTAAATAAGCAATATTATTTTTCCAAAACTTTGAATAGAAATATTTTTTTGCAGGAAGTTGAATATCTTTTACTTCTCCAGTCTTCTAAACTTCAACTCCCAGAATTCTCAGCAATGACTATGCTAACTGAAGATAATATTTGCAGCTCAGGGTTGAACTATGGAGTCCTTGGCAGGGGTGAAATCCAACAGGTTCTGACAGGTTCTGGAGAACTGGAAACGAAAATTTTGAGTAGTTTGGAGAACCAGCAAATACCACCTCTGGCTGGCCCCAGAGTGGGGTGGGAATGGAGATTTTGAAATATCCTTCTCCCAGGAATGGGAAGAGAATGGGCATTTTGCAGTATCCTTCCATTGGAGTGGGTTTGGGAATGGAGATTTTGCAGTATCCTTCCCCTGCCACACCCACCAAGCCATACCCACATCTCCAAGCCACACCCACAGAACCGGTAGTAAAAAAAATGTGGATTTCACCAATGGTCCTTCGTGCTCTCTGAGCTTGGTTCAGACATTTGCGGACATTTCATTACCAAATTAGGTAACATCATCACCTATAATAAAATTTAAGATAGCAAGAAAACAAGACTCCTTGAAGCTGAAGTCACACTACTAGAAGTCCACACTACTAGAAGGCAGTTAGTTTGGGTAAAGATTGGGCAGAAGAGTTTTAAACTGACATGTCTAACTAGCATTGCTCACAGATCTGTGACTCATGTTAAAATTCCCTACTATAATAAAGTCTTAATGTCTTGAACAATGGGAAAATTGGGACATCATGGGCCACAACAGATTAGATTATAAATTAAATAAGATGAGATGAGGTGAGATTCCAATTATAAAAGTAATTTGTCTTTAATGCAATCTCAGAAAACATATATTTAACAAAATCCTTCTTAACCTAAAGCTAATATTCAACAAAAAGTCATTGTTTATAATCATTTTTTTTCTTTTCCATTCAGTGCTAGTCATATGCCTTAGAATCTCTTCCTTCAGAAAGTTGTATCCTCACTAATGCTTATAAATTGGATTATCAAGTAAGCAATATGTAATTTTATTTGAGAACACAAAATTGCAAGAGCATTATTAAAATTTATGGCTTCCGAAGGATAAAGACATTTACTGAATATCTTTGAAGTTCACCAATTTGAAGTTACTTGCCTTGGCTACTTTAGATGGCTAATGTCCATTCACAGTCATGGCCTTTAACAATCTAGACATATTTCTCCTCAAGCAGCAGCTATGACTAGTTCTTCTGAATGAATCCCAGTTTATGTCAGAGATATTATAAAATAACAGCAAATCAAAGCATATTTTGATTTTAATTTTAGAGATTGATTTCCAAATTGCTATTAATTTCCTAAATGTTACTTCTAATTGACAGTTAGTATGGTTTATAGTACAACTTTTTTGGGTGTGTATACAGACATATGCATATATGTACATACATACAGAGACATATATATATAGACAATAGATAGATAGATAGATAGATAGATAGATAGATGATAGATAGATGATAGATAGATAGATAGATAGATAGATAGATAGATAGATAGATAGATATTTAGATAGATTAGAGAGAGAGAAATAGATGGAGAGATAGAGTTAGAGATAGATAGAGATAGATAGAGATTGATGATATAGATATAGAGTGGTATGTGTGTTTCTTATTGGTAATATATTTTTTAGGAACTACATCAACTTTCCCATCTGTTACCTAGGTGCCTGAAAGTCCCCATCCAAATCCCAGAAATAAAATAAAATATATTGGTATCTTCCAGATGTGTTAGATTACATTCACCAACAATCCTAATCAGCATGTTTGAGAATATTACTCCCAAATGATGAACACCTTCCAACACCTTAATACCAGTTTAAAGGCTGAACAAGGCATCTCTAAAAGCTCAATGTCCTAACTTCAGGTTCTGGAAGGATGAACTCTGGCTGCTGAAGGCCAAATAATGCAGAGGTTGGGAACTAAGGAAATACATTTTGCAGATTGGAGTGATAAGTCATGATATGAAAGAAGCTTGTACAATGTCACATGAGCTCAGCACTTGCTAAAAATGGCTCCTTGTTTTTACTGTTGCATTATCAACCAGTCAGTGCAGAAAGAGTCATTTTGTGAATTATTTAGAAGAATAAAATTAACTCACTAGCTATGCAATAGTAGTCACTGCTGCTTCAAAGAGATAATTATGTTTTGATGCAATATTATTCTGATGAAGGCTTTGGGATAAGCAACTGAACTCTTCAATGCTAAATAAGGGATATCTTTTTTTAGTCTATTTACCCAGCACTTTGCTTTAAAGTGACATTATGCTGGCAGGCAATATTCTCCTGTAGAACTTCAGGGAACATTTCACAAGAACTTTTGGAACTTTAAGGCATTTTGTAAAGCAAATTCTGAGGTCAAAGTGTCATTATTGTGCCGAGTACAATAATGGGCTTATTCTATCCAGATCCTTAATAAAAGATCTCCTCCTCCTCCTCCTCCTCCTCCTCCTCCTCCTCCTCCGCCTCCTCCTTCTTTGAGGAAGAACTGGTATAGGTCACAATGACTTCAAAACAATAATGCATGCAGTTTGACATCATCATACAAATGATGACACGGATGTCCTCATATTGATAGAAAGATGATAGATAGATGATAGAAAAGTGGCTAAATTACCATTTTTCTGCATATTTGTCCAATTTAGATCACCCAAATCCAATCAGAACATTGACTAAAATTCAAAGTTTTGTAATACATTTTTGGACTGTTTCACCAAAAACGTGTGTATTATAAAAAAATATTAGTGTGATCTATTACCAAGAAAATATTTTTATCAGCTATGCATTTTTAGAAAGCACATACAGAAATTCATATAATTGGGGGGGGGATCTATCAATGATCCACAAACTGGAGGAGAAAGAGGAGGGGAAGGAGGAGGAGGAAGTGGGAGAGAGAGAGAGAGGAAGGAAGGAAGGAAGGAAGGAGGAATTTGAACACTATACCCATCAGTATATGACATGCAGAAATGCTTTAAATTTATTCCCTTTTCATTTTAATCCACAGAACTCAGTCCTTCTTTTCCATTTGTGCTATTTGATAGAGCTGTGCAAATTTCTGAAGGGGTCCTTCAGCTTGATGAAGATTTATGTGAAGTAACCCTTCCTAGCAGCTTTGGTACACCCCACGTCACTTCTAAACAGTGGAGTGAACACATCTGTTTGCTGAAGGAAATAGCTTTCTATGGATTCACAGCAGCTCATTTTCCACAGAGGAAAGCATAAGAAAAGATGCTTTCCATTACAAGGGAGCTTCAATGAATGAAGCATGTAGCTTATCAAGGCAAATTACACTTGCCCCATGCTGCCATTCCATCTGACGCAATCATCATCTGTTGCCACAAGCAGAGTTTATAGACAGAAAATTCAGCACAGAAAAGATAGAGTTCCCATGTCTCACTCTGACTGGGAATAAAGTATATGGAAGAAACCACAACAATTAATATTTAAAGATATTGATCAACACTCTGATTGAAGTCTAAAAAGTCACATGGCTTTATACTATCAGGGAGTTTATGGTTTGCTTTTAAAAGGGGGAATTAAAAGCTCTTACACAAAGTAAAACCATCATCATCAATAATCATCCTTAATCACCATCATGCGGTACCATCTTTGTATTTTAAGATATTTACTTTAACATTTACTTTGAAAATATTACTCATTTCATTATAGTTATTACTTAGAATTTTTATGCTTGATATTTATACAGAAACATTTCTGTTTTAATTAGAACTGGTGTTTATTTAGTACTTTGTAATTTGTGGTTTTTGTTTTTTTGTTTTTTGTTTTTTTTTAGAAAAGCAGAATATATAAATTTCATCATCATCATCATCAACATTTCTTACCTGCAATTTTGTTTGGATATTTTATTTTATTTCTGTTGCAAGTACTTCTGTAGCAAGTACTTCCTTTTCCTTTTCTTCTCCCTTTCTTTTAAATTGTCATAAAATACAATTCTTTATTAGGAAAAAGCAAGACAGAAATAGTAAATCTATTTCTGTCAGATCACAAAATCTTAAACAGTAAGATGGCTGATAAATGGGACAATCTGAATTTATTGTAGGAACAGGACTTGAAGTACAAAATTAATGTTCATACCTGAGAGAAATGTTTCCCATGAATTAATGGTATTTCACGTTTCCGCTACTGTTTAAGTTGCTCATTGAAAAATATACGTCTCTAAAGGCCAGTTTTAAATTTGAAATTTTGTCACCCACAATATGTGAGAAATGAGTACGCATTCCTCTTTGAGCTCAAAGAAATGTCATTTTTAGACCTGTTCTGCTAAGTGTCCCCTTGAAATTTAATCTCCTACTCTTTCTCTCTCACAGTCTAAGTCTAGACAATAAGCATAGTGCAAAAGTCCTCTAAGATTGCATCTTAAAGCTGGAATGAATTAATGTAGTCTCCAAAACAGTCTACAACTCACAGCCTATTTACATTTGGGATTAAGGGCTTTTACGTTACAGAATGAGCCAACTTGCCATAGCCAACTCATTATGACCAACTCACCATGGTCAACTTGCCAGGGGACAACTCACCACAGGACAATTCAGTATATAAATAGATTAAATTAATTTCAATGGAACTGTGGCCAGAAATAATAAAATAAAGAAAGTCAATCTAGAAGTACAAGAATTACAATAATTCTAACAAAAAAAAAAAAATGGTCACACGAATAAAAGTAACTGAAGGAAATGATTAATACAGCACTGAATTGTCCTGCGGGTGAATTGTTACACAGTAGTTGCCCTTGGCAACTTGTCCCATAGTGAATTGGGGGATAATATTTACATGGAGGTGCAGGGAAAAGTGTATGGAGGTGCACTTAGCAGCATGTTCCATAGCAGAATGCACTTCTGTAAATAAATAATAAATGTATGAACTCTTCCTTTACCACCCTTTAGATAGTTAAAACCACTAGATCTGGGCTGCAAAAGCAAAAAATAACAATTGGAATGGAATGGAATGGAATGGAATGGAATGGAATGGAATGGAATGGAATGGAGGGGAGGGGAAGGGAAGGGAAGGGAAGGGAAGGGAAGGGAAGGGAAGGGAAGGGAAGGGAAGGGAAGAGAAGAGAAGAGAAGAGAAGAGAAGAGAAGAGAAGAGAAGAGAAGAGAATTCTTTATTGGCCAAGTGTGGTTGGACATACAAGGAATTTGTCTACTCATGATGATAGCATAGAGTTAGTGCTTTATTAGATGTTTTTGTTGCTATTTGTCTTCCAGAACTTGCAACTCAGATTTACCAACAACAGTTTCTGTTTTCTGAAGCATGCATCCATTCAGATCCTCCAAGATCAAAATTGACTGTACTGTATGTAATATGAAGCTAGATAACATTCCTGACTCTGGGATCTGTCCAGAGCGTAAAATGAAAGAACAGTGAGTCTAGATTTAGATTAGTCTAGTTCAAAATTTACACTTTGTTAAATCCACATGCAGTTAAACTTAAAAAAAGAAGAAGTTCTCTATGACAACTGGCTTGGGTTTGTTGTTTTGTTGTTATAGATTTTGCTCCTGATTTGTTCTTTGGTTGTAATCTGATCAGTGGTTTACACTGTAGTTTCTAGCTCACCTTTATCAACACTCTATGTCTTATCCTTTACCATAAACAAGCAACTTGCAGGCAAAACTGTAAAATGGGAGGATTATGATTTTCTTCAGGCAGACCTTGAATGATATTAAGCCTCTGGTTTAGTTATTTATTTATTATTTGTATCCCACCTTTATTATTTTTACTTCTTTTTTAACAAATAACTCAAGGCAACGAATGTACAGTAGTGGCCAAAGTTGAGGACCCAGATTGTGGGTGCAATAAGCTGACATTGTATAAATATACAAAAGTATGAAGGCTATTGCTTAATGCATTGTAAGCCGCCCTGAGTCTTCGGAGAAGGGCGGCATATAAATCAAATTTAAAAAAAAAATGTGGAAACCTTTTGGGAAAAGTGTATTTTTGAGGTTTGATAGCTAATAACACCACTTTTTTTTTTTTTTTTTTGAAGTTTCAAGATAATCATATTCCATTTCTGGAATGGCCTGGGAATAGCCCAGACCTTAACCCAATTGAAAATCTATGGAGCCGACTAAAGAAACTTGTGAGTCAGAAGCGACCCAGCAATAAAAACCCAGTTAATAGAAGCAATCATTCAATCTTGGTTTCACATTGTAACAGCTGCAAAACTAAAATACTTGGTTCACTCCATGGGAAGATGTTTTAAGGCTGTAATTCATGCTAAAGGTTACCCAACTAAGTATTAACTGACATGGTGATAATTTTTGTATAACTCGTTTTTTCTATGGTGATAATTTTTGTATATCTCGTTTTTATTATGTGTTTCACTTTTCTTCTTTATACTGTAACTGCTATTCCAATAGCAAATCCTTCCTAAAAGTGATTGCATTACATTCTTGATTAAATTATCTTTCCTTTGATATATAATTTTATGGTACTACTCCAAGAAAAAAGTGGTATTATTAGCTAGTTTTAGAAAATACACTTTTCCCAAAAGGTTCCCACAATTGTGACCACTACTGTACCTAACACACCTTTTTTCCTCCAAAAAACAACAACCCTGTAAAGGTGGGTTGGATTGAAAGAGAGTGACTGGCCCAAAGTCACTCAGCTGAACTTCACGGGACTTAGTTCAGGGTTTCCCACTTTTTAGCCTGGTACCTTAACTACTAGACCAAACTAGCTCTCTGTTCGATTGGGTTAAGCAGAAAAATTGAATTTTTTAAAAAAAATGTTCTATTTTATTGTCTCATTAAATATACACAAATAATAGCATTCCTCAGTTGGGTATCTAAGGTTTCAGATTAGTTCAGTCTGAATGAAATATAAGCGTTCTCCAGTAATATAAGAAAAGTTGACAATTCTATCTGCAAGTGTTATGCATTTTTTTCCTCTAAGAAAACAGTCCTACTTTTTCAAGATGACTCAGAATTAATTTCCTCCCATATTGAGAAATGTTGCCTTAGATCAAATATTAGCAGGAAAATAGTCTAGCAATCTGCAGTTTCTGCTCTGCCGTTTGGCTCAGCAACTGGGTAGAAGGGACCCCATCAGGTTGGCTGCCTCTGCAGGAATCACATTCCATAAAAGATGTCCATATACGATAAAGGTAAAGGTTCCCGTCACACATATCTGCTAGTCGTTCCTGAATCTAGTGGGCAGTGCTCATCTCCGTTTCAAAGCTGAAGAGCCAGCGCTGTCTAAAAATGTCTCTGTGGTCATGTGGCCGGCATGACTAAATGCCAAAGGCGCAGGGAAAGCTGTTACCTTCCCACCAAAGGTGGTCCCTATTTTTCTACTTGTATTTTTTACGTGCTTTCAAACTGCTAGGTTGGCAGAAGCTGGGACAAGTAATGGGAGCTCACCCCGTTACATGGCACTAGGGATTCAAACTGCTGAACTGCCGACCTTTCAATTGACAAGCTCAGCGTCTTGGCCACTGATTATGTCCATATATTAGATAGCCCCCAAAAATATGTCAGAAAACAATAGCTAATCAAAGATAACTGTGACACCCCATTAATATAAATGTTCTCTTAGCTTCATAATGCATCTTGGCAACTTTGGCTAACCTCAAACAACAAACACCAGTTGGTTACTCTTTGTATGGGTGACCATCAAAAAATACCCAGCTTATAGGTTGGACATCTTAAATTGCAAAAGCCAAGAACAAAAATGTAATAGCTTATAAGAAGGCAATGTCAAATCACTTGTGCATTGTTGTCAAGAAAATTACACAGACTTGTCTAGGAAGTCACTCGGAATCAAGCTTAACCTGAAGCATCTCTAATCCTCTATTTCACAGAGATAAAGGTACAGCAAGTGTTTTTAGAAAGACCTATTACAACAAAATCTCAGTTGCCAGACAATTGAATAATGTGATGACAATAAGAATGCTGGCAGAGTTTAAAATGTTCAGCTACAAGAAAATTGCACTGAAACTTTGAGACATTGAAAACAAAGCTCCATTGCTGGCTTCCTCTTAAATTCTCTTGTATAATGCAAATCACAAGAGTTGAGGATGGGAGATTCTTATGATATTAATACTTCCATTGTTTCAAAACAAACTTTTCACTCCGAGTCTCCAGGGCCAATTCACTTTTCAGAAGTCAAGATGGTATATCAGCTCGAAGGTATTGTCAAGAGGTACCAGGTGCTTTAAAGAATATCTCTGTGAAATAGAGGATTAGAAGACTGTCATAGAGAGCTTGATGAATGGGTACTTTGCCAATAAGTCAAGTCACCTTGAAAGGGCTTGAAAGATACAAAGCAGGAAAGACTAGATGGAGCATGAGGGCTCAAAGGGGAAAGTGAAAGAACAGAAGAATAAAAATGAATATTTCTAAACATGCTATCTATATTACCGTATTTTTCAGAGTATAAGACGCAGCTTAATTTTTGGGGAGGAAAATAGATGGAAAAAATCACCTACCAGGTATTCATCTGGCTAGCATCCTTAGTCTGGTCAGTTTCAGCACATTAGTTTGTTGGTTTTGAGCATGTGCGCGTGCTTTTTATCTCCTGCTTGGGGATAAAAAAAAAAAAAGCTTCTAAAGCACAGCTGAGAGGGAGCAGCAATGAGGAAATCAGGCAAAGCACGGAGATCGCTTCACTCACTAGCGCCTCATTAGGGCTGAGAAAAAGCTTCTAAAGCACAACTGAGAGTCAGAGGGAGCAGGCAAAGCACAGAGATTGCTTCACTCGCTAGTGCCTCGTTAGGGCTGAAAAAAAGCTTTGAACAAGCTACATTTTGAATATAAAATGCACCCAAATTTTCAGCCTCTTTTAGGGGGGAAAAAGTGTGTCTTATACTATGAAAAAATATGGTATATTTATTATAGCTTATCCAGTATTTCTCAATCTTAGTAAATTTAAGGTGTCTGGATTTGAACTCTGTGGGTGTGGCTTGGTGGGCATGGCAGGGAAGGATACTGCAAAATCCCCATTCCCACCCCACTCTGGGGCCAGCCAGAGGTGGTATTTGCTGGTTCTGCAAACTGCTCAAAATTTCCACTACCAGCTCTCCAGAACCTGTCAGAACCTGCTAGATTTCATCCCTGCCTATAGGCCTTGAGTTTGACACCCATGAAGTAAGACAATAATTAACAAAGAAGGCTATATCACCCCAAGGTCCAGAAACAACCTTTCACATCTGAGAAGGATTGCAAAAAGTAACACAGGTTGTCACAGCAATGTCTTAACAGGGTTGACAGAGTATTCTTCTTATCATTCAGCCCTAACCTGTTGTTCTCTTTAGTGGTTATCCTATGATTATTACTCGGATAGCATTCTTAAAGTAGACATTCTTTTACCAAATGCTTCGTTTTGGCATATCTCTTTAACAGTGAGCTGCCATTGAGTGAAGCCATACGATGCTTAGCCAAAAGATGCTTAGAAATTAAAACAAAAACTAGATATTGATTTGGCAATTATATAAAATACAAAGAAAATATTAAAATAGGACATTAAGGGAAGGAAAAGAAGTGGGGAGGGGAGAAAGTGTTGACTTCTGGCTCTTTTTAGCACAGTACAAGATAAAAACAGCCCAGCTTCAACTTTTTGCTTTTACACATTAATAAATAACTAGCCATTTATATAATGACAAATCTATCTGATTGACAAAACCGAAGTCAAAGTTTCATGAATTGGCAAGTTATGATGGCTACAGTGTCCTAAGGTCATGTGATCACCTTTTGTGACTTTCTGGCAAGCAAAGTCAATGGGGAAGCCAGATTCATTTAACAATCATGTAACTCTAACCCTAACCCTGATTTAACAAATGCAGTGATTAACTTAACAATTGTGGCAAGAACGGTCATAAAATGGTGCAGAATTCACTTAACACTTAGCAGCAGACATTTTGGGCTGGTAAGTGAAGGATTTCTGGTTTAGACACATTGACACATGGGACTCAAAAATGGGACTATAACTACATATATTGATAGCAGTAATGCACCTTTTAATCTGTTAATTAAACAATAAAACCCAAAAGATGACTGCTAAAACAACATCAAAATAATTAAAGACTAAAACAGCAACAACAAAAGCCATATTAAATAACACTCATGAGTTGAATTCTTTAAAAAATAGACTGAACCAATAACTTATGCTTCTTTTTAAAAACCAGCAAGGCAACCAATGAATTTCTTAAGTACAACTTCTAAAAGATGTTTGCTATAATGATTCATCTCACAAGACAATGTCAACTCCAGTTATTGATTACATTGTGACAAAGTTTCCATGATGGCACTCAACTCAGAATGTGATCTTCAACAGAGGTAATATTTTTTAAGAGGTGGGCCTAGGACATATAAGGCTGTGTTAACTGAATCTTTATTAGCAGTCAGAAACATTATTATTAACAAGCATTTCTCTTCAACTCATGTAGTATACTTCTTATGGCCAAATGCTTTCTTTAAATGACTGCCAAATTTACAACAGTAGCACTTTATCGGTTTTTCACTCTCCTTTTCTTCCCATGTAGAGTACCATGTCTATTAACGGTGCTATATAAAACTTATTTGGCCATAACTCTAATCCTTTGAAGACAGCAGGGCTGGCATACTGAGCAAAACAGAAAGTTGGCCTTTAAAGCAGTAACTCCAAGAGTAATGTGACCTTATTCAGTGTACATCATCTAAAGTCAGGCCTTGTGACAATTTACTTCCCTGACAGTTTTCTATTTCCCCTTTCTTAATTACCACATTTCTCATTGGGATATTTTGTATTGGTCTTCTCAGATCAGGTTTTTTTGTGTGTGTGTATGTGTGTGTGTGCGTGAATTGGTGGCATTTATTTTCCATCCGAAAGACTGAAATTAATCTAGTCTAGTCCATTTCCTTCATCCTTACTCCAGTTGTTATATTGCCTGTCTGTTACGTCCTTTCGTTCTATAGTCATTAGTTAGTTTACTGTTGCCCTCAAAAGCAAAACAAAACAAAATGAGATTATATTCTATAACTGACACCATGTGCTCAGTCCTAATTGGAATATTTGAGTAGTCTAGATATTTGTTTGTGGTCCGCCAGCAGCCTGCAGAGCTGGCAGCAGAGTCGGACAGTGAGGAGGCTGGGGAGGAACATGGGCCAGTCCTGGAGTCTGGGGAAGGTCCGGACAAGGGCTCTGCGTCAGAGGCAGAAATGAGGCCAGGCCATCTGGGACTGATGTGTTACTCCAGAGCCCCCAGAGTCAGACAGCAGAGAGGCAGAGGAACAGGAGGAGCCTGTTCCTAGTGCACGCATGTGCAAAGTTGCCAGAAAGCAAGAGCAGCTAAAGCAAAAGGGATGACTCAGGAGTAAGGCCAGGAGTTGATTGGCCCCTCCCATAAGGCTTAAAAGAGAAACAGAGGCACTTGGGCCTTTTGCAGGAAAGTAACGTTGCTAACTCTGTTTCCACTCAGCATCTTGTGTGTTTCTGAACTTCGTGGGGCTTTGCCAAGTAAGGCCTTTGGCAGGGTGTCAAAGAAAATAAAGGTTGGTGATTATCCCGAAGGACTTCTTCCGAAGGACTTGTTTTGCAACTAATTGGGACTCATCTGGGAATGAACATAATTGTCAGCTGTTACAATAAAATAGGTTTGTTTGGCACTAATTGTGTATTGCAATTACTCAGTAAGCCTAGGTCACAACAGTTTGTGCTTGTATTAGCATCTTGATGTAGCCATGGAGTTGAATGGATAACTTTCCATTTTGCATATTTTTAGCATCTTGGTTGCTCCTTTTCCCTGTAACTGTTAGAGTGAAAGTGGAAATAGAAACCTGATTTTTGGCTCTCTGCACCAAACCAAATATATTCTGAAAGCAGTTGCATTTTATATGCTGAACATGCTTAAAAATAAGATAAATAAGGATAGCCTTGATCTAGCCAAACATGTTCAACTATCTACTGATGTTTGATTGGCTTAGAAAACGGTCCCCTTTATGCCAAATCGAATTGAACCTTGAAGACCAATTTATTTCAATGTCTGAAAGTTAACTTCCCATCAAGACAAATGAGACTTAAAGTACTTTTTTGGGCAAGAATTTGCTCCTTGCAGGGAATGCCCTATGTGATGTTTTAATGTTTCTGTCATACATCTTAGAAAATTTATATGGAAACCAGTGTACTTATGTATGGTTTCAAAAGCTTTATTTCCCATCTTTTAATTGTTTGCTTGTATATTGATTTATTTAACCATGCATTTTATTACTGAGGCATATATATTTGTTTGTATAGACTTTGGATTGTGCACATGCCACTCAACAGAACAAGTATATTTCCTTTTCATTCCAAATTGTTTTCCTTGTAATTGTCCCGTACTGTTTTTCCTCAACAGTGCAACAAATGAATGAACAAGTGAGTTGTAAATCTGTGTGATAAATGCTGTAGAGAGTTCTAATCCCTTTTCCTCTATTTCACTTGTCATCTAATCTCCCTACATCGGCTAAAACAGCAACATAAACTCATATTTTATATGGGCAGGGTAGCCAATGACTGAATAAATTGTCACTCTGAAATATTTGACGTGCTACTCATTTGCAGTTTTTCAAATAATCCAGTCAGCCTTTGGAAAAACGTAAGGCTGCACTATAATGCTCATCCAGGTCTCTACTACATGAAGGCTTTCAGGAATGACACAACTCTTCATAATTCTCTGTCAAAACATATTTCCAGTGAGGGGAATGTGACTTGGTTGAATGCCACACACTGCAGTCCGTGTCAGAGTCAGGTGTATTCCGTTACAATTCTGTGATTACTTAAAAGAGACAATCGACTTGAATGGTTGTAGGCACTTTCCCTCTGTGAAGTTAATTTTGTATGGAACTTTTTCTAATAAACATTTTGGTTTTAAAAAAGTGTCCCAAATGGTATTCTCAGGAGACTTTTTCAAAACCAAAATGTTTATTAGAAAAATTTCCACACAAAATCAACTTCACAGAGGGAAAGTGCCTACAACCATACAAGTTGAACATCCAAAAAAAAAAAAAAAGAAAGAAAGAAAAGAAACTGATGGTCAACCCAGACTTCCACTCAAAGCACAAATGATCATCCTCAAATTATCCTACTTCTAACACATTATGTGAAGATCTAGCAATCTGAAAGGACTCTAATGCTGGGAAAGGTGAAAGGAAAGAGAAGAGGATACCGAGCAGCAAGATGGAGGGACGAGTCACAGTGGGGATGACTACAGTATTGGAAGACTTCAAAGAATAGGCTAAGGATAGTTTGTCATGCAGAAGACCTACCCATGAGGTTGATCAGAATTAAAATAACTTCATGGCAGATAATTAATTCTCTCTGTCTCTCTCTGATATATAAGGCACGGGTGTCAAACGCGATCGCATCACATGATGTACCGTGATGTATCGCAATGTTTTTTGCCTTTGTGGAGCCAGGGTAGGTGTGGCCTGTACATGATGCATCCGACCCACAAGCCCACCAGCTTGATATAAGGTATCAAAAAGGTAGTGGTCTGGTGATGCTGTTTCTCATTAACATATTTTAATAAAAAGCCATAAGCTGTTGTGAGCTGCAATTAACTTTGTCAGATGCATAGAATGACTAGACTCATGACAGATTTAAATTGAGATGAGGTAGAAGAGAAAAAGACATATTGATTAGGCAGATGCAAGTTACACATGGGATAAATTGATGATGATGAACAAGAAAACATGATGATGATAGAATCTTTTTTATAATCTTTTTTCTTATCAGTGTGTGTGTGTGTGTGTGTGTGTGTGTGTATCAGACATTAGTGGATCTTATCCTTTATGCTATCCATTTTACAAGAAATCCATTTTGATAGGGTCACACCATTTTACACTAAAAGAAATATGTGATGGAAACATTTCACATTAGGACTTGCACAAAAAAGTTTCCAGCTAGGAAAATGTTGCCATCATATCCATAAAGTAGGAACAAATTATCAGGTATATAATGTTTAACAAATGTATAACTTCTGCAGCATGCTGATTTGAAATATATAGGATTTTTAATAGATAATGTACTGTGAAATTGTGATTTCCAGGGAGCCTGGAGAAAGACCAAGATTCCTTCATAAAAAGGAATATTGGCACATCATCTATCTGCCTATGATCTTTTGAGGATCACATATTAATTGATTGTGTGAAGGGTTCTACATATATACTTAACACAGATACATAAGATATTGCTGTGTAACGGGATCCACTAAGGACTATAATTTATACATAAGAATCTATTGCATATAAATTGTACAAACAGTGATTTGATATGGATTTATTCCTTGAGCAAATGAGATGGCAAACCTATTTCAAAATAGGGTCTTCAATTGTGGGGCAATCTTGATTTTGCTACATCTTGCAATACATGTCTAAATCAATTTGTGTAGAGCTTAATGGGTCACGACTTTTCTGGGCTGCTATAAATCATGCAAATGAGATGCAATTAAAAAAACTCTAATTCAGGTGTGAATTCTAGCAAGTGCTGACAGGTTCTGGAGAACCGGTAGCAGAAATTTTAAGTAGTTGGGAAAACCGGTAGTGGAAATTTTGAATAGTTTGGAGAACGGGCAAATACCACCTCTGGCTGGCCTCAGAGTGGGGTGGGAATGGAGATTTTGCAGTATCCTTCCCCTGAAGTGGGGAGGGAATGGAGATTTTGCAGTATCCTTCCCCTAGCACACCCACCAAGCCATGCTCACCAAGCCATCCCACCAAGCCACACCCACAGAACCAGTAGTAAAAAAATTTGGATTTCACCACTGCTCTAATTGTTGTGTTAAATTGCAAGGCAAAGAACAGAACAGATAGTTATCTACAGTATTTTTTTTTAAAAAAAAAATGTCCTTGAGTTGAGTTTGAACCATTGGGACATTTAGGGACACATCTATGTAGTTTACTTGGAAAATGCATGGAAGTAGATTCCCATAGTCTTCTTCTGGGATGTTTATTTCTCAATGAGGCAGTTGTCAGCCCCACTTCGTCGGGGCTGCCATTCCGGCGGGGACAGAGGCAAACAGGTCGCACCACCCCACATTCAAACCTGGGAAGCCATGCCTTGTCTCTGCCTGATTCCTCCTGATGACAGCTGTTGGATCCCTCTTCTGCCCACTGTTCCCAGGGCCACCATCCCTTCCAATACTACCAGATGCACTACTGCCCCTCAGCTGAGAAGCGGACAGGACCATGCTTATGCAGACGCCATGCCGGCTACAATAGCCAGCATTAATTGGGGCTTACCAAGCATATCCCCGGCGCAATGGCCCCGACAGCCCAGGACTAATTGTGGCTAATTGCTAGCCCAGGAGGGATGCAGCTGGACCCCTCCATCGGAGGCAGGGTTTGGGGATGGAATTAGGGGGTAGAGTAGCAGGGTGGGATGCGATGGGTTTAAAATGGTGGTGGGAGCATGAAGAGGCTAGAGCTGACAATATTTCACTTAAACTGCACTGGGTGATTGTTGGAGCATGCCGGATTGCGGAAGATAAAGCTTTACAACAACCTCCACCCTGTTGTCTGGTGTTTCCTTTCCCATCCTGATCAGGAACCTGACAGGTTGTCAGCTCTCTTCCAACCCATCCAAGTCCCCAGTACCTGAAATCCTGCTGGGTCGAACATCTCCCTTAAGACATCTAAGGTCTGACTTTCTATCGCGGTGGAGTAGCTCCATTCATCTTCAGAGCTATGTCTCTCTCTCCACTGTAAAATGATTCCTGGAAGGGGTGAGCACTTGAGGAGCCTGCTGGCAATTGTCAAACTCTCCTGGCCCTAAAGCCCCTGACCACCAGTCTTCCCCTCACCCCCCTTTGTCCTGGCAGCAGATGGGGCTTCTCAGCTGTCTCACAAGCCCCATGTTCTGTCGTAGTTGGTGCTGCCCTATCCTTCGGCCTCACATCTGGCCCCAGGGAAACAGATGGTATCTCAGTGGGGATGGCTAGCTCTGTTGGCTCAATGGACTCTTCCGTTAAATCCACAGCCTCCAACTCTGGCTGTGTTCCCTCTGCCACGCTTTCACAGAGAAACAGCAAAGGTAGAGTGGCTGTGCTGAGGATCTGATGAATTTGGCTCTATTTCGGTTTCAAGCCCAGATAATTATCTCTAATAGATATATATGGATCTAAAATTCATTTAAAAAAAAATATTGAGCAAACAGATGCAATTCTCATTGATGTGTTCCTCGCATATTTTCCTTGTCACCCAGAAACTTCTAGCTCCCTTACTTGCACCACTTGGAATGTGAAATCTATGCAATGACAATGTTCTGGAAATAAAAAATAAAATGATTTGTCAGTTTAACTTTTCACATTATTTCTCCAAACAGTTGAAAAAAAGACCCTTTTGTCTATTACAGAGCAACCTCTACACAAATTGTTAATGCACAATTCATTCAACCATTTGTTTACTTGCATCTGTTTGGCATTCTTACCAAGTCCCTGTCTGGTGAACTAATGAATTCAGAGTGTTTTAATTTTCTCCAATTACTCATTCCATTTCATGGAAAGAGATATATTTATCATTATTAATTTAATGAATGTCATTTATATGTCTTTTTATTGCAATGTAAATATTCATTATGTATTTAGGAGGTTTTGGAGGGTAGCACTTTTTTTTAAAAAAAAAGCTAAAAGCAAGATTCCAGTTCTCCTCTTAGTAACCAATCCAGCATTCTATTCACAATTTCTAACACATTGGCCCAAAAATGTTTTTCAGTTGTTACTCATGTTGGAAATGAATTCAACTAAAAGCATGGATCTATGAAAACAAAGAGACTTTATTAAAAGAAAATAATAAAAGCAGTTTTTCAAAATAGGGTGGTATCCCAGGAGATCTCAACAAGGAGTTTGAGCCAGGAAGCCACACCTAAAGTTTCAAAAGCATTACATTTTATAGTTCCCTATCCTGACGGCCCCCCCATGCCCCTCCTACATCGCATCCAGTGACCGAACACGGCTAATCCAAAGCGCCTTTTAAAGAGAACATCATCTCTTTCTCTAATTACATGTTTATCAACACATCCCTATAACTATCCATAAAATATTTTGCAAGCACGTCTCTTCCTTATCTCTATTGCCTTGGCATTAAAGAGTGGGCCTCTTTCTAATGGGCCTCAAACAAAAGAATATCTATTCTAACACAACATCGTGGTGGGTTCCTCCTGGTTCGGCCCGGTTCCGCCGAGCCGGTAGTGGTGACGATATGATGTCACCAAACCAGTTCTGCCCCCCCGCCTCCTCACCCCCATATTATTCTTATGTTTTATTTGGCCCCACCCCCAATCTACTGCTGCCTCCCAAGTCCCAGCTGATCGGCTAGAAGGAAAAAGCTGTTTAAAGTCTTGCCGCGGGGCTTCAAAGCTGATCAGTGTTAAAAGGCAGTGTGGTGGTAGACCAGTGCCTCCAAAAACAAATGAGTAGACTGATGCCTGGAAAAATAAATGGGTAGACCAGTGCCTGCAAAAATAAATGGATAGACCAGTGCCTCCAAAAACAAATGAGTAGACCGGTACAGCTCTGCAAGCAGTTAAAAGCCTGGTAGACCAGTACCTCTGCTAAATCCGAAAGAATTGTCACATGACCATCAAGCCACGCCCACAAAATAAGTCATGCCCACAGAACCAGTAGTAAAAAAATTTTGAACCCACCCCTGCACAACATTGGTATCCTTTTCAGCATGTTCTCCAACTATCTTAAAGCAGAATAATGTCTAACAACTTTAACAGAGTAGCAGAGCTGGAAGGGAAAATTGAATCTGCATTTATATGCATTTCTAACCTATATACCTACATACTATTTTATTTTTGAATTTTCTCATATCCTACACCCATATTCGGTTGATAAACTGCCATTGCCTTCTTTGCACATATTATTCCAGAATCAATTACCATGGATGTGTCAGTGTTTCTGTGTTTTGGAGTAATACAGTAGGTGCATTATACATTTTCACGATATGGCATAATGCTGTATTCTAAGGAGACAGAGACTCTTCACAAGAAATATTTTTTTCATTATAGAAACCCAGTCATTTGGGAAATTTACACATTCCCAAGATTTTAGTAGATGTTCAGTATTGTAGGTTGATAGATCCCCCGCTATGTCTTCACACAGACTTGCCAAATCTCTATAAGTATTGTGATGCAGTCATAGCACAGGCAAAAAAAAGAAAAAAGAAAACCCAGTTTAGATGAAATAACGTTAAGTTTATTAAACCATGAAGGATAGGGGAGGCTAAGATTGAACTGGCTTATCCTTAAAATCCCTTAGTAACAGTTCAAGCAAGCATGGCTTGTAATCATCTAAAGCAGTTGAAAATCTTGTAACTTTGCAGCACAGTCCTTCTCGGGGCCAGTAATCAATTGAACTATAAAAGCATTCTTACATGCAGTTTCTACAGCAGTCAGGGGTGAATGGATTCCTTCTATTTCAGTCAGTATTTATTCCATCAATTCACTCTGGTCCATGTTCCATTCTGCACCAAAAATATCTGCAATTAATTTTGGAATCAGTACATACAAAATTTGCCTCAGCTTTTCCTTCGCTTTTTTCATTTTCTCTCTCAGTCTGTCTTTCTCTCTCTCTCTCTTCCCCTCCTTCCCTCCCTCCCCATCTCTCTTTAACTTCTGCACAATATTGATGCACCTCAGTGCTTGTTTGCCTTAAGAAAGCATTGTATATGTGTAAGTGTGTGTGTATTTGATATCTGAAATTTGGTTGATATATCTATATCTATGTCATCTATATCTATATCATCTATCTATCTACAGTATCTATCATCTATCTATATCTATCTATCTATCTATCTATCTATCTATCATCTATCTATTTACAGTATCTATCTATCTATCTATCTATCTATCTATCTATCTATCTATCTATCATCTATCTATTTATCATGGCGAAGGTTGTTGAGAGTGTGGTCGCGCAACAGTTTCCGCAATTCCTGGAGGAAACATCATATCTAGTTCTGTTCCAGTCGGGTTTCAGGTCTGGGCACAGCACGGAAACAGCATTGGTCGCGTTGGTTGATGATCTCTGGAGGGCTCGGGACAGGGGTTGCTCCTCTGTTCTGGTCCTGTTAGACCTCTCAGCAGCTTTTGATACCATCGACCATGGTATCTGGATCTGGAACGAGCTCCCCCCAGAGATACGGAGGATCCCGGATCTGCGCACCTTCAGCCGCAAGCTGAAGACTTTTTTATTTCATCAAGCTGGCCTCGCCTAAATCTTCTCCCTTTTAAGTGCAAATTTTAAATTTTAAATTTTAATGTGTTTTAAAATATGGGTATTTTAAATTATGGGTATTAATTCAGCCAAATTTATTTCATTCATTTTATTCGATTTTAAATTTTTATATGTATGTGTTTTATTTCGTGGCTGTTCACCGCCCTGAGTCCTTTGGGAGTAGGGCGGTATAGAAATTCAATAAAAATAAATAAAATAAAAAAATAAAATGGTATCTCTGCTGCACTGGCTGGAAGAGTTGGGGGTGGGAGGCACCATGTTACGGTGGTTCTCCTCCTTTCTCTCCGACCAGTCGCAGTTTGTGTTGGCAGGGTGGGCAGAGGTCGACCTCGAGGCCTCTCATTTGTGGAGTGCCACAGGGATCGGTCCTCTCGCCCCTTCTGTTCAACATTTATGTGAAGCCGCTGGGTGAGATCATCCATGGCTTTGGGGTGAGATACCACCAGTACGCTGATGACACCCAGCTGTACATCTCCACCCCAGGCCACCCCAACGATGCCCTTGAAGTGATGTCCCAGTGCCTGGAGGCTGTGCGGATCTGGATGGGGAGGAACAGGCTCAAGCTCAACCCTTCCAAGACTGAGTGGCTGTGGCTCCCGGCATCCCGATATAGTCAGTTGACTCCATCAATGACTATTGGGGGCGAGTTGTTGGCCCTCACAGAGAGGGCTCGCAATCTGGGAGTCCTCCTGGATATGCAGCTGTCCTTGGAGGAACATCTGACTGCTGTAACCAGGGGGACCTTTTGTCAGGTTCGCCTGATTCGCCAGTTGCGGCCCTTTCTTGATCGGGATTCCCTGTGCACAGTCACTCATGCCCTCGTCACATCTCGCCTTGACTACTGCAATGCTCTCTACATGGGGCTCCCCTTGAGGAGCACCCGGAGGCTCCAGCTGGTCCAGAACGCAGCAACGCGGGTAGTGACGGGAGCAGCATGGTGCTCCCATGTAACACCGCTCCTGCGTGAGCTGCACTGGCTTCCGGTGGTCTTCTGGGTGCGCTTCAAGGTGTTGGTTATCACCTTTAAAATGCTCTATGGCATAGGGCCTAGCTATCTTCGAGACCGCCTGCTGCTATCGACGACCTCCCATCAACCTGTGCGCTCCCACAGAGAGGGCCTCCTTGGGGTGCCATCAGCCAAACAGTGCAGGCTGGTGACCCCCAGGGGGAGGGCCTTCTCTGTGAGGGCACCTACCCTCTGGAATCAGCTGCCCCCAGAGATAAGGAGAATCCAAGACCTCAGTGCCTTCCGCCGTGCCCTTAAAACCCATTTTTTCAAGCAAGCCGGGCTGGCTTAAGAAGAAATTTTTAAATGTTTTAATTGGTAGTGAGTTTTAATTGGGCCAAATTTATATATCTTTTAATTGTTTTTAATATTTGTACTGCATGTTTTTTAATTTTGGCTGTACACCGTCCTGAGTCCTCAGGGAGAAGGGTGGTATAGAAATTTAAAAGCGTTTTGTTCTGGAAATGAGTGTCTTGGCTACAAACACACACAAACCGCTATCTGCATGCACTCTCACACCACCACCCTGCCCAGATCAACTCTGTAGCCAAGACACTCATTTCCAGAACAAAACGCTTAGCTGACGAACAACACCTAAAAACCGAACTACACACTCTCACTAACGTACTAACATCCAATGGATTCCAAAGAAATAAGATCACCAACCTAATCCAAAAAGAAACCTCCACTAAAATCCAAGACAGAGAACAAGAAAACGGCAAAGCCCTCCTCCCATACATAAAAGGCACCACAGACAGAATAAGCAAAATCCTCCACAAACATAACATCAAGACAGCATTCTGCACAAACTGAAAAATATCCACCATCCTAAGGAACCCCAAAGACAAAATTGAGTTAGAAAATCAAGGAGTATATGAAATCCCATGCACCGCCTGCCCCACCACATACATCGGACAAACCAACAGATGAATAAGTGCACGCATAGAAGAACACAAGAACTCAGTCAGAAAAGAGGAACCCTGGTCCAACACCTTAAAGCCACAGGACATGATATTGACTTTAAAAAGACCAGAACTATCGCCAAAACTGAACACTTTAACAACAGAATAATCAGAGAAGCCATCGAGATAGAAAAACACCCACAAAGCATGAACAAACGAGACGATACCTCCCGCCTACCAGCCATTTGGAAACCCGCCCTTATTGACAAACGAGTCCCTAACACGATGAATGACACCAGACCCACACTCACAAAAGCCACACAGGATGTCACCACCACACATCCACGCAGAAAGCAGACTCAAACCCACACTGATAATGAGCCATGACCAAGGACCAGAAGCCAGACCGCAGCTGCATCATAAGCCACTTTAAACCCCTCCAATCCATACATGAATCAGACTGACACCCACCATGAAGAGCTCGCACGGCCACAAACACGAAGCCAAACAACAACAACGCAGCTCACCAGCTCAAATCCCCCTGCAACTCAGACTAAGCTGAGCACAACCAAGCCCCCACCCAAACAGAACACCTCCCCAGCCAATCAGAGCACAACCAACCCCCCATCCAATCAGAGCACAGCCAAGCCCCTAACCAATCAGAACACACCTCCACCCAATCAGAACACAGCCAAGTTCCCACCCAATCAGCTCACACCCCCACTAGCAGTTAAAAGGAACAGACAGCTGCGATCTCACATTGCTTCTGGAAGCACGAAGCCGAGAACAGCAGCCTGAAGATGACGAATGAGACTTCGTCGAAACGTCGCCAAGACACTTCCAATTTTACGTGGGAGGAGACCCGAATAACCAAAGACCTACATATACATATACATATACATACACATACACATACACATACATAATATATATATATATATATATATATATATATATATATATATATATATATATATATATATATATGTATATATGTTTTTCTTCTAGCCAGGTTTTCCCTACAAAGAAGTAAGAAAAAATGTTATAATTTCCCTTAGGGAACATAACCACTGAATTATGGCAATTATGGTAATTAGGCAGAGATGTCACTGGGCACATACTCTAGGATCCGGGGAGATATATCGTTTACAACATTCATAATGCTTCCTGAACTTTGAAGCAGGTGTTATGGCCTCTGAATTTTTCATCAGTTTGGCCTCTAATCTGAACTATGGTACAAAATTGCTCTGCAACCTCTCTGCCATCACCTCAGCCTCCAAAACCTTTCCCACATGCTCTCCTTGTTCTCTTTGTAATCCATCTGTGTTAAATCCCCATGGGACTTTAAAAAAAAAAAAAACTTTGAAAGTGTAGTCACAAATCTTTAACTACTGTTACCAGGTACAGAAAATACTGCCCAGGAAAATGTAGGTGTTCTTTTCAGCGGCGTTTCAAAGTTACCCGTGAATATAGAAATATTTTATTATATTTCTAAATATACTGTAAGAAAGATAGGAATAATTTGAAAGATCAAATTATGAAAGCTATATCAAGAGCTCTTTGAAGTCACAGCAATCTTTAAATCTTATTTCCACTAAATGACATCTCAAGTTGTATATCCAGCCCTTGCAAACAACATAGCCTTTACGGGCCCTCAGTTTATCCCCATTAGAGAGCAAACTATAGATTCTGTGCCACTCATTTTGTTCACGTAGCTCTTGAAAAAGAAGGACTAGAAATTCATTTCTTGGACAGATGGAATAACATTCTCTATGGCTTCTATCCATATATTTATTTATTTATGGAGATCTAAAAGGAACAGAACTCCTCAATGGTAGGCAGGTTCAGAATCTGAAAATTATTCCAAGAATTTGTAGACTGTGAGCCAAGGGCAGCATATCCTAGTTGTAAACCACATTAGGGGTTTGTGTTTGTTTTTGTTTTGATCTTAAAGTCAGGAGAGATAGATAGATAGATAGATAGATAGATAGATAGATAGATAGATAGATAGATAGATAGATGATATAGAGATAGAGATAGATAGATAGATAGATAGATAGATAGATAGATAGATAGATAGAGAGATAGAGAGAGAGAGAGAGAGAGAGAGAGAGAGAGAGAGAGAGAGATGGTTCTTGTAAGAGAAAAGCTACTAATACCCTCATTTATTCTCAGTGCAATGTACGTAGGGTTACTCCATGCAATAAAACAGAAGTGAAATGCTATCCTTTTAAAAGGATAAAGCAGGGAATGGTTTTATTCCAGCCTGTCATTCATTAAAGAATAATGAGTAAGAGTTGTGTTGTTGTTTGTGCAGTGTGCATTTGTCAGAGGCATTTGGAAACAGCTTTTTCAAAAGTCATCGAAAAAGGGCAACCATAGCAGCATGGAATGGTGCCACTTAGCCAACATAGAATCATTTCACTGTTCTAATTGTGCTTGCCTGAAAGTAAGCGCCATGCTGTTCAATGGGACTTACTCCCATGTAAACCATTCTGAGCTGGAGAGGCCAGCCCGGATTTTCATCAGGCAAGAAAATGCAAAATTGGATGCCAATCTGGGAAATAGATATATATATATATATATTCCCCCAAGAGCATCTGGTTCCTTGGCAGTCAATTCCAGCAGTTGCTCTGGCTTTTTCCAAGTGCCCCTGGCTCTCAAATCAATATTCTGATGGTTTTCCTGTGCTACTGACTGCTCCTGTTTAACTCCCTTTTGTTCCTATTGCCTTGTTCAGAGTCAACTTGTGTTGTATTGATCAAATGTTTGTTGCATGGAGAGAGCCTGCAGAAAACTTTATTTCAGAGTTTTTAAGCTCACCTTTCCACTTTCTTTTAATGGAAATAAAAATCAAACACAAATGCTGCAGGTAAGACATAAAATCACAGTCATACTCAAAGCCCCTGTAGAAAATACAGAGGATGTTTAACAGAGCAGGAAAAGCATGCAGTCCATGGTTTTCTGAAATACTTTCCAACCCCTTAACCAGCAGTGGACATATATCTGTAATGTGACATAGGACCAGGAAGCAGAGTTATAACAGAATAACAGAGTTGGAAGGGACCTTGTAGAGGTCATCTAGTCCAATCCCCTGCCCAAGCAGGAGACCCTACAGCAAGGCTGTCAAACTCACGGCCCAGGGGCCAGATATGTCACACACTGGCCACGCCCACCGCACGTTTTAGCTAAGGGGGAAAAAGTTGTGATACATCACATGACGACGTGTCATTGTGAGTTTGACACCCCTGTCCGACACCATTTCTGAGAGATGGCAGTCCGGTCTCTTCTTTATTTATTTTTTTATTTTGAATTTGTATACCGCCCTTCTCCCTGAGGACTTGAAAGCTTCTTCTTGAAAGCTTCCAATGATTAAGCTCCCACAACTTCTGAAGGCAAGCTGTTCCATTGATTGATTGTTAGTAGACATATATCTGGGTATGTGATATATGACCAGGAAGGAGGTGGGATGCAGCAGTCCACAGCTACTTTAGTTGCTGTCAGACTAACAAACCCAACTCCACCCACCCCCCTCTTCTTTGTTTTCCTCAACCAGATCTGGCTTTTCCCTCCATGCCAGACCTTGTCTTGTCCTCTGCTGTTAGGTTTTGGAAAGTGAATCCCGCTGGCCGACAGATCTTTTCTAACATTTTGTTGGGCTGGAAAGAATAAAAATGACAGGTATGTGATCTTCACATTGCCTTTATTTCTTGACACTCCATTTAACCAGTGTTGCAACTGGATGTGGTAATGTATTTATACTTCCAAAGTAGGATGGATAACATCTGCTGCTCAGGGGAGAGCTCATACTTTCTTTGGAAGAAGTCCTACATTCAGAACATCCACCCAAAGAAAGAAGTACAAACATCTTTATTTTGAACTTTTCTTGGCAATCTTCAGCTGAAATCATTCAAGGGGGAAAAAAGAGAGCAGTCAGCACTTAGCTCTCACTCCTTGCAAGCCTTAGTTCATGCCAGTTCATTTTCTTATTTCCATTTCTAGCTAAAATCAGTTAAGGGCACTTGGTCTCTTTCCTTGCAGTTCCTTGCTTTTCCTTTGACATTTCATTAAATAATAAAACTCATTAAATAAATAAAAAATACATTACTATTTCATTAAAAAATATAAAATTACGTAATTTTTGAAGAGTCTCTGTGTTTCTGAGCCCTGAGGCTTTGGGTTCACAAATAGTTTATGTCTGATCTAAAACAGATTTTTAGCTTACATTTGCAAAAGGATTGTAGCTTCAAAGGAATTTGGAAAAGTCTACTTCTGAACAGATATGTGAAGGTTGCAGTTCAAATTTATCAAACACCATTTTCTCCCAAGTAGGTTATTGTTGGGTTATGTATTATATCTTGTAAGGCATTTTTTTTTTTCAATATACAACAGAGTGTAACTTTTGGCAAGTTCTGCACGATTTTATCTTTTAAATCTCTGGAAGCTCGGATTGTTCCCCCAGGCAAAGGAGTCCTTGCTATGTGCTCTAATTGGTATCAACCAACAATTGGGACAAATTTCTATTTGTGATGCCATCTGTAACTCACTGGATTGCTCACCTGAAAATCAATACAATTAATACAACAACTTAGTCGGTGTGGCTATCACCTATTAACTATCTCAAATCCAGGAATGAGATCTATATTTATTGGATTACTGAATACCCTCATTCAAGTTGACTAAGTTTGTTTCTTTAGGCTATGAAAGGTTTCCTTTATGAAAAAGGACTTATTTTCCAATCAAGAGCAAGGTCAGAAATGTGTTAAGTAGGTAATCAATACCCCAGAAAAGACTTATTCAAAAACATAGAAGGTTGCTGAATTTTGAAGATCCGAGGGTGCTTTAGGCATTAGAATTCAAAGGATATTGGGAAAATGTTGGATGCTTATCCTACGGTTGGGTAAGTAATATATAGAAAACTATGTTCTGTAACTTTAACTGCTACAAAATGACTAATTGGCTGTGCTAAGCAGACATAAAAGAAGGCAGGAAGTTCATTCACTTCTGCTCCTGCTATTAGAAGGATGAACTGCTAAAAGGAACTGTGTCTGTGTTACTGAAGAGAACTGGAATTGTAAGCAAACTATGTTTTTGTTGAACCATGATTATTTGAAGAAGTGTTATCTTTGTTTTTGAGAAGCCAAGTTTGTTTTTTTACTACAAGTAAAGACTGTTTGTTTTTCTTTAAATGTTCAGAGTGTGAGTATCTGTGTGTTTTGTTAAGCAACGTATCTATTCGCTGTCTGGTCCGTTGCACCACTTTGCAGAGGGCAGTTTTATCCTCAACAGGAACATCTTCAAGAAGCTCAGATCTTAAAGAATATTTTTTCTCCAGAGAAAGTTGTATAAACAAAATGGGCCAATGAGTTGGATTAACAGAAGTCAGCATCTACTCTTCCTAGGAGGTAATGGTTTGCCAGAATTTATTTTTATTTTTTGAGCTAATACAACAATTTATTTTATAAACTTTAGAAGTCATGTTCATTCAGATCCAAATTAGGATTATTAATGATCAATTTAGATAACAGATCCCAATATAGAAATCAGATTATTATTTCTTTTAACCACAAAATGGATTCCTAATTCTATAGAGAATTATCAGAATATCACATTTTAAAACAAAGTGTGTTCATACTTAGGAATGGTATCCTTTATCAGGGAAAAAACGATAAACAAAACAGAGATGACTGATTTAACAGAAGGGTTTGTTTCCAAATTCAGATTGCTTGACTAGAAAGCCATCAAATTATCCTGGACCCCCAATAAGTCCCCAATTTGATTAAAAAAATACATTGCTTTGATTAATTGTTTATTTGCCATCAAATCAATGTTGACTATAAGTAACCACATCAGGATGAAATCTAAAAATTTCCCCTACTGGTTCTGTGGGTGTGGCTTAATTGGTGGGCATGGCTTGGTGGTCAGGTGACCTAGTGGATGTGGCTTGGTGGTCAGATGACCAGGTGGGCATGGTCAATAATAATAAATAATAAAAATAATAAACAAAGTACACAAAACTATAAGAGGTACCAAAAACCAACTTTTACAATTTATATACACACACACAACACAACTGACTCACACACAATGTAAAAGCAGCTGCACTTGACCCAAAATGGCCCCTGCAACAAGCAGGAACCTCACACAGCCACAAAAAGCTTAAAAAACAATTTTCACGCTTTTTCCACACAAAATGCCACATACAGCTTTGTGAGATTTTGTGTGCTTGTATAGTTAGAGTGAAACACTACAGAAACACACCAAATCTCAGAAAGCTGCACAAATATTTTATTTTATTTTATTATTTTATTTTATTTATATTTTTAGATAAAAGCAGCTAAATTTAAAACTTCCTTAACTTTAAATTGCTGTCTAAAAAACAAATAAAACTCCTTAAAAAATTAATTATTTTTAAAGCTCCCCCCACACAAAGAAAACCCCAGTTACTTACCAAATTGAAGGCACCAGGCAGGCAGGCAGGCAGATTGAGTTGCTCACCAATTGGATTGATTGCAGGCAGGCAGATTGAGTTGCTAGCTGATGCAATTGATTGCAGCAGCCGAAGCAAGGCAGGAAAAGTGAGCGAGCCCAAAAGAAGCAGCAAGCTGCCAAGTGGGCAAGTGGGGACCAGGTGATTGGGTGGGCATGGGCGGTTGGGGGGAGGTGTCAGAGATTTTTGCTACTGCCTCCATCGCTAACAGATTGCCCGATCCAGTCGAAACCGGAAGCATTTCACCCCTGAACCACACGCAGTAGATAGACTTCTCCAGAAGAATCTGAACTTGCTCTGCTCAAATATGTACCCATGACTACTGTAATCTTTTTGTTGAGAAGGTGGCTGGCTTACAGCTTCAGTTGGAAATTGAGGAAACAGATTAACTGAACATTTCCAGGGATTGGGATTCAGATGGGCATAGTGGTGAGATAGCTTCGGTTAATGAACTTTGAACACCTCAAGATGGAGGTGATGCTTCCCTATGGACTCTTCTTGATGTATTGGTAACCTTCAATAACATTGATGATAATATCCCTCTGAACCAGTTGAAGAGGCTGGGAGTGGGACACACTCTTTGGTGGTGGTTCTTCCTCCAAGTTGGTGCTGATGGATCCAAGGTCCCATTGGTGCTGTTGGGAGGAGAGTGGCCAAGCCCTAGGAACCTGATTTGCAAGGTGCTTCAGAGTTCTCTCCCACTTTTTCAATACATAAATCCACTGAACAAGTCAACTGCTGGCATCGGATGAGGTATCCTTAGTATGCTGATGATATCCAATTGTATGTCTCTGCTCCTGGATATCAAAGTGAATGTGTTTAGGTTCTGTACCAGTGTTTGGATACTGTAAAGGTCTAGATGGAACAGAACAGCTTCTGCTCAACCCTGCCAAATTGAGTGAATTCTGAGTTCTTGGGGATCAGGGAACTGGAATATATTCATCTTTGGTTCTAGATGGGGTAGCACTACCCTGTTCAGAGCTGGTGAACAGTCTGGGGTCTCCAAGACTCCTGTTTAAAGCTCCTGTTTAAAGAGGTGGCAGCAGATGTAGCCAGATGGGATTTTGCACAAATATATCTTGTGAACTAATTGCACTCATTCCTAGGCTGGGAGAATCGTTCATGGTCACTCAAACCTTAGCCATCTCCCAATTCGAATATTGCAACAATATTGGAGCTGTTCTAGAAGACCACACAGAAGTTCAGTTAGTACCATTTGCAGTAACAGGGTAGGTATGAAAGGCAGTGCATTATACTCATGTGACATCATTACTCATGAGTTACTTTGGCTTCCAGTAGGTTTCCATGTATAAATCAAGGTGCTGGTTATCACCTTTAAATGGCATAGGACAGTGGTGGCAGACCTTTTGTTCACCGAGTGCTGCACAGGTACACCCTTCACGTGCTTCATGCATGGGTGTGCTATTTGTGCTAATGTGCAGCTCCACATGCTGTGCACGCAACCACACCATCTGTGTATGCGCGTAGGTTTCATGTGGTTCTCCCATGCACTGTGCACACAATCGCACCATCTGCGCATGCACACAGTTTTCACACGCGCAATGCATGCATGTGCATGCCATCTATGCATGAACATGCTGTGTGCAACGACTCTTACATGCATGCGCAAATATGGGTGCTTCTGCAGGACAGCTCCGAAGACCAGCTGGGTGCCCTGAATTGCACGCATGCGCACCGGAGGCCTGAAAACCAGCTGGGGCGTTTGCACCTGTACAGCTGCAGGTGAGTTGGGTGAGAGCTCACGTGCTCAGAAAGATGGCTCTGCGTGCCAGCTCAGGCATGTGTGCCATAGCTTCACCATCACGGGCATAGGATGTGGTTTACGAATTTATTTACTTATGAATTAAATTTGTACAGGTACCCATCTCACAAAATGTTAGTCTGGGTGGCATACAACAATCCAATAAAATAGCACATATATTTTTTAAAAATCTGTATAAAATGAAAAGAAATAATGGAAAAATACATGTTATAAAACAAAATATGCCAACAAGGGAAAAACTAACTTCTACAATGGAACAATGGGTTACTTGGCACTTTCTCTATGAACAACTGACCTCTCCACATGCTTCCATAAAAAGGTCATAATCCAGGGTTAAACTTTGCCATCCCATGGAACCTAGGAAGCCTGTCCTTTTCAGTGCCTACCCCTGTACTCTAGAATGACTCTCCCCTGCCCCAATATATGAGAAGAGTCAGCTGTACTTGATTTTAGAAAAACTGTTAAAATTATCTATGGAGATAGTCATCCAGATCATGATTGTCCCAAAGGTGTTTTGTTTCTTTTTCAAAAGGCCACTAGACTTTCTTTCTTTTTGGTTGAAGATATTTCGCTTCTCATCCAAAAAACTTCTTCCGAACAAGGAAAGTCCTTTTGAAAAATAACCTTTAGGATTGTTAAAATCTAGCCTTTTCTTTAGGAATTTGGACTCAGGTGAGTGGAGTTCCTGTTTTGGTTGTTCAATGATCACATAGAATAGAATAAAATTCTTTATTGGCCAAGTATGATTGGACACACAAGGAATTTGTCTTTGGTGCATATGCTCTCAATGTACATAAAAAGACAAGATACATTCATCATGAATCATAAGGTACAATACTTAATGATAGTCATAGGGTACAATCAAATCATACTAGGAAACAATCAATATCAATATAAATTACAAAGATACAAGCAACGAAGTTACAGTCATGCAGTCATAAGTGGGAGGAGATGGGTGATAGGAATGATGAGAAGATTAATAGTAATGCAGCCTTAGTGAATAGTTTGACAGTGTTGAGGGAATTGTTTGTTTAGCAGAGTGATGGCGTTTGGGAAAAAACTGTTCTTGTGTCTAGTTGTCTTGGTGTGCAGTGCTTTATAGGGTCATTTTGAGGGTAGGAATTGAAACAATTTATGTCCAGGATGTGAGGGGGTCTGTAAATATTTTCACAGTCCTCTTTTTGACTCATGCAGTATGCAGGTCCTCAATGGAAGGCAGGTTGATAGTAATTGTTTTTTCTGCAGTTCTAATTATCCTCTGAAGTCTGTGTCTGTCTTGTTGGGTTGCAGAGCCAAACCAGGCAGTTATAGAGGTGCAGATGACAGATGACATTTGATCTCCATTTTATTGACTGGGTTGCTTATTTATTTATTTATTTATATGCTTGAGTTGCTTGATAGTGAGATGGGCAGAATATCAGTTTAATAAATAATTAAATACATTATCACAATTTATCACCATTTTTGTATGAGGTAGCTTATATCTATCTATCTATCTATCTATCTATCTATCTATCTATCTATCTATCTCATGTGATTGTTTGTTTATTGTTTGCTTGTGTTATATGCCATCCAAAGTCACATTGTTTGAATTGGGTGGCCCTAGAAATCCATGAAGCAAATAGAGTTTATTAAGTTAAACAATTTTACAGGCTAGCCAGCTGCCAATGTCTCTGGGTGGCTTACAGTTAAAAACAAAAGAAAACAAACACACACACACACACAAAAAAAAAAAACACACACAAAAAGAAAAGAAAAGAAAAGAAAAAGAAATATATATCTTGTTGCTCTAATGGGACTTGGTCTTTGAATAATGTTATCAAAATATGATAATTTTAGCTGCTCATTTGTTCTTTTGGGTAAGAAGGCTGTATTGATTTGTTCTATGATCCATTTGTTTGTTTTCTCCTGGTATTCTCAAGAGTCTTCTCCAACACCAAAGTTCAGAAGCGTCAATCTCTTCTGCTTTTAGTTGTTTACTGTGCTTCTTGGCATTTCTTTACTAGAACTTGACAATCACTCGTACTTTCAGCTATCAAAATAGTGTCATCCACAAAATGCAAGTTATTGATGCTCCCACCTCCAATTTTAAAACTACCCTCATCCACCCAGCACACACATTAAATAGAGAGCATACAGCCTCGGCTCACATTTCAAAGACACTGCTGCTCGATAAATGGGCTTGCTTGGTTTAACTGGGTAGCAGGGATAAGCACACATTCAATGAACCTTCTGGGCGTATGCACTGTCGGTATACATTTCTAGTTTTCTTTCCTCATCCCTCCTAGGAGCATCCTTGCCAGAATAGCAGGACAGGGGGTGGGCTGGAGCAGGGGTGCCCAACCCCAGGTCTGTGGACTGGTACCGATTGGTGGTCTGTTGGGAACTGGGCAGTGTAAATGGTAGGTGAGTGTGCAAAGCTCTAGTTTGCATGTGCAAAACCATCTCTCTCCCCCAGCTCCGCCACTCCTGCCAGTCCACAAAGCCAGAAAAATTGGGGAACACTGGGATAGGGGTATGTATTATATTAGTGAATAAGATTTCTTTTAACCAATCAAGCACGCTGTAATGCAAAATGAAAAGGAACACCAAGATGATACTAAATCCCTAATTGCATGAAGCTGACCAGACAGAAAATACAAGCCAGGATTATTATTTTTAACTCATCATCCAGGGGTGAAATACTCCCGGTTTGGACTCGCTAGCGATTCGGAGAACCGGTAGCAAAAATCCCTGCCCACCACCACCACCCCACCACCACCACCATGCTCAGCTGAGTCACATGATCATCAGAGGCTTTTTTTTTTTACTTTTAAAAGCATTTTTTCTACAACCTCTTCCGATGAAAAAATGCTTTTAAAAGTAAAAAAAAAAGCCTCTGATGATCTTGCGGCTCAGCTGGGATCTTCAGAGGCTTTTCAAAGCATTTTTTTTCTTGGCCAAAGAGGTGGTAAAAAAAAACTTTTGAAAAGTCTCTGACGATCCCTGTTGAGTTGTTGTTGTTTTTTTAATTTGATTTATATGCCGCCCTTCTCCGGAGACTCAGGGTGGCTTACAATGCGTTAAGCAATAGCCTTCATACTTTTGTATATTTATACAAAGTCAGCTTATTGCACCCACAATCTGGGTCCTCATTTCACCTACTTTTGAAAGGATGGAAGGCTGAGTCAACCTTGAGCCTGGTGAGATTCGAACTTACAGTAATTGCAGACAACTGGTATTAATCACAATGCTTAGTCTGCTGAGCCACCAGGCCCCTGATCGGCAGAGGTTTTTCAAAGTATTAGAAAAAATGCTTTGAAAAGTTAAAAAAAAAAGTTGGCCATGCCCACCCAGTCACATTACCCCCCCACCAAGCCACGCCCACAGAACCAGTAGTAACACATTTTACATTTCACCCCTGCCATCATCCCACATTCTTTATTAAAAATCAAACTCAGAATTGGAGCAAGTCACTTACCTCTTTATCAGCAGGTAAGAATGGGAACTTTCTGCTGGGGGAAAGGAGAGATTGGTGTCAAAAAAGGCAGGATGGTTGAATCCCTACCCCTTTTGCAAATCTATTAAATTGTATTCACACTGGAAGAGACAAGGTGTCAAGATTGAACCGCTTTTGAAATGTTTAGGCCTTATCGCTATTCAACTTGCCAAAGAACTGGGGGGAGAGAAAGGGAGAAAAAATACAGAGGTGTCAGAGACAGACTGTGAATCTATGAAGGCCATTGATGCAGGTGTCTGACAGAAAACAAAACAAGTTCTCAAAACGAAAGGACAATTTATAATTGGACAATGTGACCAGCTAAGGGTGGGGTGAAAAAGAAGCTCTTGTTTAACCATATATGCATTGCACTGGAAAAGCCAGAGTTGCTTTTGATTCTTCAGTACCAAAATGATGTCTCCAATAAAGTTTTGCTTTTGGGATTTCAAAGTTCCTGAGAGTGTCTGCTTTTCTTGGATTTGCTAGTCAGACAGTTTGACAAAATGTTTTGATTGTGTGATTGTAACCAGCTTCTTCACTCTTTTGACTCCCCAAGGATGAGAATGTAAAACATCAGACTATTGCCATTGAATGTTCGATATCTGTGCCTTTTCAGACTAAAAATAATATTTACCTATTCTGGATCAGAAATGAAGGGGCTGAGGATATTCATTGTAACTATAATAACAGCAGCACTCTACTTTATAACATAACTTAGAAGCAAAAGTACTTTATACTGTCTTTTTTCTACCCAATGTTGTGGTGGCTAATTTGAATGTTAAAATATTTATTGAAAATGCAAGGGTTTAATGAAAAACATATCAAATGGCACTGTGCTAACTTGATGTATGATAAATAAAGAACAGCGTTATCACAATTAGTTATTTTTCCTCTCGTGCCTTGCAGCATGTGTTAATATTCGTTCTTATATATAATTATTTTCTGTTTAATTGGAAGCCATTTGAATATTTGTATTGCAAGCCTCCAGTATTCTGAAAGGTAACACAACCAATTTTGACATTATTTTAAGTGAACTATTTACCCGGGGGGGGGGGGGGGGTCAGAAGGTACTACTGCTATAAAACTTATCCTTATTTAATTTGAAGCAATACTTTTATTTTTTATTTTATTTTATTTCGGGACTCAGAGCGGTGTACAGCCAGATAAAAACATATAATACAAACATTAAAAACAATTAAAAGGATATATATTAATTTGGCCCCAATTTAAAATAACAAACCAATTAAAAATATTTAAAAAATATGTTAAAAAATATGTTAAGCCAGCCCGGCTTGCTGAAAAAAGAAAGTTTTAAGGGCACGGCAGAAGGCACCGAGGTCTTGGATTCTCCTTATCTCTGGGGGGAGCTGATTCCAGAGGGTAGGTGCCCCCACAGAGAAGGCCCTCTCCCTCATATAGAGAGTGTTTCAGTAGTCCAGGCACGAGGTGACGAGGGCATGGGTGACTGTGCACAGGGAATCCCGATCAAGAAAGGGCCGCAACTGGCGGTTCAGGCGAACCTGATAGAAGGTACCTCTGGCTGCAGCCGTCAGATGTTCCTCCAAGGACAGCTGCGTATCCAGGAGGACTCCCAGATTGCGCGCCCTCTCCGCGGGGGCCAAAGACTCGCCCCCAATAGTCAGTGATGGAGTCAACTGACTATATCGGGATGCCGGGAACCACAGCCACTCAGTCTTGAAAGGGTGTGGACTGTGGAATTACAATAAGAAACTTTTTTGGAGTTTATATCACTAATAAGATGATTTAACAACTAACAGGGCTATAAAGCTACTTTGCTATTTATGGTTCTGTTCCTATTAAACTTAATAATTAAACTCTCTTTGCATTTAATGGAACAAATTGTTTCTTTTGGAAATAGCAATAGCATTTAGACTTAGATACCGTTTCACAGTGCCTTACAGCCCTCTCTAAGTGGTTTACAGAGTCAACATATTGCCCCCAACAAGTTGGGTCCTCATTTTACTGATCTTGAACACTGAGTCAACCTTGAGCCAGTGGGACTTGAACTGCCAAAGTGCTGGCAGCTGTCAATCAGCAGAAGTAGCCTGCAGTACTGCATTCTAACCACTGCACCCCATGGCTCACGGAACAGTGAAGGGTTTACTTTATTGGTTTTGTATTATTTAGTTATGTACGTATTCATTCATTCATTTTATAGATTACAATTCATAGCAAAGAACATCTTTATGGATTTTCTAGTATATACTGTAGATACTGGGCCAATCTATCCACCATCAACACCTTTTTCTCAATCCAATCAGACACACAGACATACATGTGTTAATGAAAGGAAAAGATAGATGAACAAAGGAAAAAAGAAAAGGAAGAAAAACAAAAGAATTTTACAAGAATTCTTAAGTTTCTGGCTTCCTCTTTTTTACACATCTGCTAATTTGCAGTGTTTATAAGTATAAATCAAATTGTAGACTACTAGATCACCATGCTGCATAATGTATATATGGGAAGCATTCTTGTTTAAATTAAGTTCAAGTTCTAAATTAGATATTGCTGGAGATGGGTTTTTCTTCCAAAGCTGAGCAACATGTATTCTTGCTATTGTAAGCATACATCTCATTAAATTATGATGTTGTTAATTTTCCTGAGATTAAAAGTAGTTGAAAATGTGGTTTCATTTCAAATTGAAATTCAGATTTTTTTTTGTATTGTATTATATATGTCTTTTGAGTACTTTAGGTTTATTTATTAACATGTCCAACCCATGTGATAAAATGTTTCATGGCATTTTCATCATCTATTACTCTATGATTACTCTGTCTTAGATATTATTGATGGTGTTGTATACCATCAATACAACATTCTGAACCAATTTTCTTTTAGGTTATAACTTGGTGTAAATCTTAGAGATCTATCCATATTTTTTTCCCATTGATGTGTTGCCACTGTTTCTTTAAAACTTTGTATTCGTTTTATCATACAGCTTTTTGTTTCTTCTGTCTTTGGGTCATGCCTGAATAAAAGTTTGTGTATATACCCTGGATTTTTACCATTGTTCCAATATAGAATTCTGAGACTGAAATGAATACAGGATCCAGATGAAGATAAATGCCAAAATTATGTTTAAATCTCACCATGACAAAAATGCAAACGCAAACACAAACACATCTCATCCTCCTCCTCCTTGAAATTCCATATCTTTATTAAACTTCATCTAATAATGTTTATCTGCTTTTGTATCTTTGTACTAAGTCTATGAAGGCCATGGCTCTACCAGCTCCTTCCAAAATTGTCATTATGTTAAAATCTGGTCAGTTGGGCAAGGATATTCAGTGGCCTGCCAAATAAACTACAACACTCCCTGCTTAATATATATATCTGTAGGAAGTATCTAATAAGGATTAACATTGGAATCTCTTGAAATATGCATTAATCTTGAAGTAATGTTCCTTTTAATAACATTAATCTTGTACCAGAGACTAAATGGAAATTTTAATTGAATTATGTCTAATAAAATTGCATCTACACCTTTATATGTATTTATCTCAGCCTAACGTGATGTATTTTGAGAAAGAAATAAACCTTGCCATTTTATAAAAACAGTACGAATTGTAAATTCCAGTCTCTTATAGTGGACAATATTTAGTTAATCTCAAAAGCTGCAAATTAACTTTTTCTACTTGATGGTGTAACCAGAATATATCATATTATTTATACACTTCAGTAAACTTTGGTAATGGCATTGCTTAATTACCCAAAATAGCCATAATATAATCATCATGCCGTATATGAAGAATTCAAATTCAGTATTGAATGCAATTACAGCCTTAATGTATTTAGACTGACTAAGCTAAAGTTTCAGGAACCAAACTGAAGATAAAAAAAAAAAGATACATCCTTGACAGATACCATATTATAACTTAATAGTTAGAAATACCAATTAATTTGTAATAACACTAACCCCTGGATTAAGACATAAAATTGAAATCCAGTGAACAGAAGATTAGAATAGAATAGAATAGAATAGAATAGAATAGAATAGAATAGAATAGAATAGAATAGAATAGAATTTTTTATTGGCCAAGTGTGATTGGACACACAAGGAATTTGTCTTGGTGCATATGCTCTCAGTGTACATAAAATGAAAAGATACATTTGTCAAGAATCATAAGGTACAACACTTAATGATAGTCATAGGGTACAAATAAGCAATCAGGAAACAATATCAATATAAATCATAAACATATAAGCAACAAAATTACAGTCATACAGTCATAAGTGGTAGGAGATGGGTGATGGGAACAATGAGAAGATTAATAGTACTGTAGAATTAGTAAATAGTTTGACAGTGTTGAGGGAATTATTTGTTTAGCAGAGTGATGGCGTTCGGGAAAAAACTGTCCTTGTATCCAGTTGTTCTGGTGTGCAGTGCTCTATAGCGTCGTTTTGAGGGTAGGAGTTGAAACAGTTTATATCCAGGATGTGAGGGGTCTGTAAATATTTTCACAGCCCTCTTTTTGACTTGTGCAGTATACAGGTCCTCAATGGAAGGCAGGTTGGTAGTGGATAGTGACAACCAATATCTTCTTAGAAAACCCTTCATCAATTTGACCTGAACTGAAAGGGCTTTCAAACATCCAACCAGATTGGCACGGCTGATTTCAATTTTTTCAGATGCAATAAAGAAAATATCAATGACAGATAGTTCACAACTTATGACCCAATTGAACTCAAAATTTCTGTTGTTAAGTGAGACATTTGTTAAGTGAGCTTTGCCCCATTTTACGACCTTCCTTGCTTCAGTTGTCAAGTGAATCCCTGCCGTTGATAAGTTAGTTAACCCGGTTGTTAAGTGAATCTGGCTTCCCCATTGACTCTGCTTATCAGAAGATTGCAAAAAGTGTCCACATGACTTTGGGACACAGCAACGGTCATAAATATGAAACCAGTTGCCAAGCATCTGGATTTTGATCACGTGATCATGAGGACGCTGCAAAGGTTTAACTCAGTGGTGAAATCTAAAATTTGTTACTACCAGTTCTGTGGGTGTGGCTTGGTGGTGGTGGGGGTAATGTGACTGGGTGGGCGTGGCCATTTTTTTTTTTTTTTTACTTTGAAAACCATTTTTTCTACAACCTCTTCGGCGAAGTTGTAGAAAAGCCTCTGCCGATCAGGCAACTCAGCTGGGATCGTCAGAGGCATTTAAAAGAAAAAAAAGGGTTTATTTCTTTTAAAAGCCTTTGACAATCCCAGCTGAGCTGCACGATCATCAGAGGCTTTTTTTTTTAAACTTTTAAAATCATTTTTTGGCCGAAGAGGTTGTAGAAAAAATGCTTTTAAAAGTTAAAAAGAAGCCTCTGATGATTGGGCAGCTTAGCTGGGCATGGGGGTGGGGCAGGGATTTTTGCTACCGGTTCTCCGAACCACCCGCCTCCCTCGCTACCGGATCGGGTGATCCGGTCCGAACCGGGAGCATTTCACCCCTGGTTTAACTGTGAAAAACAGTAATAAGTCCATTATATCGGCCAGAAAGTGTCAGCTGTCTACCCCCAGGGAGAGAGCTTTCTTTGTGGGCACACCCACCCTTTGGAATCAACTCCCTCTGGAGCTCCGGATGGACCCCGACCTTTGTTCTTTCCACCGTGGCTTGAAAACATAGCTGTTTCACCTGGCCGCCCTGGACTGATGGGGGTTTTAATAGAATTTTAACTGGGTTTTATTGAATTTTTGTTAATTTTAACTTGGATTTTTGTTTTAATGGTTTGTTTTAATTGTTGTGAGCTGCCTTGAGTCCATTGGAGATAGGGCGGCAAATAAATTCCATTAACAAACAAATAAATAAATTTTTGTAGTGTGTTTATAACTTTGAAATGGTCGCTAAATGAACTGTTGTAAGTCGAGGACTACCTGTACTGTTCAGGTATTATCAGATGCCTATTTTTTATACATCCAGAATGAAATGGACGAATTACAGATAATATTACTTTGTAGCCTCCTGGCTAGTGTTGTAGAAATTTCAGCATCACACTGAGCCAAGATACTGGATTATAACTTCTATTTTGTCGAAGTTGAATATTATAATATAAGCTTCACAACATAAGTGGTAAAGGAAATATAGTGGGATTAAGTGATTATAGGACTCTGATAATAAGTTGCTTTTTTAAACCTTTCCCTTTTCACATTGTTTGTCAACTTCTAAACAAAATGGGCTTAGTCTGCTTATTCTGAGATATACTGTTAATATTTATTAGAGTGCGGAAAGTTTCCTGCGATAAAGCCTTTGGTTTGATTTAGAGTGATTTATTTTCTTTCTTTCTACGCCCTTCTCCCCTCTGAAACAAACAAACAAATAAAACCCCGCTCAGAATAAATTCAGAATAAATCCAAAAACAGCTTTTAGAAATCTAGCCAACTCTGCGAACAGGTGATACATTCCAAGTCCATTAGACTAAATATTGCTGCTTTCAAGTGGTTGTGTTCTCTCGCATGGTATGAAATATTGAAAATCATCCCATAGATTAGATTTTGTCCAATGATTCCAAAGAACATTTGGTGCACCCAATAAAGGGTGTAGTCTTTATCCGAGAGAAACAAGATCAAATGAGAAGTAGATTGCAAAACATCTGTCCGGCCATCTGATTTGGATGTTTTTAGTTCAATTACTATAAGTTGGCTCATGTTGTATGCCACATAATTGATGTGTTTCTACTGCATGACTTTCCAGTCCTAAGAATTAATCACCCTGAAAATTAGAGCTGTTAACTAAGAGCACAAATTAAAACATTATTGTATTTCAATTATATAAAGGAAAGCCCTCTAGCCACTGGCACACAAAATGATTATGTTTTCGTTATTATACCACCTCACATTTGCTGCTGCTGGAACATTCTGGAAAGGTAAGGCATCACAGAGAAAATTTGAGGTTTGTTCCTTTTTTTTTCCTCCCAGCATTGGTACAGGAGCTGTGAGGTCCACAGAACTAAGCATGACATGCAAGAGCTACTTCTGAATAGTTCACTTATTGTTGTTTACTTAAAAATAGAATTTATCCAGACTAAAGCACTTATCTACAATAACTATAATAATATAAGTACTTTTCAAAGCACTGAAGAATTTTTTTATTATTACCTATACCAGTAGTGGGTTTCAAAATTTTTTACTACCGGTTCTGTGGGTGTGGCTTGGCGCGCATGGCATGGCTTGGCGGGCATGGCAGGGGAAGGATACTGTAAAATCTCCATTCCCTCCCCAAACCAGGGGAAGGTTACTGCAAAATCCCCACTTCCTCCCGATCAGCTGGGATTTGGGAGGCAGAGAATAGATGGGGGTGGGGCCAGTCAGAATTTCCACTATCACTTACCCTCTGGAATCAGCTGCCCCCAGAGATAAGGAGAATCCAAGACCTTCGTGCCTTCCGCCGTTCCCTTAAAACTTTCCTTTTCCAACAAGCCGGGCTGGCCTAACAATGCCTTTTAAATGATTTTAAATTTATATGTTTCTTAAATTTTTTGGCCAAATTGAGATATTTCCTTTTAATTTGTTCTTAATGTTTATATTATGTGTTTTTATCTGGCTGTACACCACCCTGAGTTCCCAGGAAGAAGGGCAGTATATAAATTCGAAGTAAAATAAAATAAAAATAAAATCATTTCTCCAGAACTGGTCAGAACCTGCTGAAACCAACCTCTGACCTATACACAAGAATTTAGTCCCCAACTACGGGGTCATGGCCTGTTCTGAATTGGGCTGCATGAGTGGCTGGCTAGTACACACATGAAGCTTGACTTCTGTGAGAGCTGGGCTGGCATGCACCCATGCACGGAGCTCAACCTGCATGAGTGGCAGGTTAGGCATGCATGTGCACATGGAACTGTGTGTGTGTGTGTGTGTGTGCGCGCGCGCGCACCAAGATAGAGAAAGAGACACAGAGAGAAAATAGAAATGAGACAATAGAAAGAGATAGATAAATGATAGTTGATGGATGATGGATAGATAGATGATAGAGATAGATAGATAGATAGATAGATAGATAGAGAGAGAGAGAGAGAGAGAGAGAGAGAGAGAGAGAGAGAGAGAGAGAGAGAGAGATGATAGAGAGAGAGAGAGATGATAGATAGAGATAGATAGATAGATAGATAGATAGATAGATAGATAGATAGATAGATAGATAGATATGTAGGAAGTTAAAACCCACCCCTCTCCTAGAAAATGAAATATTTTAGGAAATATTAAAAGGGCATAATATTTCCCCTAAAAGGGAGGCAGAAACTCAGCCCCCCTATCTTTGTTAATGGGCCATTAAGGCCTGGGCCAGTCGATTCTACATAACAAAGATATACCTCCTTCAGGCAGAGCCATTTAATTGCCCTTCATTGCATCACCCAGCAAGATTCAACCAAACTTAACACAAAGACAACCTAAAAAGCTAGCTATGACCTCTGGCAGCAACCAACCCGGATACTCTTCCTGTGCCCCAGGAAGTTCAAAGCCAGAGAGGATATAAAACCCAGGGACTCTCAGCATCTCTTCCCTTTTTTTTTGCCCAAGATCTCCAAGGTATGTGATCCTGTTCATCAATAAACCTTCTTTCCAAGCAGCTTCCATGAATCCAGTGTCTTTTTCCCCACTTGGAACTGAACCCAGAAGGATATTTCTTCTAACAGATAGATAGATAGATAGATAGATAGATAGATAGATAGATAGATAGATAGATAGATAGATAGATAGATAGATAGAAAAGCTTGAGTTAGAGATGCGAGAGAAAGAAAAAGATTCTGATCTGAATTTGCATAGGATTGCCAAACAGATATAGGTTCTCTTGCAAAAATGAAATCAGTTTATGTAGTGATTCTGTTTATTATTTATTTATTTATCTCCTTTGAAACATCTATGTGTGCAAATAATGCAGCAAATAAGTACACATCTAAGTCAGAGACTAATTGTCAGAGGAGCTGCACAATATTATCAAAAGGCACAATTGAGGTGACCTACTATGCTTTGTCTTCATTTCAAAGGATGGCAGTCCTATTATGTTTATATTTAGAAATGTAAAGGACAAACTCTAATATGTGGCTCAGGTTGACTGCTTAGTGGAATAAAAGCCTCTAGTGCTTTCGATTCCAGCTGAGAACAGATGTGAAACTTTCAAAATGTTGGAAACCCGCACTTCATTTCGCTGAATTATACCATCATCCTGTGTTTTGACACACCATGAAATGTTGCTTCCTCTGGTTAAACCACAGCAAGAGAGGGTCTAATTTTTAAAGGGAAAAAACTAAATTCATTGTAAGCTTTAATGTGATAGAGGTTCCAGCTAAACTGCACATTTTCAACAGACAAGCTCACTGTTAGGAAGTTCAGACAGGAAAAAAAAAATCAGTCAATCCACTGGTGCTTTTTTAAAAAAAAAAACACTTTGTCATGTTGCATCTATGAATATTTGTCTCTTCAAGGACTGGGGCTTAATATTTTCAGAAATGCTTTAATAATTTTCCCATTTTTATTTGAAAGTGAATAGCATTGACTGAGTGACTTTTCTCATGACTTTTTTTCTAAGTGAATGTTTATTCTACTGCTTAAAACAACAACAAACAATAAAATTGTTATTGGAGACTGCTCTAGCTTATGATCCAGAAAACTGCTGAGAGAGGAATGGATTGTGGTTGGAAATAATGTAATAAAGAAGTAAACAGAGAGATGAGTTGGGCAAGAGTGAATATTTTCGTGATGTCTCCAACTCCATGCTGTTGGGTGGATTATCTGATGAATCTCTTCTGTTTTTAAATCACCCTTTATTGTAATTGCTGTTTTGTGCTCCCATTTTGATAGTGCCATTTTGTGACACCTTACAATGGTTGGTGTCGAAAAAATACAACATAAATGGGTCACCTATGCTTATACCAGTGATTAAGATCAGTGCTTTACTTTTTTTTTTTTGTTATTATGGTTGATTGAATAATCACACTAAATTCACATAATGCAATAAAACATTAACCATGGGTTATAAACCACAACAGTTGGTTGACACAACATGTTTTGCCAAAACCTAATGAGCTGCATTATGACTTAGTGGATGCATGAACCATCACAATTTCACATCACAGAGAAGAAGCCTTCTGTTATTACAGGGTGAGTGGGAGGTGATATAAGGCCCTGCAGCTGCATGGACTTTCCTTATTTTAAATTTAGAGCTAATGCAGTGCCTCCCGCAGAGAGTTATTTTGTGGTTAATTTCACTCAAATCTTTTTCTGGAGCCCAATTTTCTTTAGCTGTTAAAAGAAAGTAATTAGATTAAGAAAAGCTTCTCCGAACAAGGATTTTGTATCATCTGTTCCTTTGTTTCAAGCTAACACCACCCACTGCCCATTCTGAGTTAGTGGTCTCAGTCTATAACTTGGTAAATTAGGATATTTATACGATATGATAATTCCCCACTACACAACTAAGCGAGTTGTATATACACAGCCCCCTGAACAGAACGGATGCACTTTTTTCCCTTATCAATAAATTCCTCCATTCCACTGTCACTGTGCTTTTTTCAGCCACTCTTTTGGGAGTCAGTATTTGTCTTATACTTGATGATAGCCCAAAGGGACATATTTCTGACCAGCAATGCATATAATTGCACTGTCAACTTTCAGCTAGTTATTAATTTTATTTTAAGGAGAGGACTGGAGGAAGACTAATGGAATGGAAGAACAGTAATTGGAAGATTCAAACTGACATTCTAAAATTGTATTTCTTTCGAAGGGGAAGAGAACAGGGGTAAGACAGAAACATGGATCTTACCTACGCCTCCACTTTATGTCAAAGCAAGCTTCCTTTACAGACATTACAGGAAGAAGGAAATACACAGAGGAATGGCTTATCCAAGTTCAGATTCACTTGGATTATTTTTTTTTTTAAAAAAATGTGTAACTTTTTACATTTTAGGAGTAAGAAGGTGTGAATGTAAAGATAGCATCTTTCTGCTTCCAAATCTTTCCATTCTGATCAATTACCTTATAAATGAGAAGAGACACCTATTTCCTGCCCATAGCATTCACACTTTCTTGATCCTTGCAAAACGATGTAGGAATACTCAAATCACTTGTCCCTTGAGATGAAGCAGATGACCCAGTGAATTTTAGACCTTTTTGTAAGGTCTAATGAAGATCCCTTCCCTTCCCTTTGTCAGGGTTCCGAGTAATGCATCCATCGAAAGCAGAACTCCGAGGCAGGTAGATTCTTCAAAGAACATGTTTATTGGACACACCATATCAGCACAGCTAGTGAAAAACAACTCTAAAAGTTCCCACGGTTTTTCCCCTAATTATAAGAGCAAATATTCTCTTCCCAGGCGTCACCGATCACATTGTCCAATGAAGATAGCTGGAAGGCTGCTTGGTCACTCCTCTGCCATCTGTTGGGATGACCTTGATTCCCACAGGAAAACTTTTTTGTTTTGACCGGTAGCTGGTCTACCTTCTCCCCCCACTCCCTTCCCCCATTTTCAATGTTTGTGGCAACTATGAGGCAGGAGAAAAATGGCATCAGCCAGGTCAGCTTCAGTGTTGATACCCTTCCCTTCCCTCAGAGGCTATTATTTTTTCTACTTTCCCACCATATTATCTGCAGACATTGGTCTCCAGAAGAATTATTATTAATAAATCAGATCTGTCACTAGTGCCAAAACCCTGATTCATATTCTGTTCACAATGAGAAATCTGCTAGTCCTTTGAAGGTAAAAACATTCATACCCAGAATGATGAACAATTTCATTACACTGCAGACTGGGGTGTGTCATACTTACCCTGATTTGCTTGGGTGGGTCATATTTCAATGATCACCCAACAATGGCAGGATATTTATGCATCTTCCAGTGAATCAAGGCAATCTGAAATAGCTTGAGTATTAGTAGCAGGAAGGACCATGAAATGACAAATATGAAAAAAGCTTTATAAACATCTAGAGATAAGTAAATATGTCAGATTTCCCCCTATATCTAATGTATACATTCCCAGGTTCTTTCTGCTCCACTTGTGAAGGAATATGTGAATAAAATCTCATGTAAATTGACTAAATGATCACATTTCAGTGGAGACCTTCCAATAGGCACTGTCTGTGTCAAGTGGATATCTTATTGTCTCACCCACTCTCCCAAAATAAAATCTTTAAATAAGGGTTGTTATTTAGAATTATCAGATAAATGTTTTAACCAAGTCATTGAGTCTGGAGCATGCTACTAAATTTTAGAAGGTCTCCATAATTAAAGAGTATGATCATCTTATTTTATAATCTCTCGCACATTCATGGGACTATTCTCAAGATTTTGGAATGGTGTCTAATCCATAAATTTTATGACTGTGTGGTTGCTTGACTAGGAAGCTATAAATATAATATGTCATGCTCATTTGATAATTTAATATGTGGGTCTAATAAAAAAAAACTAAATCAAATTGGAAGTTTTATGTTGAGGATTATAGTATAACTGTATCAGTTAAATACTTTAGGAATACATTAAATACAGTGCATTTCTTGGTTCCTGACTCATCACTGACTCTTACACTTCATGTTCACAGCACTGATTATCTTCTCATTTCAATAACTACAGGTTATTCATTTCTCTTCACAACGAACCTCTATAAATGGAAATTAGAAAAGATAAGTTTGCGAGTTCTACCCTCATCCCCCATAATTCTTATTATCCTAATCTAATGCTCCAGATGTTTTGTGCTGGAGATTTCACAGAAGTTTTTCTTTTTCTTTTTCTGTTGGTTACGTTACTTGATGTTAGTAGGAATATAAATTCAAAATGTCTGAAGGACAGCAGATAGCCTGTTCTAGCTGTATTCAAATACGGAATGGTTGTCTTCAAAGGAGAAGTTTGTCTATCAGCAGAAGCTTTCCCCAAGGTTTTAGAAACCTGACTTTTCAAGATTAAAGACTATTAGTAAGTTATAATCACAAAGCCACTTCAGTAGAAAATAATATTCTGATATAAAAAGACCTAATTTTGTATTCAGTTTGGCCATTAATCTTTTTTGACTCAATATACAAATATGAATTTGATGTTGGAGCTGACAGTTCACAAACATTGTGTGGCAAATATCAATGGGCAACTTTTTATTGCCATCTAAAATTTCTATACAGGCATGATGAATCCTTTAATAAAAAGAGCACCTGCCTCATCCTTTATTTGTATCCATATTTTATTCAGAATTTATGAATTATAAGAATACTGTGTATATTCATAGTGCAATATGAAAAGGTTATTTTCCTGATGAATTCATTTAAATCTTAGGTATAAATTGTTAATAAGCACTAGTCTATAAATAAGCATAGAAAGGTGGGCTCTTTAAAATAAATTAGCTTCTTTAAATTCAATGGATTATAAATATTTTTAATATCTATTTAATATTGATTTCAGCAAAATTGCTAACAGTATTCTGCTGTGAAGTTTTCCGTAGCCCCTTTTGTTGACTGCAGTTTTTTAAAACTATTAGGCATGCTTGGAAACAATAGGGAGCCTCATTCCAGCAAAATTTAATTCATGAATGAGAAGATTTTACATTGGAGTAGGCACCAATGATCAGTAAATCAGTAACACTTACCTTTAGGTAGATATAGGACTGTTTTTGTTTAATTAATAGCCTTCAATTCTGTTTTATTAAAAATGACAAGTTGAATTACAATCATGCTCTTTTTCAAACCACATTCATGCCACCAAAAATCAATGGCAGGCTGCATATATTCATATATAGCACAAACATATGTATAAACATAAAATGCAATTATCAATCAATTCCTCAATCCTCTTATCTATTGAAATATTAAGAGATTATAATATAATATTAGAGAGAAATGCTTAGGGCAGGGATGTGTGTACACTATATCACAAAAATACTCTCTGGGCTGCCCTATATAATTACTGTATTTTTCGGAGTATAAGACACACCTTTTTTCCCCCTAAAAGGGGGTGAAAATTTAGGTGCGTCTTATACACTGAATGTAGCCCCGCCCACCCACTGGCCTCGACCCTTTGGCCTGTGCCTCGCAGCAGTTACCTCCTCGCAAACAGACAGCAAGAAAAAACAGCTCCTTTCAGCTTCAGCACAGCCTAATTAGCACAAGTTGATTGGATCGGCCTCCCGACTCTCAGCTGTTTTGCGGGGGCCTCTGCTGTTTGCTGCAAGGAGGTAAATTGCGGGAGCAGTTTTTGTTTTGTTTTTTCTTGTGCTAATCAAGCTATGCTGAAAACAAAAATGAAAGTAAAACAGGCTGTTTGCTGTTGGCTGCAATGAGGCAAAATTGCTGGAGGCAGAGGCAGATTTATTTTTCTTGCTTTCCTCATCAAAAAAGGTAGGTGCGTCTTATACTCCGAAAAATACGGTAACTCATAGCCCATTTTTTTTCCTTCCTTTTCCCTTTCCCTTTCCTTTCTCTCTTTCCTTTCCATCAGTCAAACATGTTGTCTTCAAACTTTTAACTATACTCATTCAATTTTATGGGGAGGCGATGTTCTCAAATGTTCCTTCCACACCATTAGAAGAAGAATATTAGGAAAATAGTCTTGATGGACTATGGGATTTTGCACTTGCTAGTTACAAAATGTCTAAAAGTTATCCTTTCACTATAGAAATAATGTGTAGCTTTCTTGATTTTTCCAATTGATGGCCTAGGAAAGGCATTACTATCATTGACTTTTTCCGCAGGAAGGGAGCCAAGATAGCAGAAACAGCAGAAAGATGAAGATAGAGTATGTATAACTGAAAGATTATTAACAGCATCACCTATTCCACAAAACTGAACTCAACTGAACAACAGTCAAAATACTGAAGCCTTCTTGTTAACTTTGGGATTTTATGCAGCAACAACATCAGGGATGAAATTCAGCAGGTTCTGACAGGTTCTGGAGAACTAGTAGCAGAAATTTTGAGTAGTTCAGAGAACCGGCAAATACCACCTCTGGTTGGCCCCGGAGTGGGGTGGGAATGGAGATATTGCAGTATCCTTCCCCTGCCAAGCCCACCAAGCCATGCCCACCAAGCCCCACCATGCCCACCAAGCAATGCCCACAGAATCGGTAGTAAAAAAAATTGAATGTTTGTTGGAAGACACAAAGAGCCTCTGTTAACCTACAAAACTTCGTTAATCGTAACTCCTTACACAGAAAGAGAGGCATATTTTGATTTGCTCTGCTGTATTGTGGCTGGATAAACATGAGGACTGGGATAAAAGTTACATGCACAAATTGGGAGTCTTCTAGTCAGACACAGGTCCAGCCTGCCTTATACCCTCTGCCAGATGCTTTCCATCATGATGCCAGCCTCAGCTGTTCTTTCATTAACTTTTAGATTGCTGGGTCAAATGTGACTTGTTGTATGCAGTTAACTTTCTTATCTCTGGTGCTTGTCTGATTTCAAAGTTGACTTCTTTATTTCCTTACATATTATTTTATAGGGTCATTTTTCTTATTCTGCTTCTCTCAACACTTTACTTCTTGTAATGCTCTGAAAATGACAGAGAATTTTTTCCAGAAAGCCAGGCTTATGAATTTGGACATCAAAAATAAATGCATATGATACCTATCTTCCAAATTAATCATATTCATTTGGTAACAGAATTAATAAATAAGCGGATATTCCAACAGAACTTGGCAAATTTATTTGTTGAGAAGTAAAGCAGAATTATGAACATTACTGTCAGATTATTCATGAACTGGCAGAGACATGGTAACAAGGTCAGCCAATGAATAGGCATAGCAACTAAGTCAGCCAATTGGGAGCTGAGACAGACTGGACCCAGGGCGTGTCTTAGTCTGTAGCTTCTGAATCTGTGCAGAGAATTGAAACTGAAACTAAGCAGTGTGAGCTTGTCTGTCTGCTGAAATGAAACTAACTGTTCTTTTCTGCCTGTGTTCTGTCTGCAACTTCTACCAGGTTGGAAGAATCAACTATTGGTACCGTAAATAATTTAGAGTAACAGAATTGGAAGGGACCTTGGAAGTCTTCTAGTCCAACCCCCTGCCCAGACAGGAAACCCTACACCACTTCAGACAAATGGTTATCCAACATCTTAAAAATTTCCAGTGTTGGAGCGTTCACAACTTCTGTAGGCAAGTTGTTCCACTGATTAATACTTCATCTGTTATTATGTATATAAAGAAGTTAAATGAATCCTGCTGAATCAGTTTATCTGTGTGTGCTTCTGGATTTGATTTTGCTAGAAACTCTAATAATTACACTATATATAGATTTGTGGCATGCTATTTTTGTAGGAAGTTGTATCTGAAAATGGAAAATGCTTTTTGCTTGATCCATTTACTGGAAAAGTATCAACAGTACAGTTTAGAAGAATACAAGTACGTACCGTAAATATGTAAGCAGTTTAATTCTTTAAAAAGTGTATTGAGGGTCCTTGACTCAATACACTCTAGAAGTAACCACTCTAACCACTATGCAAGCAACCACTTAAATACACTCTAGAATAATTTAATTCAATTCTAAACTACAATGCTTAACGCCTCCATTTCTAAAGAGTGAAATTTTAAGCACTTATAAGGAGAGTAGAAACTTATCAATATGAAATGTCATAATGGTGTAGAGAAGTATTAGATCTTGAGTAGATGAATCAGAATATTTTTACAATCAGCCAGCCTTGTCTCAAACATCATGTCTCAAGGAAGAAGATAAAGATACCATCCCATTTTACGAGCACCTTTTAAATAAATAATTGAGTTACCATTTTTATTATCTAAGAATTCTTACAAAGAAAACCAAACTCAAAAAAAAAAAAAATGCAGATGAATTTTTCAGCTAGATTAACCCCCTCCCCGCTGAAAAATGCGCCTAAACGACAGAGGTTCAATTTCAGAGCTGGGGATTATATAAATTGCAAACTTCCATCTATCAGGAAACAAAACTGATAGATTCATTGCTTTTGAATCAGGAAGGGCACGTGGATATTCCGATTTTATGAAACATTCAAGGGCACTGAGACATTACTGATTGGAGCCATTACTTACCCTTCCCTTCCTAAATTCCAGCAGGGCATAAAGCAAGCAGCAGGGTTAAATAACAGATGTCACACGAGACATATAGTTAACGCATGCAAAAGCGTACGCCACACTTTATCATTTTAAAAAGTGGCTCATGGCATGAGCCCAAGTGAGTGATGTTGACAACTGTTCTTTCAGATAAAATATGAGCAATAATAATAAAAAAGCTCTTCATTGTTAGCTTGCTCAACAGTTCAGGGTGTATTCCAGGAGGAAGCAGATTGTGCTAATATAGTGGACAAATGTACTATTAGTAACCCTGTCTATAGCTATTCATCATTTTTACCCATCTGCTCAATACTTAGCCATCTGTCTCTCTAACTTCAGGGATTTGAACTACCGAAGTAAGGCAATATATAGCTCCAATGATTGGGAATACCTCAAGGAAGAAGATACATTACATATAGACTCCTTAATTTTTCATAACAGACCGTGATTTTGAAGGATGCATGCAAGACACACTTTCTGACTACTTTCTGCTCTGTTCTACCCAACTTATTTTAATGACATGAGGTTTCTGTCACACTATTCAGAAAGTCACAGAGGTTAAGCACACACATAAATGCACATACAATTCAACTGCAAAATGACAACCTTGGCCTACAAATGTGCAAAAGTGATATAAATTAAGTTTGTGATTGTGGTAATATCCATGGCCTAGATCAGTGTTGTCGAACCTTTTTGGCATCAAGTGCCAAAATGGGAGTGCGCACATGTGCCGGAAATCGGAAGAGTAGCCACCCAGTGCGCATGATGATCTTTTGATTTCCGGCACACTCAAGTGCACCGGCCAGCTGGTCTTTGCACAAGCATGCATGCCAGAAACTGGAAGATCATTTCCCCAGCGTGCACATGCACAGCAGGTGGCTGCTCTTCTAGTTTTCAGCACTCACACATGCATGAAGACCAGCTGGCCGGTGCGCCATGTCAGGGTTTTGATTGATCCCATTTTTGGCTCTGGGATAATCTCACCATTAATTAGAGGATAGACCATGGCTTTCTCCAAGTTGCAATATTCTGAAATAAAACCCGAAGAAGTATTCTCTAATAAAACTCTTTTATTTGTAAAAAGTAACAAAACATCTATCTATCTAATTAGCTACATCTTGGCAGCGTTCCTCTGCTGGACCGTTCCTGGCAGAGAGAACAAAGGAAAGAGAGGTAATGAAGGAATGGAATGTAGGACATGCGCAGTAAAAATACTGATAAGGAACTTGGCAAACTACAGTAAGTCTATTAGTCCAAAAATATGAAACTCAGCTGGGAAATACAAGAACGCAGTGACACGCCGGAACCCAGGAAAGCAATGGGGAATGGCTCACATGCCCAGAGAGATGGCTGTGTGTGCCACTTCCGGCATGCGTGCCATAGGTTCGCCACCACGAGCCTAGATCAAACAAAGCCTAAAGCCACAAGTAAGCATGAAAAAGGCAGGTAAGTAAATAAGTATCTATCATCTGAAGACAATAAGTCTAATAGTTCAGAAATATATTTTGATACCTACGGGACTTTATTTTAGAGAACTGGGCCAGAGTTAGTTGCACCAACTCCAAAATTGAACACACACTCTGCTAGACAGAAGTTCCCTGAAGATGGGCTCCAGCAAGAGTCCGAAACCTCCGTAGACAAAATCTCTGGTCCCAGAGACCCTGCAATATTATTCTGGGATACTTATATTCACCTTCATTTGCAGTTAGATATTCTCTGAGTATGTTTCCATCAATCTTAAATAAGTCATGTCCCTTTATTTTTTAGCATTGTCTTATGAAACACTCAATTGTCAGAGAAGACAGCTAAAATAGGAATGAGATAATTCTAGATTTTTTCTGTCTTACATTGTCATCTCCACTAAGAGGCTGATCTACTAAGCCTTTTCTCTTCCTTAAGTTTGAAGAATACTTTTTGTTCTTAATTTCCTTCATTACCTAAAATTCTTCCTGAGCTTCAGCCTTTCTGACATCTATTTTTTATAATTCTGCACCACCTCTTACAATAGTCTTTCTATCTTTGCACCTCCTGTTTCATTTTTTGCAGACTTTCTTTTGCTATCTTACACTTTTTATCCCCTATTAGAGCTATTCACATTTTTTCATCTAGTATCTATTTTTTCAGGAACTTCCAACTATCTTTAGCTACTTTTCTTATTAGCTTCTGCTGAAATTGAATTCTAATCATTGCTCTAAGCTAGAAATCCACTTTGCTGACTTAGGCTCATAGAAGTAAGTACACCCAGCTTTAGTATCCCTTAAAATCAAGTATTAAATGTCAATTTTTCATAGAAACTAACAAGATAGTCAGTTCAAAAATCAAATGTTCTGTTTTGCCCTCAAATTTTCCTCTTGTCTGATGAAAGTGGAGTGTCAGTGGCTGGTAAAGAAAATGTTTGGAGGCTAAACTTGCATTCTATAATGTCCAGTACAACATTGTCACATCCTTACATCCTGCTGATATGGTGCATTTTTTCAATTCTACATCCACTCTCTCTGGCCGATATGATAATTTGGAACAGAAATTGTAGAATGCTGATAGAAATTAGCAACGCTTCCTTTTCCAACATATCTAAGGTAGATAATACAGAGCCAGCAGACTTTTAAATGTAGCTTTTTTCTTTTAAAAACCAATAATAAGAGTGTGTGCCAAGTACAAGTAAATGTTTGAAGTGCCTGAAATTGAAACAAGACTTCCTGCTCTCCCTGAATGAATATTGTTATTTAATAGCTTGTTGTTAGTTGCAAAGTCGTGTCCGACCCATCACGACCCCATGGACAATGTTTCTCCAGGCCTTCCTGTCCTCTACCACCCCCAGGAGTCCATTTAAGCTCACACCCAACTGCTTCAGTGACTCCATCCAGCCACCTCATTCTCTGTTGTCCCTTTCTTCTTTTACCCTTAGTCTTTCCCAGCATTAGGCACTTCTCCAGTGAGTTCTTCCTTCTCATTAGGTGGTCAAAGTATTTGAGTTTCATCTTTAGGATGTGGCCTTCTAAAGAGCAGTCAGGGTTGATCTCCTCTAGGACTGACTGGTTTGATTGCCTTGCAGTCCAAGGGACTTGCAGGAGTCTTCTCCAGCACCATGGTTCAAAGGCTTCAATTCTTTGATGCTCAGCCTTCCTTATGGTCCAACTTTCACAGCCATACAGTGCAACTGGGAAAATCATAGCCTTGACTATATGCACTTTCGTTGGCAGAGTGATGTCTCTGCTTTTTAGTATGCTGTGTAACTTTGACATAGCTTTCTCCACAGGAGCGTCTTTTAATTTCTTGACTGTAGTCCCCATGTGTAGTGATCTTGGAGCCCAGGAAAATAAAATCAGTCACTACCTCCATTTCTTCTCCATCTATTTGCCAGGAATTGAGAGGGGCCGGGAGCCATGATCTTAGTTTTCTTAAAGTTTTCAAGCCAACTTTTGCACTCTCCTCCTTCACTTGCATCAGAAGTCTCTTTAGTTCCTCTTCACTTTCTGCCATTAGAGTGGTATCATCTACATATCTGAGGTTGTTGATATTTCTCCCAGCAATCTTAATTTAATTTAATAGCTATTGAGCTATTAATAGCTATTATCAGCTATTGAGGCCTATCTTTAGTTTGTTTCTGTGCCAAATAGCCACAGTTGCTTTTATGTTATTTCTTTGCTCCCAATAAACATTAGGAGAGTGAATGAGTCACATCTGAGCTATGATAAGATTTAATCCTTGCTTTCTCAATTGTGCTCCATAATACCAGAATTCACCCCTACATAACAATTAAGGATAATTTAAAAAAAATACATTGATGCTAGTTGTTAGGTTCAGCTTGTAGCTTACTCCTAACTTGTTGGTCAGGCAATATATCTGTTTCTTTAAGAAACAACTGAGCTACGTAATCAGGGTTTGCTGAACCCTGTAATTAGGCTACAGTGCATAAATAAGCAGCACAGAGAAGTGTTCTTTGTTCCTGAATGATCCTGATTGTTGCTTCCTGCGTCTTTCTGCTGATTGGTGTTAGACTGGATTGTTATATGGTTCTGTATACCGAGAGTTACTAAAGTCTGTTTGCTTTGGTAAGGGAAGATACTTACTGGACTGATTGACTGTTTATGACCTTGGACTGTTTTACCTACACCGAGACTGCTTATTATCTTGTATATAAAGTATTTTTCTCACACGAGCTGCACGTTTATCTCCTTCCCTGTGTGTTTCTGCTCTGCTCGTTGCACAAGCAACAAATACTTTTTACAAACACCCTAACACTAGTGGAATACCTTGCAATCTTTAACAGCTCCATTGGGCAAACAATTTGAAATATGTGTTTATGATAGAAAAGGGAAGGATCCAATCTCCTCCCCCTTTCACACTGTGATCTTCACATCTATAGGCCTCCATCCATTCAATTTTCAAATAAACCCATACATTGGCTTCCCTCCCCTCACTGAGCTCTTAACTCTGTGGCAGTTCTGTGATATTTGTGGTTTAAAGTAGGAATGAAGGACAAGCAAACATGGTAGAACTCAATAATAGCTTTTTTGGCACCCTTGCCCTCATATCACTGCTCTTCCTTTCTTCTTCCATTTTCTCAAAAACTATTTATTTGGCATGTCTGTCTTTTAATAAATGGATGGTGTTATGTATTAAGTAATTTGATTTAGTTATTTTAGCATTTAACTTTCTTATTTTTTTTTTTACATTTGGCTCATCTACATCTCAGAGGTGTTTGGAAGTAATTAAACTGAGGTTAAGTGGATTGCTTTGAAAAAGGTGATGTTTTCACTAAGAAAAGTTTTATTTAAAGGTAGAGTTAATTCATTTTTCTTTCAGATGTGATTTGGGTTTAGTGACACTATAGGACCAGGTTAAAAAGCCATGGAAATGGCCAGGGTTTTGCATAGCTTTATCAATCTTTCAGCTGTGGAAGATTCTTTTCGACTGAGACCTGATTGTTTTGTCAATTTTAATTTGATATAATGCTATTTACTGACAATGGTCAATGTTCTTTTGAGCATGCAGATGCAGGAATGCAGATGCAGGAATCCCTCTAGTTCATTTAAGCAGCCAACTTTTTTGTAGGACACCATGACTTCCATGCTGTCTCAAAGAAAGACACAGCTGCTTTAAAAAGATTCAGGTAGATTCTATGTTAGTATTTATCTTTGTTCTAAAGCAAGGGTGTCAAACTCACAGCATCACGGCATCGTCACATGACATATTGGGACTTTTTTCCCCTTCACGAAATTGTGCATGGGCATAGCCAGCACGTGACACATCTGCCCATGGGCTAGGAGTTTGACAATCCTGCTCTAAAGTATCTCTCATGATTTCAGCAGATTTCAGAGAAAATTGTAGTGATTATACCAGTCTGGTAATGTGAATGAAAATAAGTCTCTAAACATTTCAGATTGGTGTCTTAGAGTTGATGGAAGACCAACTTCTCAATTTCTTTCCATGGTTCCTTGGTTAGAGACATTTTGTTCTGGAAGAAAGTAGGTTTATGTGAATATTATTTCAGTGTGGAGAAACTGCTTAACTTTAAAGTTTTCTTAATTGCATGAAAAAAATGAAAGCATGTGAGAGAGTTCTTAAAACTGGTCAAAGAAGAATAGATGGATAAAATCTTGCTGTCAAGATGTGCAACTGAATAACTTTTGGGGAAGACATAATCATGCTGCTCAAACTTTCAGTGAAATTATTGTGAGTCAGTGTTTAAGATGAACAAAAGAACTCACTGTTGGATAACAGACAGGTCTTAATTTCAGTTTATCTAAATTTGAGATGAGTACAATTCATTATTGGTTGCTGAGTATCAATGAACAGAGGAGAAACGTTTTTAAAGTAAAGAGCTGTGGTTTCCAGGAAATGAGATACAGTTTGAATTAAAGTATTGGAATATATTAGTTTGTCATGGAAATTGTTTCAGTTACAGCTTTTTAGATTAAATTGCATTTGGTTAGAACATTTTAAGTCTTTATATGAGCATAGCCAAGTTTGGTCAGCTTGGCAATAAAAAACAGTTTTCTATCTTCCTCAATATAACAACTATTATAGCACTTAGACTTATATACTGCTTCACAGGGCTTTACAGCCAACTCTAAGTGGTTTACAGAGTCAATTTACTGCCCCCAATCATCTGGGTCTTCATTTTACCAACCTTGGAAAGATGGACGGATGATTCAACCTGTGGTGAGAGGAAATTCCAGAAGAGGAAAACATCCACAGAAAATGCATACCTCAGTAAGCATTTCCTGCAAAGCAGGTTTCAGGTCAGCAGATTCAGATCTCTCCCCCCCCCCCCCCTCTCTCTCTCTCACACACACACACCCTTGGAGAAGTTTCACAAGTATACCCACTGCTCCATTCAGTGGTATTCATTGCCAAGATTTTGTCTCCAATCTGGACATCTTGGATCATGGAGAATCCTCCAGCATTGAATCCATGATCATAAGAGCCTTAATGCAGTAGATGGCACGGGTCATCAAAATGAACAGCCACTGTATATGCCTCACCAGTTGTTCTATGATGTGTTGGAGACCAGAAAGAGATCTCAAGGTTGTCCATGCAAATGCTACAAATACTCTGTGAAGGAAAACGTATACTCCTGATGGCAAATCTATGGCACGCGTGCCACAGGTGGCACATGGAGCCATGTCGGTGGGCACTTGAGCTCAGCTAATTTTCGGGCCTTCTGGTCCCACTGGAAGTCGGCAAATGGGTCATTTCTGACCTCTGAAGGGCCTCCAGGGGGTAAGGAAGGCCGTTTTCACCCTTCCCAGGGTCCTAGAAAGGCTCTGGAGCCTGGGGAGAGCAAAAAAACGGGCTTTCCGGTCCGACCGAAAGTCGGCAAATGGGTTGTTTCCAGCTTCCGGAGGGCCTCCAGGCAGTGGGGAAGGCCGTTTTCACCCACCCCAGGCTCCTAGAAAGGCTCTGGAGCCTGGGGCAAAAAAATGGGCCCACCGGGCCCACCGGGCCATAGTATTCCAAAAGCGGGGCGAGTGCAGTGGGGGGTCACATACACATTATAGGTGTGGGCATGTGCACTCATGACCCCCCATGCTCCCCCCGCTTTTGGCACGCAGTGGCAAAAAGTTTAGCCATCACTGACCTATGCCATTGTAACATCCAGCCAAGGAAACTAGAGCCTGCATCAACTGACAGAACATGTTGACGAAGCTTGTGCTACGAAGCCTACATCAGTTTGGAAGACAGGAGCTCCCCAAAATTGTTGGAAAATCATTAGTGGCATCACAGAATAATATCCACAGTTATTGTAATTATTGTAATTCCTTGTGCTAGGCTCTGTGCTTTCAGACTGAAACTGCATAACCACTTCTGTGTTCATGGATAAACTGCACAACAGCATATCTTCTTTGAACCCAAAGATCTACCTATATCAACACTGAACAAGTTGTTAACGGTTCGGATGGTCAAATGATCTGACCCATGGGCAGCAAGAGAAGTTTGGGATGAACCCCCTCCCCCCTCGAAATCTTTGCTTGTTTTGAAAATGCTATAAAGAAACGTATTATTGAAACTTAACTGCATGTTCTACTCCTGGAAATTTTTATAAGGAATAAGATGATTAAAGTCTTCTATTGAAAAGGTTTTTGAACATTTGTGAAACAAGTAAAAATATTCAGTAGGGGCTAATAAAATGGGGCATTTAAGGCTCCTAGTGAAAGAATCATATCATATTTCTCCCAGAGTGTTGTATCAATTATGTAAATCAAGAATAGCACATTTTCAACCATTTTCTCCTGTATAATAAAAACCCCTTATTTCCAACGGAAAGTACTTACCTGGGGAAAGCTAAGATTTTATTGTGTTCTCTACTATACATATAAGAAAGTTAATTATGTCACATAATAACAACCCAGCACATTCAGGAGCTCTGATTATTCTTTAGTAAGGCAGCTACACTCTTATGTAAAAAATTAAAACTATACTAATGAAGCCTTCCATGTAGTTGTTCCCTACAGCCATGTTTACTTTGTTTTGTCTACATTTAGTACAACATACAAGCAACAGAAGTATAAAGGAAACAACCAGACAATGATAAGTTGATATTATCAACTTTATAATTCAACTGGCTATCTTCAAGAGAAAAAAAAAATCAAGGAAGACAGGATAAACAAACTAGCTTATATCCAGTAGTGGGATTCAACCAGTTCTGTCTGGATTGCGTGAACCGGTAGTGGCAACTGCAAGGCTCCATGTACACTCCATGTACTCAGTTTATCTCATTTCATATTAATAGACTACTACAGTTGCCAAGACCACTTGCAACATGTCAGAGTATTCAGAAAAGAAGCTTAGAATTCTTCCATAGCTGAAACTAGCTTCTTAGTGGCCTAAAGCAGATTTTTCTTTATAGAGCCTTTTGGAAAATATGCCCAGAAATTATCCTGTTAATGGAAAAAGAATTCTTTTCAAACAACCAAAAATGATCTCAGGGTTCATTCTTCAGTTGTTTAATTTGTGCTTCAAAATGTGTATTTGGAACCAGGGAAATCAGTTGAAATTAATAGAGGATACTGAATTTGTTTAAACTCCCAAAGAAAGCATAAAAATAGAGAGTCATTTGATTATTTTTGAGTAGACATGCAAAGGAATAGACACTTCCATCAATTAGTATTACTGTCTAAATGAATTCAATTTTTTCTGAGATACAAATTATTACAAGATCTCTTTTGTAATATGTCAGTGTTTAAGAAATTATGAGCTGGGATAGCCATAACAACAAGTCAGCCAATGGGAACTGTTTGGTGATTAAGAAACAGGATCTGTTGTGAGCCATGGGAGACATCTTGGAGCATGGGCTTTGCTTAGCTTAAGTGGTCTGTATCAGGGGTGGGCTTCAAAAATTTTAGCAAGGGGTTCTCTGCCCAGTTGCTGGGTGGGTGTGGCCATGGTGGGAGTGACCTAGTTGGCCTCCTGCACCACGGCAGGGTGGTGTTTTTGCTCTTCCCGGGCTCCGGAGGCCCTCTGGAGGCCAGAAATGGGCCCGCTTTTCACCCTCCCCCAGCTTCTGTGAGCACCATGCACTTACCTTCATCCAAAATGGGCCATGTGGGAACTCCTGGGAGGGGCAGGGCAGGGTGGGCAGGGCAGGGCCAGCCAGGAGGGGGATTTGGGGGTTCTCCGAACTGCACAGAATCTTAGATAGATGTTCTCCTGAACCCTGTGAACCCCCAGCAGCCCACCCCTGGTCTGTATACATATAAGAGTTGGTTTGTCCTTGCATTATAGATTTTGTGCTTTGTGCTTCTAGCTTCTGTGATTTCTGGTTCTGACTTCTGCTTCTTGTCCTTGTACTTGCTATCGCGTTGCAAGAGCTGCATGGGTATTGTATACATGCATCATGTTTTATATTATTGTATATAAACAAGTTTCTTCTACAAATTAATCCTGCTGAATCATTTACTTGTGTGCTGGTTGGATTGCTGCAAACTCTGATATAATATTATACAGTTTGCATGGCTATTTCATTTATATGAGCATTATAAATTGCCTTATAGTTGTTGCTTTATGTATACATTGTATCACATTTTTTGCATCTCAGTGATTTTCAATTGTCCTCTTTGTCTTATTTGTCCCACCTGTCATACATGAACCCTGAACCTAAGACAGAATCAGGATGCTTCATTTTGATTGTGTGGCTTCACAAAATGAAGAGTTGACTGGTTTATTTCTACTGAAAGGGTATAGGGTTAGGATTTAGGTGTCTTCTCCAAATGAAAATGCTTGTTGATGTATTTTACTTCTGTATTGGAAATCTTGTGTGATTATCTCCATAGAACAGGGGTGTCAAACAAGACCCAGGGACTGGAACCATCCCATCGGCAGCTTAGATCTGGCCCATGGGTCCACCATGGAAACAGTGGAGGACAGGCCTGTGGTGCCTCTGCCATCAAAAATGGAGCTTTGGAGGGCTGTGTGCAGCCCTCCCAGGCTCCATTTCTGGCCACAATGGCCTCCTGCAAGCCTCTGCCAGTGAAAACAGAGGTCAGGGAGTCCATGTGCAGCCCACCAAGGCTCCATTTGCAGTGGCAGAGGGCTCCAGGAGGCTGTCGTAGCCGAAAATGGAGCCTCGAAGAGTGACATCGAGTTGGCCAAGCCCCCCCTAGCCACACACACCCTGGCCCCCTGAGATCAAACACAACCCTGATACAGCCCTCAATGAAATTGAGGTTGATACCCTTGCCATGGAAGAACAATTATGCCTGAATACTGCTCAGAAAGAAAAGGATAAAAGCTACTTTTTGGATATTCTATTCTGTTTTGGTTTTTAGTTTGTTTTAAAAAACAGCATTCAAGGAAAACTGACTCGGAACATTTTCTGCCTTTGAAATTGGAGTGATTCCTAGCCTACTATTTTAATAGATTGATTCAATAATATGTTTTTTTTTAATCATCATTATTATTTTCCTTATCGTGGGATGTGCCAAGAAAGACAGTGGCTCTTCCATATCATATGCCACCATATGTATAAGATTTTCTTTAAAGGGAAGATAAAAACAAAGAGACATAAGGGAGAAAGCTAAAAATATAAGACAGGGAGAATAATAGAAAAGTAAAAAAGAATATATAAAGCATTAGCTTCCTATCTTGGTTACAGCATTATGAGTACAATTATATATTTTTTTTCTCTTAATGTGCTTCTCATACATATTTTGTTCTTTATTATGTACAGTGGTACCTTGATACTTAATTGCTTTGAAACTCATTTAATTTGGTACTCAATGCATTTTGACGTGAAAATTTTGTCCAGGTACTCATCATTTGTTTGGTCCTTGACACATAAACTAGAACTTGTCAGTGTTGGCTGTCTTGTGACTCACAAACTTTTCCTTAGTGGAAAAGTTTGTTTGGCATTCATTGTCTTTGGTACTCATTGCACCTTCTGGAACCAATTAACGATGAGTATTGAGGTATCTCTCTCTCTCTCTCTCTCTCTCTCTCTCTCTCTCTCTCTCTCTCTCTCTCTGTGTGTGTGTGTGTGTGTGTTTTAATGACCCCATAATCCCTTGCATTGGGGTGGAGATGGGGCAACTGAATGGAGCTGGGTATTTACTGGCTGGATGCCCTTCCTGTTACCAGTGTGGAATTCGCAGCAGATATATTCTCATGGTGCCCAGAGAGATAAATATCTGCCTCTAACTCCTTCTGCATAATATTTCCTATTACATCCCACAGGTAATGTAGACTGCATATTATGTCAATAAAATGCTTGCTGTGCACATTATCCTTGGACCAGCATACATTAAACCTTTCTCTTTTAAGTTAACTCAACTTCATAAGAAAAAAAGAATTGGTGAACTGAAACTTAGGAAAAAAAAAACATTATTTATGCTTTCCTTTTGCCTTTATGGAACACACACTTTGGAGAAAACAGGTCCTCCAGTTACAGATCTTCCATTACACAGGCTTTTTCCATACATCCACTTTTTGTTTATCAATCATGTTCCTTACAGTTGACCAGGTTATTAAATGAAATGATTGTAGAGAAAGAAAGAGTCTGCAAAGATCACTGGTTGCTGCTGTCTGATTCAGGTAAAATTCTCTCGTACATGTTTCGTCAGCATTATTCTTTGCCAGTGTTACTCTGACCCTTCTCCAGCATTACTCTGATGTAGTATGGTATCAGGTGCATGAAATTTGATCGCAAACATGCACATTCTTTGGGAAATGATTTTTTTTATTACTATTGCATTTGTGAATAGTCACTAACTATTCTTTTAGCTATGACTGATAAAAGAGAAGTGGGTGTAAAGCAAATAATAAATCTTAACACGTTTTGCAGGTGTAAAATGTTATTTGTGGACGTCTGGAAAATAGGATGTCTAGGGCAGGGGTGGGTTCTAAATTTTTTTACTACTGGTTCCGTGCACATGGCTTATTTTGTGGGCATGGTTTGATGGTCATGTGACAAGCAATTCTTTAGGATTTAGCAGAGGTACTGGTCTACCAGGCTTTTAACTGCTTGCAGAGCCGTATCAGTCTGCCCATTTGTTTTTGGAGCATTCTGGTCAATCTATTTGTTTTTGGAGTGCACTGGTCTACCACCACACTGCCTTTTATCACTGATCAGCTGTAGGATGGCCCTTTGAAGTGCCGTGGCAAGAGTTTAAACAGTTTTTTGCCTCTCTGCCACAACTGAGAGCATCGGAAACCGCTTTCAGGCAGCTTGGCCTCAATTGTCAATCTACCACCACCAAGCAGCTTACAACGAGCAGATCGCTTCAAGCCAATCAGTTGGGAAGCTTCTTGGCTTCTCCATTTTTAAGCTAAGGTGCTTGTTTTCTCTCTCTCTCTCTCTCTCTCTCTCTCTCTCTTCTTTGTCAAGTGAGCCCTGATTTTTTCCTTCTAGCCAATCAGCTGGGACTCGGGAGTCAGCAAATAGATTGGGGCAGGGCCAGGCAGAGATGATATTTACCTGTTCTCTGAACTACTCAAAATTTCCACTACCAGTTCGCAAGAACCAGGGAGAACCGGTAGCAACCCACCACTGGTCTAGGGCCTCTTATGCAAAGAAGGAGGGAAAGTAGAAGCTAGAAACTGTATGGGGGATGTATTACATTTGCGGGGTGGGGGGGAAATGAAATAATCCTTCCTTTCTTGTTTGCTCATCAGAGAAGCAGCAAACGAGATGCACATTCTTACAGAATTTTAGCATTCTCAAGGCTACCCACTGCCAAAGCAGAAATTAATATGAGAAGAAGAAAAAAATTGTGCCAAGCTACTTTTCTATTATTGTCTTTCCTTTCCTTATTATTAAAGCTATTCAGCTCTTACAAATATTTGTGAGGCTTGTTCTACACTTTAGCAAATAATTTTAACAAGAATGGAAATTGCTTTTCTACATGACGACTTAAAATACTTTAGAGAGCTGGATTTATGTTAAAAGAAGCAGCTTTTTCAACCTTTTTTGTTATTTATTTTCTTTCAAATTTATGAACAAGTTTCTTTTTAGGAAATCATTCAATTGGGTATCTTACTCTTATACAGCCAAAAATATACTGTATTTTTCAGAGTATAAGACACACTTTTTTCCCTCCTAAAAGAGGCTGAAAATTTGGGTGCGTCTTATACTCAGAATGTAACCCCATGCAGTGACCAAAATGGTTACCTGGAACAGCTGTTGCCTTCTCTTACCCCTTCCGGGTTTTGCCTGCTTTAGTCACTGGAGCTCCCTCCAAGGATCAGCTGTTTTGAAGCTGTTTTTCAGTCCCAACACAAGTGAAGCGATCTTCCGTGCTTTGCCTACTTTTTTAATTGCTGCTCCCTCCGATAATCATCTGTGCTTTAGAAGCACAGCCCCAACCAGCCCCAACTTCAAAACCAGTGAGCAAACTAATGTGCTGAGACTAGCCAGATGAATACCTGGTAGGCAGAATCCCCCCCCCATTTTCCTCCCCAAAAACAAAAGTGCGGCTTATACTCTGAAAAATACGGTAGGTAGATACTAAACCAAGGTATTCAGAGACTATATGAAAATGCCAATATTTTTAGTTGAATTGTTTTTAGACAATCTTGCAGTATGCAAGTGAATATGACATGATGAGGAATCAGGAAACAGATGTGTTGAGTTATTGGTTGTCCTTGATCAAAAAGAAAACAAATCAAAATTTTGATCCTGTTTAAGACTCATTACAAAGCAGTACTAAACCTATTTGCAATTCAACACAGAATGATGCCTTGTTATTCATACTTTCGGGGCTTCTGTGATGGTGATTTCAAGCACAACCACCCAAAAAATGAATCCATTTGTTTATAAAAATGTACATCAGATAAAACACATAACAAATGCATGTTTTGCTGAAAAAAAAAGTGATATACAACATTGTATTGCATTCGAGACAATATTCAGAATTGGATACACAGTATTAAGAACAGTACTATTGAAATATTTTGATTAAAATACGCACATTGAAAAGGGGATAAAATTTATGATAATGCAGAAATGAAAAATAAACCTGAAATTGGAAAAAATCACAAACTGTACATCAAGAGTCACCTAAAAATAGTAAAACTACCAAATTAAATAACAAAAGCAAACTGTTCACAGAACAGTTCCTTCTTTCTCCCCTTTTTTGAGTTCTCTATATCTCATTACCAAAATATTCTCTAGAGCATTTGAAGGCCCATTTTATATATCAGCTCTATCTCAAGAACATGCAGTCAAGTAGGACGTAATTGAATTCGGGAACTTTCTATGAGCAGTGCAAGTTTCCTTCATTCCTTTGGGTACTTTTCCTCCTTTAATGTAATAGGAGAATTTTCAAAATGTTTTAATTTTATATAGAAATATGTTGAGGGAGGCGGAAATCGAACAACCAGCAGTGTCTACCGTATTTTTTATAATTCTGAATCACCTGAATTTTGAACGTAGCTGGCATACAAATAAAGTCAAATATAATTAGATAAAAACATGACCAATGTCTTGCTGTCTTGACCCACCTCATCCATCACAGGGGCAAACTAAGATTACAAGGAAACACAGAAGTTAGCAGATGGCCTATAGAGGCATTGACACAGCCATCAAGGCTCATATTGATTCACTTGACTTCCATCAGACATGGTATTCAGCCGGTTTGGACCAGTTTGGGCGAACTGGTAGTGAAAATTGTGGGCAGGCCCGCCAATCCGCCCTAGCTCTATGCTGTCCTATTTAGGCATGTTTTTGAGGCCAGGCACATGCACGGAAAGCACACGCATGAGCAAAACACATGTATGTAAGGCTGTGCGCATGTACGGGAGTGGCGCATGTGCTCACATTTGTAAACCGATAGGGAAAATAAATGAATATTACCCCTGACTTCCATGCATTGGTCCAACCCTTTATTGAAGTTGGCCAAGCTAGTAGACACTACAACAACACCTTAAGGAAACATGTTAAAGAGCATCTAAAGGCATACCAGTCAATGAATATAGAATTTGAGAGAGATATAAGCAAATATCTCAGAGATATTTGAGATAACAAATAACAAAGAGGTGTTAAATCATATAAAACCAAACACATCATGAGAAGCTAAAAATCCTAAGAGTACATCTGATTTACTTTGGCCATTTCATGTGTGGAAATTTATTAGAGAAGGCAATGATGCTAGGAATGGTTAGTGGATGAAGAGCCTTGGTAGTACAGGGGTTTAAGGCACCCTGTTATTAAGCTGATTATTAAGACCAGCTGCCTGCAATTACTGCAGGGTTCGAATCTCGCCAAGGCTCAAAGTTGACTCAGCCTTCCATCCTTTCTAAGGTAGGTGAAATGAGGACCCAGTTGTGGGGGCAATAAGCTGACTTTGTATAAATATACAAAAGGATGAAGGCTATTGCTGAGCACATTGTAAGCCGCCCTGAGTCTTCGGAGAAGGGCGGCATATAAATCAAATTTAAAAAAAAAAAAAGGGACAAACAAAGAACATGCTGGCTTGATAACCTCAAATCTTATACAAAGTTGAACAACCAACAATTGAAAGAAGCTGTGCTTGACAGGGTAGCACGAAGAGCACTTGCTTATAAAGTTGGCAAAAGTCGGACATAACTAAATGAATAAAACAACAAATAGGTAAATATATGGAAATCTAAGCATAAGAACAAGGAAGATGTCAATGAGTGATAAAGAGTTCTTTTTCTCCATTATCCAAAACATAGAAGGCTAAGCCAAACCATAATGATATATCAGCAGCAATTAGGAATACAAAACCATTCCTTACTAACCATATTGTGATATATCAAAAGGAATAGATGTTCCTTTTGTATCATATGCATATGCATATATATGTTAGATATGAATTATAATTTTTTTATTTTAATCAGAAATAACTAGGCAATATAAATAATTTATCCAAATAATATTTTTTTTTATCTTTATCATTTTATCAGTTTATCATTTTGGTAAACTGAATTTTTTACAGACTGACAAATTACAATTTCCAATTTCTTTTTTCCTACCACTTTCAAAATTGGCTGGGTTGCTAGGATCTGTAACGTCATCAAGGAAAGATCTGTCACAAGGTCTGGTTAAACATCTCTAATGCCCAGTTCAGATGAAAGCAGAAAAGCATGAAGTTTCCATGTATGAAATTATCCATTAATTATCTTCCATATCTTTTTTTTCCTTTTTTTGCAATCCTGTAATCCCTTAATTTGGGGGTGGAATGGAACTGAGCGTTTACTGGCCGGATGCCCTTCCTGACATCTATGCAGAGTTGGCAGCAGATATTTTCTCTTTGCTCCCTGATAGAGAAACATCTGCTACTGTCTAGGATTGAACTCTCAACCTTCCTAATGGGAGGCTGGTGTCTTCACCACTAAGCCACCACTATGCCACCCTATTACCTTCCATAGCATTAAAAAAATGAAATTCTTATTATCTTCCAGAGCATAAAACATGAAATTTTAGACATCCTGTATATTTAACTATCATGAAAGGGTGTTATTTTATGAAGTATAGATCTAATTTTCCAGTTCCTGAATACAGCTTTATTCTACTGCATGCATTTTGTTAAGCTTGAGGAACAGTTTATTGATCTCATTCAATTCAATAATGGATCTTTACTTAGAGCTTAGATAACATATTGTAATTCACAGCATTATTTAGAAATCTGCAAATAATTTATACTGGATGAAAATGTATTGTCATTTTATTAATTGCTTCTTTGTATTTAATGGTATAATCTATAATCAGTGTTTACTAACTGAAATATTTTCTATTTTCAGACACAATTGAAAATATTTACAGTATTTTTATACTTAGCAAGCAACCCAAACACACATATACAAAAATACACAAACACAAGCACACAATAGCAAGGAAATGCCATGTTCTCCAAAAACTTGTAGTGCTTGGCTAATGAATTTGACTTCACTCCAAGTTCCACAGCTGTTGTGATTCTAAATGTTTTATAAAACACACTTTGTATTACAAAAGCAATTATCCATTTTTATTTGTTTACATTGCACTGAAAATTTACATCATACTTTTACAAATCCCCTTTTTTTCATAAAAATAGACTTCTTTACAAAAGTGTATGCATTAATATAAGAGGAGTAGCCAGTTGCAGAAGAAACAAGGTTTTAAACAAGGTCTCAAATATTAACCTTAACAGTAATGAATGAATCGTCATTATTGCAATCATTTGAATAAACCAGAATAAATAACAAATTGATGGTATAAAATATAAAAATGGCATTCTTTTAGTAGAAGACAGTATCTGGAAAGATGGGTGTGATTTTTCAAAAGAAAACGTTGTAAAATGGTTTATAAGAAATTCATCAAACACTATAGAAATCCAAGCAGCAGTTCTTGGTTTAATACAGATTGGAGGATGGAAATGGGAAACTTGTGATCCTTTGGGGGCAATAGGCACTCTCTTATTACATTAATAAAAATTATTTTTTATTCCCATAGAGATGTTTGTATCTGAGAAAAGAATATTTCCAGATAATTCACACCAGCTAATGTACAGCATTGATGAGTTCAAAATCATTTCATGCTATCAAAGGAAGACAATGAACAATGATGCGGACATTACTCAAACCATATTTTGATAATTCAGTTATAAAACTCCAGTCTGAACTAAAATTGTATTATTTTATATGAGAATGAAACAGATCGATGGAATCCCAAACTTGACAGAAGAAAGTATGATTTGGAGAAATGAGTGTATTCATTTCTGTACCATAATTTATATTGTATACTGCTGTAGAACAAGTGTAATTTAAGGTTTAACTCCACAACATAAATTCTAAAGTACATTTGAAAACAAACTTCCCAAATTAATATGAAGCAGAATTTGTTGAACCTTAAAACAGTTAGGAAAATAACCTCCTAATTGGAATTGAACAGACCCATTCAATTGTAATTGATTGCACTTTAGCTTAATAGGCTTGTGAACTGGATTATAAAGCCTTCATTTAAAATATTTGTGTTGGCAGCACCCTTTGTACCTATAGTAATATGTGGCATTGCTTTGGCACAACATTCAGTGCACTTACTGAAACCCATTATTTCTTGGCACAGCATATAATAATGACACAAACATTGTAATGCCAAAATTACCTTCTTCCACACAGAATGTACATTATAACATTGATAAAAAAGTACACATTTGTGTGTAAATCATAGGCTACATTTAAGAATCAGGCAAACTCATGACAAATTCCTTATCATGCAAAATGATAGAAGTCGGTGATGATTTTTTTTTTAACCAAGACCTGGATTGCAGATGTAAGGAAATTAAAGAGGAAATTAATTTCTTTTAATTAGGGTAAATTCACTCTTGAAATCATGTACTTCTCAATAAAAAAAAGGGAGTGCAACGCTAAGAGATTAACCCTTAATCCAGAAATCTGTGTACAGTGTAATCTGATGCACGCAGATTGTGGGTTTTCTTCTGTGGGACAAAAAATTTCACAGGCATATTCCATAAGTACGTATCATGCTGTTCCCTATCTTAGAACAGGGAAGCCTGGAAATTTTGAGAAATGCATTGATGAGTTGAAATCTACATTTTTGTGACTGCAGGTTGATGGCACCATGATGATCACGTCTGTCTCCAGCATTTAATGCAGCGTAGAAATAAAATTGATGAAGTGGATGATAGAGTGGGATGGGAAATGTACCATTTAGGCACCTTCATTGTCTAGAAGTGTGATGCTACTCTAATCTGCCATTTGTTCACTTGGAGAAAATTGAATTACTGGGAAAAGGAGGGGCAATGTGAAATACATATACCTTTGTAATAGATCTCAGCAACCAAGATAATTGCAGTTGTGCCATTTCTCAAATCTTATTCTATTGCTGGCAAATTGATCACTATTGGGACCGATAACATGAAGAAAAAGAAAAGATGCTCGCATGACAAGAACAAGGGAATGAAACTCGTGAATTAAAAAGAATCTGAGACCAGACACTTAATTATCCCATTGTGGCTCAGAAATAATGGGTTGTGCTTGCAAGCTTAAGCACGTTAATGATCATGGCATAATCTCAGAAATTCATAGTTAGTAGAGAGGGAGAGAGGAGAGGAAAATGTTATTAAAGACCAGATATGATGGAATGGTTTTGCCTGTGGCTAATAAAGAGAAGCCATAGGCTCTTGCTGTCTCCTGTAAATATAACTCTTAATTCCTATCACATATAATTTGTTCTTTGAAATCCAGTCCCTCTACAGTTTATAAAGCACAGACGTACTGATAGTGGATGCTCCTCCAATATATGCAAATATGTTATTATTTTATTTTATTATTATTTTTTTTAGAATAATCTTCTTTTTTAAAAAAGCAAATAAACTGTGAATAAGCACTCATGGAGTGCAGCAGACGTTCTGTAAAATACTCCACAGTAACCATGAAGTCAATATATATTTATGAAAAAAAAAGAAACCCACTCTAGTCTCTGTCTCATCCTCAGGAGAAGGTGATCCAGGAAATCCTGAAAAATGTGCTTTTCTTTTTCTTTTTTCTTTTAAAAACCAGTGAACGATATGTCCACTACAACTGCGTTTCAATCTTCAAACCATTGCAGTCAGGTCATCGCAATGTTATACCATTGTGCAAACTGTGTTCAGGTTTGGATCAAATCGCACAGCCTTCCCTTCGACAGACTTTGCGTTGGTGTCATACATGGGGTTTTCAAAAGCAGCTTGTCCATTGTTATTTTCATGTACAGAGCAACCAGTATACTGTGTTTTCGGTGCAGTTCTGTGGCGAATGGCAGAAGAACAGAAGATTAAATCAAATGATTATTACAGTCACAAATCAGCATATAAGAACAGAAAATTACTTGTAGTAAAATGGGAAGATTCTCAATCATTCCGGTCATGGTTGTCCCAAAGGAGCTTTTTCAAAAGGCAATTGGATTTTTCTTGGGGTTTTTTTTCCTCCGGTTGAAAACATTTTGCTTCTCATCCGAGAAGCTTCTTCAGAACTTGGATGAGAAATGAAATGTTTTCAAAGAAAAGAAAAAACAAAACAAAACAAGAAAGTCCAGTTGTGCCTTTTAGAAAAGCACCTTTGGGATGATTGTAGTAAAAGGATTTTATAATTTTGCTTGCAAGGAAATGTGTTTCAAGAAAAGGTGCTTCTTTAGGAGCCTCTATCCATGACTGGAAGATACATTTCAGAAAGACAGACACAAATTAGATCATCTTTCAGTCACCCTGGCCTACAATTCTCTCTTTCTCTCTCTTCCCCAACCCCCTAGTTTTAATGTGGCACTTTCCCTTTCAGCTGACACAATCCTTGCAAGTCAGGCTATTGAGGTAAATTTAGATATGTGCCTTGCTCCTTTTTGGGCACTTGAGGCTGTGGCAAACATAGCCTCTGTGATCAATGGCTTTTTTGCAGCCAACCATTTTTTGACAGCAGAATTGGGGCTCATTCACCATGCCAGACAATCAACCCTCCACGTTTTCCTAACAACTTCATCAGACCTACCAGCAGATCCCCAAATTACAGGGTTTGGGGAAATGATCAAAGTTATGTATAGTGCATGCATGTATAAAGAAGACACTACTTAGTCACCACTGCAGATATAGGTAAGCCTATCCATCAGACCTAGCAGAGAATACACAAGAGAGTCTGATTCAGAAGGTTGGAAAGGTGCAGTTTTTGATAAGTGCCCATCAGCCTTCTGGAAGACAGGTGGACATGTGTCAAAAGTACATCCCTATATAGGGATTAGTTGTCACAGGAGAACATCTTCTGCCCACTATAGATCAATGTCTTGCTTCCCTCCGCTTAATCTACCAAGAGAAGTGTTGTGAAGAAAATGTTTTGTTGTCTTCTGCATCTCTTATCATGGGTGGCAAGAAAATGGGAAGAGAAAAGTAGAGGATAATGGTGCTTTTACTGCCAATTTTGTATTCCTACAATTGCTCCGTGGGCTTGGAGAATTGATTGCAGATGATCTGGCACCTAAAGAGGCATTTTTCTAGCCTGCCGCTCTCCTCACCCCACTCCTTTTGCAGACAGAATCTCTCATCTGCCACATGGCAGAATGGAGATGAAAATGCAGGCAGCAAATTTGTTATGCTAGCGTACTATCTTGCTAGATTTCACAAAGGAGAACAACACTAGAGAACATTGTGCAGAAGAGACTAAACATAGACTTAAATCAATTCGTGAATTAAATTATTTAACGTGACACAAAATGTTAAAGATGTATATAAATAATGAATCTTTATTTTTTGGATGAAAAGGATGTCTCTCTCTCTCTCAAAAATCCTGCATCCAGATTATAAAAGTTTCTATGGATAAGAATCAACAGCAACGGTCCAATTCTGACATATCGGAAACTAATTAATAAGGCAATGTTTGCTGAAAATTGTGCTTACTTCTTGCCCAAGCCTAGAAAGATGTAATAGTTATGCGTAGGCATCGGCTACAGCAAAGTATTTTTCTGCACTTGCCCATATGATACATCTCAGTAAAGCTTCGACCAAAGGCTCGACCAAAGTTTCTACTTGATCCAAGATCTGATATGACTAAGCTGAAGGAAAGTCAAACACAGCTAAACTAAGCTTCAGGAGATTCTCTTTTATATTCTCTGTAAGCTATCACATGCAGACTGGATGACAGTACAGAATGTGTAGTAACAATCCTGCTACTGCCTAGCACAGTCATATGGATTAAAGGAAGGATTCTTAGCAAATGTATTGATCAAAGCTGTACCTGAGATACTGGACTTCAGGAGTTTTTTTATTATTATTTATTAATCAAATTTGTATGGCTGTCCATATCATGGAAAGTGAGTCTGGGTAGCGTACAACAATACAATAAAAAATGTTCCAGTTCTCTAGAGCCTTAAATGATTGCATTTGATGATGTTAGAAAGAGCTTGTTAGATAATTCTGGGGGTGTTAGAAATGTGTAGATCTCAGATGGAAAGCACAGAATAACTTTGGATTTTATTTGATTGTGCTGCAGTGCCAAAAGAACATTATAGCAATAACGCCTAGCAATAGCACTTGGACTTTGCAGCACTTTCTGAGCAATGTCAGCATATTGTCCCCAATAATCTGGGTCCTCGTTTACTGACCTTGGGAAGGATGGAGAGTCAACCTTGAGCTGGTTGGGATCAAACTCCTGGCAGTGGGCAAAGCTAGCCTGCAGTACTGCATTCTAGAATGTCATAGAATGGAGGCCTTTGAACTATGATGCTGGAGAAGACTCCTGCGAGTCCCTTGAACTGCAAGGTGATCAAACCTGTCAGTCCTAGAGGAGATCAACCCTGACTGCTTTTTAGAAGGCCAGATCCTGAAGATGAAACTGAAATAATTTGGCCACTTAATGAGAAGGAAGGACTCACTGGAGAAGAACCTAATGCTGAGAAAGACTGAGGGTAAAAGAAGAAGGTGACGGCAGAGAACGAGGTGGCTGGATGGAGTCACTGAAGCAGTAGGGGTGAGCTTAAATGGACTCCAGAGGATGGTAGAGGACAGGAAGGCCTGGAGGAATGATATCCAAGGGGTCACGATGGGTCGGACACGTCTTCGCAACTAACAACAACTGCATTCTAACCACTAAGCCACCATGGCTTCATTATTTGATATTCTACAATAGATGCATACATTTTCATGTGGAAGCTTACATTTATAAACATTAGCCTACCTCATTACTCATATCTGAAAGGACTAAAATGTTCACAAAAAAACCCAAGATTTTATATGAACTGGAAAAAGATTGATCAAAGGATCATGACATTGGTTTAGGTATTTCATGCACAACTATCTCCCAGGTGAGAACAGTAAGATAAATATTGGACAAAAGTCTGTAGTGTCAGCATAAACTGATAGGAGCAGAATTGCCAATGATAGCTATGCAACAGCTGTCTGTAATAAAACTGTTCATGGCACTTATGGCTGATGTAAGATAAATGATGCAAGGAATACAATTCACAATACTGTACATGTCAAAAACGAAATATAGGCAATATGTGAAGTACACAGCAAAGCCATTATTACTGCAGTGTTCCAAGGCATCAGGACATTTGAATATGTTGCTTCTCTCTAAAGGGCAGTAATTTACAACAGTTCCAAAAAAACTGAAAGTAAAGGTATAATGTGAAACAATGACTTTATCTACAAAGCATCTCTGACAGTTGTGAAAGGAAGTTAATGTAGATGGAAGACTTTTCATAAATGATTTTAATTTATTATGAAGAAAGTAATAAGATGTACAAGGGGTAAATATTTCAGCTGCATCATAATAGTACAGACTGGTCAACACCATTTAGATGTTCTATATACTTTTCAAATGTATTCCCATTAATGGAGAACACATTTAGAGTGGACTTTTGTCATCAAGCAGAGTGTTTTCTAGCTGGTTCCTGCAAACCATGTGTTTAAACAATTAAATAAAACTTAAAACTTAACAGTCATAGCAGAGTAAGTGTGTTGGGAAACATTAATTAGAGAATGGTCTAATTCAGAAAGGGAAAACAATATTTCTACTTCCTAACCAACCATGACAACATGACAAATATCAATGCTAAAGCATTGTAGAGATCCGAGAAGACATTGGCTTCCATTGCCAATCAAAGATATGGCCTCAGTTGGCATTGGAAAGATGCCCAATGTTCCTTGTCCTGCTTCCGTGTTCTGTAGAGCAGATTTATTTCAGAACCATTTTATATTGAGCTCTTTGGGAAAAGAAACAATCAGAATGGAAGGCACAACTATGGGGAAGAGCAATGGCAGTTCAGGGGTCATGCTGAAGAGAAAAGTGGTAATGGTGATGTCTACAGCTAAACCAACTATTAACATCCTTTTGCATTAACAGAGGGATTCAATCAAGATCAAGTGAGGTACTAATACCACTCTGTAAAGCTTTAGTAAGACCACACCTAGAATATTGCATCCAGTTTTGATCACCACACTATAAAAAAGATGTTAAACTCTAGACAGTGTGCAGAGAAGAGCAACAAAGATGATTAGGGGATTGGATGCTAAAACATACAAAAAATGGTTACAGGTACTCGGCATGGCTAGTCTAGTGAAGAGAAGGACCAGGGGAGGCATGATAGCAGTGTTCCAATATTTGAGGGGCTGCCACAGAGAGGAGGGGGTCAAGCTACTTTCCAAGGCACCTGAAGGCCAGACAAGGAATAATGGATGGAAACTGACCAAGGAGAGATTCAACCTAGAAATAAGGAGAAATTTTCTGACAGTGAGAACAATCAAAGAATGGAACAGCTTGCCTTCAGAAGTTGTGGGAGCTTCATCACTGGTTTCAAGAAGAGACTGTCATTTGTCAGAAATGGTGTAGTGTCTCCTACTTGGGCAGAGGGGTTGGACTAGATGACCTACAAGGTCCCTTCCAACTCTATTAATCTTTTAAATGGTACAGAAGCTTTCTAGGAGCCTGGGAAGGATGAAAACGTCCTTCCCACCCACCCCGCCAGAGGCCCGAAATGGCCCATTTCCTTACTTCTGGTGGGCTTGGAAGGCTGAAAATCAGCTGGCCGGCGTGCGCATGCATGCTGGAGCTGAGCTAGGGCAATGCTCATGTGCCCACAGATATGGCTCTGTGTGCCACCTTTGGCACCTTTGATGGTTTGCCATCATGGACCTAGGCCCTTTCACCCTTGAGAACAGAGAAAGAACTAATTTTGATCTGAAATTCTATTCTATGTTTCCTGGGAATAGTTTTTGTGGTTTTTCATAGGTCCGTTCTCCAAGGACAGCTAATTGGATAATTGGAATTATCAGAAATAGTTGTGATACAATTTAGATAGTACCCATGCCCTAAAGAAATCTGCACAAATATATTCCTCCGATAGTATAACCTGAACAAGATGAGATTGGTACGCACACAAAATTTAGGGTTAGGGTTATGACTCAGCCTATTGATGTAGGTTATTGTAATCTAGGATGAGCATTGTTATCTCATGATTGCTGTGCTAATCACAATTTGCTTTTCACTCAGAACAATTTGAAATATAAGATTTTTATTCTCTTACTTTTATGTATATTTTTTATCAGTACCTGAAAAGGAAGCAGTACTGTACATCATGAATATGAAATTCCTGTATTCTGCTGTGTTTCCTATATGCAATGTAAATTTTGATTTAATTATATATTATTTTTAATGCAAATTGGTAGTTTCCCTGAATGCATTTTTAGAAATATAGGTAGATTGATAGATTGGAAACCTGGATGACCCTCGCAAGATTTCATAATTAGGTCCAAAACAAAAAACAAACAAACAAAAAAACAAAAACAAAAAACCATTCTCCATTCAGCCTAGATTCAATCAATGACCATCGAAAAACACCTGAACAATTGTCAAGACAAACAATGTAAATAATGGTAGTGTTGTTGAATTTGTGGAAAACATGATTACTAAAATATGTAACCTTAGGCATGAGGTACAAAGGAATGGGAGAATTTCAGAAGATGAATTTTAATCTCTGATTTGTTCAGATGATACTTTTTTTAATCTCCCTCCCTCCCTCCCTACACACACACACACACACACACATACACATGCATATATATCATATGCATATAAAATAGATGTATATTCCACTCACCTTTGTTTATAAAGGTAAAATCCAAAGCCTGCTAAAATAAGGGCAAAAAAAGGCACGAGAATAGCAATGGCCACAGAACTGCTGTTGGTACCATGTGATTGATTTAATGAATTTGATCCTTTAGACGTATTAAGTCCTGGCAAAACAAAAGAAAACAAAAGATAAAGATAAACATTATTTCTGTTACTACTGTCATGTGAAAATATGTATTCCAAATATTTATAAATATTTAGACACATGTATATTATACAAATGCACAATTTGTTTATTGTTCTATAATGCACCACTATTTCCAATTATTTTGCAAACTAAACAAAGTGAATCACCCATATATTTGAGATGTGAGTTCCTGCTCTTTCTAGCTGATAATCAAAATGTGATGCAGAGTACTTTCAAAAACAAAATCAATTTATGAACCAAAATATTTGGTTTCTTTCCACCCAAGTAGGTTTGCAACAGCATTGGGATTACATCAAGTCATATTTATGTCCTGGGTTATTATCTAAATTATGAGGAGGGGGGAAGTTATGAAGATAATTATTTATCTGCTTCTATTTGGTGAGGTTCCCCATGCCCAATGCCAGATGCAGGAGACTGGCTTCAGTGCTTAATTTGTTCCTGGTTCCACACTTATACAAGCAGGTTCTTTTGCAATCTATTAAAAGGGTAATTACTCCCAGTTGAACAGCTTCCATAACAAGATACCGTCCTCCTGCAAGAGATGCATCTGTTTGAAATGAACATATATAATTAACATCAGGGTGGTCAGAAAGGCAAACTACTGGCTGTGACTATACAATCAAACCCTGCCTCTTTCTGATATGAAATATGCAATTTGGTTGTATAATCATCCTCTATACTGACTATCCCAGCCAAGTACCAGAATGATGCCTTGCAGGAAGAAAACAGTCAATTTACTAGCTTGCACAAATTAAACACAACTGGCTAGATAACAAAGTTGTAATTAAGTTGCTTAAGTTGTGATTAAGGCATCTTTCTTGCATTTCTTTCTGTAAAAATCTTTCCTCTACCTTAGGGCTGTCAAACTCCCAGCCCTTGGGCTGGATGTGTCACACACTGGCCACGCCCAGTTTAGCAAAGTCCCAATATGTCACGTGACACCACTGTGATGATGTGAGTTTGACATGCCTGTTCTACCTTGTTTCAAGTAAAAGATCCTTCAAAAGTGTGAATAATTCCACATGCTTTCTCTTCCTACAAGGGCAATTAAATGAAGCCCAATCAGTTCATGCATTCTTTGTCTCTTCAAACTTCCTCACAATTTTACAACTTCACAGTTCCATTTCTGTTCCCCAATGTTGAGTGCCTAATCATTTGTTTATTCATTTAGGTACATGGTTTATGCTATCTGATTGCATCTGATGGAATGATGACTAACATTTAATAATATCATAAAAAGGACCCTTCCAAAAATGAATATACGCACCCAGGGGGAAAAAAAAACCCAAACAACCTTACAAGGAACAAAGGAGGAAAAAAACATGGGTCATACATCCACCAGGTTCTTCTAAAGTCAAAAAAATACCTTCCTCCTGGGCTAAATGGAAATGCTAGGTCTTAACAGCTTTCACAAAACTCAGAAGGGAATAAGGAAAGAATTTCAAAGCATAGGAATGCCATCTAAAAATATTCTTTTCCTTGCTCTCATCAGACGACATTCTCAAACAGATGAGTTTCCCGATCAAATAAGGAAACTGCTTAAATGGGGAGACAAATATTGGTGAATATGATCCCCAGCCATATAAGGCTTTAATGGTCACAACCAACAACTTTAATTGCATGTAGTAATCAATTGGCAACCAATGCTGTTCCCAAAATAGAGTCACCCAAGTATGCATCCATCATTGTCCAGTCTGCTGCATTTTGTACCACTTGTACTGCCAAATGCTTGTTAAGAGTGTCCCCATGTGTTACACAGGTTGGTCAAACTGGTGGCCCATGGGCCGGATGCGTCACACGCAGGCCATGTCCACCCCAGCTCCGAAAAGGCAAAAAATGTAATATATCACAATAAGTGATGCGATCGAGTTTGACACCCATTGTATTACAGTAATCCAAATGGAAAGTGACTAGAGCAAGAGTATCTTTTGAGTAGGGCTGCCCAATCCAAATCACTACAGTTAGCAGACAAGTGTACGTAGGACTTTCCAATCCAGGAACCATTGCAACTAGAAAACAAGTTGTAACTGTACATAGGGCTCCTGACCACACATATTATCTGCTCCCAGAGCAGAAACTTTGAATCTAAAACAATGCCTAAGTTGCAGATCTTCTCTGAACAGGAGAATTCCATGGTGAAGCCAGTTATGGACCAAACAAGGCAAACACAGGCGAAAACCTAGGCAAAAATAAACAATATAGATGCATATTGTGTTTGCTTTTTAAATCTGTTATAAAGTGAGCTGGGTAATACTTAAAAATGCTCACATAAAAAGGGAGGGAAGATTACTGCCAAGATAACAAATTCTTCTTGGAAGACCATTCAGTTTGTACTAAATGGGATTCTAGTGCCTGAGGAATAAGTACACTTAGCAATAGAAGTGTTCAATTAAGAAGGGAAAAAAAGTGCCACTATACAGAAATTGACTCTAATAATTACAGCTTAATATTTTCTTTTACCCATTTCTCCTGTTTTTTATATGCTTATGGATGCAGGCAATTATATTTTATTAGTACTTAGGAATTTAGAAGAAAAGGTAAGCAGACATGCATGTAGAGCAAAGCGCATCACATAAATTTCAAAATTGCTCCCAGAGTTCTCCTTTAAAAGGCTAATAAAAAAAAACATTATGTTTGGATAAGCGAAAGCATACACCTAAACTTTACCATTTATGTTTGTAGGTGCTGAATCAGATACAGTAATTTGGGCTGCCACTATATCATATTAAAAGAGTTTTCTTTTTTGTCTTTAGAGGGGAAAATGGCAAATAATCTCACCTGTTTATACCCATTTAGCATCCATCCATCATCTATCTATCTATCTATCTATCTATCTATCTATCTATCTATCTATCTATCTATCTATCATCTATCTCGCAGAAATGGTCTTTCCCTCAAGCACAAACTTTCTACAACCATTTGAAAGGGAGTAGATGTCTGCTGTAATGAAATTTTGAATAGCAAATTTGTAATTAAGCAACTTAAGTACAGAAATAAATAATATTTCAACAAAATTACACAATGAACAATAGAAATTGCCGGGAGGGAAGAATCTAAGAAAATTTCCATTGTACATAACCAAGATGAAATAAAATACCGTACCTTACTGAATTATACATTTAACTAATATTTGAGACTATTCATAGTTTTATAGTCTCCATGTATCTAAATACCAAATGCTGGATATGCATTCTCATCAGCAGAACTTTGGTTAAATACAGATAACTGACCATCATGCAATCTAACTAGGCTGCCCATCAAGGGAGTCTGTAGTATTGACTAAAAGGCAAGTAACAAAATGTGCATTTTAACATCACCATTTAAACTCAATTGCTTTAGGCACATACTAACCAACTTGGTATTATGACATCACAATGCACATTTCTCTATTTTGATGAAATCTTGAATTGGCTGTGGATACCCCAGATCATATACTTTCTAATGTACCTTTGGTGAAAAACACCATCCTGTTTTCAAAATATTTTGGAGTCTAAACTTAAAATTAGTTTAGTAGTTTGGCTACGGGAAAAAGTGTCATATGTAGATACTTTCAGTTTCCAGTCTAGGACTGGAATTAGCTTTTCTTGAAATAGTATCTGTGAGTCTATCAAAAAAGTCATTCATAATTCAAATGGAGTCAGTTACTGAGGCAAAGGATGTAGCGTCACTCTTCTCAAGCTCTAAACATCTCCACATTAAGTAAAAAAAATACACATGTATAGAATGCCTTCCAGAATTTTATCAGAAGCAGTAAGTGTAGGAAGATTCCATCAGCCCATCTTTGTTGATTTCAAATGACTGCAAAATGTTTGACTGTGTCTAAATTAAAAGCATCATCTTACCTAATCTTTGAAGTCCAAACTGACCATAATCTTTACCCTGAATAAATCCTTGAAAAACGTAAGTTGCACCATCAGGTTCTGCAGAAACCTAGGTAGAATAATAAAAAGAAAGGTGTTTCAAGTAGCAACTTGAAAAGCTTATTAGATTTTTTTCAATCTGGAAAAAAATCACTTTCGCCATTCAGTTACTTATATATTTTCTTATTGTTAGTGATATTAGATTTCTTTGATCTGGAAATGCTCAGTTGATTATATGTCATCAAGTCATTGTCAACTCCTAACTATCACATTGATAGATTTTCTCCATGATGATTTGGAAGTAGTTGCATTTACTTATTTTATTTTAAAAGATACTAAAAAAAAATTAAAAACAGTTTAAAAAAAGCAAAAAGGAAAAATGGGGAAAAAGTACATGAAGATCTAGAATAGGCATATTAAAAATACTTGAAGAATATGGAAAAGAAAGAAAAAAAGGGGAAAAAATCCACTATTCTTATTGGTAGTTGAGCCAATGGATTTTTAAAATCTTTGCTTGTTGTCTTCTCTTATCTGGCCTTAAATGTCTTATAATTTTATTAGTATCTAAAACCATGTATAAAGCAATTAGAGAAAAAAAATTCATTTGTCTGTTTTTATGTTTCACAAAATAGCTAACTTCAACATCTAATGAATAGTCTTATGTTTCTGTAGTAGCAAAGATTATTTTTAGTTGACTTTGATTCATGACAGCTTTAAAGACAATAGGGATATGATTGTCATTAGTATTTACTTCCTCTGATATTCCTTGGTGTTTCTTTTCTAAGTACTACCCAATTTTTATTTGGAACAGTCAATTCAGATAGGTATTGCCACCTAGACTTTTAAAAATGTTTTAAGATTCCTTTTTTGTCTTGACCATAAATAAAATCTAGCTTTGATTTGATTTAAGATGCCCGCCCCCCGCAATTAGAAATATATTGTTCTAGCATTATTCTTCTGTATTGTTTCACCCTTTTGGAAGGCCTTATACCCTCCATTCTTGCAGTGTTTAGAAAACCTGCAAAGATGAGAATCTGTGTCCCCAGACATTTGCCATTGAAATTCAGTGCTTAGTTTAGCCTATTTTTTTTTAATCGATGTTTTAAATTTATTAGATTCTTTCTTATTTTGAGAGCTTTTAAAAGTTTTAAAAGTATTAACAGTTTTAACTGAAATCAAACCAATAAATATATTTTGAATTAGGTTACCGATAGAAAATTTATCACATCACGCTTTAATTTGTCTTTGCAATATTGCTGCTTTAATCTATTAATTTGTATTGTTATAAATAACACTGCATGTTAATCTTTTGTCAATTATAAAGCTTACAGGAATGTAGGGTTTCTACACGATCACGTAAAAATATAATCTATTTGCACTACTAACTACTACAATGTTAGCATTACAATCAACCTAGAAAGTAATAGTACTGTATACTTTGCGATAGAAACAAAGCACACTTATCAGGGTCTCTATTTTGCAAAGTACTAATCACAGTGCAGTAATACAGTACTGCACTGACTGATGTGGACATAGGTGCTTGAAAGAAAATCAGGCTATTATTCCCATTTTCAAATTGTAATGTTGTGTTACATCTTTCCTTATTAATCAATGTTACACTGCATCCTGGTAAGTATAAACCAGGTATACCAGGTAGAAATGCAACTTAGTGTACCCGTTCTATGTGTATCCATTCTATGAATATGTAAGGACGTGGTTTTCTAATACAAATTTATAGGCAAGAAAGTAGTCATCCATAATGTATATATTGCCTGCATACTAGTCTACCTTTGAATCCAATCAATGGCATTTCCCATGACCTTTAAGAATGCCACTAACCTATAATACCAACATTTGTTCTTGTCTTGTCAGCAAGTGCCTGTGCAAGCCTATTTTTCAACATTCCTAATTAAACTTTCATTTTTTAAAAAATGACTTCTTTCTGGTCTCATGCACAAGTCATCATTTTTTATTAAGACACATTGGATTTTGCCAGAAGTATACTCACAAAGCCATCCATTGCCCATTTGTTGTCTTTCAGTTTGTTCACAGAAGTATGGTATGGTGCTTTAATGAGATATATATGGAGCATTAAACGGGCTTCTTGACTTTTATACAACCCTGTAAAACATAAAACATAGTTGATCTGAGCCAGTAAACAAAACCAAAATCATCTTCTTTAGACCATCTTTGCAACGGGGAGGCACAAGGATCAAAGATTTATATCTTTATATTTATATCTTATGTATGAATATCTATTCAGGTAACTAAAAAATAAAGCATATCTATTTATTTAATTGCATGTTGTGAATCAACAGTTTAGCAAGTGGTCGGTTCCAGAGTTATTTCAGTAAGCATAACAACTACAAGAGTCAATTTAAGATGGTGATTAATGCATCAGGCAAAATCCAGGAGGCCTAATACCTTGGGCACAAAGCCAGTTTGATAACCTTGATCCATCACTTTCTCTAGGAAAGGAGGCACTGGCAAACCACTTCTGAAAAACATTGCTAAGAAAACAGCAGGGATTTGCCCAGGCAATCCCTGAGAATTGGACACGATTGAACAGAATTATATATCTATATCCCTGTGCGCACACACACACAAACACACACACACTGTCCACACCCAATCTAAATTTGCTACAAATTCAGTGTCAAAAACCATTCTGATAATTTTTCTTCTAAGCAGTTATTACTAATTTGCCTGTATCTTAGCTTATATTTGCTTTTATTCAAGAGAAGGGAGGCAGGGAGGAAGGGAGGAAAATAAAGGGTCTATGGAAACAAAGACAGATACTTTTGTTTATGTACATTATAATAATAATGGAAAAAGGCATTATGGTGCTGTGTTAAACCTGAATTAAACTAGAATCTGAAAATCTCAGGTATAGGTTCCCACTTATCAATGGAAGCTTACAACTCAAGTCCCCCACATAATATTCATTCATTCATTCATTCATTCATTCATTCATTCATTCATTTTCTTTCTCCCTTTCTCTCTCTTTCCCTCCCTCCCTTCCTTCTCTTGAATAAAATCATCCCATAGATCCTTTGTTTTCCTTCCTCCCTCCCTCCCTCCCTCCTTCCCTCCCCCTCTCTCAATTTGTAATCTAGAAAAAAATCCAGGACATAAGGAAATAATAAAATAAGATAGTAAAGTAACAAGTAGTTCTGCGCTAAAGATAGGTATCCATTGGTATAGTCATTTACAAAGGGTAATTTCAACATGCTTCAGGAAAACTTAACCTAACTCTAACCCTAACCCTAACCCACATGTATACAGAGAAAGAATTTGGAGCCATTAGCAAAAATTCATGTAAAAGCACCCTTGTTCAATGTTCATTGCTAACACATTGATCTCTGTAAAACACTAAAATAGTTTTCTAAATCTACTATAGTAGATTTAGAAAACCAAAAGTAGTAGATTTAGAAGACCAAACAACATTCTCAACCTCCATGTTAAGATGGTGTTTAGATCATATTTTTTTTTGCTTTGCAGAGAGGAAAACTTGACTAGTAGCTTCAACAGTTCTAAAGGATGGCTACTGTACATTTAGGACATACCTATAAATCAGAGACATACTTTACTTGAAAAAAGGATTAGGTGAATCCCTGATGCTTTCAGCTTGGGGAAAAACCAGGACTAAGATCTATGAAACCTGTGGATTGATAGGGTAGCAAGAACAATTGACTTAATTTCAGTAATAGATGTACCACTGGAAAACCTGAAGGACCAAGTTGGGACCAGATGCTCCTGGAAAAAAAGCTATGTATCTGTTTACTAAGAGCCAACTTGATGACACATAATCAATTAACTTGTTTACATATGATGGTGTGTCTGAAGTAAGGTTTATTTAAGGATGTCTTTGAATCGTCATAATATCTAATCTTTTTTTAAACGTTGCTGTTAGTTGTGTTAAAAATGCATTTCACAAAGGTATTTTGGGAAAAACATAGTACAACTTTCAGTAATTATCCACTTAAAATATATGCTTTCTATTTCAACATGTCATCCTAGGAGTATGTATCAATGTCTTCTTTATAAACGGGTAGGATACTCGTTTAGCTAGTGAATTTGAATGGATTCAAACCAACAAAACCCCTGTCCTCAGCTATCCTGGGGATCAATTGAAAGAATGTCTTCAAGTTCAAAGTTTAAGAAACAACTTCTATATCACTGGGGCAACTCTCAGTAGATATTAGATTAGCCACTTGCTTTGTAAGGTATTTAGAATCAGACCTGGTGCAGTGGTTAGAATGCAGTATTGAAGGCTAATTTTGCCCACTACCAGAAGTTCGATTCTGACTGGCTCAAGATTGACTCAGCCTTCCATCCTTCTGAGGTTGGTAAAATGATTGTTGGGGAAAATATCAGACCTTACAGCTACATTGTATGGTACTTCTCAGTATTGTCCATGTCTAAGTTTAACTGGCCAAAAGGAAGAAGATATTCAGCTATAATCAGATGTCTCCTTCCTTTGCCAGTATAATTACTCAGTTCAGGAAAAGATTGGAAGCTGAAGTTAAACTGACAGGTTTTAACAGGATGAATGAATCATTTTCTTTGAAGAATTCCTTGGATTATTCTTTTTGGCAAATTATGATTGAGCACTATTGCAGACACTGTAAGGTTCAACAGCAAATGGACTTGCATAAGGAGCCATCCAACACTCCTTTGAGACATCCTTCTGATTCAGAAATTACATCTCTGGAAAGTTTCCATTTGGAAAGTAGCAGTTTCCAAGAATCCAGATGTCTGCGCATGGGGAAATCCAAATCTTAGCTGTCAAGTATAGCTGTCATAGTTAAAGGATAGCATATAAATTAGCAACAGTTCACAATTTGTTATGAAACAAAAAAACCAAAATCAAAACCAACCAAACAAAAAGTAGCCATGCATAAATTACAATTAGAGCGAGTAGATCAGTCTTGCTGCTCATCGCCTGACAATGAGATGGATAGCATGTAAATTTACTAAATAATAATATTTCTCTGTATGGAGATTCTGTGCAACAATAGATCTCAAGTCATTCTTGAAAGCTATTCTTTAATATTACTGGAGTTCTGTTTCTATTAAAATATATAAATGGACATACAAAATAATTTAATTTTTAATATATTAAATTAATATATAATTTAATATATAATTTACTATATATTTCTTTTTTTTAAGATATTTTTAAGAGGAATTGTTGCATGTGCCTGATCTGAAATCAGAAACTCTAACTCATATTTGATGATTTTCTCTATAACGTTCATAGGTTTTCCTCCAATACATACATACACACACACACACACACACACACCTTTCTGTAAATAGATCTCCTGTGATTAATCATCCTTCCTGAAACAAGACTATATTTAACTGTGTGTAACTTGAGATGCTAGGTGTAATGCATTGTTTACCTGTATTAGTGCTTTTTTCTTAATCAAGATATACCTGCGCTCAAAAAACTCACTGCACCATGCTTGATTTAAAAATGCATCTGCAATGCATTACTTGATTCAAGAAACGTGGTCAGAATGAAAACAATTTGAACATTACAGAAGATTTCTTATTTTAATATAATCTCAGTTTAATACCATCATATAGTTTTGCAACATTTTTTGCATATTTTTGAGAGATCAAGATTTTTTTGGAGTTTCTGTTGCTACACAGAAGCAAGAAATATAATTGAATTCTTCTTTTCCTTTGCCAAAGTGTCATTTCTGATACATCCTTTATATCTATTCTATCTTGAACACAGCCAAGTTACATGTGTGAAATTCTTCAGTGTTTCACAACTCTGGGTAAATTATCCAGAATTGGGTAAAAGTGTTTTTTTTTTTTCTTTTGAGAATGATACACAACCCATTACTCAGTGCAACAGGGACATTTAAGGTGAAAAGGATTGCCACATACTAAAATATATCTGAAAATCTTCCAAAGTATTCCAGTTAAGACTAAAATTCATTGAAATGATAAAAATATCATTTATTGATATTGTTTTTCTAATACAGTAGATCATTGACTGTTTAAAGTTACAACAGTTGACTGAGTATGATAGCAATACCGATAGCACTTTGACTTATACTCCGTTTCACAGTGCTTTACAGACCTCTCTAAGTATTTTACAGAGTCAGTATATAGCCCTCAACAATCTGGGTCCTCATTTTACCCAGATGGAAGGCTGAGTCAACCTTGAGCCGGTGAAGATCGAACCCCTGGCAGTCAGCAGAATTAGCTTCCAATACTGCATTCTAACCACTGCGCCTCTTATGGTTTGAAACTTCCATGATCATGTGGCCAGCATCACTATACGCTGAGGTACACGGAACACTGTTAAGTTCCCACCGAAGTGGTACCTATTTATCTATTCACATTTGCATACTTTCAAACTGCTAGGTGAGCAGGAGCTGGGGCAAGTAATGAGAGCTCACTCCATCACATGATGCTCAGGTTTCAAACCCAGGCTTTCAACTTTCCAGGCTCGAACCCAGGCTGACAAGCTTAGTGTCTTTTAACCACTGATCCATTGAGATTTGAACTGCCAAATTGCAGGCAGCCAGCAGTCAGAAGAAGTAGCCTGCAGTACTGCACTCTAACCACTCTGCCATTGCGGCTCTTTGATCATCATCATTGACTGTTCAATGGTTCAAGGACTGTTCAAGGTTTCAGTAGTGCTTAAGGAAAAAAAAAACTTATGACCAGTTCGTGAAGTTTAATAAAAACTTTCTAATAAGCACATTGGGGTAATGAAGGAAAAGTTTTGGGAAGCACTGCAAGACCAAACCCTGAGACTTATTTTCCAGCACTTTTTCTAAGATATTCTGGGACAATTTTTTCTGCTGAGGTGATATCTATGTAGTAATCCAAGACATTGTGATTGGAAATCAAATCCTATATGAATTTATTCAGAATAAAACCTATTCAGTTCAACAGTGCTCATTCCGAGATAAATGTACTGCTTAATAATCACAAATAAAATCATTATTATTATGTAAATTTTTGTCATACCTTTCAAATCTTCATAATGTGGCTTATACTGTATATACAGCAACAAATTGCTGCAATAAATAGAAGTTTTGGTACAACAAAAGCAACCACAGCATTAAAAAAATGTTAAATTCAATTTCCTTGGATTAGGCTTATCCCAATTTAGTCAGAATGCTGTAAATTAACAGAATAAGAGTTGGAAGTGTCCAACTTCAAGTCCAACTGCCTCAGTGCTTGATGGTTGTCCAATCTCTTCTTAAAAACCTCCAGTGTTAGAGTACCCACAACTTCTGGAGGCAATTCATTCCACTGATTAATTGTTCTAACTTTCAGGAAATTTCTCCTTAGTTGGTTCTCTTCTTGATTAGTTTCCTTATCCATTGCTCCATGTCCTGCTCTGGTGGTGCTTTGGAGAACAGAATTTCTAAGGGGCTGCCCTCTTTTTTGTGGCAGCCCCTTAGAAATTGGAACACTGCTATCATGTCACTCCAGTCTTCTTTCCATTAAACTAGACATATGCAATTCCTGCAACCATTCTTTATATGTTTTAGCCTTCAGTCCCCTAATCATCTTTGTTGCTCTTCTCTGCACTCTTTCTAGAGTTTCAGCATCTTTTTTATATCATGGCAACCAAAACTGGATGTAATATTCCAAGTGAATGGAATAGATTTTGAATGTCTGATGAAGACATCTTAATCAGTTATGAATCTTCCATTAATCTAGTTAGTGAAAACCCCATGTATGTCTACTTAAAATATCCTATCCACATATTTATTAATATTCCAAGAATGCTGACACATCATTTTCCTTCACAGAAGACATGCTAGTTCTTTTTCCACAAGGTTGCCCCTTTTTAATAATTTTAAATTAATCATGCTTTCGGCCAATTTATTGGGACTAGTTAGAGTGCAAGAATTATACTAATGGATCTAATTCTGGATTCCTTTTAAAGAAATGTTGCTACATTGCCTACTCTTTAATTCTAAGATAAGTTACCTAGTTTTGGCAAATTTATATGATTTCTTAGATCTAATATCTTTCCCATTTGAGTTTTAAAAGAAGTAGGAAAAACGTTTAAGTACTGATACCCATTTTCAGTTTGTCAAGAAGATCTTAAGTACCTAAAGGTACTTTTATTATAACAACTATAGTAACAGAATCTTGGGAGTCTGAATATTCTTCCTAATTTCTCTCTTTTCTCCCTAATTTTATGAGTTGGGGGAGTGATAGCTATGTGAGCCTTTTTCACACACACAACTTTCTTGGTCTGTAGGAAAAACAGGCAGAAGACTACCAGAATACATTCATGAACACCAACTAGCAGTTAGAAAACAAGGTGAAAACTCTTTAATTTCACAATACATGGGCAGATTTAAATCATAGTTTCAACTGTGAAACTGTGACCATCCTAGACCAAGCCAAGTCCAAAAATCCTAGTGAACTCCTGAAAGTCTTGTACTCTGACAAATCAGCCATCAATAGGCACATAGACATAAACAATATCTACATACAATTCAAATGAGACAATCAATAAGCCAAGGGTACAAAAAGACAAAACACCTCCCCATCAGCAATCAATACCCAGATGAACAGAGGTTAACACCAAGATTAACATCAGACCAACAATCAAGAAGTAAACTATATCCCAATTAAGGAAGTGCCAAACAAGTTAAATAGTAAATAACCTCACCACAGAATCACCAAGACCACTCCCATCAACACTGACAGGCAAGCCACTAGAATATAAACTGAGAGTAAATCATACTCCCTATTCACACTGATGATGTTACCTCATTTGGATAATGAAATATCTTCAAAAAAAAAAACAAAACAAACAAACCACCCCAAAACAAACCCCAAAACAAAACAAGCAAGCTTAGAGAACACCAAGGACCCCTCATTTCTTGGTCTATTGTCAAGTTTTGTTTACTTGATCATTGTCTTAGTAAGGGACCTTCTCTCTGTCCTTCAAAGCCATCATTATTCACATATTAATGAACTTTTTCAAATGCTTTTTTTTCCACACACACACATCAATGACAAAGAGATTGGTCTTCATTTAATAGGCCTGTGGAATCATATGATGATCCAAAATAGATCTATTCTCTTAGGTCACAAAATATCTGTATCGTATCAAAGAGTTGAGATGCTGTTTTGAAACCCCTAGAGTTTTTATATATACTTATTTGTCCAGTTATTATGTGGATGGATCGTCCATGAATGCATGCAATTATCCATTCACAAACCCTTGGCTTTACTTGTTTAATGTTTTTCACAGAATCATTATCTAATGTCCTCTACAATGTAGTTTGATGCAAGAAATTACAGACCATTAAATAGTCAAATATACCAAATTGTCCTTTCTGTTTTTTTTTTTATCAGAACAAAATATTTGAAGTAATTGTTCAAATCCAATCTTTCTAAGTAGTCAAGTGTGCGTTCATAGTCTCTTTGTTAATAGCCATTAAATGGTACTACTGTTTAGAATAGAAGATATAATCCTGTGATTAGCATATTTAGCATATTAGCATATTTAGTGCAATTCGAAACATGTCAGTTTAGAAATAACCACCCTTCAGTAAGACATTTCAACATAAGAATTTCTGCAAAACTCAAGTCTAAACCTCATAAGTAATAAGAGCTCCAATGAAACAGGAAATGTCAGAGTGGTTGACATTGATTGGCGGCTGTGGTTACTATTATCCTGAATCAATTCACTGATCATAAAAAGCTCCTTTCTTGAAGGTTATGGGCCATAGCCTATCATGCAGATCTAGATATTTTATTGACTTCCCAGTTCAGGGTTAAAAGAAAGTTGCAGTTCTAATGCTATGCAGATGGGTTCTATGCATAAGGGAGAACAAGAAAATGAGTTAGCCATGTTGCATTCTTAAATGTGTTTCACCTCATGATTCTTGTTTAGAATAACACAACAGAACAACTGCAAAATATTTGTAGGACCAATATCAACAAATCTTCTTCATTAAACTACAATTAAAACTGCTACTACCATCAAACAGATCCAAGCACTTTCCTGAAGAGGCCTGCATTCACCATTTTATGAAACTGTTTTAAGAGAGACATTTGAATGTGTTGAGAAAGCTGATCACTTTCAGTGTGGGTGTCAAGCACAATCAATCCATACGAAATCACATGGAGCAGTGATATTCTACTTGAATAAGTTTGTCTTGAAAATATCCAACATCAAAACTGTGAAGGGCTTTACAATGATCATCACTTCCATGAAATGGGTATCAGGCTCAGTGGTTTCAAATTTTTTTACTACCGGTTCTGTGGGCGTGGCTTTGTGGGATGGCATGGCTTGGTGGGCATGGCAGGGGAAGGATACTATAAAATCTCCATTCCCTCCCCACTCCAGGGGAAGGATACTGTAAAATCTCCATTCCCACCCCATTCCAGGGGAAAGTTACTGCAAAATCCCCATTTCCTCCTGATCAGCTGGGACTTGGGAGGTAGACAATAGACGAGGGCAGGGCCAGTCAGAATTTTTATTACCGGTTCTCTGAACTACTCAAAATTTCTTCTACTGGTTCTCCAGAACTGGTCAGAACCTGCTGAAACCCACCTCTGATCAGTCTGTTGGTAGACATATTAACAGAATTAAATATAGGCATTTATAATTGTTGTTCCCACCTGAAAGCAACAACTCCATATTGCTATTAGTAAGGGTCGCATTCACTCTTCCAGATGATGCATTGAAATGAGTAACAGTCAAGGTCATTGGCTGCTTTTTGCCTTTATAATTGTAGGATCCTTTCCATATGTAATTCTGAGCAAACACATCATCAGGAACTGCAAAATAAAAATAAAGTCTAAACATTAAAAAAACATTAAACAACATTGGAGCTATAATAATACTAGTTAAAATGAGATTAGAACATTAAAAAAATTACTTGAGAAATGTTGAGTACAGAATTATATCCTGGAAATACTCCCCCCCCGCCCGCCCTTTTAGTTAGTTTTCTGTAAGTGCTATGCCACTATATGTTACAGCTTTGTATCTTCAAGAATTTTAACATTTCCATACCAATTATTTAATAAAAATAAAATGCAGAGAAAATAGATAGATAAAATGCCTCCCTACTTCAAGACAAGTACAATTTCAGTAATTTATCACCTTCTCTGATATTTCAACAAAAGATCTTCCCATATGTTATCTCTTTTCTCTAAATGATAAAGTTTTGTCATTTGTTCCTAATCAGCAAAAGACCACCAATAACATACATAGTGTACCCTCAATCAAATAAATCAGTGTTATATTTCTTTATTTTCAGCACAATAACTTATTCCTGTTAAAATACAGCCAAAAAAACTAACCCTCTTTTCATTCCATATCTTATCTCTTATCATAAACAAATCTTTATAGGCTCCTAATAAAAAAAAAATCCATTAAGAGCTACCAGAAATACAACATATATATTTTAACTCTGATCAAAACTATCAATTTAGCCTTCGTTTCCTTTTACTTTTAAGACTATTTATCTTTAGTTCTTTTAAATAATGTCAAAAATTGATTTCCTAGGAACTTTCTTTTGTTTCTTTTCAGAAATTCCTTCACAACTTTAATAAGTCTCTTGTAAATCCAAGATAAAAAAAGGTATCCAAGTCGATCTTCAATTTAAGATTTGTATATCCCTTTTACTTTATCGGAAAGTTTAATTTGTAGATCCATTGTAAGATTCTTACTGTTTTGTTCAGTAAGATATTTTCTTCTTCTATAACATTTTTAAAATCCATATTTATAATAGCAGACCATCTGCAGAATAATTTCTGAGTATATTGTACCAAAATATCCTTAAATTCTTACAAACTCAGATATCTTTGTCCATTCTCAGGTATCTTATAAACTTTGTTTCTTTTCCTGTCCAACTTTCAGCCTCTCCTGTTAACATGTTTTCTTCATAATCGACAACAATTTGTCCTGAGAAGGCTTATTACAGTTCTTCTAGCCACTTAATCTGTTTATAAACTTTCTAAAATCAATGTTTTAAGTGTCGTTTTATTTTATTCAAACAAAAAAATGTTTTAAAATCCTTAGATTTACATGAAAGATTTGTCAAGTAATTCACACAGTGTAATGAAACATTCCTTTCCAAAGTTTCTCAATTTCCAAAGAAGCCATTAACAATTTCCAAAAATGATTAAGAAAGGAAGTATGAAAACCTAGTGTCTCTTTGAAGGCTCTGAAATGCAGTTTGGGCAAAACTGATTTTCCCTTGGCTCCCAGGACTCTGCTGTCTTATTATGTTCTTTCGGGGAACCACTGTAGGGTGTGTTTGTGGCCAATTCTGATCCTCTCCTTCAGTGGTGGGTTGCCCCAGGTTCGCACCAGTTCTATAGAACCAGTAGTAAAATTGGCAGGAGGCTCCGCCCACTGAACCCAATGTCATCAGAACGCTTCTGAGCATGCACAGAAGAGCACGTGAGTGAGCAAGTGAAGCGAGCACATGCGTGCGGCCCCGTTGCGAACCGGTAGTAAAGGTAAGTAGAACCCACCCCTGTTCTCCTTGCTTCAGAGGAACAGATTTGTTTACCAGCTTCTCGTTCAGCTACGTTCGGCTCTATTCTCTGTTCGGAAAATATATTATTATACTCTGCTTCCCCACAAACATTCTTAAATTTATAAACAGAGTATAATAATTCATTTTATAAACAGAAACATCCTATATATGGCATGTCACAGAAGCCATGAAAAAAGCAAAGGAAGTCATGTCTGTTATAAATTTAGACTGTTAAGTGAGGTAATGGTTTGTACCCTTTTTTTTTTTTATGGATACTTAATGTAAGAAGGTATTATGAGCTTGAACCTGTGTCATTTGATACAATACCTGGTCTAATACTCTTCTACTCATAATAGAATCCCTTATGCCACCAGACTTGAAATTCTGGGCTTGGACAATCCTGAACTGCGCCACCTGCAGTCCGATCTAAGCATAGTACACAAAATTGTCTGCTAGAACGTTTTGTCTGTCAACGACTACTTCAGCTTCAACCACAATAATACACAGGCAAACAATCAATACAAACTCAAGGTAAACTGCTTCAAACTCGATTGCAGAAAATACAACTTTAGCAACAGAGTGGTCAACGCCTGGAATGCTCTACTCGACTCTGTTGTTACAGCCTCAAACCCTCACAACTTCAACTTCAAACTGTCCACCGTGGACCACATCCCATTCCTAAGTGGTCCGTAAAGGGGGCGTGCATAAGTGCACCAGTGTGCCTATTATCCCTGTCTTACTGTCGCCATTTACCTGTACTTATTTCCTTTATGTTCATGTTTATACCTATACCTGCTATCTTGTACATGTTTGACAAAATAAATAAATAAATAAAATAAATCTATGAGTTCAGAAAGACCTACTCATATTGCAGTGACTCAGCTAAGATTGCAGCGAATTCAATCTTCTGTAAAAAGTTTGCCAAAATATTCAAATCAAGTGTTGTTCTGATATGACTAGAAGGCCTCTAAGATTCCTTCCAACCCAATGAATCTATGATTCAAATTAGAAAACATCTTCCCATGGATATAGACAACATGTAGCCATTCTATAAATTCTAATCTATGAAAACAAGATCTTTCTATGGTCTGTCCAGTAGAAGAGGCATAACACTTTTCTATTTTATATTTCCAATTGTAGGAAAGAGAAACCTTTAAAGAAAAAAAAAATCAGACCCCACGAAATGATCCAAGATACCAGACTAACTCTTTAATTGTGTCAGAATCATCTGTTTTATGACAACCTATCCTCCTTTTCTTAAACTGATCTCATATAGGAGAGTCAAAAGATGTCAATGCAAAACATTAACATTTACAGAGGCATGTATAGCATTTTGCTTGAACATCTACCAGATCTTTTTTTTTAAAAAAAATAGATTTATATGCTGCCCTTTTCCGGAGACTCAGGGTGGCTTACAATGCGTTAAGCAATAGCCTTCATACTTTTGTATATTTTATACAAAGTCAGCTTATTGCCTCCACAAATGGGTCCTCAATTTACCTACCTTAGAAAGGATGGAAGGCTGAGTCAACCTTGAGCCTGGGGAGATTCGAACATGCAATAATTGCAGACAGCTGAATGTTAATAACAGGCTTTTAGTCTGTTGAGCTATCCTGGCTCCTGGATCTGCACCCCATTTGGGTGTCCTTGTTTGGTCTAACACATCTGGTTATTTATGAGTCTGTATTTTGACATTTCAGGCAATGTTAAAATCAGTTTGCAACTTATGTTCAGGTGGTGGTTGGAATTTTTCATTAAATTCATATATCTACTTAACCTGAGATTTAGTTTTATTAAGCTCAGGCTGTTTTCCAAGGTGACTTAAGTAGGATTGAATTATTAGTGCTCATGAAGTTGCAACCTTGGAGTACTTAAAACTGTGAATTCTTCAAGGTAGTTTTAAAGTCTGAGTTTATTCTTTGACATGTCAAATAGAAATATTTCATAAGTGAAGAAAATTATTCTTGGCTTCTCTTAATCTCTTATAGGCATTTCTCACATTTTAATGCTAAATCAAAGTATCCCTTTGGAATAAATGAATGTTAATCATCATAAACAGAAGTGCAGAATGATGAGCTAAGCTCTATCTAATGCCAGGGATAAATCAATGGCAAAGGTTTCATTCTTTTCAATAAACTGGGCTTAGACTTTTAAATCTGAATAGATGCAAATAATCCTACATGTATTTGAATACTGAAATACTAAAGCACGATCATGTTCCAATAAAATTATGGAATAAGGACAATTAAAAAGACATTCTGAGAAAACAGAATGCAATCGTTCATTTTATGTTCCATCATAATGAGGTTACTTCATTTGGCATTTTAGTATATGCTTATGTTGATTTGAACATTAAAGTTTGTAATGAAATCATGTTTCCTTGTTCAAGCCTATTTATCCTTCGGTGTAACTACTCACAGTCTCTTCTACTGAGGCAGTAAATAGAATAATAAGGCAATACCTCACCAACAGTTTTAATACATGTTTCATAAAATTCAAAGCATATGACAACATTTCTTAAATGTAATCTTTTATTTACTAAAATTAAAATGTAGAATATAATTATTTCTCATTAAGATTAAATTTCATGAAATTTCAAAGGAAATTTGTTTATATTCAGAATAATATAATTATGAATGGTTTAAGGAAATTTTATAACATCTATAGTCCTAAATAGGTCATTATTGTAACAATGGAAGTATGAATATATGTTTATTGAACTAGCCAAAGGACTTCCATGAGGCTATAGGCCTCATTTCCTACACAATAACAACAACAAAACACTTGTAGTACTCCAGGAGTATCTTCATTGTTGTTGTTCATACTCAGCATCTTCCAAAATCCAACCAGTACTCATTCCAATTAACCAATGGGGACGTGCAAAAATCCCCATCACCAGACTTCTGTTCCCTTCTTTGTCATTACTTGAATTTATTTTCACTGCAACATTTTAAAGCCAGTTTTTGTGAACAGTTGTGGCACAGAAAATCTTCTCTTCTGTTTAAAAAGAACATCAATATATTGAGATACCATGATAACCAGCTGAGATGCTGGGAAAGCATTAGCCAAGGAGCCAGGATAAAACAAGAATTCTTGCCAATATTAAAAATGCAACAACACTGTATTTTCAGTAGAAACATACAAAATGTTTTATGTTCAAAATATTTCAAGTTCGGAACAGTTGTCTAACTCTGGAACAAGTTGTCCTGTTCATTTCAGAAATAATATGAGCTCAGGTTGTAGCTGTTTCAGGTTCAAAATATTTCCAGAATATAAAACAACCTGTTTCAAATTTGAAATGGTTTGTACAGCAGTGGTGAAACCCAATTTTTTTACTACTGGTTCTGTGGGTGTGGCTTGGTGGGCATGGTGTGGCTTGGTGGGCATGGTGTGGCTTGGTGGGCCTGGCTTGGCAGGGGAAGGATACTGCAAAATCTCCATTCCCACCTCACCCCAGGGGAAGGACATTGCAAAATCTCCATTTCCTCCCCACTCCTGGAGGAAGGATATTGTAAAATCTCCATTACCACCCCACTTTGGGACCAGCCAGAGATGGTATTTGCCGGTTTTCCGAACTACTCAAAATTTCCGCTACTGGTTCTTCAGAACCTGTCAGAACCTGCTGGATTTCACCCTGTTGTACATCCATATTGCCAGCATTTTCTCTTGCACTACAGCTGAGACAGAAGATAATTTGCTCAGATGTGAAAAAGATCGCAAAACATTTGACCTGAGATAGCAAGGATATGTTACCAGTCCTAGATTATTGTAAATTGGGTTTGGGAAGAAGGCTTCACTAGTTTCAGTGGGATTCACTTCTGATTCAAGGTCTATTCGAGCCATATCTTTGCTCCATAAATATGAAATCAAGAGCAAAGTCATCCTGATTATTTCTCATCATTGGAGAAATTCAATAACTCTTCACATAGAATTTATTACATAGTACCAAAAGATACAAGGGACATAAATACTAGGTACTGCCCTCCATTAGCTTTAGATCAGGAGACCCCAAGCCCTGGTTCATGGTCTTGCACCGGTCCAAGAGCACTAGGAACTGGGTCATGCAAGCGAGTGAAGCCCTATCCATGCACATGTGGGATCCAGGCAATGTATGAAATCATGTTCCCATGGTCAATGGGAAAAAAAAAACCTTCATGGAACTGGTTCATAGAGTCCAAAAGATTGGGAGCCTTTAATTTAGATTTATTAATTAATTTATTTATTAATAAAATTTATATGCCGCCCTATCTCCAAAGACTCAGGGTGGGTCACAACAATAAAACAATCAGTTAAAATTATAAAATACATAATGTACATATATAACCCCCAAACTCTAAAAACCCTCTCAGTGCAGGCTGGGCGATGTAAACAACCATATTTTTAATTCGCGGTGGAAGGTGCGAAACTCCTCCTGGGGCTCCGAGAGCCCCAGGAGGAGTTGATTCCAGAGGGTGGGCACACCCACAGAGAAAGCTCTACCCCTACAGGTCGCCAGCTGACACTGTCTAGCCGCCGGCACCTGGAACAGGCCCTCCTTGTGAGAACGCACCGGGCGATGGGCAGCTGTTGCTGCCAGCAGATGGTCCACCAAATATCCTGGGCCTAAGCCATGTAGGGCTTTATAGGTCATCACCAGCACCTTGAATCTCACCAGGAGGGCAACCGGCAACCAATGCAAATCACGCAGAAGGGATGTAACATGGGGGTATTGGGACTCTCCCATCACAGCCCGCGCGGCCGCATTCTGTACCAATTGAAGCCTCCGAGTGGTCCTCAAGGGCAGCCCCATGTAGACAGCATTACAGTAGTCAACACGGGAGATTACTGAAAATATGGTGAAATAACAGGTTATATCTGTTTTCAAATGACAGATAGTCACTTTTGAATTTCAAGATGTGGCAAGCCTATGTCATGGCATTCTGGTGTGGATTTATTTATCTATATTTCTTCTTATCTATACCTCCTTTTCTGGATCCATGAAGAATTACTCATTCTATCAGAGATAAAAAGTGAACTGCAATGAATGAATGAATGAAAAATAATAATAATAATAATAATAGTAATAGTAATAACAGTAACACCACCACCACCACCAATAATAATAATAATAATTGTACAATTTATTGACATCATGGAGATGCCAGAGTCGAAGAAAAAAGAACTGGAAAAAAAATCACGAAATATTGTGACCTGGCCATTGAAACTACGCAATTATGGATGAAACATGTAACAGTAATACCCATAGTTATCGGGGCACTTGGTACAATGTCCAAGAACTTTATAAGATACATCAACAAATTGCAGCTTCCTGCAATAACAGCAGCAGAACTGCAAAAAACTGTGCTACTCGGAACATCATACATCTTAAGAAGGTCCTTGGTTGATACCTAGGACGCTAGCAGCAACCCGTATTAACCATTGGTACCAGTCAATGGTATTTGTGATGCATTTTTGAATGTTCATCTTACTGAGTTTCATGTTTAATGAATAAAGTATATAATAATAATAATAATGTAAGTTCCTTTTGGATGTCATTATTTTTTCTTTCTAAATTTATCATATCAGTGAAACTTATTTTCACATTACAAGTGGTCCTCTACTTATGACCACACTTGTACCTGATATGTTGGTCATTAAGCAAGACAGTCATTAAGCAAGACTCTCTGTGACCACTGCAATTCTGGCTCTCTCTGTCATAATTGTTAAGTACTGTGTAGGCCATTAAGCAGGTAGAGCCCTCTTTACATCCCACCAAAGAGAACAATTGTGATAATAATTGAATGGTGTTCAGGAGGAAAAACTCTCACTGCTCTAGACGAAGGGACCTCAAATCTGATGAAAACACTAGTGTAGGCTATTCTTCCTGAAGGCTCAGCATGGCTAGTGTTCATTAGCGTTTTCCCCCAGAAGATGGAAACACTGGCAAATAGTAGTGTTTTCCCCTCCAGAAGGACAGAAACAACAGCATTCATCAAAACACTAGTAAACACCATCATTTTCAAAAGTTTAGAACACTGGCATTCACCAATGTTTGAGCTCTGTTCCTCCAATAAATGGGAGGATTTTTTCTCTGCATGAAGGGAAGGAGAAATCCCTTGGAACACAAGATAACAGGCTTCAAATACAACATCCCATCAACCTCCAACTTCCAACTGATTTCTCCATTGACTTTCCAGGAAATTGGGACAGAAGATTACAAACAATTCACATAATCGAAGGCTCTTGTCAAATGATCCTAAATGAGGTCATGTGACTGAGTCTGAAAGTGCTTTATGGGCTGTAAAACACTTGTTATGAGGTTGTTGCAGTGGTGGGTTGCTACCGGTTCGCCCCGGATCAGGCGAACCAGTAGCGGTGGTGGCGGGAGGCTCCTCTCACCCGCCCGGAGGCTTCTGCACATGCGCAGAAGCATCACGCGTGTGCACAAGCGAAATAGTAATGATGGGTTTTGAAACCCGCCCCTGGGTTATTGTGCCTGCGAATAGTTGTTAAATGATTGATTGATAAACTGAGGACTATCTGTAGTTCATGAAAATATAATAATTATAATACTTATAATTCTGAATTGCTGATCTGACTTGTTTCACACATTTTTTAAATATTTGATGTGCCATTTGGGTAAAAACCAGGAGTGAAGTGACAACGATTATTGATATGCAGAAGTTAGAAACAGATGCATTGTACAAATGAAGCTCTTGCACTTGAAAATTACCAAAACCATGACCTCTAGAAGACTCACGTATTTGCTTCAAAAGTGTCTCTAATTATCTACAATTTGCATTGGTATATAGACATAATTCTACATTTTACTGCTGGTATCGTCCGTGAAATGAAATGGCTGCACACTTGCATACCAGTTAAGAACCATTTTTCATGACCTTAGCAAAGAACCCAACTACTTTAAGAATTTGAAGAAAGGGGCTCCATTTAGATTCACACCCTTTTCAAGCATCTGTTTCAACAGATGTTGCCCTCAGGGGCTGCCACAAAGAAGAGGGAGACAAACTATTCTCCAAAGCACTTGAGGGCTGGACAAGAAGCAATGGGTGGAAACTAATCAAGGAGAGAAGCAACTTAGAACTAAGGAGAAATTGTAAATGCTCCAATACTGGAAGTTTTTAAGAAGAGATTGGATAACCATTTGTCTGAAGTGGTGTAGGGTTTCCTGCCTAAGCAGGGGGTTGGACTAGAAGACCTCTAAGGTCCCTTCCAACTCTGTTATTCTATTTCTATTTCTAGATGTTTTTGTTGTGATTATTACAATTATTATGCTGTGTGTCCCATCTTTCTGTACAGGGTGTAGTCAGAATGACTAACAACCTAAACTAAATTTCAAACAATTGAAAATCAATCCATTATTTTTTTAAAAAATAAAGTTATTACTAACACTTGATTAAGTGCATCAACTCCTTTCCTAATGATAGAATGATGAGGACAATATTCAAATCCCCCCAAAATGCCTTCCAAAGTTTAGGATCAGTGTAGGGAAAGTGGTATAATAAAAACAATTTCATCTTATCCATGCTGCATTTCGATTTGCTATATATCCTACCTTATACTCTTGGGATTGATTCAGATTAGCTAACCTGAAGAAACAAAATATTTACAATAATCTACTGACATGGAGTAAAACTTCATGTAACTATTAGTAATGCCAGGTACTTTCCCAAAACATTACTTCTGTTGAGTTCCCGTATCTGTTTATTTCTATATTTAGTACCCAATCTTATTAAATATCAATACTTGGACCAAAATTGCTAGCTAAGTGGTAGACCATTGCATTAGACTTTAAAAAGTACATAATTAATCAAACTGAATGATATTGACATTGCCAACTGTACACTGAAATGTAGAAGTAATACCAAAAACAACAGTAAATCCTCATTAGAACAAAACAAGAATCATAATCTTGCCAATATTATGTACTTAAAGGATCCAATGATTTCACTGAGTAATTTAGGTATATGGATAATAGGTTCAAAAGTCACTCAACTCTGGCTAGATCATAAATAAAAGGGGTGAAGTTTTCTTGAGTGCAGAGGAGAATCCTAGGATGAAATTGATTTAAACTTTAGCTGCCAAGAATTATCCACCTATTTCTTCCCGTACACAAATGAGTTTGAGAGCTACAGAAATTTCTTTCATGCTCATCCATATGAAATGATATCCAAAAGGGGATATGATAGCATTTTTCAAATACTTCAAAAAATGGCACAAAGGAGGTCAAGAGCTGTTCTATCTTGGAGAGAACAGAACATGAAATAATGGGTTTTAGTTACAAGAAAAGAGATACCAACTTAATGTTGAAGGAAAAGGAACCTTCTCATAATAAAAACTACTGTTTAAGAATGAACATTAGAAAGGATGGGGAAGTAATTGGCAAACAAAAGCCAAATGTATTAACACATTTGTAAAAATGTAAAAAGATGTTGAGACTCTAGAAAGAGTGCAGAGAAGAGCAATAAAGATGATTAAGGTACTAGAGGCTAAAACATATAACGAATGGTTGCAGGAACTGGGTATGTCTAGTTTAATGAAAAGAAGGACTAGGGGAGACATGATAGTAGTGTTCCAATATCTCAGATGTTGCCACAAAGAAGAGGGAGTCATACTATTCTCCAAAGCAGCTGAGGGCTGGACAAGAAGCAATGGGTGGAAACTAATCAAGGAGAGAAGCAACTTAGAACTAAGGAGAAATTTCCTGACAGTTAGAACAATTAATCAGTGGAACAACTTGCCTCCAGAAGTTGTGAATGCTCCAACACTGGGAAGTTTTAAGAAGATGTTGGATAACCATTTGTCTGAAGTGGTGTAGTGTTTCCTGCCTAAGCAGGGGGTTGGACTAGAAGACCTCCAAGGCCCCTTCCAACTCTGTTATTCTGTTAACCGACAATGCTTGTTTGAGTTGAAAAGCACATTTATGTTCATGTGATTTCCCACTTAGCAACTGCTTCACTTAGTAGCTGAGTTTCTGGTCCCAACTGTGATTGCTAAACAAGGACTATTTTGTTTTTTGCTTTGTGAGTTTTCCATAAAGTTGCTGGGGGGAGGGGAAATCCCATTATTACACAACAGATATGAAAAACATATTAAAAATAACCAAAAGGGGACTTTTCAGTACTATCAAAAATATTAAATATATAGGCTTTCATATTAGGTAGATTAATATATATCCCAAAGTAATACATGATGTGTATTCTGGCAGGGAAAACCATCAAACGAGTCTAGGGAAGATCGGGTTGGCTTCATGGTCAGAAACACCCTACTAGGATCCATTACTCTACCTGCTGCAGGAAGTGAAAGAATTTTGTCCTTGCAGCTCCACTCATCAGCAGAGCTGGTTATTCTTATTAGCGCATATGCTCCGACATTATCATCTTCAGTAGAATCCAAAGACAAATTCTACGACGACCTAGCTGCTACTAGCAAGAAAATCCCTGAGAAAAAAACACTGTTTATCCTTGGCGATTTCAATGCTAGAGTTGGAGCTGATTATAGTTCTTGGCCCACTTGTTTAGGTCAGTTCGGCATTGGAAAGATGAACGAAAATGGCTAATGACTGCTGGAGTTTTGCTGCTATTATGGTCTTTGTGTTAGCAATACATACTTTAAAACAAAGCCTCAACACAGAGTCTCTTGGAGACATCCAAGATCGAAGCATTGACACCAGCTCGACTTGATTCTTACCAGGCGCTCCAACCTCCCCAATATTACAATCACACGCAGCTACCAGGGTGCTGATTGCGATACAGACCACTCCTTGGTGTGCAGCAGAATAAAACTGCAAACAAAGAGATTGCATCACTCGAAGAAGGAAGGAAGACCACAAATTGACATCAACAAGACCCGCAATCAGGGCAAAGTGGAGGAATTTGCACAAGCACTCAAGGAAACTCTCCCAGGCCCAGCTGAAGTAAATGCATCTGAATGATGGGAATATTTCAAGAATGCTGTTTATAACACCATCCTTGTCAGTAAGGAGATCAGAAAGACAGCAGATTGGTTTGAAGCCCATTCGGAGGAGTTGGCGCCAACCATCGAGGAAAAAAGGATATAAAGCTTGCATGTAAAGCCTGTACCAGTGAGCGCAACCTACATGTTCTGCGAGCTGCTCATAGCAAAGTCCAACAGACCGCCAGGAGATGTGCTAACTATTATTGGCTGCAGCTTTGCTCTCGGATCCAGATAGCAGCTGACACAGGCAACATCAAGGGGCTGTATGATGGCATCAAGCAGGCCTTAGGTCCAACATAGAAAAAATCTGCCCCTCTGAAGTCTGCTACAGGTGAGGTTATCCAGGACCGAGCACAGAAGATGGCACATTGGGTGCAGCACTACTCTGAGTTATATTCCAGAGAAAATGTGGTAACTGAAGAAGCATTAAATAACATTGAGTGCCTGCCTGTCTTGGAGGAGCTTGACATTGAACCAACTTTAGAAGAACTAAATGCGGCCCTGGACTCCTTTGTCCCTGGCAAGGCACATGGGAAAGATAACATTCCTGCCTAAGTTTTGAAATGCTGCAAAAAGAACATCTCCATTGAACTGCATCAAAACTTGGAGGGAAGGTGGAGTACCACAGGACATGAACACTGTACAAGAACAAAGGTGACAGGGGTGACTGTAACAACTACCGTGGCATCTCTCTTCTTAATGTTGTAGGGAAGCTATTTGCCCATTTCATGCTGAAGAGGCTCTAGGTGCTTGCAGAGAGAGTCTATCCAGAATCACAGTGTGGATTTCGAGCCAACAGGTCCACTACTGACATGGTATTTTCCCTTAGACAGTTGCAGGAAAAATGCAGGGAACAAAGACAACCACTTTTCGTAGCCTTCATAAATCTTATGAAGGCTTTTGACTTGGTTAGCAGGGATGGCCTTTATAAAATTCTCCCCAAGATTGGATGTCCACCTCAGCTCCTCAACATCATCAGGTCCTTTCATGAAGAAAGGAACACTGAAGGGCACTGTAGTTTTTGATGGCTTAACTTCAGATTCCTTTGATATTCAAAGTGGAGTGAAGTAGGGCTGTGTCCTCACGCCAACTTTATTCGGGATTTTTTTTGCTGTCATGCTGAAACATGCTTTTGGAACTGCAACAGAGGGTATTTACCTCCGGACCAGATCAGACGGAAAACTCTTTAATCTCTAGATTGAGAGCAAAGTCTAAAGTCCAGATGAAATGCTTACGGGATTTCCTCTTCGCTGATGATGCTGCTGTCACTGCTTACTCTGCTGAAGACCTTCAATAACTTATGGACAGTTTTAGCAAAGCCTGCCAAGACTTTGGACTAACAATCAGCCTGAAAAAAACACAAGTCATGGGTCAGGACGTGGATTCACCTCCCTGTATTACAATCACTGCACAAGAACTGGAGGTCGTCCATGACTTTGTGTACCTTGGCTCAACTATCTCTGACACTCTCTCTTTAGATACTGAGCTGAATAAATGTATTGGTAAAGCAGCCACCACATTTTCCAGACTTACAAAGAGAGTATGGCTTAATAAGAAGCTGACGGAACATACGTCCTCTGCACACTCTTATACTGCAGTGAGTCTTGGACCCTCTATGCATGGCAGGAAAAAAGTTGAACACCTTTCATATGCGCTGTCTCCGATGAATTCTTGGCCTCACCTGGCAGAACAAAGTTCCAAATAGCGCAGTCTTGGAACGTGCTGGAATTTCTAGCATGTATACATTATTGAAACAGCGACATCTATGCTGGCTGGGGCATGTCGTGAGAATGGCTGATGGTTGGATTCCGACAGAGCTCCTGTATGGAGAATTAGTGCAGGGAAAGCACCTCAGAGGGAGACCACAGCTGCAATATAAGGATATCTACAAGAGGGACCTAAAGGCCCTGGGAATGGACAATAACAACTGGGAAACCTTGACCTCCAATCGTTCAGCTTGGAGGCTAAAGACGCAGCATGGCCTTCTCCAATTCGAAGAGACACTTGTTCGGCAGGCTGAAGCTAAGAGGCAGTCCCGGAATCAGCAAAATCTGGGGGCTGGGCAGGGGACAGAATGTATCAGCCCTCAGTGTGGAAGGGATTGCCACTCTCAAATTGGCCTTTTTAGTCACATTAGATGCTGTTTTAGGACCTCTTTCCAGAGCACAATATCATAGTCTTTTGAGACTGAAGGATGCCAATGACATGATGTGTTCACAGGGACTTATTTTTAGGCATGATTTCTCATATCTATGGGATCCTTGGTGCTCTCTGAACTTGGTTATTATTAATAAAGTTGTGTGGATAGCCATTTGTTGGAAGATGTTTTATAGATGATCTGTTTCCTTTTTCTGATGTTCAAGGTTGATGAGGATATCCAGGAAGAGTAGTGTGTTGTTTTCTTCCTCCCTAGTACATTTTACTCCTTTGAAGATATTGTTGATGGTTTTGTGTGTGTTCTCTAGCTGGTCTTTTTATTATTATGACAAAGGTGTTATCAGATCCATAGTTTGGGTTGCATGCAAGGAATTGCTATAAATTCCAGGAATTTTTTCACAGTCTCTGCTGTTAATTCTCAGATCCACTGTGAACTACAAATATTATTTTCTATTGGTACCTTTTCATATCTATTGAGGAATTTGAACTTTGCAATTAAGTACAGATTGATCAGAATAATTTTCTAGGTTAATGTGCAGACTGGAATATGAGTAGTTTTGAATTTATATATGCATATAAAATATAAATTGTTGCAAATGGTTATTGAAAAAAATTGAAAAGATATTTTCCAAGGAAATATGATTAGAAGATACATCAAAACAGAAAATATGCAAGAAAGTGTAAAATTGCAAATGGCTGTATAAACAAGATAGACAAGACTTACAAACTACACAGTTTTAGATGAAATAGCAAGCACAAAAGATTAATTTGCTCATCACTAAGAATGAAAGGAATGGTTATTTTTAGGCTAGCCCTAAGAAAAAAGTAAAGAAACAAAATCTATTAGCAAATTTAACTTAGCTCTCAGAATGCTGTGGTCTGAACGCCTATTCTTTCCAATGTCAAAAGACATGAGACAAAATTAACCCATTAATGAAGTATTCACAAATTATCTGATTATATGTACAGTTGGATGTTTAGCCAATCAGACATTTCAATGTGCTACCAATGAAAATCATAACATGGACATTTATTTATAATCAGATGCATACTGGAAATACACAGAAATATAGATCTTGTTTACCACATGTGAAAGTATGCTAAAAGTATGTTCATCTTTGAAAAGGGAGACATTTTCTTCATTGATTGCTCCATTTTAGCAGAAGCCTGATAAATTTTCCCATGCTTCCAAAATATATTTCCAGGAAAAAAATACTTAAAATGTATAGTATAATAGTAAGAAGCCATGCCTCATCTCCTACAAATGTATAAAAATGCACCTGATAGAAAACTGTGTTCCACAATGCTAAGGTCTCTAAACATGTATAGGAAGACCATGCATCAGTTCATATAAGTGGGTGAAAATAATAAAATGTTATTTGAATTCAAGCTGAAAAAAAAGAATTAAATGATCTGTAAGAAGAAAGCAAAAGCTACATTTACATAAACCATTATGTGAAGCTTCTAAAAACCCAATTTTCACTTTATTTTATTGTGGGGAGATGCTTGTCAGTGAGCAATTATTATATAAAATACCCCCTCCAAAAAATCAATTCTGGATTTACCATAAAAGAAATACTAAAATAGTATGCTCTCTCTTTTCAGTGGAGCTTACTTTTTTTTTTTTTTTTTTTTTTTTTTTTAAAGACTGGGTTTTTTAAGGTATCTGAGAAGTGAGTTTATAACCCATACAAAGCAATTCTGTTCAGCTCACTGGATTAAAACAGATTCTGTTTTGGTTAAAACAGAAACCAAATGGATATTTTGCTGGATTATACTGCTGCATTTGGACAATTATACAATTATTCCAAAACTTTTAGTGAATTATATTTCCTGTTCTTTTCTCAAGCCAATTTTATAATTAAGGTGCATCAACCACTGAAATACGTTTACTCATTTATTTGGAATTAAACATTATTGGATTCATTGGCATTTGTTTATGAATTTTCAGTACCTTCTGACCATTTATGTAAGTGTTGACTGCATTTTTAAAAACTTGTTAGCTGCAATACAAGCAGTCCTCCATTAATAATCGTCATTGGGTGTGGAATTACCATTGCTAAATGTCATAAAGTGCAATATCACATGGCAGCATCACTTAGTGGTAGAAATCCTGGCACTCCCCAGCTGATTGTTAAGGAAGTCCTTGATGGCTCGTAAGCAGTCTGGAAGGCAGGCAGATGTCTGCTGCTTGGTAGAAGAGGTGCACAGGTTGCCAGTGAGATGCAGCACAGGCATGATGAGGATTGCTGCAGGTTGAGGGAAATGTGAGCAATTTACTGGAATAACCTTGAGCTTTCCTTCTAGCTTCCCCATTGACTTTGCATTTGGGAAACCAGCGAAAAAGGTTGCAACTAAAATATACATGACTGTGTGACGCTTTAACTGGCATAAGCATAAGTGCCCAGACCATAATCATGTGATTGTGGGGGTGCTGAGATGGCCAAAACTTTGAGAACTGATCTTATGTGCTCCTGGGTTTAGCACCATCATACCTTTGAAGAGTTGCTGAATGAGTGGTTGTTAAACAAGGACTATTTATCATTCTTAGAATAAAAGGTACTCACCATTTAATTTGGGGCTTGGTGTTCCCAAAGCAGGTCTAGGATCTTTCACCAAAATTTTGGAACCAGCTGTTGATAAAAGTAAGAATAAGTAGATTGCTTAAATTCAGGTTATTCATAACAACATTAAATAACATTGTGACACAGAACCTTTTAACATTTATTGAACACAGTATTGGCTAAGATACTCAAAACACAAAAATCAGTGCAACTAATGCCACAAAGATATTTGAAGTTTCTTTGTACTGCATATGAAAAGAATTCAAATTAACAGAATGTACTATAATGACCCTACAAAAGTGATAACACAATTCTTTTGATCATTATGAATCATGATTACATTAGTTGAGTATGAAATCAAAATTTGATTTTTAAAGTGCTGCATCTGCATTGCTCTTTCTAAGTATCACAATTCTTTTGCAGCTATTCTGTATATTATTCCCGTTTGAGATCTGTTTCAGATTCTCTTTGGCAGAGAGACTTTGAACTTGAAGAATCAACTGCTTTTAATCAGTTTTTTTTAATTTGTAAATCAAAACAATCGTTCAGGTGAAATGGGCAGTGTAGAGATGCGCTAAATAAATAAAAATGAATTATACAACTGTCAGTCTCACGAGGCAAACCAACTAGGAAACACAGAACCTAATTTGACTGTACAGTAAGGCTACATTAATAGATTTTTTGAATCTATTCAAAAGAAAGAATATTTCCTCCTCTTTCTTACACAGCTCAAAAAACTGTGGGCTAATTCAATTCACTTTTTATCTGTCCATTCCTTTGGTTGTAGGAATGGATTCCCAAATACCATCACAACAACCCTAACATGTTCTTCGGATGATTTGCTAAAATGCGTGAAGCTAAACTGAATGCACATTAAGTCTACCTGTAGTGGAAAGAATCAATCCTATGAACTCTGTATGGAATTCTGGGCTGTTTCTATGATTACAGTTAGTTGGAAACAGATTTACAGATTTGTTCAAATTGTAAACTGCATGTATCTATAACTGCTATTTCACAGAAATAATGTTTTTGCATAATACCCACAGTGTGATTGTTTTTCCAACAATAGAGACACTTTATTTTGGTCTGTGATGACTAAGGGGTAGATGGGGAAGAAAATCTGATTAAAGCTTTTATTCATTTATTTATTTTGCTCTTAAGAAGACAGCATATTAGGACCAAAGAATCACACAGATTTGAACCTTCAAGATTAGATGGTGAACTTTCTATTGGGTCCCAATCTGGAAGAAATATTTAGATTAGATATACCTCCATGCGGAGGAGAGGGGGGAGGAGGAGAAGGAGGAGGAGGAGGAGGAGGGGGGGGGAGGGGAAGGGGAAAGGGAAAGGGAAAAAGAAAAAGAACTACTGCCAGGAAGGAAGGCAGTAGGTAGGCCCAAGTGTTTAATATAGTTCCACTCAAATATTCATTTAAAGATTTAACACATGTTCCCAATGCTTCAACAAACCAATAAGAAATATTAACATTAATGTTAATGCATAATAAATTAGTCTTTGCTTCTGAGAATCAGATCAGATTATTGTGACCATGTGTGGAATGTTCATCTATATTCATATAGATTTCTACAGATTTCAGAAAAGAAATGGATATATGATATATTTAAAAAAATCCTTCACAGTTTAAAGGCTGACCAAACAACTGTCACATACATCCTTGCTATGTTTTGGATGGTGGTGAGAAATATAAAGTTTTTTTTATTATTATTATTATTCTTTTATATCACTAGCGAAGTCACTTTTCTGTGAAATCTATTCATCAGCAAGAAAAGAAGACAGAGGAACATACTGCTTTCCCCCTCCACGCTCCTGACCTTTCCATTCGGAAATAACAGCCTTTTGTGTCTTTTCTGTTGTGTTGGAAATCTGGAACAGATTCATATTCCTTTGTACTAATGTATGAAGAAAAAAAAAATCACTCATGGAGTTTGTCTTCACAACTTCCTCCCAAGTGTCGGTAGGCATAACTGAACTGATATTCTGCAAACCAGAATTAAACACACCAAACAACCCGGGCAGTTGGAAAGGATAATAAAATAATATTAAAAAGATGACAAGAAAAGAAAATGATAAAACTCTCATGAGTGAGGTATTCAATCTTCCCTATTTCTATGCCAATGTTCTCCCTGTACCAACTGAGAAAGCTCAGACTGCCCAAGGAGCTGCTGATACAGTTCTACAAAGAAATTATTGAGTCTGTCATTTGTACCTCTAGAACTGTCTCGTTTGACACAGCAACCAAACAAGACAGATACAGACTACAGATAATGCCATCGGTGACTATTGGGGGTGAGTCTTTACGCCCCACAGAGAGGGCTTGCAATCTGGGCATCCTCCTGGACGCACGGCTATCTTTAGAAGAACATATGATGGCCGTGGCCAGGGGGGCTTTTTATCAGGTTCGCCTGATTTGCCAGTTGCAGCCCTTTCTGGATCACAATGCCTTGCGCACAGTCATTCACACCCTTGTCACCTCCTGACTGGACTACTGTAATGCTCTCTACATGGGGCTCCCCTTGAAAAGCACCCGGAGGCTCCAACTGGTCCAGAATGAGGCCGTGCGGGTGGTTATGGGTGCAACTCATTGTGCCCATGTGACACCCCTCCTGCGCGAGCTGCACTGGCTCCCAGTGGCCTTCCAGGTGCGATTAAAGGTGTTGGTTACCACCTTTAAAGCGCTCCATAGCATTGAACCTGGCTACCTTCGAGACCGTCTTCTGCCACCAGTAGCCTCCCATCGGCCAGTCCGCTCCCACAGAGAGGGTCTCCTCAGGGTGCCATCGGCCAAATTATGTCGGCTGGCGACACCCAGGGGGAGGGCCTTCTCTGTGGGAGCCCCTGCTCTTTGGAATGAACTGTCCCCAGAAATGCGTAAGATCTCCGATCTCCATGTATTTCAAAACCTTGTTGTTCCGCCAGGCTGGGCTATCAATGTAAAGATTTTAATTGGTTTTTAATATGGGATTTTAAATTTGGGAGTTTTATAATTGAGCCAATTATTTAATAATTTTAATAATTTTTAAATTTTGTCTGTCTTTGTGCTTTTAATCAGGCTGTACACCGCCCTGAGTCCTTCGGGAGAAGGGCGGTATAGAAATAAAATTAATAAAATAAAATAAATAAATAATAATTAACGTAGAGTTAGGACTGCAGAAAACAATTGCAACTAGCCTCTATACTGCATGAGTCACTAAGAGAGCTGTGAAAATATCTACAGACCCCTTATATCCTGGACATAAACTGTTTCAACTACTTCCTTCAAGATGACACCATAGAGCCATGATGGTGAACCTATGGCACACGTGCCCAAAGTGTCACGCGGTACCATGTTGCCTGGCACATGTGGCAGTACCTGTTCCTCTTCTGGGTTTCTGGCGTGCATGCACGTGTGATGATCAGCTGGCCTATTTGCACGTGGTAGTGCAGGAAACTGGAAGAGCTGGTCTTCTGTTTTCCTGTGTAAGTATGCGCACTGGTCAGCTGATCATCACATGTGCATGTGTGCCAGAAACCCGGAAGAGTAGCTGGCTGAAACCGGAAGTTCAGTAGCTGAAACTGGAAGTTCATTTTTGGGTGTGCGCATGTGCCCTGGCCAACTCCTTTTCCGGATTGCTGCCCAGACGTCCATGCATACGTGTGCTCCCTTTTCGGCATTCAGTGCTGAAAAGGTTCGTCATCATTGCCATAGGGCATTGCATGTCAAAACAACCAGACACAAAGACATTTTTCCCCCCATGCTATCGCTCTGCTAAACAACTAATTCCCACAATACTGTCTTATGCCCTGGGATGTCAAATCACCTAGTAGGGCTGTATTAGCTATTATCCTTTTCATCTTTTCATCTTTCCTATTACCTATTTTCTTAGCTTCTTATGACTATAACTTTCTTGTTTGTATCTCACGATTTATGTTGATTGTCTTTTATTTAGTATCCTATTATGATTTATGTTGTTTGCTTATTTAGTATCCTATGACTATCACTGAGTTTGTATCTTATGATTTATGATTATATTTTATGATTAAGATAATGAGTTATCACTTGTTGCTTGTATGTACTCTGAGATCTTATGCACTATAGACAAATTCCTTGTGTATCCAATCACACTTGGCCAATAAAGGATTCTATTCTATTCTATTCTATTCTATTCTATTCTATTCTATTCTATTCTATTCTATTCTATTCTATTCTATTCTATTCTATTCTATTCTATTCCATTCCATCCCATCCCATCCCATCCCATTCCATTCCTCTCCTGGTTTTAGTTGCTCATTGTTCTGAATACAGCACATTTACCAGAGTGGATAGATATTTTTATGTAAATAGAAAATAAAATAAATAAGTTCATTTACATCAGGTAGGTATCTAAAGTCTGCCTTCATTTTGGTAAAGGGTAAAATGAATTTTCCACACCCTTAATATTGGAAGAAAATGGGAATATTGGAAGAAAATGGGAATATTGGAAGAAAATAGGAATGAAAAGAAACAAAGGAATTGGCAACTCTGAAATATTAACTCTTCCTGGAAGATGTGAAATAATTACCTTCACAGAAAGGAACCTTCCCTGTCCATGTACCATCAGACCTACAGACTCTGTGTTCTGATCCTCCTGCTAGAAAGAATCCGGGTTGGCATGTATATATCAAGGTATAACCGAGGGATGGAAGATCCATTCCTGCAACATTTGTGTGAGCTGGAGATTCGGGCTGCTTACAGCTGTGAGCTAAAATAAAAATGCACAATTCATTTTATACATGACACGCAATGGCATATCCTTCAACTACAAGTAATGATCATTGCTCAAATTGCTCTAAAATGTATGAGAAGGTCTTTAATAACTCCACACTTTTATTAACTCCTCAATTTATGTCAAACCATGCCTGGGAGCGGTTAAGTACTGTGGTTGCGTTGACAGTAGAGAAAGTGGATTAGTTCCCATATGTTCTCCATATATTTGAATAGTAGAGACAATGTGGAAGATGAAGAGCATATCACTGCATTTTAACTGGAAAATCTTTGCACCAGTTTTATCATGAATTACATAGCTTGGACCATAATTGTAAATGTTTATGCTTGATAGTGCTGTACGCGTTCAAATAGAATAAATGGATAACACATCATACACATTTGCAAAATGGCAACAGGAATAATTGAAACAAGATAAGCAGAAAAAACATTTTTAGCAGATTGAGCCAAGATAGATATATAGCTATTTTAAAATGTGATAATATGGTTTTTAAAATAGTCCTTCAAAATGCACTGTCCTGCTTGTCTCTATTTTTCATTGCATTTTAAATTGGTCTTAGTCATCTTTTTTCACCCTTTTTTGGAGGGCGGGTCAGCTAATTGGGAATTTTGGAGCAAACTTTGAGATGCAAGCAGGGTGGTGAAATATGAAATGTTTTTCAGTGCTTTAAGAAAAGAGATGTTTGTGGGGGGTGTATGTATGTACAGGTAGTTCTTGACTGACAATCACAACTGACCCCAACATTTCCTTTAAGGAAGACAAAAACACCACAAAATCACTATTTAAGTTGGTGTTTTCTTAATATAGTTAGTCCTTTTTCATTCTTTTCCATTAAAACACATATTTTCTGTAAACTGTCTCCTCATATATAAACCTGTAAATATTTAGTTCGTTTGGAGAATGGCAGCACAAATAAGATACTATTCTTATTTCTTGTTTGGATACTGATTTGAGGCATGTGAGTCTCAATTTGCATCACAATAATATTATTTTTCCATTCCGTATCTGACTCTTCTCTCTGTTCTTGACTTACCAATGCATTCGGGTTGAATCCCACTCCATGTAAGATCAGGAAGGCAGGTTCGAGTTGTAGACCCTTGAAGCAGGTAGCCTTTTCTACAGTGAAACTGCACAATATTGCCTACCTATTGAAAGATTAAGAGTAGATCAATTTGATTAGTGATCAACTCAACACAGAAAGATCACAGACACATTCCTCTCTGCACACATACACTAATCTAGTGTGTATCCAGTGTGCCTACCATTATTTGTACTCATTTCCTGTGTTCATGTCCATGTTTATACTTATACCTGTTATCTCGTACATGTTTGACTAAATAAAAAACAAACAAATAAATAAATAAACAAATACATTAATTAAAAGATCTATGAACAACTTAGATACAAGATGAGGGAAACAAACTTTTTCTTAATCACTTGTAGATATCTGTTATTAGGATTGCATCAAACTGTTCTCCCTATTTTCATAGACATTTTGTTGTTTCTTCCTCTTTTAGATAGAGTAAGAAAATTCAGTAAAAGTTTATGATAAGGATGAAAAGAAGTTGAGTCTATCATAAGAAATGCACAAAATGGCCAATGGATCATCTTCGCTATCTTAATTTTTATCCCACCATTATATTTACAATGTGCCCAACTCATACACATTTTAAAAGCATCAACTGGTTCCTAATGGGTACATGCAAACCCACAACAGTTATGAACTGGATCATGGCAATGACTATGATAAAGGGTCAGTAGCTCCTTTCATACAATAAGTCACTTTATATTGGTGATGCGTCATTCATATCACTGATGTCATTGCCAAGAAGACAAAACTTCTCTCACAGATACAAATTGACTTCTTCAGGCAGCTGAGAATTATAAATACCTCCTCCATTATACAATTAAATTTTGTCCTTGTGTTTTTTGATTTTATGTAATTTTAATTTTTGTTTATTAATTACAGTTTACTACTTTTATTGCACACTGGGTGAATCCATTTTATGTTACAACCTATGAGTTGCAACAATAAAATGCAACTAAATTGAAATGACCTCTTGAGGCATTTGGACTTAATGATCAACTAGGGCTACACATGAATGAATTCCATGCAATGAATTTACAGCAATGGTAATTTCTATATTATTTGAGTTTTTCAAACTTATTTTTATTCACAATGCACTTTTTATAGCTACACAAACTCATTTCCCTGTGCTATCAATATTATTCTTTTTGCAAACATTAAATTCACTAGAAAAGGGTGGCTTTCAATGTACCCCTCATCTCCCTACCGAGGTTCATATAAAGCATGATAAAACTGACTCAGAGGCTACTACAAATATAATGGATCTATTTTTATTTCTAAATTCAGATTGTGCCTAGGAACCTTTCAGAATTAATACATACATAAATGCTGAATTGACATTCATGTGAACATGCCACAAAGGAAACTACAATGGAGTAGAGTTTAATCCTTTACATGTGTGACAGATTCTCTAAATAAATTTCTATTATTTCAGCTACATTCTGTGCTATTCAATAATGGTTCTATAAACAGTTTTCATGTGTTAGCAGCAATATTTCTACACATGTATCTCAAATCTCAGAATTCATTTCAGGAAAACAATTTTCTTCTAAAGCTTGCAGGTGAAGTTGGCAAAAGCCCTTTATTTTGCCTTTACAAAATGAACGCAGCTGTTTTGGAAAGGTTTATAATATAACAAAGCAGTAGGCATGTTGGAGAAGACATGAAATGTAATGGTTGCAATTTGGTACCATCTTATTTATTTCTCACAGATCAGATTGAAAAACAGATCTAGTAACCTAGCATGGTTATAGATAAAGATAGTAATTTTACTAGTATTAACTATAGTACAACAACCTTCAAAATTTGATCAGAGATTTTGCCCCCTTCATCTCGTCCTGAGAGATTCTCATCTCTAAAATTACAAGACTGCTTCATTTTATGCTTATGCAAGAAGAAAACTCTGACAGGTAGTAGAGAAACCATATATTTTGTTCAGGGCAATGCTTCTCATTTTCTTATTGCCCTCCTCAAGTTGCAAATGTGACGTTTTATTCAGGAATAATGTCAGTGCTGCCTTTAGGGTAAAACTTCTACTGTGGTGAAATGGAGCAAGCACATGGACATGCTGTTAAAATGTTGATTGGAAAACAAATCTCATTAAAGATAATCAAAGACTGAATGTAAAAGGATAGCACTTTTTAAAGCCAATAAAGCTAGGATGATGTTTATGAATTTAATTCTGGGTGAGGAAATAACGTCAAATAATTCATTTCATTTAACATGAAAAATACAGGTGATAGTGATTTTCATTGAATAAATTTTCCTCCTTTGTACTTCAACTTTTTTCTCAATTACATAATTTAATTTATGTAGTTTATCATTACATATATGTATACACACACACATATATATATATACAAACACACACATAGGCACAATGTGTGTCTCTCTGTGTGTTAAATTTTACTAAGGTACTTGGAATTTGTGTATGCTAAGAATTCAACCTTTAACTAAACTTTATTAAAATAAATAGTAAATATACCATGTTTTCCCCAAAATAAGACCCTGTCTTATATTTTGTTGAACCCCAAAATTAGTGCTTAGCCTTATTTTCGAGGAGGTCTTATTATTTTGGGGGTGCGTGGAGCAAGACTGGGCTCCTCTTGACATCTTATCTGATATTCCAGCTCTGTCTCCCTAACCCTAACCAGAAGAAATAGTGGGGCCTGGCTGCGCATGCATTTAAATATTTTTGGGGAGGGCTTATTTTCAGGAGGGGTCTTATTTTAGCGCATGTACTCGATTGGGTTTATTATCAGGGGATATCTTATTTTAGGGGAAACAGGGTACAACTTTAGTCTAAGTGGTTTTCAGTGATGATATTAATGGTAATGACTATCCTATTTCCCCTAAAATAAGACATCCCCTGATAATAAGCCCAACTGGGCTTTTGAGCTCATGTGATAAAATAAGCCTCCCCCCCGAAAATAAGCCCTCCCCGAAAATATTTAAACGCAGAGCTGGAAATCAGGTAAGATGGCAAGAGGAGCCCCATTTTGCTCCTTGCACCCCAAAATAATAAGACCTCCCCGAAAATAAGGCCAAGTCCTTATTTTGGGGTTCCAAAAATATAAGACAGAGTCTTATTTTCAGGGAAACACGGCATTTGGATATAGAAAGGATACAATCAAATTCAATAGTTACTGAAGCTTGAGTTATACTCAAGAGCAGGGCTGTCAAACTCCCGGCGCATGGGCCAGATGCATCACATGTTGGCCATGCCCACATTTAGTAAAGGGGAAAAAAGTCCTGATATATCACGTGATGCTGCTGTGATGCTGCGAGTTTGACACCCCTGGTCAAGAGAGATAAGGAAGTTACCTCTCTTCCTTATTCAATAAAATTTAGGACTCCTACCTGGTAACCAAAGGTGTTGTTTTGCGATCCATGATGAGGAACCCCAGGGTTTTCACATGCTGTCCGAGTAGGTTCTTTGTCAAAAAAAAAAAAAAAGGTTGTGAAATAAAATATTTTTTAAAAAATGTATGTCCATTTATACCCAAATGCTTCCAAACAGTTTTCAGAAATGTCATCCTTTCAATGAGTTTGAATATTGAAACTCATATTTCATAAAGTATTAATTCAAGGTTTACAAAAAAAGTGAACCCAAATGCTTTACCCTTTGATTGTTGTGTCCTTATCTTTCATACCTTATGCTTATTTATTGGTTCTGAAAATTGTCCAGTAAAGCTAACCAATACTAAAGAGACAACAAGCCAAATTCTGCATTTCCAGTGTTAACTTTCCCTCCGTGCTTGAATGTCCACAAAGAACAATTTATATAAAAATCTTTTCATAATATACAGAGGCCCTATAATCAATAGGATGGATATCCTATATGAGCCGCGGTGGCACAGTAGTTAGAGTGCAGTACTGCAAGCTACTTCTGCTGCCTGCCAGCTGCCTGCAATTTGGCAGTTCAGATCTCAGCAGGCTCAAGGTAGACTCAGCCTTCCATCCTTCCGAGGTGGGTAAAATAAGGACCCAAATTGTTGGGGGCAATATGCTGACTCTGTAAACTGCTTAGAGGGGGCTGCAAAGCAGTGGTGAAATCTAAAATTTGTTACTACCGGTTCTGTGGGCGTGGCTTGGTGGGAGGGGTAATGTGACTGGGGGGGCGTGGGCAATTTTTTTTTTACCTTTAAAACCATTTTTTACATGTAAAACCATGTAAAAAAATGCTTTCCAAAGGCTCTGACAATCCCAGCTGAGTTGCCTGATCGTCAGAGGGTTTTTAAAAAATCCTCTGCCGATCAGGCAACTCAGATGGGATCATCAGAGCTTGGATCATCAGAGCCATTTAAAAGAATAAAAGTGTTTTTCTTTTAAATGGCTCTGACGATCCAAGCTGAGTTGTCTGATCAGCAGGCAACTCAGCTGGGATCGTCAGAGCTTGGCTCGTCAGAGGCATTTAAAAGTAAAAAATCCTCTGATGATGATTGGGCATGGGGGCGGGGGCAGGCATTTTTGCTACTGGTTCTCTGAACTGCCCGCCACTATCGCTACCTACTTGCCCGAGCTGGTCCAAACCAGGAGCATTTCACCCCTGCTGCAAAGCACTGAAAACGATATATAAGTTTAAGTGCTATTGCTAGCCCCTCAGTCATGCTTAGAATTAATTCACTAACTGGGGCTGAGATTAGTCACAAGTTACTAGTCAAAAACTAACATCAGTGGAGCTGTTTTAAGCATTACCAAATTTGTATTCCATTCTAAACGCCACAGTGCATAAGAACCTTCTCCTTGGTAAGATTGCAATTTTGCACTGAAGATGCAATTATACATGCCGTTATAAGTTATGGAAGAGCAGGATGCTTAGAAAAAATGCAGGCACCTGTGCTCCAATCTAGGCCTTGTCCCCAGAGTTAGCAAGGCAGAATTGCAAATAATGCTTCAACCTTGAAACAGGTGTGAGAAGAGACATGTGTTTTGGAAGCTCTGCAACCACCAGCAAACAGAGTAAAGCAGCCATTTTTTTTAAAGAGGTTTTTTAAAGATGTTTTTCTTTCAAAAAAAATAAATAGTCCAAACAAGAAAAGGCACAGCAAAAATGGAAGTATGTTAAGGAAAAGTTAAAATATAAAAGTATAATATAGAAAGTATGAGCCACCGTGGTGCAGTGGTTAGAGTGCAGCACTGCAGGCTACTTCTGCTGCCTGCCAGCTGCCTGCAATTTGTCAGTTGAAATCTCACCAGGCTCAAGGTTGACTCAGCCTTCCATCCTTCCGAGGTGAGTAAAATGTGGACCCAAACTGTTGGGGGCAATATGCTGACTCTGTAAACCGCTTAGAGAAAGCTATAAAGCACTGTAAAGTGGTATATAAGTCTAAGTGCTATTGCTATTCTACATGCTGCCAAGTACCAGAGTAGAAAAAAAGATACAAGAGATTTCAGAGATAGGAATTAAGGCAGAATAGTGTTTTAAGAAGGAAACACTGTTATATAATAGCATTACTGCACAGTGCAATATTGAATAGTAATTGAATAGTAAGAGAGTATACTAAGGCAATAGAAACCACTCACACATGGTCTTCTAAGTTTGATAGTTAACCTTTGAACCTTGAGGGTTTTTTTTTTAAAAAAATAAAGTATATCCCAAACTCTAGAACCCAGAGTTCCACCATACCTATACAACGGGGAGATGATCCACTCCATGTACCATCTGCTTGACATATTCGAGTGCTGGAACCAACCAACACAAATGGAAGATTACAACTGAAGGAGACTTCTGACTGATAAATAAAGCTTTTGCCTTCCCTTTTGCCTTGAGCGGGTACTCCTGGATCACCACAAAATTTCGCTGTAGAAAAAAAAAAAAGTGGAAAATATACTGACATTTCTTTTTAGAGGGATAGACTTGTATGTGATGAAAAACAGAAAGCTTGAAGCCTTTTATAATCATAAAAAATTCTGACCTAAAATAAGAAGTGGAACTGCAGTATGTACACATGTACCTACAGAAGGTATGTATGTAAATCATATTCTTAAGACAGAATGGTCTAAATCTTACTTGTCTTTTTCTGTGTAAATGTCAAAAGCTAATAGTTAATATGCAGAAGGTCAAAAAAAAAAATCGTTCATTGTCAACTGTGTTAACCAGGACGGAGAATTTCAAGAAAATATTTAAAACATTTCTTAAACAAATATCACGTAGATTTTTTTTTTTTTGCTATTTCATTATTGCTTTAATAAGAGAATATTTGCAGGAATTACATCATGCATTGATATTCTCCAGCCTTTTTCTAGCCACTTTCTATTACTGGATGTTTAGCAATTCTGTCTGAGTATGTAACCATAGAAACTAGACATCATGGCAATTCACATCAGTCTTCCCCTACCCCTCTCCCCTGCCCCAGACCCAGGAAACTGTGCAGATAAAATGCTACTTTTGTAGTAGAGAATAAGTCATGGGGTCTTCCTTGTCAGCAGTACTTACACCTTGCTATTTCTGACAACATCCTAACTGTAAGTACAAAAGAAAATTAATCAGGCATCTGTTTTATGTCACTTAACATTAACTGGGAAGATGGTATTGGATTTGACCAGAGCAATTGAGCAATGAGAAAGAATTATTCTGCTCAGAGAATGATAAAACTGAGAAGGTAGGCCTGAAACTTGGCTGAAGACATAGTCCAGTTCAGGCATATTAGTCCTGATATTGCAGTAATGTAAAATAGTAACATTTGATTAGAATATCTCAGGATACAGTTACATTTATTTGTTTCATTAATATGTCCTTTCCCAAAGAATACCTCTACAAATCTCACTGCAGTAAAAGAACATTAAAAACAAGTAACAGTAAGTAATGTTGAAACTTTTATATATAAATAAGAGCAAAATTTGGCCTATTCATTTATTTAATGCATTGATTTACATAGCCACCTGTTCCAGTGTTCATTTATATGATGGTGATCGAAGTGGCTTTATTTCACTTGCAGAAACTGTCACCTGTAGGAAGCATCTATGGATATGCTAGTTAAAACCTCTTCCAATAAAACTCAATATGAGTTTCATCTGAAATGTGCCTGATAATCTTGTTCATTGTTTTGATATGCACCACTAATCAATTCTATCTATCTCTTTAAATGTGTTGCCTTGTAAAATCATTGATACATAGTAGATTAAAAGGGAAATATAAAATATCCTATGAAAATGTCCAATTCTCTGTTTTCATGGTGGCGAATCAACTGACAATGGGAAGTGGCATTCTCAATGAATATGGTATGAAAGAAATTGAGAATGGGACTCAAGAGTATTTTAGGAGTATCCTAAGGCCCATATGGTATTGTGGTTAAGATATTGGCTTTGGGTTTGACAAGCCACAGAGCATTGATGATGACTTTGAGCCCCTTGCTATTTCTCTCAGCCCATCCTATTTCATAGAGTTCTTCTAATGGAGTCATAGTCTGTGGAGACCAGTATCTACATCATTTCAAGATCCCCCTAAAAAAGACAGGCTATTAATAATTAGATTGCAGTAGAATAACTCTATTCTAAAATATCCTTGTTTCTATGTGACTCTAATGGCAGATTTTATAGTTGCAATTTAAAATCTTCCTACTTGTGACCAAGACCAAAATAATGATTTGGGTTGATAACTGGAGAGGGGGAGAGGATGATACAACGGCATATTCCTTCAATTGTGAATTACATAAATATTTTTCTCTCTCAACTTTTTCTATTTCATACTTGCTCCCATATACCAGATGTTATAGCAAACAAAGACATGTTTTGGAGAGAAATTGCAGTACATGGTGGGATGAGGAATTCTTTGACCACTGAAACATATTAATTAATAATTATTATTAACAAAAGAAATCAAAGGTAGTACTGATAATAATAGTGGCCTTGGATGCAGTCCCAAAGCAACTGGAACACCGCTTGAACATTAAGCATTGGCAAATTTGCCATCAGTCAATCGCAAAAGGCAGTTTTACATGTAGCTATTTACATTCTGTGACGATGCTTCTAACACCATAAAGTATCCACATCTGCCTATCCCAGGTCCTTGGGAAGGACTCGATTGTAGATAAAAATGTCAAATCCAGTCTGAACATCTGGCTGACTGCATCAAACCATTTATATGTCATCTGACTCCCAGTGAGTCTCATAAGTTTACAAATTGTTAATAACATTTAAAAGAAAAGAACAAAAGAACACAAAAAAAGATCAGAGATTAAAAAAAAAAAAAACAAACCTAGACAGGACATAGGAAAAGAAAAGAAAAAGAAAGAAAAAGAAAAAGAAAAAGAAAAAGGGAGATTCAACCATGATAGGCCAATTCAGGATACTTAGATGTATCAATAGATTGGGGCTGTTGGAATCTCAGGCAGAACTACAGAGAAGTTGGTTTCCAGGATCTATCATGATTCCGGAAGCCAACTTTTCTATAGTCCTGCCTGAGATTCCAACAGGCCCAACCTACTGTTGTTTAGTTGAAGGAACCCTCAAGTAATAAGGCCTATGCTATGAAGAGCTTTATAGGTAATGACCAGTATTTTGAATTGCACCTGGAAGCACACTGGAAACCAATACAGATCATGAAGCAGAGGTGTTACATGGGCACACTGAGGCAGGGCCACCATTGCCTGTGTCACTGCATTCTGAGCCAATTGAAGCTTCCATGCTATCTTCAAGGGCAGCCCCATATAGAGTGCATTGCAGTAGTCAAGCCATTAGGTGATCAAGCCATGAGTGATTAGCAAAGTCCTCATGTTATTCTTGTAGTCTTTGGTAATGGGCATGTTTGTGAAAATACAGAGTGAAAAAGCTTTATATTTGATCAAGTTTAAGAGAAATGTTTTGGACAGCTTGAGAAATGAATTCAGAGGTCATGTTTTCTGCTTCCTCCATCTTATAGTTTTCATACTTCAATGTTCTTCTCTTCCTTTATCTGGTCAAACAGAGCTTTTCCTTCTGCTCTGTTAATTAATGAAATCATGGCTTCTTCTGTTATTCAGCCACCATAAGCACATTTTGCTTGCAATTCCAGCTATAAAAAATCAACTAGATAGAATGAAATATGACCTCCACTCACTAACATATTGTATAAACGCTTATTATTTTAATAACTAAAACATGACAGAGCTTTAAACCCTGAAAAGATTTAATCTTTTTGCCATCACAAATCATATCAAACAGGAAGATTTTGTAGCGATTGAAAAAGATTACAAGACTTAAGAAAATGATCAAGGTTTGTGAATCTGTTGAGTAAAATAAATGGGTTTTAATCCATTAAACAAAATGCAGCATTTCTACATTAAATAGTATCACTGAAATTTTGAATGTAAAATATTACAGTTTTATTCAATTTTTATTTGTGAAGGTTTTTTTTTCTTTACTGTGAAACAAAAAGCACCATTCCTCTTCTCTTTGATAATCCAGCCCATTTAATTTATTCTGTTAAAAATTTAATACTTTTTTTCCAACAGCAAAAAGAAAGAAATATTCACAAAATGTTCTGTAAAAAGTGAGCATACATTTGTTATTGTAATGAAATCTGCAGCTATGCAAAATCCATCAGTGTCACCAATTTTATGCTAATAAAAACTTTTGCATAAATCGGTAATTTAATATAATACTGGAACAAAAGTCCAATTGTCAGAAAAACAGGCTGGAGTTTCTTCGGTATTCCTGACAGACTTAGCCATTACAAATGTCAGCCACAATAAAAATATCCAGGTTTTTGCTTGGTTAAAACATGCATGTTTAGACTAGCTCTTGTTGACATTTTTGTCAAGTTTGACAAACTTGCTTTAGGTATTTCAAATATTGTATGAGGCAAACTATTCCTTCCTCTACAATTTCACAAACAACTAGGGATATAAGTGATGGTTCATGATCATGAGAATGCTACAAAAGTTGTAAGTGTGAAAAATAGTCATAAGTCTCTTTTTTCAGTGCCGTTGTAACTTTGAACGGTCACTAAATGAAGTGTTATAAGTCAAGGACTACCTGCAATTTCAAATATGATGCCGTGTTGAACATTCAGGAAAATAGGGGTGCAACAGCATATCAAGGAAGTGTTTCAGTAGTTAACAGCAGTCACTACAAAATTCACCTTTTCATCATACTATCCATGAAAATTGGGGCTTTCCCCCATATTTTCTCATTTCACTGCAATCTATCATCACCTTTCTCATCCTGGCTATGACTACAATTAAACCTCCCTAAAGCATCACTGATTGATTAATTAATGCTGATAAGACTTCTGTTTTTCATTAGGTTTTATTTATTTATTTTTTTTTTTGCTTATCAGCTTTAAAACAGACAAGAATCAGTTTGGTGTAGTGGTCAAGGCACAAGGCTAAATATTAGGATACCATGAATTTTAGTTCTTGCCTTAGGCATGAAACCAGCTGAATAACTTTGAGCCAGTCATTCTCCCTTAATCCTGGGAATAAGGCAATGGCAAGCAAGTTCAAAATCTTGCCAAGAAAACTGCAGGCTCTTCTCCAAGTAATTGCCAGAAGTCAATACACACTTGAAGGAATAAAATAAACAAAGAAACAACCAGAACTGGTTAGTTGTCGCTGCAGCTGACAACTGACTGATCAAACTGTTTAATTGGAGTTAAGATCTTTAAGGAAAAAAGGACCACAAAGCAAAGATGAAAGAGCTCACAAGCACCTGTGTGGTCACTGCAATTTGTTCCTTGTTTTGTAATGGATATTAAAGGACCTTGCAGCTTTGTTGGATTTGTGTATGTGGTAAAGATAAATGGGGGTTTTATTTCACTTTTTGTAGCAGACTTTGAGGTGCAATGCTCATCTCCATTTCTTTATGCCAGTGCTGTCCACAGTAATTTCTATGATCATGTGGCCAGTATTATATCATGCCACAGCAGGGTGTCCAGTGAAACTTGACGTACTGTTACCTTCCCACCAAAGTGGTACCTATTTATCTACTTGCATGTAGCATGCTTTTGAATACTAGGTTGGCAGGAGATGAGGCAAATGAGAGCCTTGGTGGTACAGGGGTTTAAGGCACCCTGTTATTAAGCTGGTTATTAAGACCAGCTGCCTGCAATTACTGCAGGGTTCGAATCTCGCCAAGGCTCAAGGTTGACTCAGCCTTCCATCCTTTCTAAGGTAGGTGAAATGAGGACCCAGTTGTGTGGGCAATAAGCTGACTTTGTATAAATATACAAAAGGATGAAGGCTATTGCTGAGCACATTGTAAGCCGCCCTGAGTCTTCGGAGAAGGGCAGCATATAAATCAAATCAAAAAAAAAAAAAAAATGATGGGAGCTCACTTTGTCACACAATGTAGGACTCAAACTATTCAGTGCATCGACCTTCTGTGGCGTCTTTTAAGCCACTGAGCCACAGTGCCTCATTGAGTGTGCGGAGGAAACATTATAGCTATTTCTTACCTAAATTGATAGTTTTTCTTTTGTTATGTTTTTCTTTTAAGATTGCATGGAAACAACTATCAGCCTGGAATGCAAATATTAAAAAAATAAATAAATACTTACGTAAGCACTGTGGGACTTCACCGCTCCATGTTCCATTCCCAACACAAGTCAAAACAGCAGGAAATGATAATTCATAGCCAGGTGAGCAGACATAACTAATGCTAAATCCCCAATCGAAATTTATTCCTTCCTGTTTTCCATTAGAAATCTGGGGTGGAGTTGGACAGGTAACAGCTGTAACAACATTTAGAGTCATTAGCATAGCAGCTGCAGAAATGTCTCCTGTGTCTATACTGACTACGATAACCATATGTGCTAATTCAATTTTTTTTTAAAAAAAAAGGGTTGCTGTATTGTTTAGATTTTATTTATTTTTTTGCTTTACTGCGCAAATCATTTAAGTATTGTTTATTTTCACAGCCTTTTGCCATTTTGATGGGCACTTTGACTGACAATTATGCAGTCACATATATGAGAAAAAAGAAAGTTGGGAAGGACTGATTCTTTAGTTCTTTATTTTGAGATACATAACCCAGTAGTTAAAAAAACAAATCATCACAATTTGGATACTAAGACAGGTTAAGATATAAAAAGTTAATAGAAATGCATTTCCTATTTTATAATCTCATCTGAAATGGCATATCCTCATGTCACTCCACAGAACACTATTTGAATTATGAAGGACATGCTATAGATATTGGGAGGGATGCAATTTGATATAATTCTGACTGTTCAAGAAATAAGATTGAAGGAACCATTCTAAATCTGGTTTCTACCTATATGTATTTACTTGTTATTCTGTTCCATCAGTGCATGATTTTCATCAGGGAATCATTTTGAAGCCAAATCAAGTCCACATCCAGCATTATCATATTCAACAGTTGTAATACAGTGGTATCTTAGTACTCATCCTTAATTGGTTCCGGGAGGCCCATGAGTACTAAAATGGATGAGTACCAAACAAATCATGTACCTTACCACTTGCCTCTTTGTTTCAGCTGGGAAGGATTTTTTATCTGTCCCTTTTCCTATGTGAGAGATCTTCCCAGCATGGCCAACTTCCTGTCCGCCCTCTGCGGCTGTCCCCCACTTCCTTTTGTAGCGACCTTCCCAGCATGGCCGACTTTCTGTCCACCCTCTGTGGCTGACCCTCACTTCCTTTTGCACGTCAAGTACCAAACTAAGATGAATACCAGGACAACATTTTTCAATCAAATTGCGTCTAATACTAAATTTGATGAGTTTTGAACCAGTTGAGTACTGAGGTACTTCTGTAAACACATATCTCTCTATAATGGTGTGTTGGAATCACCTTGGAAAACCCAGGGAAGAGGCACAGTCAGGGGACTGGTTGGATGAGAGGCAGTTTAGCTACAGAAAGAATGTAGATGGAAGGAGAAATGCACTTTGAAACTTACAAAATTCTGTAAGTTTGAATAAAGTAAAGTAATCTTAGAATAAAGTGGAATTCGTTCACCTGTGTGTGCGTTCTGCCTGGACAACTTTACAAGGCCAACATCAACCATGTGTGTCTTAAACTACATTTCATCCCCATGACCTTTACAGCCCAAGAAATTAGGGAGAGTCCCTTATGATACATTTACCGTAGTTACATGGCAGCTAAACTGCTTCTTAACTAACTGCTCACCTAGTTGTGGCTCTTCCTTTGCCTTCCAAGGTCATTTGCTAATACCATTACCTTCTCTCTCTCTCTCCCCTCCTTCCCCCCTCTCTGTTTCTGTACCTGTCTCCATCCACCCATCCATCCACCCATCCATTCATCCATCCATCCATCTATTCAGATTCAAAGCAGTACCTTTACAAGTTGCCAGCATTCCACTCCATGTGGCATTACTAGTACAAGTACGAATTTTGGAACTGTTGGCTTCCATTGTGTACCCAGGTTGACACATAAAAGTAACATTTTGTCCAACTACATAATCATCCCCATATCTCAATCCATTGGCTGGTATTCCTGGATCTCCACAACTGATTACTATGAAGGGGGAAAAAATGAAGATGTAATTATATGACAAAGGGTGTTTCCATTTTAGAAGGTGAACAATCTAAGATAATTGTATAATGTGATATCTATGGCAACTTCCTTTATATAGCAGCTTTTATAAGCAAGCTGAGTTTGTCACATTAGGTGGCATTTGTTACTAATTACAGAACCCATTTGTTAAGGAATTAAGACTCCAGGTTTCATTTCCACTTTTTTAACTTTGTGAAGCTTGAATTAAGACAAGATAGTCTTATAATAAAATGGCAGCATTCTGAATACTGATTCACAATGGCAAATTGCTGCCATTGGAAGACTGACAGCTAGGCTGGAAGGGGAGTTCAAGCTTATCCCTCTTGGGGCTATGCAAGGACTCTAAGGTAAGCCCATGCTTGACTCTCACCTCCTTTTCCAGCCTAACTGGCAGTTTCCCAACAGCTGCTACCAAAAAGGTTCTCTCTTACCTGCCCACCATCTTCTGTATCAAGATGGTGGGACAATAAAATGGGACCTTCTTCTTTTTCTCTCAGCATCCCACCTACTATGCTGACTTGAAAAGAGAAGACAATTCTATTTAGCAAAGGGCAGAAATTTGTGCAAGTTGTCTGCTTTAGAGATTGCCTGAACAGCTTCAGGAGACAATACTTTAGAGTTTGACATAATATATAAGGACACAAATATTTTATCTTCCAACCCAAAAAGAACTCATTGTGAAAGGGGGTAAAGCAGTCTTGTCTAATGGTTCTAGGAAATCTGAATCTGGTAGACCCAGAGATGAGTATACTTTTTTGGCCCAAATGAGCATATGTGGTGTGAAGCATCCAGGGCCAGGAATTGCTTAGGCATATCTACACACAGTTGTACATTAATATGAAAGTACAGTTCCTTTCATTACAAATATTCCACCCACACATAAGAAATAATACATAATTACAGTAAGAGGGCAGTAATATTCTTTCCATTTTTGCCATGAAACTTATTGATTATGTGCCATCAACTTGACTTTCAATGACTGCATGATACTTATATCTGCCACCGTAAATTCTCATCCATCTTTGTTGTCATTACTCACTCAGGTCAGCCATTATATTGAGTGCTGAAAATCTCAGAGCTTCAGCAGCACTATTAACACTAGCAGACCAATGACAGAGAGGACCACTCTTCCCTTCCAAAATGGGAATCAAGTGGGTAAAGATGAAAAACAGAGGAAAGTAGGGACAAAGGGCAAGGAACACTGGAGATACATCATAAGTTACACAAGAGGAGTTTGATGGATGCATCAAGTTTCCAAGCTGTCTCTGCCTTCTCTGTTTAGAGAAGCTATGACAACATTACTGGTTTGTATGGAACAATCTTGAATGGTCAAGCTCTGGACTCCAGTATTATATTCTTAGTGCAGGCATTAACTGGGACTGATAGTGGTGTTAACAAGAACCTTTATTATGAGCCAACAGGCTGGAAAACACAGGGCTAACGCTGAGGTAACATGACAGCTCTTAAAATACCAACTAGCTGTCAGAGCACAACCAATAGCAAACACAGATACTGCCGCGTTTACGAGGCCACGCCACTTAGCCAATCCCCGGGCAGCGTCCCTTGTTGCCGGGAGCTGCCGAACACAACACTGGGGGGTGGGGGAAAACTAAATCTGCAACAGGGATGATTCTGGTACTATCCTGCTCTGTCTCCCCAATCTGACTTTTCCCAAATATAGAAGCTGTAAGTGGTGTCCTAAAGATTGCAATAATAGTAGGAACAATGGATACTTGCTTGTACAATTTGGCAAGGAACCAGACCACGTCCCATTGGCAGTGCATTGCCGTACAGAAGGTCCAGACAGAATATAGCCTTCCATGCAGGAATAAATCACAGAACTAGAGAATGTTGTGCCATCAATTTGAAACACTTTCCCATTAGCTGTTGTTCCAGGGTTACCACACTGAACAGCTTGAACAGTCAGTGTGAAAATGCCAGAATTGGGAAGGAAAACAAACACAGAGAACAATTACTTAATAGCTTAAATAATTGAAGTTGCAACTAACAATCCAATCTACTCATTAAAAAGTAGTTTACATGAAGGAGATAAAAATCCTTCCTTTTCAGTGGTATAAATCTTGCCCAAATGCCTTGAGTTTTCAGCCCAAATTTTCATACATTCAGCTGAAATGGAGCCTTTCTTTAATTTTTTCTTGATTGAAATAGGGCTGCAGTTTTCGGAATACCATAAATATTCCTCCATATAAATTTCTACACAGCTTGAACTGAAATGCTGAACTATAGCTCAAAATTTGTGGCTTTTCATGAAAATATTCTCAGCTTTTATCTACTGTTGAAAAGACGAAACGGTTTGTTTTTATCAGCTTAATTTTTTATATCAAATGTTATCACTTTTTTCTGATCATTTACTGCTTCTGAGGAGGAAAATGAGCATTCTTAAAAGTAAATAAATTATTCAGTACAGGGCCCAAAGCCATGTACATTTTTATCGTACACTAGAGTACTAATGGCTACCTACTGAAAATCTTTTTTTAAAACATAAATAATCGTGTTGTGTGTGTTGTTGTTTTTTTTACTTTAACAAACCCACTCATACAATTCAACTTTGGTAAACATTTAGAAAGCAACTCTCTAATAACACCTCTCACTCTCTTATCTATGGCCTGATTCATAAAATTATTTTATTTTAAGAAAAATTCCAGATTGAATAGTCCAGTTTCAAAATTCACAAATCTTTTATGTATTTCCTTTTTGTGTGTGTTGTAATTCAGTATTTTCAGGCCAATTTTGACACATACCATATTTTTTGGAGTACAAGATGCTCCAGACTATAAGACATACCTACCTTTTTCGGGGAGGGAAACAAGAAAAAATATATCTGCCTCTCCCAGCAATTTGCTTTGTTGCAGCAAACAGCAAACAGCCTGTTTCATTTTCATTTTCATTTTCAGCACAGCCTGATTAGCACAAAAGGAAAAAAATCTGCCTCCCAGCAATTTGCCTCCTTGCAGCAAACAGCGGAGGCCTGCCGGCAATAGGCAATGGCAATCCCTGCAGCCTGAAACAGCTGAGGTCGGGAGGCCGATCCAACCGACAATCAACTGCTTGTGCTAATCAGGCTGTACTGAAGCTGAAACGGGCTGTTTGCTGTTTGCTGCAAGGAGGTAAATTGCTGGGAGGCAGAGGTCAAAGGGTGGGGGCCAGCAGGTGGGCAGGGCTACATTCAGAATATAAGACACAATCAAATTTTCACCTTCTTTTAGGGGAAAAAGTGTCTTATACTCCGAAAAATGGTATATGTGTCTGTATGTATATATGCATGTGTGTAAATTTCTCATCATATGAATGAAATATCTACATCTGCCTCAGACATCCTGATACAAAGAAATAATTGTATCATTTGTGTAGTGAAGTCATGTTGCATTTATCATTTTGAAATCACTGTAGCTCATTATAGGTCCCCGACTTCTAGTTAATATAAAATTGAACTGTAATTTAAATATACACCATTAATGATTGATTTTGTGAAAAGTGAAAGCTCTAACCATATTTATAAATCTAGCTAGTTTTTGCAAGCAGTACACAGCTATTTAATACACAAATTTATGTAAAATAAACAAATCTGTATTAGCCCTACACACCCGTAAGGTGCATGATTATTTCTGCTGGTGGAGTGCTCAAATGTTACTAAAAATGCTAGAACCAAGTTGTTTTGTTGTACTCAGATGTTTGTATCCCATCAAACACTAATTACTGTTCAAATTCTTTGGAACAAATGATATTCCCACAGCGAATACAAGGATGCCAGATGCTATCAATGTCAATCACACATGAATTTTAGTTTGCATAAAATGTGCTGATTTTAAGAGAAGAGCCAAGACAATGACAATAGTCTCAAAGAGAATCTTATGGAAAAATTGTGGAAAAGAAAATACAGATAAAAAACAGCATCATTCTAGGAAAGATAGTTACCAAAAAAAGTATGCAAGTGCTAGCTATATCTTAATTAAAAAAAGTGTACTACAGCACAGAAAGTTGAGTAAAAAAAGAAAGCATAAAATGCTTTGCATAAATTATATAAAACAGCAATCAAATGTATGTATATTGAAAAACATATAATTTCAAATATATCAATGAAAGGAGTTTATTTCCCAGTTGGTAAACAAAAAAATTGGGGGGAAAAATGGAATGATGGTCATTGTCCTACACTGAAACTATAAGGACAATGCTGAATACCAACTTTTTCACTATGGCAGAATGGCTTCTGAAGTAGAAAAATCTATATTAGCATACTTTGTGCTGTGTCATGGACTGGAGGAATTCATTTTATTGTGATTGTGATTATTTTTTTAAAAAAAAAACCTTAGTATTCCTGACAATTTTAACTCTGAATTGGGTTCTACCTCTAGGAAAGAGAATATAATTTGTGTATAGACATATTCAAATTCAGTTTTTAACATCTCTATGAGAAGTATATCTCCCTGCTCGTCATGACAGACAACTCTATATTAGGAAAACAAATAATCTGCTTTATTAGAAGGCTACTTCTCCTGTTCTTTACCTTTTCCTAGGACATATTCTCTGTATACTGTGTAGCAGAGCTTAGAATTTAGCTCAGAGAGCACAAGGATTTCACAGAGTTGTAATCATATTCAAAAAGTAAGGTAGAATTTTTAATTTACTTCAGGATAAATTTCACTACAGCTACATTCCATGGAAAACACATGAGTACAACTGCTTGCAATGCTTTAAGTCATGGGTGTCCAACCTTTTGGCTTGCCTAGGCTGCATTAAGTAAGCAGGAGTTCCTACTTAACTTCATGAAACCAAAAAGACAAAATGTGCAGAACGACATCACCAAATAAATCCTGTCCTTCTGCACTTGAATTATGATACTGCATGCAAACACTGAAGGGTGCCTAATGATGCCCCTTTCATCATCTGATTTCCTTTTCTTCCCCCAAATGCCCATCAGTATAGATATAGGACAGATAGGTCAGTGAATACAAATGACTGAAACAGGTGTAGAACAACTCGCCGCGGCCAACTCACCACAGGACAACTTGCCATGGGATAACTCAAGAGAGGGACAAATAGAATTGCAGCTCCCCCCAGCCTCAAGGAATTCTAACCTAAGAAGGTTCAAACTTAAAAGCAAGACAAATGCTTTTAAATGCACTTGTCCCTCTCTTGAGTTATGTCATGTTGAATTGTCCTGCAGTGAGTTGTCCTGTGGCCAATTGGCCGTGACCGTGTGATCATGTGGTGTGACCACTCACATGGCTGTGGTGAGTTGTCCTATTCTGGACTGAAACTGTTGGAAGTAGCCTAGGTAGGATTTGGTTTCCTCAGGATAGAGACAGATTAGATAGGTAGGTAGGTAGATAGATAGATAGATAGATAGATAGATAGATAGATAGATAGATAGATAGAGACAGAGACAGAGACAGAGACAGAGATAGAAATAGAGATTAGCTATAGATCTATAACTTTGGGTCATCAAAACTATATCCTAGGATTTGATTCTCAGTGTATGCATGTATGTGTGTATATGTATGCATCTTTCTTTCTTTCTTTCTTTCTTTCTTTCTTTCTTTCTTTCTTTCTTCCTTCCTTCCTTCCTTCCTTCCTTCCTTCCTTCCTTCCTTCCTTTCTTCACAACTATACCTGACTGTATTAGGGTCATGAGGGTTAAGCAGCTAATAGATTTCAGATATATGATGACTTTATTATAACTCTTTCTTTTATAAAGACATGTAGTGATTTTAAAACCAATACACCATTATAGTTATGAAAATAATTTACCTTTACATTCGGGTTGCCTTCCTGTCCAACTTCCATTTGCTAAACAAGTTCTTTCCTCTGATCCATGAAGGATGTAACCAAGCTCACAAGAGAACTGTACAACACTTTTAGTTCTAAAATTACTTTGTTCTCTAGAACCATGGCCTGGGATTCCTGGATCCCCACAGGTCCCTGTTGTGTCACCTGGAAGAAAAATATCATTTGGGGTAGAATACTTAGGGTTACATTGTATGCTATAGGAACCTGAAACAAGAGGAATCAATTTATAATCAGTACAGAAATAAAAGTAGGCTACAAAAAAAAATAGGTGTACATTCCAGACTTGGTAATTGTACACTGACTTTCTCAATTTGGAACATAAAATACTCAGTTGAGACCACAGAAATTTCAAGTCCCTTATTTAATGTTCTCGATTTAAAACAACAACAAACAAAACAAAATAAAACAAAACCAGTGCTTTATTTCCATGGTATTTTTTTAAAGAAGCTGTCCAGCTCAATGTAGAATATGAGTTATAACTGAAGTCAGTGGTTTTTTTATAGTTTAGAATCAAATTATCTTCAGGGTAAATTACACTGAGGCAAAAATCAGTGTCCAAGTTATTGTAATAAAAATGCAGCTTACCAAGAGTAAAATGTGATACAAATTACAAGAAAAATAGTTGTAGAACTTTCTGGAACTTCAAGCTTGTAGGTTATTACAAGCATTGTAAAATAAGGTGAAATATATTCCTACATTTCTAGATATATCTGGAATATGAGAAAAGATTCCATCTACACATTTATATGCCCTTTAGCAAATAATCATATATAGGCAATCCTTCTAATATTATTAGATTATATAGAAATAGTGTCTCTCCTATTGTTGTGTGATTAAAGAATAGGATATAATAACAAAGTATGTTAGGAATTCTTGAATGTACATTAGTTTTGCCACAAGACAATTATTAAACCTGCTACCTTACTATAGAAGATGTACCTCCTCAGGATTACAAATCATAACTTCCATGTGGGAGTTAATGCACAGAAACTGATTTGTGCTTCTTGTTTATATAGGTATACACAAGTCCTTGACTTGTCTGAATATGCTGTTTAATACTGTTTTTTGTTTATCTACAGTCCAACTCGGTTATTATTCAGTTATCTGTTTAACATTAACAAATACATTTGTTTAAAGTTCAAATATCCACCTCTGCAACTTTCTGATAAATCTACCAAACACAAGGTAAACAACACACATACACAGGCACACTCACAAATCACTACATAGATGCTCTATGAATTTAAACTCCAGTAAGCCTTTACCAAAACAGCCAAAGTTTTGGGGAACCTAAACAACAAAACATTAACTTTAAAGATGTAGCTAATAGATAATACTATAAGTTCTGCATACAATTAAGCTTACCAGAGATTTCTATTAGTTTACACCAACAATTTATACAATTAAAACTGTCACAACATGTTTGTTTAAGGAAAAATGTTAAGACATTCAGCCTCCTTCAAGTTATGTGTTGTGGTTCTGATGTGATTACAATGTTAAACAATACAACAAAGCACATCTCTGCTTGCTATCTATACTACTAATCAAACTACTATATATTTCTATTTATTTGAAAGCTGTATTGATATCCTTGTGGAATTTTAGTTCTCTAATATGCCATGAATTAGAGATAGTTTTGAAAAATCTTCTCCAGAAACTATTCCTATATGAGTTCAGCAGAAATAGATATTACATGGATGAAGACTGTTGGTATGCAGCAATTATTTTCTAAATTAGATAAAAGCAAATCAAGGGTAAGACAATAGTAATGCACGAATTACTCATATGAAATGTAACATCCTTCCCAGTAATATGCAAAAAGAAGAGAATATACAAATTCAGTATCTACTTTTCAATCTTCCTATTTTATTTACTTTTTCCCTTTTAGATTAAATTTTATTTGAAATCTACGCCTTCCTTTCTAGATTTACGAGTCTATATGTGAATTTATTTATTTATTTATTTATTTATTTATTTATTTATTTATTTATTTATATTTCTATACCGCCTTTCTCCCGTAGGACTCAAGGCGGTGTACAGTCAAGAAAATGAGGGGACCTAATGTGAAACTTATCTTTGATTACAGTTGTTTGTGATTTAAATGCAGTCTTTTTTTGAAGTCCTGAAAAGGAAATAAGAGCAGCCAAAAAGAAAGCTGTATTGGATGGTTTCAAAAGCACATTCACATACTTTAAAAGTGGTACCTGAGCAATGAGGCATTGTTCCACTCCAGTGTCCATTTAATTGGCATGTCCTGGATGTCTGGCCTATTAATGATCTCCTTCCTGAACAAGAATAATGAACAGTAGATCCAAATGTGTATTTCTCTCCAGAAAGAATCGCATTTGGAGGAATGCCAGGATGACCGCAGTCAATCACTACGATACATAAATATTGGAGATAAAAATTATGTTATAATCAGCCAACTAAATTCTTCACTATGCCAGTGCATCGTCAATATATTTTACCAGTGATCAATAAAATATTATGATGAAGATGATCTTATAGCCATGTTTTTCATATAATTCATAGAACAAATTGCTCTTTATTATACCAATGTATTTACTAACCTATAGCTATTCATTCTCTCTCTTGCACTCCCTCCCTCTCTCTCTCTCTCTCTCTCTCTCTCTCTCTCTGTGTGTTCATTATATTCCAAACCTTTTAAAAATAAACAAAGAAATGTGTAGACTTATTTGAATTTATACAGAGTATTGGAATAATAGTTTCTTCTTGTTGTTGTTAGTTGTGAAGTCGTGCCCGACCCATCACAACCCCATGGACAATGTTCCTCCAGGCCTTCCTGTCCTTTACCATCCTCTGGAGTCCATTTAAGCTCACGCCTATTGCTTCAGTGACTCCATCCAGCCACCTCATTCTCTGTCGTCCCGTTCTTCTTTTGCCCTCAATCTTTCCCAGCATTAGGCTCTTGTCCAGTGAGTCCTTCCTTCTCATTAGGTGGCCAAAATATTTGAATTTCATCTTCAGGATCTGGCCTTCTAAAGAGCAGTCAGGGTTGATCTCCTCTAGGACTGACCAGTTTGATCGTCTTGCTGTCCAAGGAACTCACAGGAGTCTTCTCCAGCGCCATAGTTCAAAGGCCTCAATTCTTTGGCAGTCAGCTTTTCTTATGGTACAACTTTCATAGCCATACATTGCAACTGGGAAAACCATAGCCTTGATTATACGCACTTTTGTTGGCAGAGTGATGTCTCTGCTTTTTCATATGCTGTCTAGATTTGCCATAACTTTCCTCCCTAGGAGCAAGCGTCTTTTAATTTCTTGTTATAAAGTATCCCCTTTTGAGATTATGTTGTGATCATGCACAAAACATTAGAGTTTGGTCTTAGGCTTGGACATTAAAAGATATCTTCTCCTATTCTGACTCTGAAAACAGAGCCATTAAGAAATGGAAAGGTCAGTTTGAATAAGTCCTAGGAGTCAATAGATGTGCTTTGTGAGAAATATCACCCTGTAAATTCAGTTTTAAAAAGAACTGTTATAACATTGCTTTCAAATGAACCTAGAAATGACAAATATCTATGCAACCATCAAGATCAATAGTATTATGGCCTTTCAAAATCAAATCTACTTCCATAGAAACAGCTGGCTGATCAGCCCGATCCATTCTTCTTGTAAAGTGCTAATCTAGACAAGAGTTGGTTTCCCAGCTAAGGTCAATTACTTTGGAATAATAATTCATTTTCCACTTTCCTCACAAGGTCATCATCCTTTTCATTTTGCAGAGCGAAAGTCAGTCAACCCTCTCAAATCTGCTCAGTTGCCACATCATGGCAGAGGAGGGGTTCTGGGAAGGATGAACAAAGAGAACTGGTGACCTTCAGAAAGGTCACCCAAGTTATGGAGAACATTTTAGCTGCTCCACTAAAGCAAGCAGGCAACTGCTATGTAGGAAGATGTCAGGAAAAGATACTAATTTTAGTGACATTGGGGTGGGGAGGGAGAAACTTCATTTCATACTCCGTAGAAGAAAGACAATAGTAAACCACTCCTTCTTTTTTTATTTATACTGTATATCCAGGAAAACCACATGAAGAGGCATTATAAAGTGATTGATGATATAGTGCCAGATGATGGTTCCCTCAGGTCAGATGGTCTTCATCAAGCTACTGAAGAAGAGCTGAGGATCTTTCGGAGCACTAATAGTGTTTACGATGCTGACAGATTAAAGCTCTTAGGACATATGATTATTGATGTTGCCAGGTACAAAAAAAAAAAAACTGAAATAGTAAAGATAGGGTTGCCCTTGGGAATGTGAGACATTCTTTCTGGTAGATGGATGAGTGCTTTACAGCTAAATAAAATAAATAAATGAACATAGGTAAATTCAGCATATGAAAAGATGACTAAACATTGACATCGTAGGCATCAGAGAAATCTCAGTGGACTGAACTGGGATAATTTCAGTCAGAAAACCATATTATTTTCCACATAGGACCTAAAAAACAAAGAAGAGATTCTATTGTCTATGAAGAACTAGCACTGCATATTGGACATTAATACAATTGAGTGACTCCAGAAATATTTCATGAGAAGAGTTCTTCACTCTTCTACTCGCAACAGAATACCTTATGCCACCACGCTTGAAATTTTGGGTTTAGACAACTTAGAATTATGCTGCCTTCGGTCTGACCTAAGCGTAGTACATAAAATTATCTGCTATAACATCCTACCTGTCAATGACTACTTCAGCTTCAACCACAACAATACATGAGCACACAATAGATCAAAACTTAAGGTAAACTACTCCAAACTTGATTGCAGAAAATACGATTTCAGCAACAGAGTGGTCAATGCCTGGAATGCACTACCTGACTCTGTGGTTTCTCCCCCAATCCCCCAAAACTTTAATCTTAGACTGTCTATTGTTGACCTCATCCAAGAAGCTTCAACTGAAGAAGGTTCTTGGATGAGAAGCAAAATATTTTCAAGGAAAAACAAACTGCTGTTGCCTTTCAAAAAGGCACCTTTGGCAGCAAGGAATGCCACTGCTTTCATAAGAGCAGTAAGAGAATTGCAAGCACCTGCTTGGGTACAATGCAATGGGCAACAGAATAATATGAATTAGACCTTGTGGACCTCTTTTTAATAGGACAATTGTCCAAGTTTATGGGCTCATAATGATACTGAAGAAGACAATTCTAATAAATGTTACGATCAAGTTCCATTTGAATGTGATAAAACATGCAAGCCAGATGTGCTACTTATGGTTGGAGACTAGAATGGAAAGACTAAAGTTGGAAAGAGTAAGGAGGAAAAAAGTAGTTAGATTGCATGGACTAGGTACCAAAATAAAGCAGGAGATCAACATCCTAATTTCTACCAATCCAATTATCTCTTTATCATGAACACAGTTTTCAAACAACTGAAATGATACTTAAATACATGAACTGTAGAAGCAGAACTACACAGAAATCAGATGGATTATATTATTGGTATAAGGTGATAGAGCTCAAAGATAATAGAAAGGATCTGCCCTGCACTAACTTGAGGAACACATAATGAATATCTGTTTTTGATATTGTTATGTGTCTTTATTGATTTAATTATTTTATTTTTGATTGAAAATATTTTATTGAAAATTATTGAGTGTGGCCTAATGAAAGTCAACTGATTGAGATTAACTAAAATTGAAAAATAAATAAATAGGTTAACAGATTAACAGAGTGGGTCATCTAGTACAACCCCCTGCCCAAGCAGGAGACCCTACACCATTTCTGACAGATGGCAGTCTCTTCTTGAAAGCCTCCAATGATGAAGCTCCCATAACCTCTGAAGGCAGTTCGATTGGTTGATTGTTCTCGCTGTCAGAAAATGTATCCTTATTTCTTGTTTGAATCTCTCCTTGATCAGTTTCCACCCATTATTCCTTGTCTGGTCTTTATGTGCCTTGGAAAACAGGTTGAATTCCTCTTCTCTGTGATAGCCTCTCAAATATTGGAACATTGCTATCGCCCCTGGTCCTTCTCTTCACTAGACTAGCCATGCCCACTTCCTGTAATCGTTCTTCATATGTTTTAGTCACTAGTCCCGTAATCATCTTTGTTGCTCTTCTCTGCACTTGTTCTAGAGTCTCAATATCTTTTTTTATAGTGTGGTGACCAAAACTGGGTGCAGTATTCTAGGTGTGGTCTTACTAAGGCTTGATAGAGTGGAATTAGTACCTCACTTGATCTTGATTGAATCCCTCTGTTAATGCAATTTAGGATTGCATTTCCTTTTTTGGCTGTCGCTGCACACTGTTGGCTCATATTTAACTGGTTTTCCCTATAGTCCCAAGGCTTCCATATTATTTCAGACACTGACTTACCTTAATCAGTTTTTCTAACAATTGAATTGGATAACAGCTGTGAAGCTCTTTGAATACAAGTGTTTAGTACTGTTCTTCTTGCAAATTTTAATTATAAGTACCAATATTTTAAAATACTTACTAATACATTCTGGCAGAGGTTTATCCCAGTGTCCATTAGGTTGACAGACTAAAATTGAAGAGCCAAATAAAAAATATCCAGGACTGCAGTCATAAAAAACAACTGTACCATAGGTGAAATTTCCATGTTCTATTTTGCTTTCTCTTATAGAATTTCCAGGGATTCCTGGATCCGAACAGTTGACCACTAAACAAGAGCAATAACAGAAATTGACATGATCTGTATATTTCACATTAGAAAATAATATCAAAGACGTGTAAAGTTAACATTAATGCTAGAATATAAAAAACTATGTGTTTTTAATGCATTTTTTTGGGGTTTACTAAAAAACTTGAAAAATATATGCATTGTATTCTGCATGTATACATTCTATAATTTAATGTATCATATAATGAGTGGTGGTTTTATGTGAATAAAACTTAATGCCACTTTATCAGTCTCTGTAACCCTACAGAATTAATACTGAAGCATAGCAGTACTTTTTAACATCCACATTCCTTTTTAAAAATGACTCACATTTATTTCCAATTCACATCCATTAGGAGAGATATAATATTAATGAAAATGCACTGCTTTCTTGTAAATAAGCCTACCTATCTTGCTTATAGGTAATCACAGAATTGCATAATCTTCATATATAATATTATATAAGGAGCACTTTGGACAAACTTCCTAAAGCTAATATAAAAGATTGCAGCACCTGCAAAATATTGCCCTGAATGAAAATTACATTTTATAGTCATTATCTGTCTTGTCAAAAATAATTAGGCAACTTATTGAGCATACCTAGTGTTCTTTGTCTGCACAACAGTATATCTTGCTAGCTCAGCCCAGACACGTTCAATAATTTCTATCATGCTAACCAGCGGTGCAGCTAAGTAATTTCAAACTCTGAACTTCACAGTTTTACGCTTTCTCTGTGGCAGCCATATCCATCACATCAGCTATAAAGCATGCATTAAACATGTTTCTCCTCCCCATCATCATCACTCTATATGGAGAAATCGTTTAAGTAAGGGCAGTTTCTCATTTTTAACTAATTTTCATCACGGCACCATTGGAAATAATAAATAAATAAATAGCGTTGGTGTTTGCTGCTCTGATGATTAAAGCATTGGGCTAGGAAGAAGTGTCCTTTAACAGGAGAAATATACCAGCACTTATCCCAACTTGACTTGATTTGAAAAAGTTAAGCATGATCACGTGTGGCTAGAACTTGGATGGTAAATAATGACTCTCAGAAAATTCCAGAGTAACAGGCAAGATTAGAAAACTGAAAGAAAAAAAGCCACCTACTGTTCTGACCTAGGCTTCCTTAGAAAGTAAACAGCACAAACTTAGTCCCGACAAACCTCTTTAATTCATACAGCTGTAAAGTACTTTCATTTACAGTCAGCAAGGCTTTCAGAGGAGTGTTTACAAACACTCACCTTATCTCCCTTGGAATGCTGCCAGAGAACTAATTGCCAAATACAGGGCAAGGCCAAACTTAGCACAGAGTCAAACAGAGCTTTTCCAGAGCTTTTACTAACCAGATGAACTAATTCCTTCCTTCAAAAGCTCAAGTCCCTCGTTTCTCTTTTATATCTTATGGGAGAGACCAATCATCTCCAAGCCTTACTCCCAAGTCGACCCTGTTTCCTTAATTGTTCCTGTCTCCTGGCAGCTCTGCACATGAGCATACTGGGAATAGGCTCACGCTGTTCTTCTACCTCAGTGATGTCAGACTCCGGAGACTCCAGAGGCAGCAAAAAACTACCAGATGGCCTTGGCCCTCTCTCTGTCTCCAACTCAGAGCCATTGTCCGAGCCTTCCCCAGACTCCAGGACTGGCCCATGTTCCTCCCCAACCTTCTCACTGTCTGAATCTGCTGCCAGCTCTGCTGGCCACTGGCGGGCCACCATACCTACTCAAAGAAAACTTTACAACACTTCACAAACATACACAAACCAGAATATGAATAATAAAATAAAGAATTATAATGATGAACAAAATAAAAAGTTTACCTCTAAGAAAAGAAGAAAATAACACAATATATTATATAATATAAAAACATAACACAATAGTAAGAATTGCTGGAATGTTAAATAAAAGATAAGTGGCAGTCCTATACAGTTCAGAATGGATTTTTAAAAATTACTTTTTACAAATTTCCTGGGTCATTTTCATAGCGTGAATGCTGCTCTGTTTTTTTTTTTTTTTAAAAAAAAATATTTCCCACTATTAGGGACTAAATTAGCTTAACTTCTCATATAAGGACCTGCTCGCCTGAAGTTATTTAAGAAGTTAACTAGCCGCCAAGAGGCAGTTTTGATTAATTTTTATACTAATCAATTTATTTCTCAGGATGTTCAAGAACTGGTTTGAAAGAAAATGGATATAAGCTGTTGATTTTAAAGCAACTCATTTGTTTCAATTTCCCCTTTTTAAACCAATGAAATTTCCTGGATGTTTCAGCTTTTCAAAAAGAAACTGCAATCAATACACATATTAACTTTGATCTTTAGAAAAATAAAGTTTAAACTATTATAAATTAATGTTCAGTGACCCCCCCCAAATAATTTATCTTTTCCAAGTAATATGTTAATGTTAATTTATCAGAAGATGCAGAAGGTTTTTATTTTTTTTAAAGGGAACTTTACAAAAGAAGAGGACATCTACAGAATTTGTGTAGCTTCAAACAAACAAACAAATCAGTGAAAGAGAAGACAAATATATTAAGAAAAACAAATTTCAAAATATATTGCACCCAGTTTTATGCATTGTTTCATGCTTCAGTCATTCTTACCTGCACACAGAAATACTCCTTCTATTACCTGCACACAGAAATACTCCTACAAAGGTAGGTTACCAATAAAAAGTTCCTTAAATCTGAGACATTCCATTAATACATCCATGACTCTTGACAATAATACAGGGACAATACGCTGTGATACTTTTATTTTATAATCTAGCATATGACCCTGGATTTCCTGATAGTTTTCCAACTACAGGTAGTCCTCAGTTTACAACTAATTGCATAACAACCATTTGAAGTTATGATAGGGTTTTTTTTTGGGGGGGGGGACTTATGACCCAGATGTGAAGTTCTGAAGGTCACGTCTTCTATAGTCACATGAATGCATTTTGGCTGCTCGGCAGCCAACTTGCATTTGTAGCCATTTGCAGTGCTCCATGGTTATGTGACTGTATACAACTTTTCTGTTGGCAAACTACACTTATTTCCATGTTGTTGCAAAAAAAATAAATAAAAATGCCCGATACCTAAAATGGTGAGCCACTTAAGAAGTTAGTTAAAATGGTGGGCTCAATTACGGTCATAAATTGAGGTCTATCTGTATATATGAATCGAATACAATTGTGCTAATGGTGGATTAAATGGATAGAGGAAAATAATTGTAGCTCTGGGTTGAAATGAGGGTTTCTTGGTGCTCTCTGAGCTTGGCTGTTTTATTGCAGACGTTTCATTACCCAAATTAGGCAACATTATCAGTGCACTATGCACTGATAATGTTACCCAGTTTGGGTAATGAAACATCTGCAAGAAAACAAACAAGCTCAGAGAGTACCAAGGACCTCTGATGAATCATAGCTAGCATTTTGAATGTCCATGTTAGCTGCGGACATTTCTGTAAATAAAAAATAATTTGAACAGAAGACTAAGAATAAAAATATCCGATTGATGTTGTCTAACTGGAATATTAATAGCATACTCCCTATCATTAAAGTATCCACCCCTTTCATTAAAAAATACTATTTTTGACATATCTCATCTATCAAATTTTCTCCAACCCTTACCTTTGCATATAGGTGGTGGTTGACTCCACTGCCTATTTGCCTGACACTGGGCTTTTGTTGGTCCTTGCATAACATAGCCAGTATTACAAGAGAATGTCACAACATCATTGAAATTGAAACCATTCCCACTTGTCCGTCCATAAATTGGGCTCCCTGGATGACCGCAACTGACAGCTAATATCAGAAGAAGAAAAAGAGAAGGAATATTGTTATAATTAGACACCATAGCTAACAATGTTAATCTCTTACTTTGTGAGATATTTTGGAGACTACACAGGTGATCCTGCACAGAAAGGAGAAAGTGTTGCATTAGAAAACAACGGTGTTGTCAGTGTCCACACCCAAATCCTTACTATTTCCAATTCATTAATGACCTAATTTGTAAGTGTACCCTATATTTCAGAATCCCGAATACTGATCGTAGAAAAACTAAGACTGACAGAAGAAAGAGGCAGGTGAATGGGATAACAGAATATTTTGTTGCAGATTCTATTTTTATAAATAGAATCTGATCTGCAAAATAGTAACTTAATCCTTTTATATTTTCTTTACAGTCCAGAAATACTCAGATTCATTAATACATTTAAATTAAATATATCCTAAAAGTCAATTTAGAAATATATCTACTAATGCTGCATGTTGGAAAATATCCTGGAAAAGAAAGGTTAAGTTTTATTCACAACATATGTTTGCTTTGAATGTCTTAAACTCCATAAGATAATGTTTAATTAATCTAATGATAGGTTGAAAAAAGGGGGGAAAACCCTCTTGTGATAACCTATTGATATGAATGTTTCACATGTTTATTACCTGCTTGACCTGAACATCAATTTCTAATGGCTACACCATTGTGACTACATTTATTTTTCATTTTATTTATTTTTCAGGAAACGTACTGAATTGCATGATACAAGAAGATTTGTACTCAATACAGTATAAAAATGGAGAAATGGAAAAAAATGGTGGGAAACAAATGTGAAATTGACCATGTCAGCGGTGTACAAGGAAAATCAGTACAAGATGTTTTATAGATGGCATCTCCCGCCGGCGAGACTCGCCAAAATGTTTCCTAATATGTCACCGATTTGCTGGAAATGTAAGAAATCTTATGGAACATATTATCATTTATGGTGGATGTGTGCATCTGCAAAAAAAAATATTGGACTAAAATCAAAAAGTGGCTTGAAGAGATAACTGAATACCATATAGACTGGAAACTGGAACTATTTTTATTGGGAATACTTTCCAGAAACTATACCAAAAAAAATACAATATTTAATTTTACATATTATAACAGCAGCCAGGATAACATATGTACGGAATTGGAAAAGCAACACTATACCAAAAGAGGAAGAGGTGATAAGGAAAGACTTGGATTGTGCAGAGATGGACAAATTGACGAAAGAGATAAAAGAAGATGATGAAACAGAATATTATTTAATACAGAATAAATGATATAAATGACTAGAGATCAGGAACAGCAAGTAAGAAGGATTACTAATATGCCACTAAACAGACAATATATGTAAAGTAATATATAAATACAATAATATGTATAACATATAAGGAAATATATACATAAATAAGGAACAAGGGAACCACAAATATAAATATATGTAAAGATGGGGAGGGGAAAAACATGAATTTTAAAAGAAGACCAATATGAAACTGTTGTAAAATGGAAATTTATGTTTTGTGTTTGTTTCTGTTCTTGTTTCTAAAGAAAAAAAATAATAAAAAATATTTTAAACATAAAGAAGATTTGTACCCAGATTTCTATTCTAAATTATAGCAATATCTAATATGGTATTTTAATAGGATCTCATTATAAAACTAAGTATTAATAAATAAAATATGTAAAACAATATCCTGTACAATTGTAAATTAAGAATTTTTTTTTTTTTTTTTTTTTTTGGCTTTCAGTATAGCACTGCTTTTTCCAAGATACTGTAGATAGATACAAATGTGCTGCAATCCTATTCTCCTGGCTATGAATTCTTGGCTTTATGTGCCATGAAGCCAATGTCCACTCTTAGCAACTGCATGAATAGATTTTCTCCAGGAAAATCTGTCTCCAGACTGGTCCTTCCTAGACACAAAAGTCCCAATTTATCTGAGCAAAAAAATCCTAACTGTTAGCTCTTCTTCCAACTTTATCCCTCTCATCATCTTAGAAAAATATCATATAAGATACAAGGATGGATGCAAGATCTAACCAATTGCCAAATAGAATTAAAGCCGGAACAGTTTCTCCTGGGAATATTTAAGAAAAAATATGATAGAAAGATAAAATGTCTGATCTTACATATCTTAACAGTGGCAAGGATTGCGTTTGCGCAACATTGGAAGGAAAATAGCACACCACCACAGGGATTAGTAATCCAAAAAATATTTGATTACGCGGAAATGGACAAATTTACATTAGAGTTAAAGGAACAAGATGATTCAGATTATTATGCGGTATGGGAAAAATGGTATGACTGGATAGACCATAGAAATAAGAAATAATAATAATAATAATAATAATAATAATAATAATAATAATAATAATAATAATAATAATAATAATTATTATTATTATTATTTTATTTCTATACCGCCCTTCTCCCGAAGGACTCAGGGCGGTGTACAGCCTATTTAAAAACAGAATAGACATCGAATTAAAATAATTAAAAATATTAAATAATTGGCTTAATTTAAAACCCCAAAAAATGGAAATATACATAAAGAAATAGAATGATTAGAATAGAATGTATATAATGTATATAATGTATTGAATTTTGAATTTTGTATAAACAATGTCACAGTTCTGTTAATTATATATTAGAGATATGTAAAGGGAAAATCGCAATAAAAAATTTAAAAAAAAGAAAAATATCATAAAGCACATGATATCATAAATCACATGATAACCTCTTTTGTGTTACTTACGCACACAGGATGGAAGCTGACCAGACCAGTTGTGATCTTGCTGGCATATCCGTACAGAAGAACCAATGAGCCGAAAGCCAGGACTGCACTGATATACAACGGTATCTCTATATCCATAATTTTCACCAATCACCTGACCATTAACGATAAGATCTGGAATTCCACAATGACCCGCTAAAATAAAGCACAGAAATTGATGCAATATTAGTTAAAAATGGGGACACCATTCTTCTTCTTCCGATATGAATAATATTACTCTTTTGTATTTGCTGTTTGAATAATATATTTCATATTTTACCTTTTCTCTCATGTCTTTATGGAATAAATATTGTGAGAGTCAATGAAATGGTTGAACTGTTAGATTTTAATGCTACTGAGTAATCTTGAACTAAACAGCTATCTATGAAAAGTCAACTAGATGGCTATTTCTTCACAATCTTTCTCCAGCCTTTTTATCATAATTTATTTTATTTTATTTTATTTATATACCGCCCTTCTCCCGAAGGACTCAGAGCAGTGAACAGCCATAATAAAAACAATGTACAAAAATAGAATTTAAGAGCAGATTAAAATAATTAAATCATAGGCCGAATTTAAAACTCTCATTTTAAAACCAATTTTAAAACCCCATTAAAACCAAATTAAAATCATTTATCCCATCAGAACAGCTTGCTGGAATAACAGGGTCTTCATGCATGATGGAAGGCGCGGAGGTCGGGGATCCTTTGTATGTCCGGGGGTAATTCATTCCAGAGGGCAGGGACCCCCACAGAGAAGGCTCTCCCCCTGGGGGTCGCCAGTCTACATTGTTTGGCTGATGGCACCCTGAGGAGGCCCTCTGTGCGAGCATACCGGTAATAATAGCACAGAACTGACAAAAAACAATTTTCCCCACAAATATTTCAGACACTGTACCTCAACATTTTCCTTGGTCACATTAAATGTCAATTAATTCTACCTTGCTGAACCAGTGGTCAATGTGTTAACTAATTCTCCAAAACTGGATTAGGGACAGAAATATATAAAACTCTTTATTGACATTCCTGTTGCAACCTTCATTTCTATCTGAAGTGGGAGGAGCTACCTCCAATTTAATTGTCCCAGGAGTAGTGTGCTTATCCTGCATGTATTTTAGCTGTATTCTTAAATGTTTGTGTGTGTGTGTGTGTGTGTGTGTGTGTAGAGTGGGGGGCATCTATCCACCTTTCTACCATCAATTTACCAGCCACTTACAGTTAAATGTATTAGAAATGCCCATCATGGATGATAACTGTTGTCTCAACTCCTTCACCCACAAACTCAAGTTAATACACCTACACTAAACATAAGGTTGCAATATTACACCTATAGATTGAGAAAATCCATTTGCATAGACACACACACCTCAATTCTCATTAGCTAAGTGCTAAAACGCATGATGGCACAGACCTCCTTTGGAAGAAAATGATATATGAATTGTGGAAATAAAATAATGCAATTTCCGATATGTGAGAGCTCTAATTTACAGTCAATTTCATCTCCAAGGAAACCACTCTATCCCCCCACCCCCAGCTCATCTTCCAGAATGGCTGTCTCATTATGCTGTGAACAAGAGGATACACAGGGATTTTAACAATGATAATATTACAGATAATTGGTAACTCTTTACGCGTAACCACCCCAGAGTGGGTTATTTAATTCCCTTTCTTTTCAATGAGTGGGAACAAATTCTCCAGCCCACCTCAAGTGCGTCAAATTCTTCTTTCAATGATGTCCATGATAAAGAGAGTCAGGATATCTCTTTGACCCTGGCATGAACATGAGAACAGCCACCACATTAAAAGCCTACTAAAACTTGAGTGTTTTTTTAATCCCCTTGTTGTCAACAGTTTTTTGATGATTTTCTTTCTTTCTTTCTTTCTTTTTTTTTTTTCTATTTACATAATTCTTACCCCATTGCAATGCATGTCTAAAAATGAGCCCTAAAATTTAAAGGAGCTTGTTTGAAAATATGAGGAGGTTATTTAATTATTATCCATAAAACAACAACAATAACAACAAAATACTTTTGATTTCTTCTTGAGGGAAAAAAAAAACTTTGTCTCAAGTCCTGGTCAGAATCCACTTCAATCTATTGATTCAATCTCAATTTCTACTGACACCTGACCTGGGTACTATATTTAAAAAAGACTGTGATATATTACAGCAAGTTGTAATAATTTTGTTGCAGGAAGCAGGAAGCAGCAACAGGAAGCAGCAACAAAGCACAATCTAGCAAAAAGATGTATCTCCTCCAAATGTTGCATGAAATAGAGACCTATGTCAGCCATCCTAAATAATAAAAAAACAAGTTTTATTTGTGTTGTTCATCAGATAGCATACCACACTTATCACCAACTTTGGCTTTCCTGTGTCATTTTTCATACACTATTAATAAAACATGGCATTGCATGGTAATTCCCAGTGAAAGGATTATCATGAATGGCAAAGCAAAAAAGTGATTTCTTCTCTCAATCAGCACAGATTTATTTTTATGAGTAATGGAATGTCCATAATGTTTTTTCATTTTGAATTTATTTAGTTTGTCAAACTGAACTAGTAGACTACTGCTGAGGAAAATGTTGCATTTTTTTTCGGAGGGAAGAGTAGGGAGGGTAGGGTAACCTTTCTTGGACCTACAGATTTTTATGTGTGTGTTTCTGAAAAAAGAAGAGACAGGAAAAAGCATTAAAATACCAAGAAAAAACCCAACTTTCTCAAAGCTATAGGGCGGTATCTTTTTCAATCTTGGGTTCTCTACAAAAGATCAGGGGATTTGAGGGTTCTACACAGGATCTTACTTGTTCCTAGCACTGCACCAGTGATGGTATTCAGCCGTTTTTATTCAGTGGTGATATTCAGAAGTGGCTGCGGGAAGCTCCGCCCACCCATCCAGACATTATCACGTCCTGTTTTTGATGCTCTGTGCATGCACGGAAGGCTCTATGCATGCACGGAGGTAGCGTGTGCGCTTACATTTGCGAACTGGTAGCGATGGTAAGTGAATACCACCCTTGCACTGCACTGTTCTGGATCGAGATCTCTCATGTTATTCCAAGGAACTACTGAACTTCTTGGATCTTAGGATAGAAGTGCTGAGATGGGACTATTTTAGCTATTACTTTCCACACACTCTGTAGTTCCTCATTCATGGTGTGGTACTTCTGCAGCTTCTCATACTCCTAATATGTATGTATCATCTATCTATTCACAAACACACACACACGCTACTACTACAATTTTTTTCCCTACTGAAGAGAATTTGTAGAATGGCTTGATTTCTGACATAATGTGCATACTGATTCTGCTTGTTAAATTAGCAACATATAGAAATACTTATTTCGGTAGTTAAATTAATAAACATTCTATAGCATTTTTTTTTTCTTCGTTCATTTTTGGATATACACTATATTGCACATTTTCTCATTAGATGGATAGATAAAACATTCCAATACAATGTTTGTTTTATTTTAGCCAGTTTGGTCTAGTGGTTAAGGCACCAGGCTTAATCGGGAGAATGTGCGTTCAAGTCCTGCCTTAGGGAACCAATCTTTGAGCCACTTGTTCTCTCTCAGCCCAACCTATCTCACAGGTTTGTTGCTGTGGGGAAAATAGAAGGAGAAAGATGTGTTGGATATGTATACCATCTTGACTTATTTGTAAAAGTAATAAAGGCAGGATATAAATAATAAACAAACAAACATATCTCCATTCATTTCTTAGATGGACAAGTAGTCCTTATTTAGAGACTGGCAACTTGGTTGTTAAGCAAAGCCAGATGATAAATCTGAGGATTTGTCATAAAGTTATTTTTTCATTATCATTGTAACTGTCAACAGTTGCTAAACAAGACAATGTCAGGGTTCCAAGTAATACATCCCACTTCAATAAAAACTCTGAGGCAAGCAAGTTCCTCAAAGAACATTCTTTATTATCATGTTTTCCTGAAAATAAGACCCTTTTTTTATATTTTTTTGAACCCTGAAATAAGCACTTGGCCTTATCGCCATGCGTTCAAAAGCCCGATTGGGCTTATTATTAGGGGATGTCTTATTTTGGTGGAAAACAGGGTAATACATATCAAATTGGCACAAACATATCCTGGCACTTCCCCCCAGAGTCTCAGTCACATGGTCCAATCAGCATACAGCCCAGTTGCTAGATGACCTCAATCTCCACCCTGCAGACACCTGCATGAACGTCCTTGATTCCCAGAGGAAAGAATTTTATTTAGGCTACAACACCCCCGCTAATCTCTATACCCCCCCTCCCTGGCCCTTTCTCTCCAGGCTGTATCCGTCCTGAAGCAGTAAGAAAAGAAATTTCCTTAGAAACTGCAAAAAAGAAAATGGCCACAGTTTACCAACTTCAGGGTTGACAAACACTCTCTAAACAAGGACACCTGTATATTCCACATTTTTCATGCATAATACTTCTTTCCCAGTTTTATCCCCTCTGAGGATGCTTGGGCAAAAAGATAATGCTTCACCACACACCACAAGCTCTTCTGAGAGAAAAAAAGAATAATTACTTTGCAGTCTCTTTGTGCTCCTTTCATGTTGCTTTGGATCATCAGCAGACCATTCATAAAAATTCTATCAGTCCCTTTACATAACTGGAGACTTTCTGTTTGTTTACCAGTTAGCAAATGCTTGATGAATTGATAGAGTGAAGAACCTTTTGATTCTTGGTGGAGTGCCATTTTGTGCTTCTGAGGATGAGAGGTTTAGTCAAAGAAAGATGAGATACTTCAGTTCTCATCCTCATGATTTAATTTGTATATTAGAATTACATTCCACATTTCATTCAGGAGTTCAAGGTAACATATGTACTACTCTTTCCTATTTTTCTTCACAACAATAGGCCACTGAGATAGGCTGGCCTGAAAAAGTGTGAGTAGCCTAAATCACCCAATTAATTCCCATGGCTGAAGATGGAGTAAATACCGGTTCACCCCAATACTATTCATTTCACCCCACTGGCCCTCTTGTTTTCTTCTTTTTGTAAAAAAAAATGACAAGATTTTGACAAAAATCAACAATACTCAATGCAAGTATTAGTATACATGTTAAAAACATATATATAGTATTAATAGCACCCTGGCAACCCATACATAAGTAGGCATTAATACAGTTTCTTTAATAATAGCAGTTGATTTTATCTTGTGTAATAGCCATAAATTTCTTAGTTATAATTACAAGGTCTGGCAGATTCTTCATATTTTCACAATTCCCTGGTTAATCTCAACTTTCCTACCGCATACTACAGGAAAAAAGATAAATGAAAGATAAACCTGAAAATATCATCTTTCTCGGCAAGATTCTGATTACGTTTCAAGAATTTCATCTGAGAACTGTGATAGAGAAACAGCCTTAGCTTACTGACAAATTGGGATTTTCCTTCCCCACTTCTTCCACACACACACCTAGACACTCTTCCTTCAATCACTATATCTCTAAGTAGAAGGGCATCATCAAGATTGCTTCCCTGGTATGCAAAAGAGGTAATTCCAAAAAGAGCGTGATTTACAAATGAAATGATAGAAAAATAGATGTGTTGCATGTTTGTGAAACTAGGAGGAAGGAAAAATAGATAATAGGTCTTAATGAAGCTAGTCCTTGAGGAGTGGATGTTAATGAATAAATGCATTAAAGTCAACATACATAGTTAATCCTGAAAGAAAGAACTAAAATGTATGTCAGAAAGACGTATGAATGTCCTTTTTGGGGGAGATGCATATGGAAACAGGAATCCATAGATTGGTGATAGTACAGGTAGTCCTCAAGTACAACAGTTCATTTAGTGACAATTTGAACTTACGACATTGAGAAAAGTGACTTTATGACAGTTTTTCACACTTATGACCATTGCAGCATCCCCGTAGTCATGTGATCAAAATTCAGATGCTTGGCAACTGACTCATATTTATGATGGTTGCTCTACCCCTGGGTCATGTAATGAACTTTTGTGACCTTCTGACAAGAAAAGTCAATGAGAAAGCCAGATTCTTAACAACTGTGTTACTAACTTAACAACTGCAGTGATTTAGTTAACAACTGTGGCAAGAAAAGTCATAAAATGGGACAAAATTCATTTATCAACTGTCTCGCTTAGCGAAGGCTCAATTGAGACAAAAGGCTCAATTATGGTCATAAGTCGAGGACTACCTGGACATTGCAATATATAGTAACAATGAAAACAATGAATTATGAGAATCTATCTATCTATCAATCATCTATCATCTATCTATCTATCCATCCATCCATCCATCCATCCATCCATCTGATGAGAATTGTGCCTTGTGGAGATCTCTTTAGAAATAGGTCTCTTCATTCTGAATATGTGGCTTAGACATAAATTTATTTACAAATTTATAGCAAAGAAATTTATATAAATCTAAAAGCATGAATGGTTTGAGTGTTCACTTAAAATTAGTGAAGGGTGCACGTGTGATAACTAATGCTGAATGTGATATATATCATTAAGAAATTTTGAGGGGAAAAATTGAAGTAAAAGAAATGAAAAGAATTGTAGGTTGAAAAATAATGGCTGATGCATTTTTTTTTAAGGATTAGAAGATAGATTGTCCCAAAAGGATGAATGGGAAGCATATGTTAAGGAAAGGATATGGAAACTTCTTGAAATAGAGTTTTAAAAAATTATATTGCAGTGTGGCATGATAATATATGGAGTTACAGTAATGGAAAGAATGAAAAAGAATGATTTGACAGAACAAATGTTGAAACGTGGCTGAGGAAAAATGATTTAAGAGAATGATGCTGAAAAAATGAGGTTGAAAGAAATATAATGCATAATGTATACACAGGTAAAAAAGTTAAGGGCAAAGAATATCACCAGAAAGAGCAAGGAACGCTAAAGATTAAAAGTGTGAGAAAATGAGAACAATTTTGATGAAATAAAAATTGTTTGGGGAGTGGATTAAGGAGCTAAACAATGAGATCCCTGCAGAGTTAAATTATTTTTTTTTTAAAAAAAGATACATTATTCAAAAGTCAAGTGAGGAAATGCTGGAGGAGGACTTTAGAGATTGTAAGGAGTTTGTCAGGGAATAAAAGTGAGAGATTTGGTGTAAAGGTTAAAAAAATCAGGCTTGTAACTAGGACAATGTTCTATTCCCACTTTAGCCCTAAATCTGGCGTTGTAATCTTGAGCCAGTCTATTTCTCAGCCCCAGGAAAGAGGCAATGGCAAACTATTTCCAAAATCTTTCCAAGGACTTGTCTCGGTAGTCCACAGGAGTCAAAAACTGATTAAAAGGCACCGGCTTATGCATATACACACATACAGAGTATGTGTATAGAGATACACACATATCAGAATGGTGCAGAACAATAAAACTGTAGGTGTTGAAGGTTCAAAAGCAGAACATGTAAATACCCTTTGTATATACAGTTTTCATGTGCAAACAATGGATCTCTGCCTCAGGCATTGGAAGAATAGTGTTACTGTTCCTCTATACAGATGGAAAAGGCAGAAGAATAGAAAAGCAAAACTACAAGGGAATTAGATTGTTAGATGTAGTTGGAAAAGTATTGGGCAGAATTCTAATTGATAAAGAGTATAACTACTGACAAGCAACAAACTTTGGAAAATGATAAATTTATCCTAGACGGGGGCCTTAGAAACATATCAGCTCTTCAGAAATGTATGAAAAAATATATATGTTTCTTAATTTAGAGAAAAAATATAACACACGTAATCCTCGTACAATAATTCATTTAAGCAGCCACTCAGAGTTACAATGGCACTGAATTACAACCAGTCCTTGCACTTATGACCATCACAGCATTCCCTACAGTCACATGGTTATAATTTTACGTATTTATGATAGTTGCAGTGTCCAGGCTCATGCAGTGTCCCGGCTCATTTGCCACATTCCCAGCCACCTTTCGACAAGTAAAGTCTAAGGGGAAAGCTGGACTCACTTAACAACCACATGGTTCACTTAACAACTTTTACAAAATAGGTTATAAAATTGGGCATGACTCATTTAATAACTGCCTTACTTAGTAACAGAAATTTTGGATCTGATTGTGGACCTAAATTGAAGACTACCTGTAATGTAAATAGAATTATGGCATGTTTTGCATATGTTGAAGGCTGCTTGCTGCATAGTATAAGTGTGGTACACGATGGAGGTAAAAAAATGTACAAGAATAACTGGAATGGTTTAAAAGAACAGGCTGTGTGTGGATAATTATATCAAGAATGCTTGTAATCATATTAGATATGAACAAAGAAGGAAATACAGTGTGGCTTGGAAAATTGGGCTTGGCCAATCTGGTAGAAACATTGTTACAGATGTCATTATATGTACAAGTTTGTATTTAGATGATTGTAGGTTGTTGTCTGAGAACCAGAATGACCTACAGTAGAGTGTATTATTCAAATAAGAATATTGATCTGAAAATTAAGGTATCAAAGGCCAAAGTAGTTGTGTTTGACAGGCAAAATGGGATGAGTGATTGCAAGTTATATAAAATTTAACAAAAAACTAGAGCAAACCTATCCATTTGTGTACCTTAGATGGTCTTTTGTTTACAGGGGGAAAATGGCAAAAGGATTGAAGAAATTTTAAAGCTGGGTAAATGTCAGCAATATGCAATCTTTTGTGAGGAATCAATATTTGTCAGAAGAAGCTCCATCAAGCTGTATGTAAGAGGATGCTTCTGACCACTTCACTATATGAGGGTGGGGTATGTCAGGAAAAACATCAAATGAAGTTGAGTAAAGTAGGCATCAAAGCATCAGGAGTGGATGGATGCTGCATGAATGATGTCTGAACAGCAAATGTGAACAAGCAGTATCCAAACAGTAAGTTGAAGTATTTGATCATGCAGGATGAGTGGAGACGGAATTGCAAAACAAATATATGACCTAATAGTGATTGGGTTAAGAGGTAGGGACAGAAAAATAAAGTGATATTTGGAGAGAATTGTGGAAATGCTGAAAACCTGAAAAAGGCAGAGGTGAAAAGTTTAAAGAATAAAAAGAATTGCATGTATTGGTGTATGAGCCTAATAGAAGAAAGAAAAGATTTCAAGGATAAATTTGTACTGTATAGAGATTGGATTTGCTTTAAATTATTTCAACTCCGTTTTTTTTTTCTCTTATCTGATGCCTTTAATATCGCTAGTTTACCATTCCTTCCTTTTTTTCTGCCTTGTGAATAAAATTGTTCTTCTGACAGGGAGGAGCTGAGGGATATTTATAAATGTAAAAGTGTGTTGGTTTTATACGTGTGTGTGGTATGAATGGATATAAAGTACGAAGCAAACATTGTCCAAGATTAAGCAATAAGGGAGAGCCTTCTCTGTGGGGGCACCTATGATCTGGAACGAGCTCCCCCCGGAGATACGGAGGATCCCGGATCTTCGCACCTTCCGTCGCGCACGTAAAACATTTTTATTTTATCAAACTGGCCTGGCCTAAATCATCTCCTCTTTTAAATTTAAATTTTAAACATAAATTTTAATCTGTTAATTATGGGGGTACCGTATTTTCCGGCATATAAGACGACTTTTTAACACATGAAAATCTTCTCAAAAGTCGGGGGTCGCCTTATACGCCGGGTGTCGTTCTCCTGTAACCAGGCAGACCAGCCCAAAAGACTCTAACGAGCCTTAAATGGCTCTGGCGATCGAAGCTCTGACGATCCCAGCTTTGCCTGCTAATCAGGCAACTCAGCTGGGATGCCAGAGCCATGTTAAAGGAAAAAACTTTTTTCCTTTTACGTGACTCTGCAAGCTCTGACGATCCCAGCTGAGTTGCCTGCCAATCGGGCATCGCAGCTGGGATTGCCAGAACCATCGATCCAAGCTCTGACGATCCCAGCTGCGTTGCCTGCTAATCAGGCAACTCAGCTGGGATCGCCAGAGCCCAGAGTCCTGTAAAAAGAAAAAAGTTTTCCCCCTCCAGCTTGCTTACCTTAGCTGGTAATCGCAACGCTTGCCTTGCTTCGCTTGCCTGAATCCATTCCATCAGCAAGCCACTCTCTGCCTGCAATCATGCAGGCAGGAGTTGTGGACTTCAACTCCCAGAATTCCTCAGCCAGTAAAAACAAAGCTGGCTGAGGAATTCTGGGAGTTGGAGTCTACAAGTCTTAAAGTTGCCAAGGTTGGAGACCCCTGTTCTATTGGGTAAGTTTTTTTCCCCTTTGGGAGCTTTAAAAAAGCTCCCAAAGGGGTTTTTTTAGTTGTTCTTTTTTAGACCTAGCCATTTAAAGTTTAGGAAGTTTTAAATTTAGTTTTCATATAAAAATAAAAATAAAATAATATTTGTGCAGCTTTCTGAGATTTAGTGTGTTTCTGTAGTGTTTCACTCTAACTACACAAACACACAAAATCTCACAAAGCTGTATGTGGAATTTTGTGTGTGTAAAGTGTGAAGGTTGATTTTTTTGGGCTTTTTGTGGCTGTGTGAGGTTCCTGCTTGTTGCAGGGGCCATTTTGGGTCTAGCACAGCTGCTTTTACATTGTGGGTGAGCCAGTTGTGTTGTGTTGTGTGTGTGTGTGTGTGTGTAAAGTGTGAAAGTTGTTTTTTGGGGCTTTTTGTGGCTGTGTGAGGTTCCTGCTAGTTGCAAGGGCCATTTTGGGTCTAGCACAGCTGTTTTTACATTGTGTTGAGGCAGTTGATATTTTTTAATTTTTATTTGGTGTGTGTTGGAAGAGGGGTAGTCTTATATGGCGAGTATAGCCCAAACCCTATATTTTAACAGGAAAAGTTGGGGGTCGTCTTATACGCCCAGTCGTCTTATACGCCGGAAAATACGGTATTTTAAAATTCAGCCTAAATTATTTAATTTGTTTTAATTTATTTTAGATTTTGTATTTCCTGTGTTTTATCTTCTGGCTGTTTACCGCCCTGAGTCCTTCAGGAGAAGGGCGGTATAGAAATTTAATAAGAAAAAGAAATAATAAGAAATATAGCTTTTATATATCTTTTTTGATAACATTTCAGCAGAAAGACATTCCATATATAGAATGGTTCCACTTAGCTTCCTCTGCCCCCAAAAACGTTAAAACATTTAAGACAAATAACTAAATGTTGCAGGATCCAATCTGGGTCGGTGACCAGGACCACAGGTTTTGTCTTCTGAGCTTTCGGACTCGTGCTGGAGCCCGTCTTCAGGAAACTCTCTGTTCTCTGTCTCTAAATAACTAAATGTATCCACTGTGTTTTGCATCCTGTTTATCTTCCTACATAAAATACTTCCTTAAGCAGTAATTAAATATGTCTGTTAAAGGAATTAGGAGGGTATACTTTAAGATTTATACAAGTACTGGTATATTCTCTTTACGGGAAAGAAGCATCCATCTGGCCTTGTCTAGTCTGGTAAGCAAAGCAGGTTCAGGACTGAATGATAGGATGTTTTCCAGACAATATCACAGCAATAAACAAGATTGGGAAGAAAACAGCATCAAACACTTCCGTATCATCATTAAAAAACAAAATAAAGCAAATAAATAAATAAATAAGCCCTACATGAAACCAGCACACCATCAGGAACTGATATTTAGTCTTTAATACAATCTAGAAAAAGCAATATTACCTAAGAAGTATAACTACTTTATTTCAACTTCAGGTGATATTTAAAAGGATTGAAGATGATTCATATTTTGCTTTGCGTAGAAAAGTCAAAGCACTGTCAATTAAAACGTAAACTAAATAAGGTATTCAGGAACAGTCAAGAGTCTTAAATCCTATGTAATTTTAAAACTAAAACGGCCAAGCCAAGGTTGTAAAACTGATTTAGGAAATAATGTGCAGTGAAGAAACTGGTTTTTTTTTTTTACTCAAAATATACTGTACAAATAATTAAAAATTAATAATAATTAAAAAAAAAAACCCACACTCTTGATCCAAAAGAATTACAGCTTGGTCTCCGGGAACCTGTAAATGCCCTATGACAGTGATGATTAACCTTTTTGGTGCCGAGTGCCCAAAGTGTGAGTGTGCGAATGCACGCACACGTGCCCGAACACCCAAAATGCAATGTGAGTGCCCCTGCACATGTGCCCCAACCCCACGCCCCAACCCCACGCATGCACGCACAACTCCGGGTATGCACCCTGTCCCCTTACATCCTGTTTTGGCTTCCACATTGGTGCAGGTGGCTTTCCAGGCCCAAAACAGGATGCGTGGGGACCTCGCATGGTGCCCCTGTGCCCCATTTTGGCTTCCAGGTTGGTGCAGGAGGCTTTCCAGGTCCAAAATGGGGCACAAGCCCCCCCCCCCGCACCCTGTTTTGGGCCTGGAAAGCCTCCTGCACTAACCTACACTCCCCCATGCATGCTCCCTGCCCCCCTGCGCATACACATGTATGTCACCCACATGCACCCCACCGCCCACACATGCACGACAGAGACCCGAAGACCAGCTGGCCGGTGGGAGGCACACACCATGCGCCGTGGAGCTGGGCTGGGGCGAAGGTTGGCATGCCTGCAGAGAGGGCAGGCATAGGTTCGCCATCATAGCCCTATGATAATCATTTTGCCTTAAATGGATGGTATACTTTCACTTTAATTAACTTTAATTAACAATAGCATCACTCAGTGAGGTTGCTTCATCTGTCACATGTTCACAAATCCAAGAGACTCACTGGTGAAATGGAAACAAATGCCTTGGAAAAAAATAGTATTCCTGTCAGCATTTTGATAAGGAAGTGTTCTGCCCCACTACGGACCCCAAAGAACGCAGCACACACAAAATCTATACAAAGCTTATTTTACTCAAATAACTCAATCTTTTTCAACCAATCTTTTTCAACCTTTTCTGTTAAGAAAGTTTCTTAACAGCCTACAAGAATTCTAATCACAGTCTTACTAGAGTTGGTAGAAAGCCCAGAAGCAATTTTGCAGAGAATCCAGACGCGAAGGAGAATGAACTAAAGTTGTTCCCTACAGTTTGCTGCAATCGGCATTCCTTCTTAAATAGGCTAAGGGAGTGGCCAATTAGCCCCAAGCCTTACTCTCGAGGAGACCTCCTCCTGAGGAGCCACTCCTGCCTTTTGGCAGCTCTGCGTGCCTGTGCATTGAGAAGAGGCTTCTCCTCTTCGTCCTCTTCACTTAAAGGAGCTTCTGGAGGTTCTGAAGGCCCTGGCTGAATCCCTGCCTCTGGCACCACATCTTCTCCAGCCTCCTCACTGTCCGACTTGAGCGCCAGCTGCACAGGCTACTGGCGCAGGGCCACACCAGCCTCCTCGTTGTCGGAATCAGCTACAATCTGCACAGGCCACTGATGGGCCACAACAGGAAGTTACATGAGATACTAAAATATATCCCATTTGTTTTTAAAACAAATACATCCAGTGTGTTTCCTTACCTAAGCATCTTGTTTCAGTTCCACTCCATAGTCCAGAAGAGAGACATTCTCTTACCGCTGAACCCACCAGCATGAATCCTAGGTCACAAGTAAAGATAGCAGTCGAGCCATATGTAATCTGTGTTCCAATTTTATTCCCATTTGGAGGTGTAGGAAGTTCTCCACAGGAAATAACTTTGAAAAGAAGAAATATACGTATTTGCAATATATGTCACACTCATACCAACAGCAAAATTAATTAAAAATATTTTTTTAAAAAAAATAGCAATGACAATAAAAATATTAAAACCTTTAGGACTGGCTAGGATTAGACCCACTTGAAAAAAAATATTTAGTCTGATGTGTATTTTAAACAGTGTGTAGGTAAAGTGACAGAAAACAACACTGTGCTGTATGAAATAAAATTGATTCTGTGATTACTGATAGGTCTGATTCTGAAAACTACAGAGAATAAAACTGGTGAATGTGCTTTATTTTAAAACCACAAGCATCAAATGATTATGTTGGCTTTATGGAGGCTTCAAGGATATTCTTGTGTAGTTAAAAGTTTTACTGATACAGTCCATGGGATTTTTTCCCCAGCAGTAATGCCAAGATGAGGATAATAGGCTTATAATCCTCATATGAAAAATCTTCCATATTGAAAAAAGATTATAAGATTCAGTTCACTGGTCTTCAAGACGAACACAAGGATATTGGAATTAAATGACTATTGAATATAAGAATCAATAAGTACCTGGAGCTAGTTGAATATGAATGATACCGCCAGACAATAATATTTGTAGTTCAGGGTTGAACAGTGAGGTCCTTGGTGCTCTCTGAGCTTGGCTGTTTTCTTGTAGACATTTCACTACCAAACTAGATAGCATCATCAGTGACAGGAGGGAATGGGGTTTACTCTCTATTGATATACTAGTAGTCAGTGTTTCTGGGAGTGTTTTTGAGGATTCTTTGATTGAACTGTTGTTTACTGTTAGCTTGTTTGTCTGAGTTGGAAGTTTCTTGATTGGGGTATTGCTTACAGGTAGTCTTTAACTTCTGACCACAATTGAGCCAAAATTTCTGTTGCTAAAACAGTTGCTAAGTGAATTTTGCCTCATTTTACAACCTTTCTTTCCACAGTTGTTAAGTGAGTCACTGCAGTTGTTAAGTTAGTAGCATGATTCCTAAGTGGCTTCCCCTTTGACTTTGCTTATCGGAAGGTCAAAAAGGCGATCACATAACTACAGGACACTACAAGCATCAAAAATGAAAGTCAGTTGTAAAGTGTCTGGATTGTGATCAGGTGACCAGGGGATGCTACAATGGTTGTAAGTATGAAAAATGTTCATAAATCTTTTTTTGGTGCCACTAAATGAACTGTTGTAAGTCAAGGACTACCTGTTCTTCTTAATTGTTGGTCTAGTATTAATCTTGGTGTTAATCTTGGATGTTGATTGCTGGTGAGGATGTGTTTTGGGTTTGAATATGGATAACTAATAGTAGAATACTTACTTTGGCAGTATGGCCTCTCGTTTCTCCAGCTCCAAGTTCCATTAGGAAGACATTCAATGGATTCTGGTCCCAATCCATGGTAGCCAGGATCACAGCTAAAAACTACTTTTGTTTTGTACTCGTAGTGAGAACCATTCACTATTCGCCACCTTCCATGTTCCAGTGTAAATGAATTAATGCTTGGGCAGGTAACAACTTGAAATGGAAATTAAAAAAAAAAAAAAAGAATATATTTTGAGAGCTTCACACCGTCAATCCATGATATTAGTTTATGTATTAGGACATGAAACTTAATCTCAATTCATAAATTAAACCGTTGCATAGTAATCTGTAGATTGTAGCTAATTCTGGTTTTATTTCAATTTAACATTTTTTTTTTTTTGCTGCAGAGAATGTTTGTTTTATTGCTCAAAATAATTAATTAATGGACCACATATTAGTGTTTAAACATGTTGATCAGGAATATGTTCCTTATATAAACGTTTCTGGAATTCAGATGATTATCGTACATCTTGAAGCAGGATATTCATATTTTAAAATGAGAATTCCTGATTTAACTTTTGACTGCTAAATTATTAATATCAGCAGAATCGTATCACAAGGGTCTATCCATAATTACTCTTTCTGTCAGAAAATGAATAGATGTCATAACCAGTGGTGGAGTTCAAATTTTTTTACTACCGGTTCTGAGAGTGTGGCTTGGTGGGCGTGGCATGGCTTGGTGGGCGTGACTTGGTCGGCATGGCAGAGAAGGATACTGTAAAATGTCCATTCCCTCCCCAATCCAGGAGAAGGTTACTGCAAAATCCCCATTTCCTCCTGATCAGCTGGGACTCGAGAGGCAGAGAATAGATGGGGGCGGGGCCAGTCAGAATTTTTACTACCGGTTCTCCAAACTACTCAAAATTTCTGTCACCAGTTCTCCAGAACTGATCAGAACCTGCTGAAACCCACCTCTGGTCATAACTAACAAGAGAGCTTTTTCCCTCCTAACACTATCCTTGGCTGTAGGATAGAAAACCAGATTGCACAAACAAGTGACAAAACTTCGCAACTGTAATTACATCTTATTTCTTCTATGCTTATATCTATCTGGATTGTATTCAATACTGAAAATAATAAGAATACTTCACCATATTTAAATAATGACCACTTAGAGCTCTAAAAGACAGCCTACCTCCAATAATTCACACAACATATTTATTTATTTATTGGTTCGATTTATATGCCGCCCTTTTGCGGAGACTCAGGGCGGCTTACAATGCGTTAAGCAATAGCCTTCACACTTTTTTATACACCTGCTTAGTAGGGCTTTCGGGCCCCCCAAGCGGTGTTCTTTTTTATACAAAGTCATCTTATTGCCCCCACAATCCGGGTCCTCATTTTACCTACCTCGAAAGGATGGAAGGCTGAGTCAACCTTGAGCCTGGTGAGATTTGAACTTGCAGTAATTGCAGGCAGCTGGTGTTACTTAACAGCACTTTAGTCTGCTGCGCCACCAAGGCTCTTTCCCTATGTTTTCTAGGTTAAAGGCTTTTTCCTCACTATGTGTTATTGGCTTAAATGCCTTTATGGTGATGTTCCACACGTGGAGATCTTCACAGTTTTTGGTGCACTTTTATGAAACAAGTTCTGCAGCAGATGGCTTAAATAGACAGTGATAGTAACAGAGTTGGAAGGGACCTTAGACGTCATCTAGTCCAACCCCCTGCTCACGCAGGAGACCTGTACTAGGGATTCGAACCACCAAACTGCCGATCTTTCTGACCAACAAGCTCTTCTTTTTCCTCTCTGTTATACTCACTTTGATTTTAATTTCCCAATTACCTATTTTGCTTTATCTATTTTCTATTCTTCCTTGTCAAATGGTGGCATCCAGATATAAAAACAAAGAACGGATGGATGGTTGTAGATGTGTGTATATGTACATGTAGCATAGCAAAACCTTCTATACACTTAGTGAATTTTGTCTGTTCCTTTTTGAAATAAGCAACATTCTCTTACAAATGGAACATTCTTTCAATCATCATTATCACCCTCATTACCATATGCATAACTTTTGGCAATAATTAAGTTCCGTTTTGTTCATTAAAAGAAAATGGAGCAAGTTTTGACTTGTCTTATTAAAGTTTGGGGCATAAAACATGCATTTTGTATTCAAAGGAGGATTCTATTTTTTTCTTTGCTTTTGATAAGTATATAGTCTCTCCCTCCAGCACTGTTTGTTTATTTCCAGTCTGATCATGATGATTTTGAATGTATAAATTCATTAAATGAATCAATAGATTCATTAAAGAAAGGCTTCTCTGGTAGCTTGCAAAAAACAAAAGCAAACAAACAAAAAAGTCCAATCTAATATATAAAAAAAATAATAACATTTGATAACAATTAGCCTGGAAGAGATTTTACAATAAAACAATATAAATATACTTCACAATTCCCAAATATTCCCAGCATTGAAAAATGACCAAGCAGTTAAAATCTATAATTTTAGCTGCCTTGAAAAAAGACCATCAGGAGGAAGTCTATCTGGTAGGTGTCAAGCAATTTTTCCAAATACAGTATTGAAATGAGAAGGTCCTCATCTATCTATCCAGGGGGTGTCAAACTCGATTTCATTAAGGGCCGCATCAGGGTTGTGTTTGACCTTGGGGGGCAGGAATGTGGGTGTGGCCAGGGTGGTTGTGGCCAGCTTGACATCACTTGTGTTGGGGGTGCCTGTGGAGGCCAGAGCGCTGTGCAGTGAAAACGGTCTCCTGAGCTCCATTTTCTCCTGCAACCCTCTGCCAGTGAAAAAGGAGCTCAGGAGGGCCGCATGTGGTCCTCATGAGCTCTGTTTTCAACCACGACAGCCTCCCCAAATTCCATTTTTGCTGGAAGAGGATTGAAAACAGAGCCTGGGAGGGCCGCATGCAGCCCTCCTGAGCTCCATTTTCATTGGCAGAGGCACCGTGGACCAGTTCTTTGCTGTTTCCAGGGCTGTCTCATGGGCCAGATCTAAGCACCCCGCGTGCCTTAAGTTTGACACCCCTGATCTATCCTGTCAGCTTCATTGGTATTAATGAAGGATTCTCAATGATGTACAAAGAGTTTGGACAGAAATATATACTGTGCTTAAACTGTTCAGGAAAATAAGCCTTACTTTATTTTGTGACTAAAGGTTCGTAGTACTTAAGCAACACAAGGGCTTTTTTGGCTTTTTTTTTTTTTTTTTTTTTGAAACTCTGTGTGTGGTTATAGGAAGTTTACATGAATTAAATCTGGTATAAGGTGAAATTACACAGAATTCAGACTACAATAAGTCTGGTTCCATCTCTTCTGATTAATGGTGTTTTTTTTTAAAAGGCATAAGATTTTATGAGATGCAGCTGTAGCATAGCATAGCATACTTTATTGCGGTCATAGACCAAAAACCAAAACATCCAAGACACATAGCTGGCACAGACCAGACTGAAGTGCAAAACAGCAACAAGATCAGTGGTGAAAACCGCTCCGTCAAACTCACAATTCATGTATTTTAATTTTTTTTGCTCCAATCTATATGGACTATAGTCGATTAAAATTGTACATTGGTAGAAAATACTATATTGAGATGCAGCTGTATAGAATTGTTAGCTGGAAAAAAATCTTCCAGCTGTGTGATTTCTCTCTTATAGAGAATGTTTGGGGGGAAAAAAATATCTCCTAACAAACTTTTTTTAATCCCCAAATGTTATCTGGTACAGGTAGTTCTTATCCCACTGACACTTCAAAAGGCTGATAAACAGGACAGTCATTAAGTGAGCATTAAGTAAGGACAATCTGCAATTATATATGTTCCACGTTCATTAAGTTTTTCTTTGAATACAGGTAGTCCTTGACTTATGACCAGAATTGAGACCAGAATTTCCATTGCTAAGCAAGGTAGTTATTCGTTAAGTGAATGGCATCCATTTTTTTTTTGCCACAGCTGTTAAGCAGATCACTGCAGTTGTTCAAGTGAATCAGGTGGTCATTAAGCAAATCCAGCTTCCCCCATTGCCTTTGCTTGTAAGAAGCTCCCTGGGAAGGTCGCAAATGATGATTAGGTGACCTCAGGATGCTGTAACCACCTGAGCCTAAATTTGACCACATAATCAGAGGGAGGCTGCAACATGCAACACTAGTAAATATGAGGACTACTGATAAGTCACCTTTTTCAGGGCTGTTGTAGCTTTGAACAGTCATTAAATGAATGGTTGTAAGTTGAGGACTACCTGTACATATACTCACTTATGTCTATGATATGCTTAGTATAGTATAGCCTTTATTGTCACTGTACATCATGTATACAATGAAATTGGTTCACTCATTACCTACAACCCTTTTAAATCTATAATCATTGGAAAGTGAAACATTAGTAATGATCTTTAACTGTTTAACAACAAAGCAAAGAGAACCTTTCTAGTTATGCTTACCTACACAGCGAGGTGTTTTATTATGGTTGCTCCATGTGCCATCTGGCTGGCAGGATGCAGTAGTTAGTTCCTTGGAGGATAGCCGGTACCCATCATTGCAAAAGTAAGTAACGTACGTGCCTACTAAGTAATCTGTAGTTAATATCCCACCATTTAATGGAGCTTTTGGAATTCCACAGGAAATCGCTGAAACATTAACACAGACAGGCAAAATGTCATTCAACTACATTGGCAAATTCAATTTCTATGTATATTATTTCTAATATTCAAAAAAAGAGCTCTAATTCAAATATGAAAATTTGATTTCAGAGTTCTTAAAATTCTTAAAGATGCTTGGAATGATTAGCAAGTTTGCAGGATTTGACTAAACCAGCAAACTTGATTTCTATGTTTATTATCTCTAATATTCAGAAATAGAATTGTAATTCAGATATGACTAAAAATGCCTAGCAGTATTGCAGCATAAAAAATAATGCATCATTCAGACGTTTTTTCTTTTCTTTTTCACAAATTAGTTTCTTCTGTGGTGGAATGTAGTCTGATTTCTTCTGTGGTGGAATGTAGTCTGAATTCCAGGAAGGGGGGTGTGTATTCCAGAGGAGCAAGAGACAGCAAAGTTTAGATAGTATTCTTGGCAGGAAGAGGGTCAAGACATGTCCTCCGTAAAGGTTCTCAAAGTATATTTTTAATTATGCAAGTAATCTGCTTTAGTTTGACCAGATTTCATCTATATATGAGGAACAATTAAAGGAAACTGCTTAGAAGAAACTCAGCATGTCTTTCTTAGTTTTTGGTGCTTGACATCATCAAACTTCACTTCATTGTGCCTTTGCAGTGTCTGAAGCCAGAAAAACTCCCAATCTACACAACAGGCTTAACAGCCTTGGTAGTACAGTGGTTTAAGGCACTCTGTTATTAAGCTGGTTATTAAGACCAGCTGCCTGCAATTACTGCAGGCTCGAATCTCACCAAGGCTCAAGGTTGACTCAGCCTTCCATCCTTTCTAAGGTAGGTAAATTGAGGACCCAGTTGTGGGGCAATAAGCTGACTTTGTATAAATATACAAAAAAAGGATGAAGGCTATTGCTGAGCACATTGTAAGCCGCCCTGAGTCTCCGGAGAAGGGCGGCATATAAATCAAATTAAAAATAAATAAATAAAAAAAAATTAAAAAAAGTTCCAACTACTTAGGATTCAAATACTTTCATGTCTTTCTGGCTCTATTAAATTATTTTTCTTCAGAACTCTTACATTTCAGATTGAAAATTTGTTTTAATTAAACAATATACTAAGTATTATTTATTCAGTCATCAAAAGGTTGGCTTCTTTTAAATATGATTGAGAATATAATTGCTTTGAGTTTTTGAGCAGAATGGGACCAACTGAAGGAAGAGAACTACCTCAGTGCCAACACTATCTTCCAGAAGTTGAAAACTCAAGGAAATGCAAAGGAATCACAATTGGAAAGAATGATCCCCACCCCCCCTGAACAGGAAAAGTGGAGCAGGTTCTATAATGATGTTTTAGAAGAACTCTTGTTTCACTTCCATATAAAGGCTTCAGGTGATATGTTCAACTGCTTGCTGTTTTTATTACAAAGAACCATTTCAAAAGGATATGCTGCTGCAGTTTTTACTAGCTGGCTAATTTAGCAGCATAGCATCACTACTGGTCTCTGGGCAATCATTTGGTGAATAACACATTTTTTTCCTCCCCATACTTTCTTTTGCAAATTATTTGCTCTATTTTCTTACTGGGTTAGACTAGCAGAATATTTCTTGATACCATTTCATTCAAGTAGTTTCCCATAAAGGTTTTCAGCATTCTGTCAGAAGTGTTATTCATTTCCCTCAAAAAATAGAATGTCTCAAACAATACAAACTGAAGACCAAGGTCAGCCTATTCACTTCCCCATCTCTTTTATAGCTTTGAATTTTATACCTGCCAATCAGCATTGATAGAATAATTTATAACACTGAAAAGAAACACAAGAGATTATTTGTTCAAGTTTTGAAACGATGCTTCCTTGTCACTGATGCTTATTTAATAGACACGTTTTTTTAAGAAGTTAATACATTCTGTGTGAGGGGAAATGCAATAGATATGTATGTGTGGAATATTTTTCCCCCCACTTGCTAGAGAATTTTCCTGATGGTAAAAATAAAATCTCTGTGTCTTTGTATGTGCATATTTCAAAACCAAGTCCAATAAAACAAACTAGTTCAATAAAACTAAAGCAAAGGGGGAACTACTGATTTTGAAGTCATTAAAAGTATTCTAGGACCCATAGAGAATCATCCTTGGAAGAGTTCATATAAGAATCCATCTGCTTCCAACAATCTGGTGTTTGTAAAAAATAGCTGTTGAAAAAGATTCTATATTTTATTAGCCTCTTACTCCTATTTTACAACCCTAAGAAATAATGTTCAGTTTGCATGATGTGCAGTGTACATGTTTAAATAACATTGCATCAGTGTCAGGTTTAGGCTAAGGACAAATTGGCATTGGCTTAGGATGCCACTCCTCCTTCAGAATCATGCAAATCATTACATCAGCAGATGGTAGCACCATCAGCCAAAGCAGACTAGGAATCTCATATACCCCTGAGTCAGCATTGAATTATACATAGCATTCCTCAACATCTTCTTTTTTTCAGCAGTGGATACTGCTCAGAGGAATCAGGACCATCAGTTTGAAGTTCCATCCGTATTGTTTAAAATGTTGATCTTAGTGAATTCTGTCAGAATATTCATGAACTGGAATAGGGCATGGTAACAAGGTCAGCCAATGAATAGGCATAGCAACTAAGTCAGCCAATGAGGACTATTTGGAAACTGAAACTGGAAGGAGTCTGGGTGTGGCTCTGTATTTAGCTCTGAGCTCTAAAGCTGCAAACTAGTCTGAAACCCATCTCTGCTGTTCTCTCCTCTGCCTGTGTTTTTTTGCCTGTAATCCTCTACCACGTTGGAAGAATCTGCTGTTGGTATTGTTACATTTATGTATAAAGAGAAGTTAATGAATTCTGCTAAATCAATTACCTGTGTGTGCTTTCTGGGTTTGATTTTTGCAACAAACTCTGACAAATTCGCTTAGCTATTCATCAAATAGTAATTTTCAGGTGGTGAAGATAACATAAAGGCCATCTGATTACTTGTAATAATGGCAAGACTCAACACTCTTACTTTTGGAAATTATTCATCATAATTGAGGTCGCAAGACAAATAGAAAGCAAAGACATTCTGATTTATGTAGTACCCTATAATTGCCTGATAAAAGGGGCCTCTCTTTCTGTTAATCTAAGATTAGAACCAGAACTTGCATTATCACCATTAGTGGACATACTTATCAAATCAATCAAAAAGCCAAAAAGGGAACAAAAAGACCTAAACTCCTCCTCACTAGCAATCAAAACACCTCCTCACCAGCAATCAAATAAGCAGAGATTAACACTAAGGTTAATATATCTATGTAGATTCTCAGTCATCTAAGTCATGGTTGTCCACACCCATTTGCTTTACTCTGGTGACCCTGACAACAAAGATAAACCTTCCAGGTGCCCTCAACAGCTTGCTAAAAGGATGCAAATAACTAGCTGTCTGCAAGGAGTATAAATTCTTCCATTCCCCACCATTCGCTCAGAACTGAAGAAGCTGCTTAGATGAGAACCGAAACATCTTCAAAGAAAAACAAGAAAGTCCTGTTGCTTCTTGAAAAAATACCTTTGGGACCAAGATTAATACTAGACAAAAGATAAGAAGTAAATAAAAGCTCAATCAAATAACTACCAACTCAGACAAACAGCCTAATGAAGGAACCACCAAGAACACTCCATCAATACTGACGGAGTAAGCCACTAGTACCATATATAAAAAGAGAGCAAACCCCACTCCCCTCTAGCACTGATGATGTTACCTAGCGTGATAATGAAACATCTGCAAGAAAACAATCAAACTAGAGAGGGGCAAGCATCCCATACCATCATTATTAATTTATTATTATTCAGGTTTCAAACAACTTCTGTATATAAAGAATGTCCAAGTCAAGAGTTATTTCCCTTTAATTGAATCCCTTTAATTGAATTAAAGTGAATCCAATATCTTTAATTGATCAAACTTTGCACAAAAACTATGCATGTTTTGAGCATTGTTTGGCAAAGTATGAGTACAGCATCTCTTTGAAGCCATAACACTTTTTTTCTGATTTACAAATGAGTTTGCCATAGTATGCTGCTGTATTAATGAATTGAATAACAGACATGGCTATTTTCGTACATCAAATACTCAGAGACACATTTGTTTTCCAGATTACATGGGAATCTAAAAAAGAGACATCTGTTTTAAAAATACATTGCTCTTCTCCTTGTTTCAAAACTTTTTTTCTAAAATGTTTTTGAAGTGTACACTGAATATGTTACTTTCCTTTAGATTCAGAAAGATAAAAATAGATTTTTTTAAAAATATCCAAGTTAATTTGTGGATTGATTCACAAATATAGGCACAGACAAAGGTTTTTATTATTATTATTGCTACTTGGGATTCCAAGAATTAGAATGAAAAAAAAACAAAAAAACATTCAAACAGTCCTGCAAAGCTAAACTAGAACAGAACAGAAGAACTTTATAGGGCTAGGACAGACTGACCCCAAAACATTTTGCATATAGCTACATTATGCATGGATTACCAAGACATAACCAAGTCAAATAGATATAATTTAGAGACAGCTCAGCTAACAAAGTCACATTGTCCTTAAGTTCTCAAATACACTGGCATTTGTAGAGCATTTTGCTATTTTTATAAATCGATAAATAATCAATATAAGTGTTTTAAAATAAACTTGATTTCAGTAAATTTAAATGAGGCCTTCTGTTTGGAACTCTTTAGTCTTTTAAGAAATGGATCTCAGGAAATTTCAAATCCTAAAAATCATGCCTCCACCAGTAAATGTCTTGCATAAAATTGAGAAAACATTCTGCTGGCATTTTTCTATGTGCCTATTCACTTGTATATGTCTAAATTGCAAATGTTAACCATACATGTGTATTAATACATATTCATGCTTTAGGTGGGAAAATGCATTTGAAGGAAATTCATATTAAAAATAATGAGTGTTATTATGAGTGGTATAATATGAGTGGTAATATGTGGTATAATTTTCATGAAGCTGGATATAATGAAATGATTTCCAGACAATGCTGTATGAGACAAACATCAGCAAATATTCATTGTTTTATATGGCATTATTTGGAAATCATTTCACCAATTCATTTAGGATTATTTAAAAAGATTAGTTTGCCATTTAGATTAAGAATGACAATAATATTCCAGTCTCCTAGAAAACATTATATGCTTAATTAAAAAAATACAAAACAAAACATTAGTGATTAAATAATACTGCAGTTAATAATAATAAAATAATCACCAAACAATTGGAACATCTCTTGAACAAATTGGCATTGACAAAATCACCATCAGTCAATTACAAAAGGCAGCTAAATAGCTTACATCATGTAATAAAACCTTTAAAACCATCAAACAACATCTGCTTATCCTGAGATTTTTAGGAAGGCCTTAATAGATGGATAACAATGCCAAATCCAGTTTAAACATCTAGCCGATTGTACAACTAACTATAATAATAAAAGAAGACAATGTGGATAATTTGTGGCAATACTAAGGGAATAGTAGAATAAAAGACAAAGAATTGGAGAAGATCAGAAAGTTATCAAGATTTGAAAATCAAAGTTGAAACATTATGACATAAACCAGCCATGGTGGTCTCATCGGTTATTGCCACATTGGGTGCCAATGAAAAATTCTTGGAGACCACTTAGAAAATCTACATATTGACAAAATTTACATGTGTCAATTACAAAAGGCCACTCTGACTAGATTCACACATATACTACACTGATCCTACAACATCCTAAATTCTTGAGTTATAACTTGAAACTTAAGAAGGCCAATATCAGCTAAAGAACTGGCAGCTGTGATTTTACATTATAGTGAACGTAATAATAATGATAATGAAAAAAGGAATATAAAATTCATTTTTCAACTTGATACAAATGAAAATCATGCACCAAATATGAAAACAAAAATAAAACAAATTAAAAAGTTATTGTACTTTGTGTTTAAGCTAGGTTGATAAAAAGATCTCAATATTAATTAATTTGCCAATGCTTATATTCTGCTTATCTCCAATATGTGGAGTGGCTAATATCCAAATAATAAAACTCACAAAATAATCATAATAATGAAACTCATAAAATAGAATTAAGATAATAATAATTAAAACAAAAAAAAACAATGTGATATCCAAGGGTTACAAGCAACCCATGATAGACTCTAAATCTCCAAATGCTACATCTGGGGGGTTTTTTTCCCGAAGTGCATTCATTAACATTGTAAAAATGTTATTTAGCATCACTCTGAAATATTCCTTCCTTCTCAATGACATAAAATATATATTTCAAAAAGCCATTAAACAGATAAAATAATAGAAATGTAGAAATATCATAACTATGATAGCATTTTTAGAATTAATGATGTTTTGGTATAGGAAAATGTAACTGAGGAAAATAAAATAAAAACGTGTTTGCATTTGTTTCAAGAATCTGAAATTCATAATCTTTTCTGAGTTTTGAGTTATAGTAATTGAAAGCATATTCCTTGTTTTGCTGTTAAGTATTTCCATTAAACAGTATTACATTGATTATGGCTGAAATGAAAATGCAGGAGGGGATACATTTAGAATGTCGGTCATTCTAAATGTCAGTCAACACTCAAATTTATTTGGATGAGTTTTATTTTATTGTTTTATTTATTCCATTTCTATAGCTGCCCAGATCAATCAATGACTCTGGATGGCTTACAATTCAGAAAATATATTACAATTAAAACATTAAAAACACTTAAAAGAATACAAAAAACCCCATCCAAATTAAATATATATAGCAGCCAAGAGATACTTGGCCAATTAGCAATAAAGCCAGGAAATGCAGCCCCTGACACATTCAGCACTCCAGGCTTGGGAACATAGCCAGATTTTTAGGACCTTAAAAAAGACTTAGAAGGTGGGGTCATTCTAATGTCCAATGGGACGATGTTCCACAGAGCAGAGGCCACCACAGAAAAAACTCATTTTCTACTCCCTACCAGTCAACACTCTTTGGCTGATGGAATCTGCAGCATGCCCATTTGGCTAAATTGAGTTAGAGGAGTGCTGACTCTTGGAAAAAAGATGATTTCTCCAGGTAATCCATTCCTAAACCATGTAGATTAAAAGTTAAAAGTTCTGGCCAGGATCTTAACAAAAGTGAGTTTGAAATCTTATTGTGAGCATGTCTCATAGGACAGCATTCCATAGACAAGACACCATGATAGGGTCCTTTCTCCAATCACCAATATTCTAATGTCCAAGATGATGAGACAGAAAGGCATTTATTAAATTCCAGTGTGAACATTAAATCTCATAAATTCTGATATCAGTTAAGTTAACAACTATTGATCTTTTGTTGCATATGAAGTTCCCACTGATGATAATCAAGAAAAAACTGTTCTCTTAAGTGATCACCAGTGTGATTTAAAAATAAGAACTGCTCACTTTGCCTCATACCATCATTTCTATGTGGTAACCTATTGCCTGGGTAAGCTCCAGTGGATGAAGATCTATGATAAAAACCGTAAGACTCCATTTATTTTGGACCTCAGTCATCTTCAATTAGCCACAATAGTGCCAAAATGAAGAAATGGGTATCATGGTGTCACAATACCTTTTCCATACTTGCATCACAGTTTGCATGCAAGTGGATAATGTCAAGTCTTTTGCCACTTGACCTCCTCATGTCCCCATCTATAGATGCCTCAATTTAGAAACAATGCATATTATTAATTGTGACTGGAAAGCAACTGACAAACCATTTATATTTCATGAACTGGAGACGCATGTACTCTTTAATTGGCTGCTGTGTGCTATATTAAGGAAAGTAAGCAGGACTGCCCATGAACTAGAATAAAATAAAAGGATTGGTTGGCATTTGTAGAAGTGTCCAGAAATAGTCTTGAAAAAAAATATGAGGCAGTAATTAAGCCTTCCCCAATAAGAAAGGAGTAAAGAAGAAACTCAAGAAATTCACCTTCAACCACAACAATACAGGAGCACACAATAGATACAAACTTAAGGTAAACCACTCCAAACTCGATTGCAGAAAATACGACCTCAGCAACAGAGTGGTCAATGCCTGGAATACACTACCTGACTCTGTGGTTTCATCCCCAAACCCCAAAAACTTTAACCTTAGACTGTCTACTGTTGACCTCACCCCATTCCTAAGAGGTCTGTAAGGGGCGTGCATAAGCACACCAATGTGCCGTCTCTGTCCTAATGTCCTCATTTATTTGTATCCTTATCCTGTATTCATGATCATGTTTATACTTATATCTGCTATTTTATAAATGTTTGACAAATAAACAAACAAACAAACAAATAAATAAATCTACCAGGCTTTCAAAATTCTGTTTTTATAGCTAGTCTCCATAAAGTAGAGTTCTAGTATTTTTTTGTAATGTCTTTTTCCTGACCTGGTCTACTTCAAAGGGCTAACATTATCAGAGCCAAACTATGAGAATGTAAATTTGTAATGAAATTCTTAACCTTGACAGGCTGGTACAGGTACATCCCATGCATAGTATCCAAGGGGAGATTTTCTACACACAGCAGTACTTTTCCCAACGAGACGGAATCCTCGGTCACAAGTCCAGCGAACCACGCTGTTGAGTTGCCCTCCTGTCTGGCTTACAATGAAACCGTGAGGTGGTGACTCTGGAGTACTGCAGTAAACAGCTTGAAAAATGGAACAAAAGAAACAATGCATGAATTTCTTCCTCTTATGGATGTTAATTATTGCACTGTTTAATACCAGACAGGTGTCTGCAGGAATTATATGTGTGATTGCATTTTAGCAATGATGCTACAAACAGTGGGAAAATAAAACTGCCTGTTTACCTAAGAGACAAAAATAAATCCATTTATCTTGGATTCATATTACAAGAGATCTTTACCCTGGCATCATTTCTCTTCTGGGGAAATGGGAATCATGGAAAGACAGAAAGTGAGATCTATATAGCTAAACTAAAGTTCCAATCAGCCAACAGGATGTTGCAACTTCCAGTGTTCTTATAGCCATGTGTAAAGGGATATTGCAAATATCAGTACTGAAATAAATCTTATAAATAAGAACCAAAGAATATTGCATTTTCCCCAAATTCTGACATTATGAATTTTCCCCTTTGTAAAAAAAAAAATCACTTACAAATACAATTTTACTTATACTGTATTAACTGTCATCTGTTTAATTTTTCCATTAGAAGATTTTACATATTTGTAATTGATACTTGTTTTTAACATGAGCTCAAGGTAATTTAATATTGGGAAGAAAGATCAAGAAAGATGACATATATATGCTGGCTGGATAAAAGAAATGTCAATGCTTTTGTCAGGAAGAGAAAGACAGAGAGCCACAAAACATATTATGTGGAATATGGAAATGACTTGTTAATTTTCTATAAATGTACATCTCTCTTTCTCTTTCTTTCTCTTTGTCTTGTCCCCTCCAGTGGAGTTTTGCATAGCAGACTGTCTTTCACATCCATATCTTCTTATGAGGGGACTACTGATAAGAAAAAATGAAGAAAACCCAGCTTATAATTTAAAGGTTCTTTAAGCTTTTTGAGTTGAAACCAAAATCTAAAGAAACCTAAACAGAATTACATGCTTCATGGTTGCCCACATTCCTAAACACAAATAAGCAAAAGTTTAAGAGAAAGTATATTGTTCCTGAATGAGTTGCTATGATTTAGATGATGTTGTCACCTTCCTTGAAAGCAAACAAATTATACTGAGGTCATTTGGTGGTTGCCTACTTTGAACTAGAGAAAAAAAGAGAAAAAGAAGAAAGAAAGAAAGAAAGAAAGAAAGAAAGAAAGAAAGAAAGAAAGAAAGAAAGAAAGAAAGAAAGAAAGAAAGAAAGAAAGAAAGAAAGGAAAGAAAGAAAGAAAGAAAGAAAGAAAGAAAGAAAGAAAGAAAGAAAGGAAAGAAGGAAGGAAAGAAAGAAAGGGAAAAAGGAAGGAAGGAAAAAAGGTAGAAAGGAAGGAAGGAAGAAAGGAAAGAAGGAAGGAAAGTTAGAAAGAAAGAAAGAAAGTTAGAAAGAAAGAAGAAAGAAAGAATGGAAGGAAGGAAGGAGGAAAGGAAGGAAGGAAGGAAAAAAAGGTAAGAAGGAAGGAAGGAAGAAAGAAAGAAAGAAAGGGAACAAAGAAAGAAAAAAGAAAGGAAAGAAGGAAGGAAGGAAAGAAAGAAAGGGAAAAAGGAAGGAAGGAAAAAAGGTAGAAAGGAAGGAAGGAAGAAAGGAAAGAAGGAAGGAAAGTTAGAAAGAAAGAAAGAAAGTTAGAAAGAAAGAATGGAAGGAAGGAAGGAGGAAAGGAAGGAAGGAAGGAAGGAAGAAAGAAAGAAAGAAAGGGAACAAAGAAAGAAAAAAAGAAAGGAAGGAAGGAAAGAAAGAAAGGGAAAAAGGAAGGAAAAAAGGTAGAAAGGAAGGAAGGAAGGAAAGAAGGAAGGAAAGTTAGAAAGAAAGAAAGGAAGTTAGAAAGAAAGAAGAAAGAAAGAATGGAAGGAAGGAAGGAGGAAAGGAAGGAAGGAAGGAAGGAAGAAAGAAAGAAAGAAAGAAAGAAAGAAAGAAAGAAAGAAAGAAAGAAAGAAAGAAAAAGAAAGAAAGAAAGAAAGAAGGAAAACCATCATATCTTCTGGTTAGATATTATATTGACAATAGAACTGAACTTGCATTTAGTTGGATTTTAAAATCACATCTTCCAAGATCTTATTTCCCGCTTCTCTATACAGTTTGTCCAGCTTCCATTTCTCTTCCATCCCAATCTGCTAGTTGTTACCTTTATTGATTCTTTTGAAGTAGAGTGAAAAAAAAAGAAGGGGTGACTTACCTATGTATCTTATCCTAAAACCTTTTTTGTTGGTACCATGGTCTGCTGACCATCGGAGAAATACTTCATGGCCAGTGCTTGTTATATTGAGAGAGGAGGTATAATCTCCACTTAAGGAGATGAGCAATGGGCTATGACTATTTGGTCCTTGATTCCAGGGAACACATATGAGGAAAAAAGAAAGACCAAAATTAGAGAAATGTTAAATGTTTTTCTTGGATATATAATTATTTGAATAATGCAATATATTGCAGCCATCTGTTCATAGCATATGGAAATGTTCATTAATTGCATACATTAATTGTATGCAACAATTACACTGTGTTATTTCTGATACAATGCATAATGTAATATTACTTGCTAAAAGACCTATTATGCATTCAAAGTTGAATATCCTTTAGTTACCATCAAACACCTCAAGTATATCAAATTCTTTTTCAGTCTGGAAGAATTCATAATAAAGGCTGATATTGTAACCCTTTTCCACTGTAATGGTCCAAGCACACATTTGAAGGTTTGGATAGCTATCTGGGTAGCCTGGGCTCAGGATCACTCCAGTTGAATCAAGGCGCAATTCATTTGCAGGACACAATACTGTGAGAGAGAAAGAGAAAGAGAGCGAGAGAGAGGGACAGAAAGAAAAACAGAGACAGAGAGACAGACAGAGAAATAAAGAGAAAAGAAAATGAGTTGTAAAACAACTGAATAACTGAAAAGATATAGGATATTTGAGGTCTTTTCAACTTGAACATCAAACACTTCACTCCAAATACATCAAAACATGAATAAATGTCTGGAAACAGTTGAGAAGAAATGTATTCAGATTCTTTTATTTGATATATTCACCTTTGTATATTTAGATATTCTTTTCTGAAATGATATCTATTTATCCAAGTATATCTTATTATATATCAACAATTATTCCAAATAATTGTCACTTCAGATAGATTAGGGATGCAGCATTTATTGACTCTCGACATCCTTTGTGGACCTGTAAATCTACACTTTGAGGAAATTTTGATGTCTTAATTTTGATGTCCACTCCTCTGCTTGCAACAGAATGCCTTATGCCACCAGGCTTGAAATTTTGGGCTTAGAACTATGCTGCCTTCGATCTGACCTAAGCGTAGTGCACAAAACTATCTGCTACAACATCCTATCTGTCAATCACTACTTCAGCTTCAACCGCAACAATACACGAGCACACAATAGATACAAACTTAAGGTAAACCGCTCCAAACTCGATTGCAGAAATACAACTTCAGCAACAGAGTGATCAATGCCTAGAATGCACTACCTGACTCTGTGGTTTCTTCCCCAAACCCCCAAAATTTTAACCTTAAACTGTCTACTGTTAACCTCACCCCATTCCTAAGAGGTCCATAAGGGGAGTGCATAAGCACACCTACGTGCCTACCATTTCTGTCCTACTGTCTCCATTTGTTGTATCCATTTCCTGTATTCATAATCATGTTTATACTTATATCTGTTATCTTATACATGCTTGACAAATAAATAAATAATAAATAATAAATAAATAAATAAATAAATAATAAATAAATAAATAAATAAATAAATAAATAAATAAATAAACAAACAAACAAACAAGCCTTGCCAGATTTAAGGAGCCATTTTACTCCTTAGTTCTTGCATTTTTCTCCCCTGATAAAATGGTTCCTGGCCTCAGTCACTTTTTGAGTCTGTACATTGATATATTATGTATCTCTTGAAATGGCAGAAAGTTTGCATGGTTAAAGTAAATTACATCTTTCAATGAGGGGTTCTTGGTGCTCTCTGAGCTTGGTTGTTTTCTTGCAGATGTTTCATTGCCCAAACTAGATAACACCATTAGTGTTCAAATCTCTTAAAGATTTGAAAAAGAAAGGTTTTTCAATAGGGATAGGTTAGTTAACTACATAAAGTATTTGGTATATACTGTAGTTGTAGTATACCCCAAATATATATACTTCTTCTCTTCTCTTCTTTCTTCATCCTCCAAGAAGGTGGCTCTGTGGGGACACTAGGCTAATATTCTCAGGGCTTCAAAGGTACAAAACTATTGGGGCTGTGCAAAGAGAGGGATACTTCAGTGTCAGAATATTCATGAACTGGCAGAGACATGATAACAAGGTCAGGCAATGAATAGGCATAGCAACTGGATCAGCCAATGACGGCTGTTTGGAAACAGAAGCTTAAGCAAGAAGTCTGGACGTGGCTGAGCTCTGTGCTCAGCTCTAAAACGAAACTAGTCTGCTACTGGAAGTGAAAGCAATCTCTCCTCTCTAACACATTGGAAGAATCTGCTGTTGATATTGTAAATTTACTTCCTGTGTTATTATGTATATAAAGAAGTTAATGAATCCTGTTGAATTAGTTTACCTGTGTATGCTTTCTGGATTTGATTTTTGCAACAAACTCTGACATTGAACATTCAGAAAGGTGCAGGAGTTAACTCTTGTTTAATCCTTAAAACAGGTGTATTTTATCAGTCCCTAGAATCTCTCTAACCTATATACCATACATTTCAAGTGATGTAGGTGCTCCTGGCTCTAGACTGACTCTGATCAGTTCACAGTATAAGAACTAGTTTAAGAAAAAAATGAACAGTCTACATAGAAAGCGGTAAACTTGATAACATATCCTGGGACAATCAGGGCCTTATTGTCCTCCAGAACATTGTTAAGGTGAGTTCCATTCAGATCTCAGAGGAAAACTCATTCCATCAGGCAGGCACCACAAGACTTAACTAAACTTCCATAAATTTAATAGAATTTCCTTCCAGCCAAGCAAGTTGGTCATTGATCAACTGAATGGCTTGCCTGCTCTTTTTGTCTCTCTACTTAGCATATGCTTAGTATGCTTTGTGTCTGAAAATAAATGGAGCTATTTCCAAGTCTGCCCAACAGGCTTTCACTTCTTTTCGCTGGTATTGTTTTCTTTTCTCTTTTTTAGACATGCCTGCATAATTTGGAGAAAAAGAAAAGGATTCTCTGCCCCAGAAGTTACGTTTTGCTCTTTGTGAAATGATGTGCTATTCAAATATTTCAGTGTTGCTCTTTGTGAAATGATGTGCTATTCAAATATTTCAGTGGCACAGATTATTTTTATCCTTTGAGAATATAATAATTAAACCTTGCTAAATAAATGGATTAATAAACAATTCCTAGATAATGGATATTTTTTTAAAAAAAAGGAAGTTAAGAGAATGTGCATATTTTTTTCATAAAATGCCTAGCCATTTAATAGCAAAGCTAGTCACAACTAAACAGGTTTTTTAATTAAACATTTGATGACTTGAGTCATATTTCCCTTAAGTGCTTAATTGAATGTTAGTCCTAATACAGATAGACTATTACCTGTTTTCTACTATCATAATTATGATGACTGAAGAAAAAAAAAAACTATGTCAACTCTAGATTGAAAATCTATTAATACCATATGCTTGGTGAAATATGCAGGTGAAATTAAATAATACTTGACTCTCTAACTCTTTCCCTTCAAGGAATTATTTTTTGTGTTCTATAATGCTTCTGCTCTGCAATAGAGTAAGATGATAGAGACATAAGTTTCTGGGCTGAGGATAGAATAAATATTTTAAAAAGTCAAATTGATGGTCAATTTGATTGAAGCCCATTATTGTTACACAGTATATATTTCTGATGTTGATACATATACTGTAGTTCTGATCAATGGTAAAAGGTACCATGCAAACACATGTAAGATGGATGATGAAACCTATGAGCTGCTCCTCCCATAGACAGGAACGTCTTAAATTATCCTTATAAGGCAACATTCACAACGAGCTGAATTGATCTTGAATGGCAACAGGTAGAAGAATCGGTAAAATCGGTAAAAGCAAATCGGTAGAATCGGTAAAAGCAAATTGTTCCTGTTCACCAGTAGTGGATTTCAATTTAGTTTGCTACCGGCTCGCTCGTGCACGAGTGCTCGCACGCAACTCTTCTGCCCATGTGCAGAAGCGTCTGGGTGGGTGGGTGGAGACTCCCGCCACCGCCGCTACCGGTTTGCACGATCCAGGGCAAACCAGTAGCAACCCACCATTGCTGTTCACCAATATATGTCAAATATACCAGGTCTGGTATAGTATGAGGTATAAATATTAAGATATCACGGGTTGGTATATCTAATATTCCATTGTAAACTATAATTTCCAATGTGTCTGCCTTTTCCCTTTGCTTTGTGTGTTCAATGTAGTAGACCAAAGAAATATAAGCTCTGATTCTGCTTTTGATGAGGGCTACTCAGCATTACGGCAATCCAGGATACATCATTTATTGCATGCAAATAAAATTATATCTCTTCAGAGTGATTTGATAGCTTTAGGCAAGCCAGGCACAACACCATCTTCTAGAATATTTTTTTTAAACCTTTCTACATGTACCTCTGGATGGAAGATTAAAATGAGAACAAAATAGCATCTATTCTTTTATTAGGAATGTAGACAGTGATTATGACTTATCTTTAATTGAGTTGCTAGGTGTGGATTTTTAGCAATATGTTCGAAAGGTCAATATTTCTAATAAAAGGAGTAGCAATTTTCAGGTTTCAGCAGTTTCAATTAAAGGTATTAAGAATGATGAATACCTACGAGTTCAAGAACCTTACATATTAAGTGACAATAGACTAAGCATATTGTAACATTATCATTTAATAAAAAAATGAAATTTTCTCTGCATCTTTTGTATTTAATAAAATACAGTTAATAAAAATATATCAGAAAATGAATGTTTAGGAAACTTCTGATCTGTTCATAGATACCTTATTTCTGTCCCTAAGCATTACACAGCTTCTAATTTGAGTTTCCTGAACTTGCTTTTTTGAAAAATAACCAAAGATTATTTTTTAATGGAAATTTTCAAGATCCTTGCTTTTCCACTCATAGATGGGATGGGATGGGATGGCATGGCATGGCATGGCATGAGATGAGATGAGATGATAGAACATGAGTAATTGCAATCCCTTGGTGGATCATTCATTCATTCATTTGTTTGTTTGTTCATTGAACTAATGCACCACTTATCTTTTTCAAAGGACAAATACAAATGGTCTCAATAAGTTTTGGAAAGTTTTTGCTAAATAGTATCTCCCCCTCCCACATATGGCTGATTATTATTTTGATTGAAAAGGGTCAAGTGGCATTTGAAATAAACAAGTTATTAAAGATATGGATTACCAAATGAATAGAATTTCATGGAGCACCCTCGAAAGAAAAGAATACTATATTATTTGTAGCATAAAAACTAAAGGAGAGCTGGTGCCAATCTAGAACATTTAAATCATTTGAATTTGAATCCACCACAACTATGAGGAATAAGTTTGGCTGAAAAATAAAGACTGTCCCAAAGTCATTCAGTGAATTTTTATGTCTACATATGAACTTCAGTCATGGATCTTTCTAATCCTAGTCTAACATCTTAGCCACCTGGTCACTCAATTGTTTAGTCACTTCTGACTCTTCATGATTTAATGGACAACTATTTGCCAGGATTGTCTGTCAGTTACTTTGAAGTCTTGTAAGCATGTGCTTTGACATCAGTAATTACAGTCAGCCATCTCACCTTTTGTCAGCTTCTTTCTTGATTGCCATCAAATTTTCCAAACAGCTTCTTAAAAGCTTCTTGTTCTACAGTATATGTCCAAAATATTTAAGCTTTATCTTTATTATTAGTGCTCCAGTGAACAAATTGATTTTACTGTGTCTGGTATTTAATGATTTGCTCTTTTTGATGTTCAACAATTCTCTCCAGAAGCACAGTTTTAAGGCACCAGATTTTCATCATTCACTGTTTCTGATAGTCTAGTTTTAATAGCCATATATTATGATTGAGAAGACCATGGCTGCAATACTACTTGTGTTCTCTTACCCATAGCACAGGGTAAGAAAAAGGAAAGGAAATAAGAAGGCAATGCACATAAACCACTTTTGAATAAATGCTTTCAGGGATGGTTCACATTTGCCTCCTGGATATTCCTCAACTTCAATTCAAACTTAGTCAGTACTCCCATTATATATATGACTCTTCCCTGGTGTTTATCGATGCTAACTAAATAGTACATGCAGGACATCAAAGTAAGCAAATATATACTAAAAAGATTTTTTAAAAAAGAGTTTAAAACCTTGGCAAGAAGGTGGTGTGCCATCCATCTGCAATCTCTCTCCTAGTCGACATGTCAGAATTTCATTACCAACTAATGTAAAACCTGGTAGACACTGGTACCTTATTATGTCCCCTGCATAATAAAAAAAGGAGGAAAAGAGAAAGATTGTAGTTAAACAGCAATTAATGTGGACTTTCAGTGTTGACAATAGCATTGATTAATAAAGCACGTTTCCCACCCTATATAATGTGAAAATGACCACTAGCACAAATAGGTTCCATTAGACAGAGGAAATGATGTGGCAAATAAGCCACCTAATTTGTCATTTAATGCCAGCTATGCTATTAATGTGACTCACACATTTGCATGATCATGAATTTGTGGAGTTGAAAAGTTTTATATTTTGTTGTAGCTGTTTCAGCCATTAAAAAAGAACATCTATTTTTCTTATTTCTAGTACTAGTTTCAGAAATTATATATCTATAATAGCCATCAAGTTAATGTTGACTCTTCATAACCACATAAATAGATTTTTTCCCATGATAGACTCGTAGATAAATAGATTACCAAAAGTCAGGCCCCACAGACAATTTATCATCAGTCTATCTATCTGTCTGTCTGTCTGTCTCCCTGTCTATTTATCCATCTAGAGTGTCTTTCAATACACTTTATATATGTTAATAAATGCATTTTATAATTAAAACTGAAGGAACTAAATACATGAACTGTCCTATAGATGTTACAATTAATTACTATGCATGAATTGATAGGATAGGGCAATGCATTAGAAAGGCACATATAGCAAAACATGTTGCTTAAATGAAACATGCCTCTTTAGAGCATTAAAGCAGACCATCCTCTGGAAATCTTGCACATCTGTGAATGCTCTGCACAACTGTGCTTGCATAGCACTTTTGCTTCCTTGCTCTGAACAGAAATGTTCTCTGTGTATATGAAAGAATGCACAGAGAATCAAGAAAACATTCTTTGGCGATTTTATTCAAGCATTTAAATGTTTCCAGAGTACATGGCTACTTTCATGCTTCTAGGGAGCCTAAAAACTTGTTTTAATTCTTTGCAGAGCTGTGGTACTTGGCAGTATTTACCAATATTCTATTTTCCACATATCTGAATGTTTCCCTACTTTAGCGTCAACATCTTTAGAGAGAACACAATCTGAAATAGCTGTACCCATAAGCAGCAGAATGATTTCTTAAAACCTTTACAGAAAGGGAACATCTGATCGAACAAGCAAACTGGTTTTAAGGAAAATGGTCTTGAGCATTTAACCAGGTAATGGACATCAAATTGCCTCTGGCTGTACATGTCTGCCTCCTCCATCTGCACATTTTGCTGTTTAGTATCACAGCCAAACCCTATTGGCCAGATGAAGAATGCCACAGAGTGCAGAAGGTTTTACAACAGCAGTCAACTGAAGTATCTCAGAGGGACCATATAACTATAAAGTATCGCTATGGTAAAAATAGAAAAGGGCTCTTTGGATATACCTGGAGTGTCTGGGGAATTTTATAATAGGATGTCTTGATGCAGTTTCATTACTGATAAAATCAGCCTTGAATAGCTGAAATTACTTCAAGGTGTGTGAACAATTTAAAAGTAGAAAATACTGTTTTTGCCAGAGCCAATTTAAGTGTTAAGCACTCTATTTTGGGAAAGAAAAATATGACTCTCTCTCTCTTTCTCTTTCTTCCTTCTATCTATCTGTCTGTCTATCTATCTATCTATCTATCTATCCATCCTGTTTCCCCTAAAATAAGACATCCCCTGATAATAAGCCCAATCGGGCTTTTGAGCACATGCACTAAAATACCCTCCTCCGAAAATAAGCTCTCCCTGAAAATATTTAAATGCATGCACAGCCAGTCCCTGCCATTTCCTCTGGTTAGAATTAGGGAGACTGAGCTGAAAATCAGGTAAGACAGCGAGAGGAGTCCCATCTTGCTCCATGTGCCCCAAAATAATAAGACATCCCTGAAAATAAGGCCAAGCACCTATTTCGGGGTTCAAAAAATATAAGACAGGGTCTTATTTTCAGGGAAACATGGTATCTATCATCTATCTATCTATCTATCTATCTATCTATCTATCTATCTATCTATCTATCTATCTATATATCTATCATTATCTATCTATCAAAATCTAACTATCTAGCTATCATAGTTCTTGATTTATGGCCATTAATTTAACGATCGTTCAAAGTTACAACGGCACTGAAAAAGTGACTTGTGACTTTTTTTCACATTTATAACCTTTCCAGAATCCCCTTCGTCACATGTTCAAAATTCAGATGCTGGACAACTGGCCCGTATTTATGACAGGTGCAGTATCCCAGCATCATCTATGACCACCTTCTTCAACCTTCTGATACGTAAAGTCAATGGGGAAGCTGGATCCACTTAACAACCATGTTAAGTACTGCAGGCTACTTTTGCTGCCTGCCGGCTGCTGCAATTTGGCAGTTCGAATCTCACCAGACTCAAGGTTGACTCAGCCTTTCATCCTTCCGACGTCAGTAAAATGAGGACCTAGATTGTTGAGGGCAATATGCTGATTCTGTAAACCACTTAGAGAGGGCTGTAAAGGACTATGAAGTGCTATATAAGTCTAAGTACTATTACTATTGCTATAGGACAGTGGTGGCCAACCTTTTACTCACCGAGTGCCGAACAGGTTTGTGCTTTGCGCGTTTTGTGCGCACATACCATCCGTGTAATGTGTGGCTCTTTTGCATGTGCTGCGCGCGCAACTGCACCATCTGTGCATGCGCAAAGCTTTCATCTGCCCCCCGTACCCTGCATGCACAACCACATCATCTGTGCATGTGCACAGCTTTCACACTTGCGTCCCACCATGCGCTGCGCACGCAATTGCACCATCTGCACCATCTGTGCATGCACAAAGCTTTCGTCTCCCCCCATACGCTGCATGTACAACCACATCATCTGTGCAAGTGCTCAGCTTTCACACTTGCGTCCCACCGTGCGCAATTGCACCATCTGCGCATGTGCGTGGTTGTCTATATAAATATTAACTTTACCTATTTCAAATTCGTCATCCTCAGTCAGAACTTCAGCATTAGGTACACTAGGTGGAGGCTGACACACTCGAAGTTGATATGCTATGAAAGTAGCAGAAATGTTCCAATTAACACACCGTTCCAGTTTATATTATAACAATAAGCACATTAGTATTGAAAAAAATATATACAAGAAATTACAGGGACACTAGCTTGCATCTAACATTGCTCACAAGTCTATGACAAATTATTAGATTTATAAGATTTTATGGTTTTTGTAGGGAACATATGCATCCATTTCATAACATTTATGACAAACACCTTTATTGACATTTGTTGGTATATTTAACATATATTGGTAAAATATATTCTAGCTATCAGTTCTGTTAATTAGATTCACAACTGTTAATCTGAACCAGAGGTGGGTTTCAGCAGGTTCTGACCAGTTCTGGAGAACTGGTAGCGGAAATTTTGAGTAGTTCAGAGAACCAGCAGTAAAAATTCTGACTGGTCCCGCCCCCATCTATTCTCTGCCTCCCAAGTCCCAGCTGATTGAGAGGAAGTGGGGATTTTTCAGTAACCTTCCCCTGGAGTGGGGTGGGAATGGAGATTTTACAGTATCCTTCCCCTGCCATGCCCACCAAGCCACGCCCACAGAACCAGTAGTAAAAAAAATTTGAAACCCACCACTGGTCTGAACAGATATATCTACCAAATGTGTTTTCCTTAAAGGCTACACAGAACTTGTATCTCTGTACTACATTTCATATTATACCATTTTTATTAAAATGCTACGGTGCTTTTATTTAAAAAATGCTACATTATATAATTTGTAATGAACAAAAGGTGGAATAAGATGACTTTCAAAGTATTGTCCTCCTCTCCTTGCTTCTTCTACTCTTGATGTATGCTATAAAAATCAATGTATCATTATGGTTCATTCTACATTCAGCCAGATGCTTAGACTGGATTTGGCATTTTTATCCACTTATTGAGTCCTTCCCAACGACCTGTATTGGGAGATGTTATTCTTTGATGGTGTTAAAGGTATCATCACAGAATATAAGCTATTCCAAGTAAAGCTGCCTTTTGCAATTGATTGATGGGGATTTTCTCAATGCCAATGGGACATTTCAGGTACAAAGTTTGCCCTGCTCTGTTATTAGATTCTCATTCTACCTCTTGGCCTACTTATAAATCCTCATGTTTACTGTCATACAATTATTACTGCCAAGCAGAAATAATTTACCAATCCAATTAGGAATATGTTCTTTGTGTTTATTATTATTTAAAAAGAGAAAAGAATAGACATGCACACATATCCTTCAGGTGTGCGACACTCACCATGGTAACTAAGGACAAAGAAGCCACTTGTTGTAAAATCACTATGGAACTTTATTAGAACCTGGTTTGAGGTGCTGTAGACAGATTCCAATGCAGTGTTGCCACTAAATTGACCAATTTGTGGTGAATTTTGCTCAGGTCCATCCCTAGAACAAAGAGAGAAAGAGAAACAGAGAAAGAGAAAGAGAGAAAGGAGGGAGGGAGGGAGGGAGGGAGAGAGAGAGAGAGAGAGAGTGAGAGTGTGTGTGTGTGTGAGAGAGAGAGAGAGAAAGAAAAAGAAAGAAAGAAAGAAAAAGAAAGAAAGAAAGAAAGAAATTTCCATTTGCTTTAAGAAAACATTCAAGGCACATCACAAGTGAAATGAAATGAGGCTAAATTCATAGACAGCATCTGTTTGCCTTTACATTATTTTTCTTTTTCATTACAATGGAACTTGAGATGAAATGTACACTGAAATGTACATCAACAGATGTGGAGAGGTAGATCCTGGAAAACACAATCAGTTTGTTTGGAATCCAAATAAATAAAACTAATAAATCATCATACAAAGCAAATAGCCTAGACTGAACACACCATTGTTTGCATTTAGCTAAAATAAAGTTCCACTCCATTATTTTTGTTTATACCTATTTTCTGTTACCCCTGATATACTGTATTTGTAGGAATATTTATTTTCTCATTTTGCTCTGGCCACTCGGTCTTGAAGTCTCTAGGATGGTAAATATTTTTCCTCTTGTTGTTTGAAATATGGGATTTATAGTAGTTTGAACTTTTCATACTCTTTTCCATTATGTGATATGCAACATGGTATTTTACACACTCACTCACCCACCCCCTCACCCCGCCCCTCACACACAGAGCACATTTTGGAATTCACGAGATTCTTTCTAATATATTTTATAGATGTTTGATATTCTGAAAACTATGTTTATAGAGTTGTTAGACACTTTTATGTTAATTTACATAAACCTTTGTTTTATGTAAATTGTTGTTTTCTGTAATATTAACATATCTTTAAATACATGTTTGTTTTTGTGTTTGTTTAGTAATCATTGTGTAAATATTTGTTTACCATTTAAAATTAATGAATATTAAAATGAATATTTTGCATGGATTTTTAATAAGAAAGTTGCACTGCAAAATCTAAAATAAAAACTTAGAACCTTCATGTTAAGTAACTAAATTTCAATGGTTAGATGTTAATATTGCAATTATTAAAAATCATGATAGATAGATGATAGATGATAGATAGACAGACAGACAGACAGACATTGTCTGGTCTATGTTTTATTTCATACGTTTGAATCAAATAGATAGATAGATACCGTGTTTCCCTGAAAATAAGACCCTGTCTTATATTTTTTTGAACCCCGAAATAAGTGTTTGGCTTTATTTTCGGGGAGGTCTTATTATTTTGGGGCATGTGGAGTAAGATGGGGCTCCTCTTTCCCCCTTATCTGATTTTCAGCTCTGTGTTTAAATATTTTCGGGGAGGGCTTATTTTCGGGGGGGAGGCTTATTTTAGCACATGCGCTCAAAAGCCCGATTGGGCTTATTATCAGGGAATGTCTTATTTTAGGGAAACAGGATAGATAGATAGATAGATAGATAGATAGATAGATAGATAGATAATGTCTGGACTATGTTTTATTTCATACATTTGAAATAAGGAGACATTTGGCATATTATAATGCAATATGCTAAATGTGTAAGAATTATAGAAATAAATGTGAATTTTGATTGAGAAGCAAGTATTTGTCAGTGATGTATGAACCTTAAATGTGTTTTATCACAAGCAGGTAGAATGATGTTCAGTGATCCTTATTAAGAGGTTTGGTCTTTTGAACATAAATTTACAGAATTCATAATGTAAGTTTTATAAACATGTAATCCTAGAGTTATATTTTTCAAAGATACTGCTGAAGATCTTAACTGTAACTCTAACCCTAACTTATAGTGAACAATATTAATAGTGTGCTTATTAGTTGGGACAACATTCTTATAGAATACTTAGAATAGTCAACCAATATTTAAATCATCAAACATCTGAGCTGCTAAATTAATCAAAACAGTAATTTTCATTTAGTAATTTTGCTTGTTCCTATGCATGACTTATTGCATAATAAAAAAAAAATTATGGTAATTTTTGCTTACCAAACTGTTATAAAATCATATATTGGTTCTGTTTGAAGAACAGTAAAATTGATATAAATGCCATTTCCTGGTGGTACTCTTACAAGCCAAAAACAGTCTTGAAAATTTGGATATTCATCAGGATAGCCAGGTGAATATATTGTACCATTCATAGCAGTTATGTTTCCTCCACACAGAGCTACGAGGAAGGAAGGAAGGAAGGAAGGAAGGAAGGAAGGAAGGAAGGAAGGAAGGAAGGAAGGAAGGAAGTTAAGTGTAGTAATTTCATATTATTTATGAATTTTCTAAAAAAAGGTAATAGGAAAATATATATTTTATTGCTTTAGTATAAAAAGAACAAAACCAAATAACAAATGATCCCAAATACAGACAACCCCCCACCCAAAAAAAAAGCAAAACAAAACTGAAACACATATTATGGATTTTTAGAAACCTTATTTTATTTAACTTCACTTTATAAAATAATATTAAATAGTTAATTAAAATGAAAAATTTTCAGCATGAAGAACATCAGAAATTGTTCATCAAGGGAAAGAGAACCTGTATCATCAATCGAAGGCTACAATTGTAGAACCACAAAGTTTTCCCAACTTTGAAGGCATCATTTTTTTAGCTGCACCCTATGCTCAATAAATCCATGTTCTTATAGTGATATATCTTATATATAATTCAAACATACATTCTTATTATTAAACCATTTTTACATTTGTAATGTTCTTCAACTAATATACAGTATATATATATTAATTGTGATACTACTATTTGTCATTTTGCAGAGTTTTTTCTTTCTTTCCACTTTTTGGTTTAATAATATATAAACCAAAAAGTGGAATGAAAAAAAAACTCTGCAAAATGACAAATAGTAGTATCATATTTATTTAATTAATTAATTAGTCAACTAACTACGTGTGTTTTAATATTTGGTTATTTTTCTACTTGTTTTGTAACTGATAAGCTGCCCAGAGTCACTTAATTAATGGACAATTAATTAATTAATTAATTAATTAATTATTTTTATGCTCCATCTTCCTTATAAAGTGACTCTGGGCAGTTTATCAGTTACAAAACAAGTAGAAAAATAATCAAATATTAAAACATTAAAATGACACACGTTAAGATTTTAAAACCATATTGAAACCAAATCTAAGAGACGGATAGGATCAGGATTAGATCTTCTTACCCCTTCTTACATGCAATATAATAAAGTTAGAATTCATAAAGCTGCTTCCAATACCAGTCAGTCAATTTTAGTCAGTCTGACTTAAATTGCTATAGTTTATTTGCAATGGGAATATTAATATAAAACCATGTATTTGGCTTACTAGACATAACAAAATGTAATGTGGATCTTTGATATTGGGCATGCCAAGAGTCTAGTGTAGGACCAATGAATGTGATTTGCAATCAATTAGAGAATAGATTTTGAAATATTAGCTGTTTCCCTTAAGCAATTTTCTTCTTATTTCCTTGGATGTCATTCTGTTGCTCAACAGTCAAACTAATGTATAGATCAGTGGTGGGTTGCTCCTGGTTCTGTCCAGTTTTATAGAACTGGTAGTAAAACCGGCTGGAGTTTCTGCCCACCCGCCCCAACGTCATCAACGGTGATCCGCGCACTCCCTACTGAGAACCGGTAGTAAAGGTAAGTAGAACCCACCCCTGGTATAGATCCCTTTCCTGCTTTCAATCAGTTGACTATAGTTATTTTTTCAAAGATTGAATTTAAATTACAATATTTGAGCTTTTAATAGCTGGTGCTGTAAAAAATCAAAACCAAACATAAGAACTATAAAGTGTCTGTCTGTCTGTCTGTCTGTCTGTCTGTCTGTCTATCTATCTATCTATCTTTTTGTCTGTCTGTCTGTCTGTCTGTCTATCTGTCTGACTATCTATCGAAAACATACCTTCACACCTTGGAAGAGGATGGTTCCAGTTACGACTAATTCCATGAAGGCAAGTAAGGGCTGAATTTCCAATTAAAGTGTATCCAAGAAAACACTCAAATGAAACAGTCTGTCCTACAGTAAAATCAGTTCCAATAACAAATCCATTTCGGAAGGGACGTGGATCAGGACAACTTTGCAATTGATATGCTGGGGAAAAATATATATAAATATGTTGGTGTACCACACACATGAAAGGTATTTCTTGACAAATACACACACACAAATCTGTGTGCTTCTCTTTCTAACATATGTACACAATACTCATATAACCATAAGATAAAGGTTCCCCTCACAGATATGTGCTAGTCATTCCCGACTCTAGGGGGCGGTGCTCATCTCCGTTTCAAAGCCAAAAAGCCAGCACTGACTGAAGACGTCACCACGGTCATGTGGCTGGCATGACTAAATGCCAAAGGCACACAGAACATTGTTACCTTCCTACGAAAATTAATCTCTATTTTTCTACTTGCATTTTTATATGCTTTTGAACTGCTAGATAGGCAGAAGCTGGGACAAGTAACAGGAGCTCACCCAATTACGCAGCACTAGGAATTCAAACCGCTGAACTGCCAAACTTTCGATCGACAGCGTCTTAGCCACTGAGCCACCGTTTCCCTTCCATGATGTCATGGAATTGAAGACATCTTACTCATCTAAGTTTTCAGTTCTGGCTTCGCATTACTGCAATACACTTGATATCTAATAAACTATACCTTTCTCAACAAATGGAACCAAAGATCAGTTTTATTAAAAGGTGTAAATTGTGGCAAGTCTGGTAATAATGATAAATCCCCCTTGGCACACAACATCTATGCACTGTTTGAAAATCTGTTTGGGCTTACATATTAATAGTGAATTGAATTCAATGGGAGGCACACCACATGACAACTTATTTATAAGACCAATTTTATTTAAACTCACATACTGAAATCATCCATTTTCATAATATCTTATGAGAACTGCCAACTTGGAAGAAAACTGGTCAGGAAAAAGAAACCAGGTTTCATAGAAACTGTTCTTTTCAATGGGGAAGTTTTTGTTCGACTACCATATTTTTCGCAGTATAAAACACACCTTTTTCCCCCTAAAAGGGGGTGAAAATTTAGGTGCGTCTTATACACCAAATGTAGCCCCGCCCACTCACTGGCCCCGACTCTCAGCTGTTTTGCTCTCAGCTATTTCGCACAGGGCTCTGCTGCTTGCTGCAAGGAGATAAATTGCTGGAGCAGATTTTTTTTCCCCTTGTGCTAATCAAGCTATGCTGAAAACAAAAATGAAAGTAAAGCAGGCTGTTTGCTGATTACTGCAATGAGGCAAAATTGCTCAAAGGCAGAGGCAGAGGCAGATTTCTTTTCCTCACCAAAAAAGGTAGGTGCGTCTTATACCCTAGTGCATCTTATACTTCGAAAAATACGGTACTTTAACTGTACCATTGCGTGTGTGTGTGTGTGTGTGTGTGTTTGTGTGTGTGTGATTATATGCTCCCAAAAGTAAATAGTGGATCTAATTATCACGAGAAATAATTAGTAAGTAACATTGTAGATCATTTCAAACACAAACGAGACTGCAATCTGTTGGTAATGCTATAATTTGGGATAATGGACTTAATGGTCTATTTTATTCCACTTTATTTTATCCTATGATTTCCTTGAAATGAAATCACTATGAACCAAAAACTAAAATAAGCCGTTCTTTATATTTCTATAGTTTTTCACTGTTTTTAACAATGTGCTTTGCATTGTAACATTATTAACATTTATAACAACAACAAAAAAAAAGGTTATAGGTCGTCACATACCTTGATACATAATATGAAATCCTTGTTTGTTCTGAGAATAATCGCTGTGAAAATATAAGCTGGTTTCATGCGTTGTACTGAAAAGGGAAGAAGGGAGCTGAGTTCCGCTGAGTCTACCAATTGCGGTGCTAACATCAGGTGATCCACTTCTAACTTCCAGGTAATCATGGATTGTCTCCGTTGAAAAGTTTACAAATTGCAAGTGCACACCTGAAAATATTGTTTGTTTGTTTTTTTAAAAAAAATCAACAGGATAAAATCCAACATTGTAATATTAATACAGGCAGTCCTTGGCTTACAACTGTTCATTTAATGACTATTCAAAGTTACAATAGCACTGAAAAAGTGACTTATGACCGTTTTTCCCACTTACAACCACTGTGGAATTCCCACAGTCATCTGATCAGAATTCTGATGCTTAGCAACTGACTCATATTTATGACAGTTGCAGTGTTCCAGGGTCATGTGATCCCCTTTTGCGACCTTCAGACACTAGAAACCAGATTCTCTCAACAACAGCGTTACTACCATAACAATTGCAGTGATTCATGGAACAACTGTGGCAAGACAGGATGTAAAATGGAACAAAACTCACTTAACAAATGTCTCACCTAATAATAGAAATTTTGGGCTCACTCACTTATAGTTATGGTTGCAAGTTGAGGACTACCTATGGTATAATCCAGGAAGATACTCCACTATTAGACTAAACTACCAAAAAGAATATCTGTTTGTTTTCAATATATGAGACATTCAAATATTTGTAGCTCAGGGTTGAGCTGTGGGGACTTCGGCATGTACCAAACATAAATGCATTAAATTAAAACAGAACAAAACAAAAATCTTCTAATATGAAACAATGCCATAAGCAATGTTTTCTTTTCTTGGAGCTTTGTACCATCAGAAAAGCACTACTAACCAAATGTATCTGACTTTGAAAGTACACAACTTCTCCATACACTTTGCCACTGCCATTGCCACTGCCAACACCAGATGCCCATTGACTCATCCAACTTAGAATAACTCTTTCCATTCCAAGATCCAAGTTGTGTTCCCCCACCTCAAACTACACAAGGCAGCAGAGTAAAAATACCCTGACAACAGCTGAAGTGGCACACCAAAGTAGAGTGAAGAGCGTTGGTTCCATCTGAATGTCTATGGAGATTCTCAGTCATCCAGGTCATGGTTAGTCCCAAAGGTGTTTTTCCAAGAGGCAACTTGACTTTCTGGTTTTTCTTTGAAGAGGTTTTACTTCTCATCCAAGAAGTTTCTTGGATGAGAAGTGAAATGTCTTCAAAGAAAAACCAGAAAGTCCAGTTGCCTCTTGAAAAAGCACCCATAGGTATTCCACCTGAACTGAGCACAAAGCCATTCACTTTTCTCAGACCTTTTAAAATTCCACAATGCCTGATTTAGCAAGCATGCCTTAAAGTTTTTGCTGAAACTGATTGTGGAAAAAAAATCACTTTTCTGTCTCGGCTTCAGAGCTATCCAAGTCACTGTTTCTAAATGTTGGTTGCTTTGAGGTCATGATGGCGAACCTATGGCACGTGTGCCACAGGTGGCACACAGAGCCCTCTCAACGGGCACACCGGCCATCGCCCCAGCCCAGTTCCACTGTGCATGTGAGTGCACCTCCCGCTGTGCACCTCCTGCTGGCCAGCTGCTCTTTGGGTCTCTGCTGCGCATGCACGGGGCAGGGCCTTCCCCGATCTCTGCAGTTTCTCCCCCCAGCACGCCCTACCTTTCTCCCCCCACCACACCCTACCTTTCTCCTGCATTCCTGCTGCCTGTGCCTTCCCTGATCTCTGCAGGTTCCACCCTCCGCAGGTGTCACTCCATGGCAGAAATGGAGGAGAAAGCCTGGGCATGCGGGGGGGAGAAACTGCAGAGATTGGGAAAGGCAGGAATGGAGGAGAAAGGCTGAGCACGTGGGGGGGGGTGGGGGGACGGAGAGAAACTGCAAAGATTGCAAGTCCCCCCCCGCGCCCATTTTTGGGCCTGAAAAGCTTCCTACACAAACCTAGAAGCCAAAAAGGGGGCCGGGGCATATGCACAGGGAACACAAGCACTTGCATTGCATCTTGGGAATTGGGGCATGCGTGTGTGCATTTGTGCACGCACGAGTGCGCTTTGGGTACTCCGCACCAAAAAAGCTTAACCGTCACTTCTTTAAGGTGTGTAGACTTTCTGGCTGGGGAATTCTAGGCATTGAAGTCCACTCATTTTAAAGTAGCCAAAGTTGAAAAACAGATCTAAGTATATCCATTTGTCCATTGTGTGTCAAATAATAGTGGAGTACCATGTTTCCCCGAAAATAAGACCCTGTCTTATATTTGTTTGAACCCTGAAATAAGCGCTTGGCCTTATTGCCATGCGCTCAAAAGCCTGATTGGGCTTATTATCAGGGGATGTCTTATTCTGGGGAAAACATGGTATATATGCTATGGGTTAATCCAGTGGGGCTTTTCTAATGTTCTTATATTCAAAATATTCCACTTTCTGATACACCTGACTGTTATGGAAGATTGTTCTGAAACCCTATGAAGCTCTTTGAAATGAACACACAAAACATAAAACTGGATGCTCCAAACAATTTCAGCCTAAATTCATGTTCAACCATGCATAGTGAGAAGACCTAACTTGGTAAATAAAATATATTTGTTATGCCTAGTTTTAAATGAGGTTCATATTTAATAGGCCTTCACTTCTGCTAAATGGTAGTAAAGGGAATAAGACTTACCAAACCCAACAGGAAGCTTGATAGTCCATGTACAATCCAAACTACTGGGATAATTCCCAGGAAATCCTGGGCTAAGGATCACACCACTGAAGTCTGACATGGAACCACCACATTGCGCTACAAATGAAAGTGGGGGAAAAAAAGCTGATTTAAACCATGTTCTCTTTAACTGGCTGCGTAGAATTCAGCTTTTAGAATTCTGAGAGCTCTGGCTGGGAATTCTCAGAGTTGAAGTCCACACATTTCAAAATGGCCAAGTTTAAGAACACTATTTTAAAGAAATACACTGAAAAGAATGGGATTTTTTTTCTGTTAGGCAATTATGTACATTAACACAGTTTATTCAAGGGTCTGAAGACAGCAGCATCTACAGCTCCTTATTCTTTTGATCTAAATTTAGCCACGAGCTCTATCTATTCTGAGCAACTATCATGTAGGTAGAAAAGATTAAGGTAATGTAGGGAGTAGAAAATGAAATAGCGTAACAGGGAAAGGGGTTGAAATACTGAACAGAGCACTTCCTACTCTTTATTATGTCATAGACTCCCTTTGTATCAATGTATAAAGCTTGAGTGACCACAATGTTTTTATTTATCTTTGGAAAAAGCGTAACTATTTGGGCATTTTTTAAAAATACAATGTATTTTGTTCACATCATGGAACTCCCTCCATCCCTCCATCAAGACACCATACAACTCCCAAATAAACCTCTAATACATGCTTACTGTAGCTGTCCCATATCCTTTTTTTAAAAAAAGTTTATCTTTGAAAGATATACCTAAGCAAATCGGAATAGGATAATTCCATCTTCTCACTGGTCCAGGCATGCAGGTGATATGTGAATGTCCCTATAAAATGACAAAACATTTTAAAATTATCCAAGTAACAGTTCTGTGCTACCTTTTATTATGCACAACAAAAAATGGCATCATAATCTGCATCCTGAGATGTAAACCTGGGAGCCAAACTGTCTGGCGAGGTCTCATCAGTAGGACCAATTATGGTCTGGTTTGGCTGGAGCAGCATTAGCAAGTCATTGGCATAAAAACCTCCATTGGATGCCTTGCATGCTTCCAAATTCTGGCCCTGCTAGCTAGGGAGCTCATTGCATAGACAATGCTGCTTTACTGAACTTTAATATATATGCCAAACGGCAAAGAACAAAGGCCAACGATGGTGTAGAACTGATGGAATATGGCAAGTGTGGCATAGTCCATGGAGTATAACGGGTAATGTTTTCTTATCTATCATATGGACAACTGATTGGATGTTCTTCTCTGAATCATGTAAAATACGATTTTCACATTCCTAACTACATTTTCACTTAGGGATCTGGAAACAACAATCATGCAGTAATCATCATTAAAACAAATCAAAACCATACACAAACAGACATAGAACTAGTGATGATTTAAAAGCTCTAACAAGTAATATCAGAAGCTCCTACAAGTAATGTTTTGGTGAACATGTTGAATATGCTGATGCCTTTAACTTTGTGAGAAAGAGAAATGGTTTGAAATAGATGATAGATAGATAGAGAGATAGATAGATAGATAGATAGATAGATAGATAGATAGATAGATAGATAGATGATAGATAGAAGATAGATAGATAGATAGATAGATAGATAGATAGATAGATAGATAGACAGACCGACTGACAGACCAACCGACAGACATGGAAAAAAGAATATGGAAGAAAGAATATGGAAAAAACCAATAAATATAAACATACATATGTTTAGTAGATCCCTAATTTCTCTTCTTCCTGCACCTATAACCATTGTAGTCCTCCAAGTTTCCCCCCACCCCCTAAAATGCTACTGATATTTCCAAAGATTCATGAAGTGGGTGTTCCTTAAAACAACTGTGTCTATCAGTAAGGAACCCTCACATGTCTTGGGTCTAACACCATATTTTGAAGGAGCTATAGTAACTTCAGAAAACTCAATCTTTATCAATTTGTACATTTTTCCTTTTAAATAAAGGTTTTATTTTCAGCTAGATTACAGAAACAATAACATTTTATAATACATCTGAATTTGAAGGAAAAAAAAATCTACCTGGAGAGAATATCCCTGGTCACACTGGAAGGAAACGACATCTCCCACCATGTATCTATCTCCAATCTTAATTCCACTATTTGGGATCTGAGGTTCAGGGCAGGAGTCCAAACCTATAGCTGTGGAAAGTTAAAAAACTTAACAATGACAAAACAAATTTATCCTTTGTTATGCAGATTCTGACCTAAAAGCAGAACATTAAGAAAGTTCCCATACTGAGGGAAATTTGAATCAGTAACACAATAATAAAGAATTATTGAAAATTGTCTACCTTCTAGAAACTTCACAAGTCTTAAAAGTTTGACAAACCTTTCTCAGATTTAACAGAATACAAGCATATTGGGTTCCTGTCTCTTTCGGAGACTTTCAAAATCCATCAACAAAAGCCAAGTGCATGATACTGCCTTGGAAAAGGGAAAAGGGCTAAATGTAGAGCAATGGACAAAGAAGAAAACTAATTACTATCTGTACCTAAGTAGAATTGAAATATGAATCTTTAAATATTTTTTACAAATTAGGAGTTTCAACAAAAACTTGAGACTCCTTGAGAAAAAGCAGAATTATGATCTTCTAATAGAACAGTATGAAAATAAAGTGCAGGTAGTCCTTGATTTACGGCCCTTTGTATAACAACAGTGCAAAGTGACAACATCTTGAAAAAAAGTGATTTATGACCTGCACTCCCACTTACGACCATTGTATCACCCCCATGATCACAATTCAGGCACTTGTATTTCAACTGTACCTCCTAGAAAGTTCCTCTAGAAGGTACAGTTGGCCAAAGGTTGTTCACAGGATAAAAGGAAGGATAAATAAAACATCCTGGATTTTAAAAATGTGTTTCAAAAATCCATATATTACATGGCAAACCTTTCACTGAGCTATATAAACTATTATTATATACTCCTGTTCAAAGTCCTTTGCATGTAAGCTGAACAATACAAACATTTAAAATACAGTAAGCAAGGATGGAACATCAAGTATTAAATATGAAGCGGAACAAAAGAAAGCTTTTCTAAACTCAGAGTCAAATAAAACTCAGCAGCCAACAAGTAGCCGCAGAAGCTGAAAGCTTTTCAAAATAAATAGGTTTTACAACCTTTCCAAAAGGCTGGAAGGGAAAAACAGTTTCCCATGTCAACAGAAAGCTGGATTCAAAGCATTGGAGCAACTGTAGTCAAAGTCTGATACTTTGCTGTTGACAGCTCATCTCATATGAAGCTGAAAGAGATCTAAATGTTTTGCCATAACTGGGACTGAGGCTTAAACGGAAAGCTGGTCTCTTGAGGACCTCAATCTAAGACCACAACTAATGTCAGAAACAAAAGAGGAGCACTCTGAGACACAGAGATAGCTTATGTGTTGACATTCATTCTAAGCACGGATATTCTTGCCTTTAAAGACCCATCAAAAAATAAGTCAGTCCAATCATTAGGACCAGGAAAGGCATTTGTTCATCTTTCCAACACAGAAAGATGGATGGGCTTGTCCAGTTGGGAATAAGCTCCATATGTCATACAATCTTTTTTTTTCTCTAATCAGTGATATTAATTATATTGTTCAAGTATAGCATCGAATTTGTTTTTCAAACTGATGTTGACGATTCATATATAATTCATTGTTTAATAAACAGAGAGTGTGTATGCACGGTAAAGAATCCAGTTAATCTTGTTAGATTAATTTGTTAACTGTATAAATGTTTCTACACACACACACACACACACACACACACACAGAGAGAGAGAGAGAGAGAGAGAGAGAGAGAGTAAATGGAGGAAAGAAAAAATATGTTTGTTGTTTTATAGTTGTCCCCCTTCCCTCAAACCTATAGAACAAGATAACGGATTATTAGAATTAATTCTGGGGAAAAATGGATCATTTGAGTATAAATTAATGTAATTAATGAGCCATTAAATAAAGTAAAATAAAAATGGTTGGCCACAAAACACAGTCACATACTTTAGGGAACAAAGCAATGATTATCATCATTATATGTATCCCATTATCATTTAGCTTCCTGTTTAATTGTCTAAAGGTTCAGGTAGATCAGGGGTATCAATCTCAAAGCCCACGGGCTCGATGTGGTTCCTGAGGTGTTTAAATCTGGCTCACAAGGCCGGCCTGGAAATAGAAAAGAGGCACCAGCCCTTGGTGCCTCTGGCAGCCAAAATGGGGCATGGGGAGCTGCGTGCAGCTCCCCTGCACCCCATTTTGGCTGGCACAGTGCTGCAGGACGCTGTCCAGGCTGAAAACAGGGTGCAGGGCACACACTCCATTTTGGCCAGCAGGGTGCTGCAGAAGGCATCCATTCTGGCTTCCCCCCTTCTCCAGCCAGCCCGCGGAGAATTACAATGCTGATCCAGCCCTCTAAGACATCCAGTTTGATGCCTCTGAGGTAGATTCTAGCCTATGAAATTAATGGATAATTTTATAAAATGATTTCCCTACATTACCATAATACAGGTAGCCATCAACTTACAACCATTCATTTAGTGACTATTTGAAGTTACAAGGGCACCAAAAAAAAAGTGACATGACTGTTTTTCATACTTATGACTATTGGAGCATCCATACTGTAGTCTAAGTTGAGGACTACCTGTAGTTATCATTTATCTGCAATGGAGGATATGAAAATGAGAGATAAAGAAAATAAAAGATAAGTAGGTCTAACCACTATCTTAATTCTTCATCAAATCTGGGAGCATATAAATTGAGTGGTTGACAAAATCAGAAATGAGGAGGTGATAAGCCACCTGGGAAAGCAAATCATCAAAACCATTAGCAAAAGCAAAATTTAGAATATTTTGGACGTGGTGCGACACCTGGAAAAATATGTCATACTTCACTTACTCCTCCAGGGAAAGATTGAAGGCAAATGAGGTGCAGGCAGAAGAAGAACATCATGGATTCAAAATCTAAGGGACTCGTTAACTTAGCATCACTTTTGTGTGTGTGTGTTGAAAAAAACAGGATCGCAAACATGATCGCCAATGTCCGATGACGGATATGGCACAAGAAGAAAAAGATAGATTGAGCAATTTTACTAAGTTTTATCAGGAAAGACATTCATTCCTTGTTTAACTTTTCAAAAAACAACAACACCTATTTCTTGGTTCTAATAGCTCTGCTACTGAAAATCCTATTGTTTTATTGAGATCTTTTGCCTGGGGATTTAAATAAAGTCTGAAGACAAAGAAACTGCTAAAAAATGTTTGTCAGATGAAATACAGGACACCATTACAAATAATGGTAAAGCTATCCATCACTAATGGTAAAGCTATCTTCACCAAAAAAATGGAAATAAGAAGGGGAGACATGAACAAAAGAACTAAGAAGAGAAAGAAAAATGGAGTGGGTCACAAAAAATATAGAGAGGTCTATTATGGGTCATGAGTCTGCCCCATCTCTTATATAAAGAGTTGAATAATCCCCAAACACATACAAACTATCCTTCTTCCCCCCTAACATACAGAGCAAACTTTATCTAGTGTGACTTTTTGGAGACCGAGATAAGAGTTTTGAATCCCATTCTTTCACTTGACACTAGAAATTATGTTATCTATATCCTCTTCTTTTCATTTCACTTTCATCAACTGTGTGCAGTTTTGACAAAGAGATGAAGTGTGCAGAAATTATGAATTGTGGCTCGTCTACTTCCTAATATTGCCAGTTATTCCATGTCACTTAAATCATTGTTGAGTAAGTGAGTAGTTAACAGAGCTAGACAACTGCAAGATATATTCCATACAAAATGACTGAATCAAATATTGAGATCTATATATAATTGTGACAACTTCCTGATATTTCAAAGTACCATTCCAGCTTTCAAACAACCAATTACTTGAACATTAAAAAAAAAAAAAAAGCCAGCAAGGCAGTAAAATGTAAAATAAAAGAATAGGATTGCATGTCAATGGAGGAAGATGATTTGATAATACACCTTTTTCAGAATTCCTACTTTTAAAAAAAACTAAGAATTAAGAATATCTAGTTATATTACAAAATGGAACTGTGATTGAAGATTTTGGGGATTTTCATAGATCAGACAAATGGCTACAAAATGGAAGATGATGTGTCTGATTTTGTTTATACCTATCAGATACTCAGGCTCTTCGATGTATATGGAACAATGAGAAAATAGCAATAGCAATAGCACTTAGACTTATATACCATGTCATAGTGACAGCCCTCTCTAAGCGGTTTAGAGAGTCAGCATATTTCTCCCAACAATCTGGGTCCTCATTTTACCCATCTCGGAAGGATGGAAGGCTGAGTCAACCTGGAGCCAGTGAGATTTGAACTGCTGAACTGCAGCTAGCAGTCCTTTGAAGTAGCCTGCAGTACTGCAGTCTAACCACTGCGCCATCTCGGCTCTATAACATGCATTCTTGAGAAAAAGCCTTTTGCATTTACTCAGGCTTCTTCAGATAAATGATGATTGTTTTTATTATAGAGGGAAGGACTCAGATTTGGTTTCAAACATGCAAGTGACACTATAGGAACCAAGCAAGAGTTGATTAAGCTTATATTTGATGTTACAATTGAATGCTAGGAATGGATTCTGTAACAAAGTTATATTTTGACAAATAAACATTTAATGATAAGTAAGAAGCACATAAAAGATCTGAGATATGAAAAATAAATCTTAGGTGATTTATTGCTGTCCTGAATTTTCTTTGTTTCCCCTGCTTGTTGTCTTAGTCATTGTCCTCTCCCCAACAAGATTCAATAGTACAAAATATAAACCATGAGGCAGACAAATTTAACTAACCCCATGGATAACAAGTTGACTCATGGTCTCAGATGTAATTTAAGCCTTGCGTAAGATCTGGAACAATTTGCCTAAAAATATATCACCTTGGCCATTCAAAATTGGCAGCCTTTTCCCCCCTACTTCAAAGGATCAATAGAGACAAGTTAAGACAAATTCCCTTTTTATCCCAGAATGATTCATTTTTTCCTATCTGTTGCTGAAAGTGCTTGATGTTCCACATATATTTTTAATACTTACCTGTTTATTTTCCATTCCCCCACCCTTTCATTTTTGAATACTTCATTCAGATATCCTGAATGCTCAATCCTAATGAATACAGACTCAGGGATTCTTTGTAGGGAATAGGATCATTGTGGTGAAATATTTATCTTTTGTTATTCCCTTTCTTTCATGAATTTAATGGTTTATATGTACAAAACAATACGTACATAATTAAAGCCAGAATAATTGTATCAAAATTCACTACCTCATGAAATTATCATTCCCACTCTTTCAATAGAACCAACATTTAATTTCTTGAAGTGTAAATGTCTACATTTTCAAAGTCATTCAGGTCTATCTAATGGCAATATATATTGCAATTACATTACCTGTGTACTCTAAATGAAAGCCAGCAGCCGACACACTAATATCTGACTGAAAATTTAAGTACAAATTGTTGGATGTACTATTAAGAAGTGGAGGTATTGTGGTTCCTGGGGAGGAAAAAAGAAGTTTCCAGGTTATTAATTTGCAATTAATTCTGCTATTTCTTTCCACATTTCACAGTTTTATCTATAAATATAAGCAACGTCTCAGTTTACCATTTATATCCATTTCAAAAGAGTGCTTTTAATAGACAGTTTTTGTTCAGTTATAAAGTAACCATAGGATCCAGTCAATCACCTTGGTTCTTATTGACTGAGATTGGAAAGATTTCATTTCTTTTCAAGTTAAGCAAGGTTTAGAAAGCAACTTTGAAGTAGTAAATTAAAGAACTGAAAAGTATGAAGGCAAAAAGTGAAATTAAAGTACATTTAGTTTATATGAACACCAGTCACAATTCCTCTCTATATCATTATATCTTTCAAACTGTAATAGCTTCCACCGCACCGATGAGGATCTTATCAAGTCCATCTATCTATGTCTTTTTCAGTCTTCCCATCCTCTTGATACATTTACAGGTAGTCCTTGACTTACAACAGCTCATTTAGTGACTGTTCAAAGTTACAAAGGCACTGAAAAATGTGACTTATGACCGTTTTTCAGAGTTGTGAGCTTTGTAGCATCCCCATGATCATGTGATCAAAATTCAGCTGCTTGGCAACTGGTTCATATTTGTGTCTCCAGGTCATATGATCACCTTTTGTGACCTTCTGACAAAAAAAGTCAATGGAGAAACCAGATTCATTTAACAACTAACTTATCATGTAATTCACTTAACAACTGTGGCAGGAAATGTCGTAAAATGGGGCAAAACTCACTTAATAAATGTCTCACTTAACAACAGAAATTTTGGTCTCCCCTGTGATCGTAAATTGAGGACTACCTGTACTATTTTTTTCCTATGTTTGTTTGGCAATTCAATCCTTTGTAATGCAATCCTCATTCATTCTCTAACTGTGATCAAAACCTCAACTTGTTTCTTCCATATTGGCAATTTTATAAGCAACCTATTTTCATGTACATATGTACGTATGCATATGTGGAGTGGTGTGGTGTGGTGGCTTAGAGGTAGAGCTCTCGCCTCACAATCAGGAGGCTGTGAATTCGATCCTAGGTGGCGGCAGATATTTCTCTCTCTGGGCACAATGAAGAATAAATCTGTTGAACAAAACTCCACATTGGCAACAGGAATGGCCACATTGGCCGTTAAACGCTCTGCTAACTCCATTCAGTTGCCCAGACTCTACCCCGTAAGGGATTATGGGGTCCTTAAAAGATGATGATGATGTATGTATGTGTGTATGTATATATATATATATATATATATATATATATATATATATATATATATATATATATATATAGGTCTTTGGTTATTCGGGTCTTCTCCCACGTAAAATTGGAAGTGTCTTGGCGACGTTTCGACGAAGTCTCATTCGTCATCTTCAGGCTGGTGTTCTCGGCTTCGTGCTTCCAGGAGCAATGTGAGATCGCAGCTGTCTCTTCCTTTTAACTGCTAGTGGGGGTGTGAGCTGATTGGGTGGGAACTTGGCTGTGTTCTGATTGGGTGGAGGTGTGTTCTGATTGGTTAGGGGCTTGGCTGTGCTCTGATTGGATGGGGGGTTGGTTGTGCTCTGATTGGCTGGGGGTGTGTTCTGTTCGGGTGGGGGCTTGGTTGTGCTCAGCTTAGTCTGAGTTGCAGGGGGATTTGAGCTGGTGAGCTGCGTTGTTGTTGTTTGGCTTCGTGTTTGTGGCCGTGCGAGCTCTTCATGGTGGGTGTCAGTCTGCTTCATGTATGGATTGGAGGGGTTTAAAGTGGCTAATGATGCAGCTGCGGTCTGGCTTCTGGTCCTTGGTCGTGGCTCATTATCAGTGTGGGTTTGAGTCTGCTTTCTGCGTGGATGTGTGGTGGTGACATCCTGTGTGGCTCTCGTGAGTGTGGGTCTGGTGTCATTCGTCGTGTTAGGGACTCGTTTGTCAATAAGGGCGGGTTTCCAAATGGCTGGTAGGCGGGAGGTACCATCTCGTTTGTTCATGCTGTGTGGGCGTTTTTCTATCTTGATGGCTTCTCTGATTATTCTGTTGTTAAAGTGTTCAGTTTTGGCGATAGTTCTGGTCTTTTTAAAGTCAATATCATGTCCTGTGGCTTTAAGGTGTTGGATCAGGGAAGAAGTTGGTTCTTCTTTTCTGACTGAGTTCTTGTGTTCTTCTATGCGTGCACTTATTTGTCTGTTGGTTTGTCCGATGTATGTGGTGGGGCAGGCGGTGCATGGGATTTCATATACTCCTTGATTTTCTAACTCAATTTTGTCTTTGGGGTTCCTTAGGATGGTGGATATTTTTCGGTTTGTGCAGAATGTTGTCTTGATGTTGTGTTTGTGAAGGATTTTGCTTATTCTGTCTGTGGTGCCTTTTATGTATGGGAGGAGGGCTTTGCCGTTTTCTTGTTCTCTGTCTTGGATTTTAGTGGGGGTTACAATTAAAATATATAGCACCATGAGAAAGGTTAATTAGAAAAATTAATGTTTAAAATAAAAGTGACAGTAAGTTCTGATTAAGTCCGCAGTTTTGCTATTTATTCTAGCTCTCTGCTTGGTCCTCTAAATTAGCTACAATTTCAATTGTTCCTTGCAGCATTTTTCTGTAGTGTTAACGAAAAAATCAAATGGTACTGTATATGGCTTCCAGGCATAACTGCTGCTACCAACTGTGGTCATCATAAATAGGTACAGAAGTGGGTAGATGGACCAGTAAGTTTGGGATCTCTCCAGGCAATTTATTATTGTCCTCTAAATTGAGAATCCATTGTTATTGGTGAATACTTTGGTTGGCAATACTGAAACGTCTGGCACCAGTATTCCCTAGCAGTAAAAAAAGATAGTTAAAAGTAAAACAATTCAGAAGGAAGTATGTGATGACAAACATTTTTGCAGTGAAGGTTGAAAGCTGAATAAAACAATGATTCCATAAGGTAAAAAGGCCTTGGAGTATCAAAAACGTTCAAATTATAAGCACCTAAAAACTTTTGGAAAACATAGATAGCACATTTAAAAAAAAAATAAAAATTGGCATAGCACAGAGGTGTTTAAACTAGCTGAAGAAGTTGATAGCTTCAGCTGTTCGTAAGATCTATGGAAAAGTCACGGCCGATCTAGCATGCAAATTACTATTATTCTATTTTTCTTTTCTTTTCTTCTTCCACCTACATACAGAGTAAATAATGATGCTTAGGAGAAAAACAGGAAGAATCAAAAGCGGAGGAACTGCAAGGTCACGACTTAATTTGAAGAGAAAGCGAAAGAACAGTGGGATGATTAAATGACTCAAAGTTATATAAAAGCTTTGTGTTAAAAAAGTTGTTTGGTACCATATTTATTAAACCTTGGCTTTTTTATAATAACATTCAACTTCCATTCAGCTTATGTATCACAGCATCCTTAAGATCACTTTTTTAAAAAAGAAATCATTACTAATATAATTTAAACTTCCTTGCATTCAAAATATATTACATGAACGTCAGTCAGTATTGTGTTCATTTCCTGTAATATAGAGATTCTGTTGTGGCAGAATAAAATCAGTTTCAGTACTGTCAAAAATTTATGGTGGTACTAGATAATGAAGGTACCATGAATCAGTGGTCTCACATGTTCTGTAAAATGGTGCATTTCAACATCTTCATATATTACATGAATGTGATATAAGATATTTTATACTTGGCATTCATTCCTAGCACACAAGCTGATGTTTTGCCACAAAATAGAATATCAGACAATAAGTTATTATTTCCATTCACCTGAGTAGCTTCCAAGTCTCGGAGCATTGTTATCAGCACCATCATAAAAATCTAAAGAGTCCCAGTTATGCTCTGTTGCAAAACTTATCACTTGTACCTATTAAGGACAGAGACATAGGGCAAAATTACAAGACAATATGGAATTGTTCTACTTCATATTATATTGCCAGAAATGATTGAGTAGTGGAGGGTTCATTCAGGCTTATGTAGTTCGACTAAATATTGGATTTCAGCCAAATATATTTCTAAATATGACCTTATTCACAATAATGCTTGTAATCACTGAAACCTGCCTCTCTAATCCCCCTCCCACATACACTACTCAATGGCTGAAAACAGAGATGCTATAATTAGCTATGTATTGGTACACTGTATTTACTTCTCAGTTAGTGGGATCTGGGTAATAGCTTGTTTGGTTGCAAGTTAGACTCCACAATACAAGTGGTCTTTGATTAACAACTGATTGTGTTACAACAGTTTAAAGTTACAATGGTCACAGAATGGGTACTTCATGGCCCGTATAGCATTACCACTTCCAACAGTCATGTGATCATATGTCAGGTTCAAGCAGGGATTGGTCCACCCCAATCATACAGACAGAATGGGTATGCTCTGTTCCCCATTGGTCAAGGAATTCTGGCTGGCAGTATCTAGGAGAAGACCCTATATGTCATGGCTTCCACCCTTCAGAACATCATGCCCCTTGAAGTGAGATCCACAACAACCTTCTTGGCTTTCTTCAGGGGCCTAAAAACTGGGTGTGCTGATTGTTCTGGGGTCTCAATGGGGGTATTCAAAACTGGAGGTGGTTAGTGGATGAAAAAAGGAAACTCCATCTCTACCCTGTTCTATATTGATTTCTTCCTTAGCTATCTTTATTGATTTTAATGTTACTATTTAATGTTTCAATGTTTTGTGTTGTCATTTTAATCTTATTGTAAACCAACTAAAGTCTGTTTCAAATATTGCCTTCAGTTCTGGATATCATACTTTTAGAAGTATTCAGAGAAGTGGGAACAAGTTCTTTAAAGATAGGAAGATTAAGATTAAGAGTTAGAAATTAAATCATCTGAGAAGGAGGGATTGGTTATGCTTAGCCATGAGGAGATAAGTTTAAGATGGACTATGGCAATGTTCTTCAAATATCTGAAAAGTGAACTCACACAAGAAAGTCAAGGCTTGCTTTCTATCATTTCAGGAACAATGGGCTTAAGTTACAGACAGTCAGATTCTGAATAAATTTTAGAAAAATCTTCCTAACATCAGAAGAATTATGAAGATAATGATGGATTCCCATTCAATAGAAATCAAGGAGAATCTCAAGATTCATCATCTATCAAAGTTTCTTCATTCTGGTAGACAGAACTTCCCTTCTCTACATTCCAGTAGAGAGAAGTTCCCTGAGGATGGATTCCAGCACAAGTCTGAAAGCTCAGAAGACTAAATCTGACCTAGACTGACTTAGATTGGATCCTGCAAAGTTACTTCCATTTGTATTTCTTCATATGGCAGAGGGGTGGACTAATATTCCCTCTTGATTTTATAATTTTATTATTCATACGTTTTGAAATGTAGAATAATTAAATATTCTATAAACCAATGATCAACCAAAATACTAAATACAGTTATAGAGGAGAATGTTCCTCATCATTGTTATTGCATATTTCCTTTATTTCCATCATCAATAACACATGAAGTAGGAGATGACCAGGCTGAACTGAGAGAGGAATCAAATGTATCATTTTGTAGAAAGTGTAAGCTTGAAATAAATCTTTATACTCATTTGAACTGCCTGAATCTCCTGATTTCCCCAGCGCTTGACACATATGAAAGTTCAGTCTGGCCATTACTGTGTTCACATACCAATGCTCTTAAACTAAGGATGCCTGTTACAATTTGAATTTTAATAGAATTTGTTGATAATTAGATAAATGGCTTAAAATATTGCAGATACCACAATGTTTTCACATTGTCAGTTAATTAACTTCTCAAAACCAAAATTAAATATGGTTCAACAGTCTTTGCATGACTGTGATAAAAAAATACTCCCTTTATCCCTTTTTTAGTTGTTATCATAAGTGCAGTTAAGGCAAGGTTATAAATCTCTAATGCTGTTTGAACTCTTGGATGAAAAAAGAAATTGTAGCAAACCAGCTAATTCTTACTATGAGAGAATTCTGTGTGTATGTAATTGCTAATGCCTCAGATAATATAGTTTCCTAGAGAATCCATTGCATAATCAAATGAGAAAAAATAAGCTGCCTTAAAGCAATATTTACAAAGAGTCCATGTGACACAGGACCGTATGCTTTGACTACTAGTCATTCTGCACTACTGACTTTTCAAACAAAGTGATTTAATGAGTGATTTATGTCACTCATTAAAGAGCTGCACATTTATTTATTTATTTATTTATTTATTTATTTAGGCGCATTTCTGTGCTGCCCAACTCCCAAGGGACTCTGGGCTGCTTACAACAAAGAATAAAACAATGCGAACAATCCCATAAAAAATGTTAAAAAGAAAAACATTAAAACATTAAAAACTTTAAAAACGTTAAAACACATGCACTCCAATTGATTAACTGCTATAAATTAAGATCATTATTTATCTTCCCTATTTATTCAATATTAACACATTTCATACACTTTCTCATAACCATATTCCAAAGCTGTATCATATAGCATGTATTAATGTAGGTATGCATGCTTTGAAGACGTGCAGAGATTTGGATTTGATGGGCAAACTCCAAGTGAGGAATATATGTGTATGTAGCACCTAAATCAGTGAGGTTTCTTTCTATGTAATCACAGTTGCCCTCTGCAGCTGACACACAAACACACACATACATATACATATATGCATGTATGTCTATCTCATAGGCATTGCAAATGTCTCTGGGGCACAAAGATTATAAACTTGACATTGTCTTATCTGGCTTAAGTCATTACCATAATATCTATACAAACGAGAGTTAAATTTTGTGCCTATATCACAGATGGAGAACTTTGGCATGTCATATTTTCCATAAGCTCTCTACAAATCACTTTCTTATCCATTAAGCATACATATTACTCATAATAGAATAGGGAGATAGATAGAGATATTCTATCAAAAGGAATTAAATATCATTTTCCTGATAATGAGAAAAAATTCAAAATAATTCAGACGCAAAAGGATTAAATCGGGATTGAAAAATTGGAAGGAACTGCAAAAACATTCACAAGTGGAAAAAAGAACACAAAATAATATCTTTGTTTATGAGTTAAACAAAAGTAGACCTGCTTAATTTTTAAATCTCTTAATGGAAAATTCTGTTAACATTTGCACAGATTAAAAGCATCTGTATTTTTACCTGAATCCCAGCTCCCTCTGGCACTGTAATCTTCCACACACAATTCAGATTGTTGTCATATGGCTCAGGGTATCCCGGAGACAAAATTGTTCCTTTACGTTTGGTTAAAATACCTCCACAGGGCACTGGAAGCAGATACATTAACTATGGAAATGGTTCATGTATCAAAACAGAGATGCAATGTAATAAAAGCTTACATGACTACAAGCTTTAACAATCTGAGCAGTTTCACAATACAATTCTAGAATTCAAGACAGACCTGAGGAAAGAAATAGGAAGCAAATAAACTACTGAAGAAATAAAGCATTGACACAACAGACTCTCAGTTTCAAATATTGGAAACATATCAAATTGCTTCAAAAGCTGGATGTACTGTTGTAATTATTTATAGATAAATTACTTCATTATGCAGTTGTTATAGCTGAACAACTAGGCAAAAAAATGATAATTGAAAATTTAACCTAATATGATGATGCTTGGGTGTACTTATAATTTCTCCTATTTTTAAAAAAATACACCTATTCTTTTAAAAAAATAAAATTCAGGAGCAACTTTGAGAGCTTCTGGAGAGGATATCAAAGGAATGGGAGGTCTCTGCAGACAACCAGCCCATTCATATGTCTCATGCATAACCCACAGTGTCAGAGCTATACAGAATTTGTAGAATTTGTAGAGAACCACAGAAATTATTTTGGAAAAGGAAAGTGGCAGTTAGCAAAATGTGATTTAAGCCCAAGGAAAAAAAGAGGCTAGGAAGACTCCACCTCCAGACTTAACTCTTTTTGTCAGAAGAGGGAGGACTGGGAAATGCTGTCAGGCTTTTTAAGGGTGTAGGCCAGGTAAGGAAACATATTGCACTGAAATATTGGGGCTATTGATAGAGATCAAAGGAATAATGAAATCTTGCCCACATAGGTGTTTCCAGAATATATTCATTGCAAATGTCACATTCATTTTTCAAGGTCATCTCTGTGGTTCTCTACGACTCCATGTAGTCCTGAGACTTGAGGTTATGTTCCTTGGCACAGAAGATGTATAAAACATCTAAATGAGCAGCCAAGTAGGAAAGCTGGGCCATAAACCTTAGTCAGCAAAGAGTGAAGTTATTAAGATCTAGTTCTGTTACCATAAATATTTGTTTGGGTTATCTAGGCTGGGAAATTCTTGCTCTGGAGATAATATTGGGGAAGATCTTCCATTGCATCCTGAATTCCCTGCAAAAATGAAATGTGCAATAATACATAATAATTGAATGGGAATTGAGAGTGAGATCCTAGTGAACCCTTGAAAACTTTAGGAACAATCACCCAGAAATTGAACTTGGGAACACAGTTGTATAATGTGTTTTGTAGTTCATGCTATAAATGTGATGCTGAAGAACTGCTGTGTGATATTTAGGGCTTGAATTACATAAGTCTGAGGCCTTTAAATTTTATCAGTGATATTAATACAGCTAAATTACCCTTTGGACTTTTTCAAAACAATAATATCCATATATATTTCTTGCATACAACATAAATATGATTTGCATCCAGCACAGATATCTATCCCAGTGACAGTAATATTAGACCTAAATAGAAAGAATGCAGTTGGGTTTTGCATTGATATTTAATGCTAAATATGAATGATACTTTTGGTCAAGCCACTAGACATTCTAATATAATCACATTAAGCTGTCATCTAAATACAGACATTCTGTTAGAGTTTTAATAGCTTGAAGAAATGATTGATGAGAAGTTTTATCAGCACTATTAGTAGCCAATATATCATTCTGGCAGAAGAGCATTATTAAGTCCTGTGGCTCATTTCATTAGATACAAATATGAGAACTTGAAGAATATTTAGAAGAAGGAAACTTATCTGAGTAATGAATACAGGAGTTACATTTTGTAGTGCACATAACTGATAAAATCTGTCAAGGACTACATGAATAAACTAAAGGTCAGTGTCACTTAAACAGTTTAAATAATTACTGGTAAAAGCAAGAGCAGACACAATGACTGATAATTGATATCTGTAAGGAAACACTGAGGTATTTGCCAGCAAGCTGTGGCCATGCGTAGCATTTCAATTACTAAATTCATTGTCTAACCGCATGCTGATGTTAGAAGAGCAGAGCACATATATGAATAGTATTTTGGGCTTGTACAACTACCACAATAAAGTAATTTTTAATATTTAATTCATTCTGTGAAGAAGCTTCTCTATAACAACAGTTACTCTGACTGTGGTAAACGCGGTAAAACAAGTAAAGGACACACATTAGACCTCTGCTCCATCAGTTGCATTGATTACCAGTTTGCTTCTACCAATTTAAGGGTTAGGGTTAGAGTCCTACATGGAATGGGGCCAGATTATCTGAGAGACCACAATCTCTCTGATTATAGCTATTTGTCCCAGCAGGTCCAGCAGGAAAATTAGGTGGTGAGTCTCATCTGCTAAGGAATTCCAATTAATAGGGCTTAGGAGCCTAAACTTCCATGGCATCCACTCTTTGGAACATCATCCTTTCCACTGGTGGGTTTCAAATGTTTTTACTACCGGTTCTGTGGATGTGTCTTGGTGGGTGTGGCAGGGGAAGGATACTGTAAAATCTTCATTCCCTCCCCAATCCAGGGGAAGGTTACTGCAAAATCCCCATTTCCTCCTGATCAGCTGAGACTTGGGAGGGAGAGAATAGATGGGGGCGGGGCCAGTCAGAAATTTTACCACCAGTTCTCCGAACTACTCAAAATTTCTGCTACCAGTTCTCCAGAACTGGTCAAAACCTGCTGAAACCCACCTCTGATCCTTTCTGAGATGAAGTTAGCCCCAATCTTTGTGATCTTCCAGAAATCACTTAAAACATATTTTTTTTTCAATAGATCTGGGAATCTTCTGGCAACAGAGACCCCGGATGATGGCTACATCATGTATAACATTTTCATGCATTCCCTTTAATGATCTGCAAACCTGCCTACACAGTAGCTTTAGACAAAATAGTGTCCCAGTGCAATCTATGAGCTATACCCCCCCCAGTGATACATAACCATATCCCAGAAGGTTAGACAAGAACCTCTATTCCTGAATCCTAGATCTACCAATTACTCAATAACAAGATGTTTGATCTAATCATCTTCCACTGCATCGCTTAACTTGCAGTGCTTATGGAAAGCATAATCTTTGTGATTCCGATGCAACTGTCAACGAAGATGGATGAGTGTAGTTCCTAAAATATAGCCCAAATTCCTACTTAGGAGTAATTCAATAATTTCACTTCTCATACTGTTGCTGCTACAATGTCCTCATTTTTGGAGTCTGTCTTGGTTAGGGAAAAAAGGCCCACTGCCTTTTTGTCCAATATACTAAGCATTGGGACTAGACTAATATTTCTGAAACTTAGCAATTTTAAGATGCATGGACCTCGCGAACTCCCTGAATTCTACAGCAAGCATGCTGATTGGGGAATTCTGGAGCTTGAAGTCCACACATCTTCAAATCACCAAGATGAGAAACATAACACTAGACAATGATTTAAAAACAGGAATGAGCAAATTCTGGAGATATCATCTTTGAAGGAATATAATGATTAAATACATCATTATATACTGAGTCTGGAAACCTTTCAAATTAGCCAGTAGGATTTGTCTATATTAACGCAAGCATGTAGTTTCAAAATCTAGGGAAAAAAATATTTTCACAATGTTCTAATCACACTTCAATAGTGTGCTTCTTAAAACTTTTTACTGAAACAGATTCGACATGTTTACTGTCATTATATTTTTGCTGTATGCCATGCAAAGTTACTTTTTCTGAAATGGGTGACCATATAAAATAAAATAAATAAGATAGAGACAAATATATGTGCTGTTCCAACATGCCCCGCTCCCCAATATGTTACTGTTGTATTTTTTTTTTTTTACTAGTCTATTTTAATCAGTTGACCAGTTTTATTGGTTTATTTTAGTCAGTTTAATCAGTTGAGCTGCTGTGTATTCTGCTTAGGTTCAAGTGCAATTGAAGAAGCATATAAATAAATAAGCAAAATAAATAAACAAACAAACAAAATGCAGATATGTGGCTGTTCATGGATGAAACAGGTTCTTCACCAACCTGAAGAACATGCTGGTTCCTTACAATTTTGAGGGGTGTGCCTTTCCTCTTAGTTATGGTAAAAGCAGGAGAACATGATGTTACAATGCTATAGGTTTTATAATAGGTTCAAATGAACAGGTCATTTTATCTTGAAGTATATAGATAGTAGAATAAATCCTACATTTCATACTGTAAAAAATAATAGACCCTGTAAATAATTGAATTTTGGCTACTTACCAACACATGTAGGAAGGGTATCGTTCCACTGTGCCAATGCATTGGGCACCGTGTCACATCTAATTGCTATTGACCCATAGAGTATGTAGCCTGGATTACACTCAAAAAGAACCAACGAACCAACTGCAAATTCATTTCCAATCCTTTTTCCAAATCGTGGTTCAGGCACCGAACTGCACTGCGTTGAACTTGTTCTTGGAACCGCTAGAAACACATTAGAGATAATGCATACTGCTTCATGGCAGAAAATGAGATAATTCCTAAATTTCAAATAAGAGGCTCAAATGTCTAGAAATGCAACAAAAACTTCCATTCCCATTATATAACAGAACAATCGTATCAAGCTTTTCGCAAAATAATATGAAATGTACTGCTTCATTGAATTAATATACAAAGCGAAATTCTTATTTCTGTGACGGGTAGATATTTAAATTGATTAGCTACATTTTTATGAATGTCTGCTCTAGTTGTCATATTAATATTCAGATTTATAAAGGCTAAATTATAGCAGCAAATGTTGACATGCAATTATTTTTAAAGTGTCTGATCCATTTACAAAAAGAGAAACAATGGAAAGCTGTACTCTTATATACACTGGATTACCCCTACTTTTTTCTTCATGGATAAGATTGCCTTGTAAATTCAAAGAACATGTTTTAATATTTAATAATAAAATTAGTTCTACTGCTCAATATACTATCACTGTCTATATTCAGATATAGAAATATGTACCTGAGCAAAAGGTTAGATTGAATATTAATAGATAAGATTATAACTGAAATAGCAAAAAGGTCTTGTCATCACTATTCCCCTTTAGATTTCAACCCTTTTTAAATTATGAAAGCATTGCAGAAAAATGCAAAAAAAGGGGAAGGGAAGGGAGAGAGGGAGGGAGGGAGGGGAAAGGAAGGGAAAGGAAGGAAGGAGAAAAGAAAGAGAGAGAGAGAGAGAAAGAAAGAAAGAAAGAAAGAAAGAAAGAAAGAAAGAAAGAAAGAAAGAAAGAAAGAAAGAAAGAAAGAAAGACGGAAGGGAAGGGAAGAGAGGGGAGGGATGGAGGGAGGAAGGGAGGGAGGAAGGAGAAAGAAAGTAACTTTTTTTGCAGCATTCCTACTAACTTGGCAGATTTTCTGGTTAAACACAAAAAGACTTTAGGTTAAACTTTGAGGTTCAGGTTAACGCATAAAAACTTCGGAGTAGATCTATGGGCTACTGCTTAAATATCTGCTGCAACATTCAATATAGTTTATTCTGTTTAGGACTCAATGCATTCCAGCAGTGACCTTTAGATTTTCTATCATTTATATATTGCTATATCTTCTTCAGAATTTTAATAATGAAAACATTCAAAATAATCAGACATAGTAATATAATAATAATAATAATAAGGTATTTTTTTTTTAAAAAAAAAACACCCCTGAAAGGTCAATAAAAGGTAGGAAATTAGCAAATCAAATTAATTGAAACATATTAGAGCATGGGTGTCAAAGTCGCACTATCACGTTGCCGTCATGTGACGTTTCGTGATATTTTTTCCCCTTTGGGGAGCTGGGGTGGGTGTGGCCTGCGCATGACACATCCGGCCCAAGGGCCGCCAGATTGTGTTAGAGGCATTTATGTCTCATACCTTGATAAACGAAGTGAAATCCTTTGGCTGTAACAGGTCCGACTGAAGTAAATCGTACAGTTATCTGGTTTCTTGAGCTCAGTGGAAGGGATTCTCCTACTCAAGAAAAAAAAACACTGCACCTCAGAAACAATTTTCTATCAAGAATCCTACAATATCATTTGCTGAATATTTCAAAGATTTTTATCCTCCTGTAAGTATCTTATATAAAATGAAGGGCTTTTTTCTCCCCCAATAACAGTCTATAAAAATTAATGGCCTTTGGTTATTATTTATTTGTCTACTATACTGTTTCAAAGCAAACAATTAAAGAGAGTGAAACGGGGAACTAGAAGCTACATGAAAATGCTGTTCATGAATCATGTTTTGTTTGGGATTTTACATTTATTTCTTGATCTGTAAGATCTATCAGTAGTAATGGGACAGACTATTTAGTAAGAATGGATATAACTTTATATTTTAAAGAAAAGGGTTCAAAAGAAACAATCTTTTGGGATTTGATTTAATGTTATTTTAATTTAAATTAGTGTTTTTCAATCTCAGTAACTTCATGATGTATGGACTTCATCTCCCAGAATTCCTCAGCCTGCACATTTACTGAGAAATTATGGAAACAGAAGTTCATATGTTTCAAAATTGCTGAGGTTGAGAAACATTGGACAATATTACTACTATCTCTATAGACGTTAATTTTGCAGAAGCCTGTAAATTCCAAATTTGAAGAAGCAGAATCTATACCAACTATATGAAATGAAGCTACCTCTAACTATGACAATTCTTTTAAAAAAAGGAAATAACCAATATTTCTTATTTTAAAAATCTTCCTAAGATTTATTATTAAAATTAAGAACCATCAGAAAAGGATCAATATCCATGTAAACAATGGAAACTGTTTTTTCTCTTATGGTGATTCCAAGGACAATGTTCTAAAATTTTATATTTCTTTAGAACTTTGTTTAAATTGATTTCCTAGGAGTGAGTTTCATTAAAAATAAACTTATGCTATTTAGTTACAATGATATATTGCAACTGCCTATTTTGGGGTTTGACCCCTAACAACTTCAGGAAAATGTTCAGAAGAAGCATAATTCCTTTTTAATATATTCTAAATAATCATCCCCTAATATTTCTGTATTATATTGTGGAGTACATCAACAGTACAAGCTCTACTTATATTATTTCAAGAGACAATTTGATATCAACTGTTCATAACAAAATATGAACCCTATAATCTGTCTCAGCAGAACTCTTTATACAGTCTCACCAATCTGTCCATAAAATTCATATTCATTTATGGCAGGGATTGTTTTGTGAGAAAAGATAATTCTGTAAAAATACTTCATGAAAAATAATCCAATCTTACCTATATTAAATATTTCTAGATCTCACTGAAATGATGGAAGAATTAAATTCTTCAAGAATTTCAAAACTACTAAATGTTGCTTGGGTCATATCAAATTTAACACATAAATGTGAGTATCCCAAGGAATACATCAAAACTATGCATGCTAAATTTATATACAGAGTAACAATAAATAAATAATATGCTGCTCCAGATGAAATATGTGAAATACATTGAATTCATCAGTGATTATTATGGTGTTTTGAAATATGTTTGCATGAAACATTATCAAATAAATGCTAGTAACATTTTAGGGTAATTTCTATATCGGTCTCTCTGTGAATGAAATAACTTTTCTATTTTATTTTATTTTTTAATTCCAATGGAATAGCTCTGGGAGAAGGAATGTGAAGATGATTTTTCCCCAGAGGAGCGCTTCAAGTAATAGCAATAGCAATAGCACGTAGACTTATATGCTGCTTTACAGTACTATACAGCCCTCTCAAAGCAGTTTACAGAGACAGCCTATTGCCCCCAACAATCTGGGTCCTCATTTTACCCACCTCGGAAGGATGGAAGGCTGAGTCAACCTTGAGCCTAGTGAAATTTGAACTGCCAAATTGCAGTCAGCTGACAGTCAGAAGTAGCCTGCAGTACTGCACTCTAACCACTGCACCACCACTGCTCAATAGAATATACTATAAGAGAATACATAGCAGATAACTCCACCCTGCTTCTTTCATGAAATATGAATGGCACTCTGAGAACAGCTATTAACTTTACCAAATATCAGTTTGCTTAGAGTTTTCATCAATACTGAGGGCAGATTGTGTCAGGCCAAAGCAACCAGATCCACACACAAAGAGTTCAAGCTTACTACTTGATTAAATTCTGCCTATAACACATGAGTTTCCCCAGACTGCTTTCCTTCGCTTGTGAAGAAAGAGATAAGGTTCCATGGAGAATGTTATTTAGAATATATTAAATGATTGGGGGACGGGTCAGTCCTAGTTCTCTTGTGGCTGCACAATGACTCAAGGCTAATTCCCCACTTCATCCCTCCTAGTTGCCTGGCTGATAGTTTCCCAACATCTTGGCACTGGCACAAAAGTGAAATCGGTCTGGATTGTGAAATTTAAAATAGAATGAATATGTAGTGGCAGGGAAGTCTTTTTTTATAACATTCAGATGAATTTCCATAATATATTTTCTTTGTGTAAATTGTTGTTAGTTGCGAAGTCATGTCCGACCCATTGCGACCCCATGGAAAATGTTCCTCCAGGTCTTCCTGACCTTTACCATCCTTTGGAGTCCATTTAAGCTCCCTCCTACTGCTTCAGTGATTCCATCCAGCCACCTCGTTCTCTGCCGTCCCCTTCTTCTTTTCCCCTCAATCTTTCCTAGCATTAGACTCTTCTTCAATGAGTCCTTCCTTCTCATTAAGTGGCCAAAGTATTTCAGTTTCATCTTCAGGATCTGACCTTCTAAAGAGCAGTCAGGGTTGATCTCCTCTAGGACTGACCGGTTTGATCGCCTTGCAGTCCAAGAGATTCGCAGGAGTCTTCTCCAGCACTATAGTTCAAAGGGCTCAATTCTTTGTCACTCAGCCTTTCTTATGACCCAACTTTCACAGCCATACATTGCAACTGGGAAAACCATAGCCTTGACTATACACACTTCTGTTGGCAGGGTGATGTCTCTGCTTTTTAGTATGCTGTCTAGATTTGCCATAGCATAGGAGCAAGCATCTTTTAATTTATTGGCTGCAGTCCCCATCTGCGGTGATCTTGGAGCCCAGGAAAATAAGATCTGTCACTACCTCCATTTCTTCCCCATCTATTTGTCAGGAATTGAGAGGACTGAATGCCATGAGCTACATATTTGTGTAAATAGTGGTGTCAATTCATGTCAACTATTTTTTAATTTAAACCTTTGTATGTCATAATCCTGTCATTAATATGCATGTAAATTATCATCACTGAGGTGTAAACTACATACGCTCTTTTCTGAATGTATAGCCTGTAGGCACAGCTCCAGTATTCTTTTAATTAACTACAGCTTTGAGGATATTGCTAGTAGAAGATGAGATCGATGATTGTTGAATTTATCTCAGGTTAGATGATGGAGGGAATACATTTATTTTCTTGCATGATGCAGTTCCAACAAGAACTGCATGTTATCTGTAATTAATTAAAAATAAGATGGAATTTGTCTCTGATTAATTATGTTAAAAATTATTACCTTTGATGGGAAAGTGGATTTTAGATTACAGAGAAGTGAAGTACTGTAATGTAACTATTTATTGTGCTGTAGCTCTTTTTAAATCTTAAAAAAAAAAAAAGAATATTAATGACTACTGCTCTTTTATTTGTTAGAATAGTTACAAAAACTTGTTTGAAGCCTGGAAAATAAAGAAAAACATTAGCAACTCACACTGGATGCCACCTTATTTCCCTAATTATTCCCAAATAATCATTTCCTCACTGTACAAAAATATAGATTTTCCCCCAACTTCTACAAAATAATTACTGATAATATAAGGCACGCATCACATTGTTTCTTCTTCTTTCAACTGATTCCCCATAATCCCATAACAGCGTCAATTTAATCTTTTAATTTATGCATTCTTGATTGTTCTTCAATGTTCAAAACCAATTATGCTCAGCAGAACTATCTAGCGTAAAAGTCACTTCAATATATAACATATTTAGGGCAGTTCTATTATAAGATACCTGAATGTGATCCTGATAGTGAAGATAATAAAGATGATTGCTGAGTTGGCCCATCATATACTTCAACCACATCATGGAGAGATGTCTGGAAAAATACAAACTGGCCAAAAACCACTAAAAAGTTTAGGGAAAAAAAGGAAAGGAAAGGTTGAATGAATACTGTATGTTTTTTTTTCAATTCCTGGCCACATATACACTAAAATTATACTGATGTATGAAGCCATAATAGAATAGGTACACATGCAGTCATTTTTTTTCAGTTCAATAGGATAAAAGAGGGTGAAAAGTAGTAAAATGAGGAATAAGATACAGATATATGTTGGAAGGAAAGATAATTAGGAAGCAACCTTTAGAAGCAACATGGCTATCATATGAAATTGTACAGAGGAAGATTTGGAACACCTCTTGTTCTAATTATGATTAATCAGATGTAAGCAAAGAAAAAGAAAAAAAATAAATTTGCCTAAAAAGAAAATTTATATCTTTTTCATTTGAATATCATAATATATAATTTTGATTACAATTTTGGAAGTTTAATTAATTTCAGTGTGATGATGATGATGATTGACTGCTTAATATTCCAAATGAACCTGATTAGAATGCATTAGGTTAAATAGATAAAAAGAAAAGCAGAACAAAAATATGTGAAACATGGAACAAGGTATAAGAAGTTTTGTATCAAATATATTTTACTCTTTATACTGTTTCCATCTTCCCTTAAAATATTAACAGAATCCACAATAGTCTGGGAATCCGTGTCTCCCCTAGATAATTGATGACCAAGCTGAAACTAAATTAATCAAGTAATAATAGAAAACAGGGGAAAAAAAATCCCTTTCTCAAAGTTCTTCAAACCCCAAAATAAGTTACCCAGACCTAATCCACACATCAAAGGGTAAGGTCTGCAAACACAGAGTTAATTAAATTATGTCTCCCAGAGGAACTGCATATTCACAAGAATAAACATACCTATACACACGCCCCTCAAATGTCACCCTAGAATCAGCATGTGACACCCCAGATAAGCTCCCCCTTTAAAAAATTGCTCCTGTACCCCATTTCTCTGCAGCCCGCCCCTAAATACCAACTGTTTTTGCTTTTAGGAATACATATTTCTTCTTTCCTCACAGCTGTCTGGATCTCATTTTTATTTAATCTTTCACAGACCCAGCTCAAATTGGAATCCCAAATTATTCTTCTGACAAAGATTAATTAAGAATTACTATAGGTTGAGATATAATGTTCCTACAATACAGAAATGCAATGGCAAAGGCTCTATGAAGGTGAAAAGTTTTAATTGTGGGAAACTAGGCTATAAGGAGAACAAAACTTCCTGAAGTTACTAAAGTTATCTAGTTTTCTAAAACTAACTTGGACGAAAAATCAATTAATGAAAGAAATATCTATTCTCTTTTCCAAAATGAAGAAAAAAAATATTCCCATTTTATTTTGTTTTGGTCAGATTCCATCTCATTTATTTGTTCCACTTCTGGGCATTGCAAAAGTTTTGGAGCAGATTCAGTGAATATCAAAGAGAATAATCAGAAAACTAGAAATTAAACTCTATGCAGAGATTCAAGGAACTAGAAACAAAGTAATAATATCACAACACTTTTCAAGAACAAGAAGGGATGCTATTTAAAAGAATCACAATTTGTTTTGCATTTGAGAGAATAAGATACCAAATAATGTATATACTGTATGTCACAGGAAAACAGATTCCAATTGAATTTTATAGGGAAAAAAAGTAGTTTGACAAAGGAATTTATTGCCCTTGGTATTAGTAAAGGTAAAGGTAAAAGTTCCCCTTGCACATATGTGCTAGTCATTCCCAACTCTAGGGGGCGGTGCTCATTTCCGTTTCAAAGTCAAAGAGCCAGCGCTGTCCAAAGATGTTGCCGTGGTCATGTGGCTGACATGACTAAACACCAAAGGCACACGGAACGCTGTTACCTTCCCACCAAAGGTGGTTCCTATTTTTCTACTTGCATTTTGTATGTGCTTTCGAACTGCTAGGTTGGCAGAAGCTGGGACAAGTAACAGGAGCTCACCCCGTTACACGACACTAGGGAACCACTGAACTGCCGACCTTTTGATTAACAAGTTCAGCATCTTAGCCACTGAACCACCATGTCCCCTACAGGATTGGTAAGGAGAAGCTAAATATTCATGTGGCAAGAATATTTTATATTAGGTTCCCGCCTTGAGCAATGGTTGGACCCAGTTGCAAAAATGGTATCTTGCAACTTGTTGACTTGAATGGTAGGCTAGTTATATCAAATTTGGGGCAAAGAGTTATGCTATCTTAGTACTTTTTCCCCCTGCTGCTTTCCAAACGAGAACGATTATACTACTACTGAGATACCAATTTTGGAATAATGCAGTCCTAGATATAACACCTTCAGCATGGTAACTATATATAATGTATTCACCAATGAAAGTCATAGGACACACAAAAATCCCTATAGTCATACTGCCAACTCTGTTGGAAAAATGCAGGCTTCAAATGGGTCAAGGAATTTAACACTTTGCTAGGGAAAAACTCTTTTTACAAAAGAAGGTACAGAAGGAACATAATTCATTCTGACTCTCTCATCAGTCAACCAAAGTTCTCTGCTCATTGAGAGTAGACTAAGATTCAATCACCCTGCCATATTTTCTGTTTTGCTCTCCTCTCCTCAGCTTTGGAGTTTGCACCTTCTGCCTTGAACACTGATGTAGAGGGAGGAAAAAAAAAATCAGAAACGGTATTAGATTTGTCCAGGCAAGGTCAGAATGCTGTCAGAAGGGGGAAACTGAGTTTAACTGATGTACATGGAATGTTATCTCAAAAGCAACAGAAGTGCATCTTTAAGCAGATTAACAAAAAGGCTAGTTGGTTATGTGGGCCTGCATCTGCAGGAATGCACATAGATAATACACCAAAATCCAAACTCCTTCAAATAGTCTACAGCATTTTTACCTACTATGTTTTTACAATGGACAATTTTAATGTTTTTCAACATTTTTATGTTGTAAGGTGCCCAGAGTTGTTAGATACAACATGGGTGGTAAATACTTTATAAATAAACAAATAATTTTCAATTGTATCACTTTTAAATAACTTCATTCTGGTTACAACTTATCAGTTGTAACCAGAATGAATGAATGAATCAATGAATGAATTTAATGTGATAATTTTCAAGTATTCCAATAGTTCCAAATACAAAATGATTCATAGGATAAAGCTTCTAACATTTATTTATTGTTTTACTCTTACCTTAAAAACTTTAAACTTTCAGAACTTAGGAATTCATGACAAACTTTTTGAAAGAGTAGGTTATCTGTTTCTGGAGAATTTTCTACCTCCAAAATGATACATAACTCACAGAATAGACATCTGTGAATTCTCTTAATTCATAGCTACATGTTCAGATATATAAATATAGTATAAGTAAGTACATTATATTGTAAAAAACAAAGAATAGATTTTCACAATATAACCTGTTAATTGCTGTAAGCTTTCATGAAACATTTATTAAATGCAACTGTCCTTATACTAAAGCTATATCCTTGAAATATATTGATTTATTTAAATTTCAAATGTTCAAATTTCACAAAGTTGTTAAAAGGAATTAATATAAATGTAGAATTTAACTGAACGTTCTGGATACCAATCTGAAACTCACTATCACTGGAAAATCCTGAGTATGAAGAATGACATACAAAACTCAGGAACAAATATTTAAAGAAACAAATAAAAAACCCTCTAGAGAGTCATTGAGGCCACTTGGAGGTTTATCTGTGGCCCCAGGGTCACTTGAATAGTACAAATGGGTGTGGAGCCTTCTTGGAACTGTTGAAAGGTCTGTGTTGTAGACTGGAGATAAATGATAGATGACTGAAAATCTCCACACCAATTGCTTTATAAGGAGGAGGAGGAGGAGGAGGAGGAGGAGGAGGAGGAGGAGGAGGAGGAGGAGGAGGAATAGAAGAAGAGGAGGAAGAGAAGGAGGAGGAGAAGAAGAGGAAGAGGAGGAGGAGGAAGAAATGTAGATAAATTAAACAAAGTTGTAATAATCACTTAATACAAGGTGATCTAATTTAAATCAACAAAACCACATGGGGTGAAAATCATTACAGAAATCTAGTGAACTTTAAAACTGGCAAAGAGGAATCAACCCAGAACCCAGCTACAAAAAATGAATAAATATAAAAGCAAATAATTCATGAAAGACTTATGGATGTAGAGGAAGAAAAAAATATCTTGCTCTTTTTTTTTTCTCCAAAAGATGGATGGTTTCAATGAAATTGGAAAATACTTACAAAGTATTTTAGAATCAAAATAAAACTTTGGAAACTTTAACATCTGAGAGAGAATTTCATTCCTTGGTATTAGTCTTGATAGATGTAATTTATTTTGTGTTTATACTGAAATAGTCCTCAATCTTCACCTGGAAAATGTTGTTATCCCCTTCATCTAGTCTAAATGATCCTCATTACTGTATCATATATCATAGTGTATAATACAGTAACCCAAAAAGAAACTATAAAACAATATAGTAAAAACAGGCAAGAAACAATTTATACACTATCAATTTTCCGGCATGGACATTTCTTCCATTTTATGGGAAGTAGCAAAAATGACTGATTTTGATTCTTAGACAATTGATCTTTAGTTTTTCTATAATCTGGATAATTATAGAAACAATTATTTCTTTGTATGACATAGTTCTGGATGTAAGTTTGTTTTAATAATCTCAAACGGTTCTGGTTAATATCCCTCAATAAACCTGAAAGAATATAAAGGCTATGTCACATTCTTTCATCCATCCTTGTTGCTGGTTATCCTTTGAATACCAAACGTATTTCAAGGTTCCAATCTCCACAAACATGGATTGTACTGACCCTGATAGATTTGCTTGTTCTACAGCAACACCATTACTTTAGAACAGATCTATTTTCTTCCGAAAATAAGTGTGTGCAGTAGAACAGCCAATGAAGGATTTATTTATTTTTTTGGAGAGGTGTGGGAAAAAAAATCACCTACCTGATATCCCCAATGCCCATGAATTATTTATATATCGAAAAAAGGAAGAATTATATTTTCTTTCACTTTTCACCAAAATTACTGTAACTTTGACTTATTTCTGTTAATTATGTTGGGTTGTTTGTACATCACACCTATACCTGTAGTCCTCATTTACTGGCCACTAATTCAGTGAACCATTGAAAGTTGCAATGGCATTGAACAATGGTACTTATGACCAGTGCTCAAAGCACTGGTGAAATCCAATTTTTTTTACTACCGGTTCTGTGGGCGTGGCTTGGTGGGTGTGGCATGGCTTGGTGGGCGTGGCTTGGTGAGCGTGGCAGGGGAAGAATACAGCAAAATCCCCATTTCCTCCCTACTCTGGGGCCAGCCAGAGGTGGTATTTGCCGCTTCTCTGAACTACTCAAAATTTCCGCTACCGGTTCTCCAGAACCTGTCAGAACCTGCTGGATTTCACCCCTGGCTCAAAGTCAAGCTATCACACCATCCCTGTGATCACATGATCATGACTCAGCTGCTTTCCAATTGGCTCACACTTATACTTCACCAGTCATTGGGGAACAGGCAGGAAACGTTGGAAGTAGTTATTGTAACTCCCCCAAACTTCCTGTGTTTGTGCCCCAACCCACTCCCAGCCTTTATGCACTTGCTCCATATCATGTCATCCATCTTCTAGCCTTCCTATGCTCATGCTGCACTATAGCATTCATCCCTGATCTACCTGCATACCACCATGTCATACCATTCACTCAGGCACTATTTCTCTGCTCATACCACACTGCACCATCCACCACTGAGCCTTCTTTTGCTTGTACCAGTGGTGGGTTTCTCCCGGTTTAGCCCGGTTTGGCTGAGCCGGTAGTGGTGATGATATGACATCACCGAACTAGTTCTCTTTGTTCGGGAGCTGGGCCCTCCTGCCCCCACCACATTATTCTTACCTTTTATTTGGCCCCGCCCCCAATCTATTTGCTGCCTCCCGAGTCCCAGCTGATCTGCTAGATGAAAAAAAAAACTGTTTAAGCTCTTGCTGCAGGCCTTCAAAGGGCCGCCCTACAGCTGATCAGTATTAAAAGACAGTGTGGTGGTAGACCGGTGCTCCAAAAACAAATTGATAGACCGGTACAGCTCTGCAAGCAGTTAAAAGTCTGGTAGACCAGTATCTCTGCTAAATCCTAAATAATTGTCACATGACCATCAAACTACGCCCACAAAATAAGCCACGCCCACAGAACTGGTAGTGAAATAATTTAGAACCCACCCCTGGCTTGTACTCTGCCATGCTACGTATTTCCTGGCCTTCCTGTGCAAATATACCTTGGACTATCCATCCAAGGGCTGCCCCCTCTTTCCTGGAGCATACCGCCCCCATAGATGTGGCACCCCTGCTTTGCTTACTTGATACTCCTGCTACTTCCACTGTCAGACCTGGAAGCCATCTTTTACATTTGGGCCTTCAGGCCTGCCACATTTACTGCTGTGGGAAATTGGGAGGGGGAATTGTATGGAGCATGGGTGATATGTAGTCATAATAACATTCCTTTCTATGAAAGTCAAGGCTGTCTTGCCCTGCACCGGGAGGCTTCAGGGTTGCCACAAGGAAGAAGAAGGGACAGGAAGTGGGGAAATAGCTAGCTGGGGTTTTCCTGTGGGAACCATGGACATTCCAAGAGGTGGCTGGGGAGAGGAGGAGTGGAGTAACCAAGCAACCAGCCAGCACCTCTACTGGACAATATTGACTGATGACTTGGGGGAAAGAGGAAACATTCACATTTTAGTAAGGTGAAAACCACGGGAACTTTCAGAGTTGATTTTCACCAGATATGGTGTTGCCAGCCAACATAACTTGGCCGATGGCACCCTGAGGAGACCCTCTCTGTGGGAGAGGACTGGCCGGTGGGAGGCTATTGGTGGCAGAAGACGGTCTCGATGGTACCCGGGTCCTATGCCATGGAGCGCTTTAATGGTGGTAACCAACACCTTGAATCGCACCCGGAAGACCACTGGGAGCCAGTGCAGCTTGTGCAGGAGGGGTGTCACATGGGCACAACGAGTTGCGCCCATAACCACCCGCGTGGCCGCATTCTGGACCAGTTGGAGCTTCCGAGTGCTCTTTAAGGGAAGCCCCATGTAGAAAGCATTACAATAGTCCAACCGGGAGGTAACAAGGGCATGAGTGACTGTGCGCAGGGCGTCCAGAAAGGGCTGCAACTGGCGAATCAGGCGAACCTGATAAAAGGCCCCCCGGCCACGGCCGTCATATGCTCTTCTAAAGACAGCCGTGCGTCCAGGAGGACACCCAGATTGCAAGCCCTCTCTGTGGGGGGCAAAGATTCACCCCCAATAGTCAGCGATGGCACCTGCTGACTATATCGGGGTGCCGGAAGCCACAGCCACTCGGTCTTGGAGGGGTTGAGTCTGAGCCTGTTCCTCCCCAGACCCGCACGGCCTCCAGGCAGCGAGACATCACATCAAGGGCATCGTTGGGGTGGTCTGGGATGGAGATGTACAGCTGAGTATCATCAGCGTACAGATGACACTTCACCCCAAAACCACGGATGATCTCACCCAGCGGCTTCACATAAATGTTGAACAGGAGGGGCGAGAGGACCGACCCTTGCAGCACTCCCCATGAGAGACACCTCGAGGTTGACCTCTGCCCCCCTGCGTTCGGAGAGGAAGGAGGAAAACCACCACAAAACGGTGCCCCCTATTCTAACCCCCTCAACTGCTCAACTGCTGCAGCATGATACCATGGTCGATGGTATCAATAGCCGCTGAGAGGTCTAATGGGACTAGGACAGAGGAGCAACCCCTGTCCCGAGCCCTCCAGAGATCATCCACCAACACAACCAATGCCGTTTCTGTGCTGTACCCCTGTCTGAAGCCTGACTGGCACGGGTTTAGATAGATAGCTTCATCCAGGTGCTGGGGAAGTTGTTGTGCCACCACACTCTCAACAACCTTCGTCACAAAACGAAGGTTGGAGACTGGACGGTAGTTAGCTAATTCAGCCGGGTCCAGGGAAGGCTTCTTGAGGAGGGGCCTCACTACCACCTCTTTCAAGGTGGCAGGAAAGGCACCCTCACTCAGAGAAGCACCTATAATTCCCTGGAGCCAGCCTCATGTAACCTCCCGGGAGGCCAGTACCAACCAGGAGGGACATGGGTCCAATAAACATGTGGCGGCACTAATCTTACCCAGAACCCTGTCCACATCCTCGGAAGTCACAGGATCAAACTCCTCCCAGATAACATTCTCAAGACCTGCCCTCGGTTTCTCTCATGGACTCATCCAATCGGAGTCCAAGCCATCCCGAATCCAAGCGACTTTATCATGCAGGAATTGCACAAAATCCTCAGCTCAACCCTGCAAGGGATCTTCCCGCACTCCCCCCCCCGAAGAAGGGAGTGGGTCACCCTGAACAGGGCGGCTGGGCGGTTCTCTGCAGATGCGATAAGAGCGGAAAAATGGTTAGATTTTGCTGCTTTTATCACCGCTAGGTAGGTCTTGATATAAGACCTCACCTGTGTCCGGTCAGAATCGGATTGACTAGTCCTCCAAATGCTCTCTAGGCGTCTTTTCCGACGCTTCATCTCTCTCAGCTCCTCAGAGAACCAAGGAGCCAATTGAGATCGGCATCGGGTCAGAGGCCGCAAAGGCACGAGGCGGTCCAAAGCTCCAGCGGCCGCCCTTTCCCAGGTGGCCACCAGCTCTTCAGTCGAGTCGTGTGTTAGAGTCTCAGGAAACGGCCCAAGCTCCATCAGGAACCTTTCGGGGTCCATCAGGTGCCTGGGACGGAACCATCTGGTCGGTTCCGTCTCCCTGCGGCAGGGGAAGGCGGTAGGAAAGTCTAAGTGGAGGAGCGAATGATCTGTCCATGACAAGAGTTTGATATCTAGGTCCCCTCTACCAAGACCACTGACCAGAGATAAAAATCAAGTCCAGAGGGTGTCCCCCCATATGAGTGGGGCCTTGAACTAACTGGGTCAGGTCCATGGCCGTCATGGAAGCCATGAACTCCCGAGCCACCTCTGACGCTTCACCCGCAGATGGAATAAATAATTTTGCTTACATAAATTCTGAAAAGGTTGTTGAATAGCAACAGAAAAAAAAAGAAAGGAATTTTTTTTTCAAGATTCTTGTAAGAAATAAGTATGTAATTGAATTTATGAGGTAAAGTAAAGAAATGGTAAAAAATATAACATTTTGAAAACCCTATTTGTGAAAATAGCTTAAGTGAAAATAAGCTATTTTTACAAGTTGCAGGTGTTGAAAAATATATGTCCACATTTAGTGTAATATTTCAATATTGGGGTTTTTTTGGTCAAAGTTTATTTATTTTAAAATTAAATTTAAATTGAAGAGTAGTATGAGTTTTTTCTATAGATATTTATTTCTCTTTATACGTATATTAATCTTTTTTTCAGAAAGAAAAAAAAAACACATTTTGAAGATATAGCTATATAGCACTGAATATATACATGTATGTGTTTATGTGTATGCATTTCAACAAAAAGAATATAACTGTTGTGGTCTGCCAGTGGTCTGCAGAGCTGGCAGCAGAGTCGGACAATGAGGAGGTTGGGGAGGAGCATGGGCCAGTCCTGGAGTCTGGGGAAGGCTCGGATGAGAGCTCTGCGTCGGCAGAAGAGAAAGGGCCATCTGGGAGGTACGTGCTGCCACCGGAGTCTCCAGAGTCGGACCTCAGCGAAGCAGAGGAACATGGGGAGCATGTGCAGAGCTGCCAGAAGGCAAGAACAGTTAAAACAAAAGGGTTGACTTGGGAGTAGGGCTTGGAGATGATTGGCCCCTCCCATAAGACTTAAAAGAGGAGCAAAGGCCCATGGGCCTTTGCAGGAAGCAGCCTTGTTAATTCTGCTCAGTTTAAAGTCTGAAGTTCTGTTTGATTCTGGACTCCATGTGGCTTTGCCAATTAGGTCTTTGGCAGCATGTCAAGGGAGATAAAGATGGGTGATTATCAGCCTTATCCCGAAGGACTCTTTACAACTATTTGGGACTCATCTGTGAATGAACAGAATTCAAAGCTGTTGCAATAAAAGAAGTTTTTGGTACTACTCGTGTGTTTTACTCACTGAGACAGCCTAGGTCAGAACAATAACTCTATAAAAAGAATTGATAGACCATATAGAGCTATGGGAAGTAAGAATGCATAGATCACACTATAGATAACCACTATCACCCTCACATCATATAAATCGTTATATGATTAAAATTTTACCTAATTTTGCAATACAACACATGCAAAAGGTCATCCACAATGAAACATACAGTTTATACACTTTTGAATTACATATTTGTGATTCTGAATCAATTCTGCACTTGCAGGCCAGCACCTTCAAACAGTGGGGCCAGATTTTTGCCCCCCCCCATTCAATTGTTTTGACAAATAGGCTCCAGATTGTTGCCAACTTCCCAAAGCCTGGGTAAGTACCCAGCAATATTTCTATTAGTGTTTATGTACAAATTCAAAGGCAAGTTCGATAAAACCAGAGCTTTTTCTGTCCCCCCTCCCTTTCCACTCAAGGGGTTCCACATTGGCTCCTTTGGTGGCTGCATACAAAAGTGCTGCCATCAAAGCAAAGTTAGGGATCCAATTATGGCAAAAGCCAGCTAATCCTAAAAAGCTTCTCAGTTGTCTTTTTGTTCAGGGTTCTGCCAGCATTAGGACCTCCCTTTTCCGCTCTGATCCTAAAGCTCGACGACCCTTATATCGTATCCCAAATATCTAACTTTCCTTTTCACCAATTGAACTTTCTTTCTTGATACCCAATAACCGCACTCTAATAACAAATCTAGCATTATCGTGCATTCATCTTAGTATTATCCCATCATAAATCCTCTGTCAGTCCTGTTGATCCAAACATCATCAACATATTACAGTATTGTGTCTCCTAGTTGTTGAGGCACATAATACTGTAAGTCTCTAGCTACCGCTATTCCAAACAATGTGGGGGAGGTCTTAAATCCCTGAGGCAGCCAAGTCCCAGTATATTGCATTTTCACTCCTGTATAAGGATTCTCCCACTCAAAATGTAAACAGTGGCTGGCTTACGGGGTGAATGGGAATTGTAAAGAATGCATCCCTTAAATCAATAACAGAAAATCATTCAGCCCGGGGTGGAATTAAACTTAACAGGGTATATGGATTCGACACGGCCAGGTGTAAAGTTACTGTGCCCCGGGCAGTAAGACCCATCTAACTGTTTAATTGGGATAATTGAAGTATTCCAGGGGGAGTAAATAGGCACCAAAACCCCCGCTTCTGAATCTCTGAATGCTTTCATAAATAGCACAAATAGCTTCCCAAGAAACGGGACGCTGCCTTATACTCACAGGCATCACTCCAGGTTTTAGTTCCACCACCACTGGAGGGTGGTGAGCTGCAAAACCCGGCAGGTTATCCTCAGGCACATCAAACAACCTCCACTTCTCCTCCGGGGAATGCCTTATGGTCATTCTCTGACTATCTTCATCAAAAGAAATTGTTGCCCCTAATTTACTCAGCAGATCCCTGCCTAACAACGGAATAGGGCATTCAGGGATATACAAGAATTCATGCTGGATTTCAGCTCCCTTAAAATCACACCTCTCTGGTTTCAAGACCTGCCGCCCCATGGCTTGCCCTGATACCCCCTGGACCTGAATTTTATGGGATCTGGGGGGCTGCAATCTGCTTATTTACAACTGACCTTCCTGCTCCCATATCTACCAAAAACGTTCTGTACTGACCCCCTATTTTCATTGTAACCAATGGCTCAGGTGGGGGTTCTTCCAAGCCTGGTCCCCCTCAATCTGACCAAGTCATGTCTGCCAATCCAATACTTTCCGCTTTCTGCTGCCGTGCGCCCTCTCCAAATCCTCTACCAAAACCACAACTTGAACTTGTCTGTCCAACCTTCTACTCAAACCTCTCCTCTATCCTCATTCTCCCCTTCTCCCAGAGAGCTGCCTACGCATCCCTGACCCAAAATCCGCTATTCTCATCCTTCTACTTCTCACCCTCTGTCTTGGGCATTCCTTTTCCCCTTACACATTAATTAGAACCCAGGGATAAATTCTGAGAAAAACCCCCTTGCATCCCACTTTGCAGTGCCAACAAACCAGCCTTTTTATTCATCCGTGCCTTCTGCTCTTTCTTCTCCACCTACAGCCCCCAAAGCCTCCAAATCATCATCATCATCATCATCATCATCATCATCATCATCATCATCCCCCTCTCCTCATTCTAACTGCTACCTCTAGGCGAATGACTCTCCTTGACTTTTGACTTCGCATCAAGACCATTCATACGCCTCTGATTTCCTCCTCCGCTCCCTCCAGCAGCCCCCTCACTTTTCCTGCCTGCTCAGATACACATAACCCGTTTCAGCCTGACATTGCAATAAATCCTCAGGTTTTTTTTTTTCTGGGCTCTCACCCATTGATCAATATATTGAAATTGATCAATATATAGAAATTGATCAGGATATATAATAATAATAATAATAATAATAATAATAATAATAATAATAATAATAATAATAATAATAATAATAATAATTTTATTTCTATACCGCCCTTCTCCCGAAGGACTCAGGGCGGTGTACAGCCAATTTAAAAACACAAGACATAACAATGATTAAAAATTAAAATAATTAAAAAGATTTGGCCGATTTAAAACCCCAAAAATTTAAAAAACCCCAATTTAAAATTATTATGTCGATAGCCCGGCCTGGCGGACCAACAGGGTCTTCAATGTGCAACGAAACACCCGGAGGTCGGAGATCTTACGTATTTCTGGGGGCAGTTCATTCCACAGGGCTGGGGCTCCCACAGAGAAGGCGCTCCCCCGGGTGTCGCCAGCTGACATAACTTGGCTGATGGCACTCTGAGGAGACCCTCTCTGTGGGAGCGGACTGGTCGGTGGGAGGCTATTGGTGGCAGAAGACGGTCTCGAATTTATCTTGATTTATTACAATCAATCCCCACAATTTATCTACTGTTTCTTCCCTTAACAATCCCTGGAGGGGGGGGTCAGCCCGTCTCCCTTTGTGGGAGAATTTTAATCAACCCTTTGATCCTTTCGGATAGGAAGGGTTGCTAAAATACTTGTCAAAACCTTTTAACATGCATGCCAACTGAGTATTTGGCACGCTCTGAACTCTCCCATTCTATCACACTGCCGCTGACTCGTAGCCCCGGAGCTCACGGTCACTAGCGAGAAATGTGACGGCTTAACCACCCACACAACCTGACATGGACTTCGTTAGGGTAGCCACCCCGAGTCCGAGGGAATGATCAAGTCCCTCTGTCTGCCTTCAAATGAGGCAGGTACAATTCTTTTACAATATACTCACTTAAAAACGCTCCCACTCCATAGATTCCTGGCCAGGAATTTGTTCAGACCACCTTTCCTGCACTGCAGGGTTCTTGGACTCGATCAGAGCACCGTCGGGCCCATAGGGGTATCGCTGCTGTCTCCCAGAGATGTATCTCTGCGGCACCTGGAGAATGTTCAGGAGCGACCTCCCAATGGTCCCGAGGGGTCGAAAGGGCCCTCAGCAAAATATTGCCTTGCACCTAGTCCCGGCAGAGTCGCCAGCTGTTGTAGGAAGAATGACGGAAACTAGGCCAAGCTCTTCAATGCACGAAAGAGTTTATTGTGCATGGTTCAAACAATCCAAAGACAGCAAAGGGTCTGAACAATGATGGCTGCTTTTGGCCAGATATTTATATAGTACAAAGGCAAAGTTATTACGAAGAGTGAGACATTTCACACGTAGAGGTTACCCTTTAATCTATCTCTAGGAAAGACATAACAGCCCTTTTCCCACAGGCTCAGGTTCTCAGCTCCGGAGCTCAAGACATAATAAAGAGGAGATAAGGGGCTCAGGGGCGCCTCAAGAGACAGTAAGGGAAGCAGTATTTCTTCTCTAGGATATACATGACATTTGGGGTGTAATAAACATTAAACAACAGGATGTATCTGTTTAGGGTCAGTTTGCCCTTTTACAATTCTGTACTTATGTCAAATACCATTTGTCATCTCAGCACCCTGGCACGGAAGAGGCACTTCTGTCTTGATCAAAGATTTGGATTTCTAATATTTGAGTTTTATCCCAATATCAAATCTTAGCCTGGCTCAATTATGGACACAACTTCTTTAAGATAGAGATTTTTAATACAAATCAACACAATAATATTTATCACTGATAAATATTCACATATCCCTTCCATTATACCCAACATAAATAACATTTTCTCAAAAGTGAAATTCAGCTCTCTCGCTCTCGTTCTCTCCCTCCCTCTCCCTCTTTCCTTCTCTCTCCCTCTCCCTCTCTCCCTCCTTCTCTTTCTCATATTTACAAATACAAAAGCTAAAGAAGTTCCTGCATTAATAACCCACATCCATTATGCAGAGAAAAGACAATTATTTGTCACAAAACAAGTAATTTACTTACTGCTTTTATGGAAATGATGCATCAGCTATTTTAAATTAAGTAATATTTATTAAGTATTAATATGCTCAATAAATTTTCCCTTACTGGATGACACCAACAAAAGTTAACGTAAGGCCAATGAAGACCAGGATCCACCTATATGAGTATAAAATTGCTGAATTCTGTTCTAATTCAGCCCAAAAAGGTCAATTAAATTGTCTAACTTTCTGAACTTTTAAGATGGTTCTGATGAACTTGAGAATCATGACCTTTTCTTTACTACAGTTCTCTTCTGCATTTCTTTACCACAGTTAAACTTTCCTCGATAAACAAATCAATAATATTATTCCTTAGCTGGCTGATCTGCACATAGCTGCAATCCCAAAAGTTAAAGGAAGAAAATGTTCTATTAAACATTCCATTAAAGACAGATGTGTCCATAAATATGATAAAGTTGCACTATAACTGAGTATCTGCATGCTCACGCACACACAATTCAACATATACTTTATATTTATTGCCCAAAGCGAAATGAATTATGCTCTGTGATCAAAAGAGTTTCCATTTTTCTTGGGAGTAGCAGAATAAACATAGCAGGAAACACATCTATTGTATTAGATTGCAACTTTTCAATTTCCAGGCACAAAATTTTGTAGATAAGATGTTATCCATCTAGAACATGGATAGATTATTGCCAGATAGAACAGCCTAGGTGACTCAAAGGAAAGACACAGTCACCTAGAGACATCCTAAAGGTCATCAACAATGTCAAATTGGCTGCATAGCTTGCTTTGCTTTGGGCAATAAACATGAAGCACATATTGGCAAATCCCTAACTGATATTCTCATATATGAGATAGTGATGTCTAGAGATATAGTCTGTCTTCAAAACTAATGTCATTTTAAGAAATACGAAGCTAAAAACTTAGCAGACTGACTGAGAACCCTAGAGGGGAATCTACAAGAATCATAAATGACAACAAAATGAAGTATATGACTGGATGATTGAAGCCTCACACCTTTTAATGAATGCCACATGCATCATAATAAATGTAAAAAAGCCTAAGGCTTTGATTTTCCCGTTGAGCCCATCATTTTGATATTGCTGACTGCCCTGTGGATGGCAGCCATGCCTTTCCTTCACTATTTCCATATTTGGACCTGAAATCTCCCCAAAAGGTTTTAAGAACGAAAAATTAAAGGCTTTGTTCTATGCTTCTGTTGGGTTGTTAATTGGTAAAATTACTTAATGTAATTATTGAAGGGTAGATATACTCTATTTTCTTCACATATATTTCACATGTATTCGGAGCACTATAACAACAGAAATGTATGGACAACATTTCTCTCTTTCTCTCTCTCTCTCTTCCTATCTGACTCTGTGTCTCTCTCTGTCTCTCTCTTTCAGTCTCTCTCTGTCTCTTTCTCTCTCTCTCTGAGTATGTGCCTGTTTCTGTTCACACACATACATACTAATCAGACTAACAAACTTTTCTGTCAGGTTGAATTTGAGCTGCAAAATGTATTAAAAGTACTAAATTGAAACACTGATATTTTCTGAAAATTATCTGTGTTCAAAGCAGTCATTATTATTACCATTTTTGAAATGTCGAGCTCCATTATGCAGATATTCTTGGGCAGTCAATTGAAAGCCAGCTATCCTAATCACAATTCTCCCTATCTCAAATAAATCAAGCTTCAATAAAACAAAGAATAATTATTCCAAAGAATAAGTTGTGGTGCCCATTTTAAAAAGTTGATTATTATTCATGCATTATTCAGGGAGAAAAAGAGAGACAGAGAGAGGGAGGGAGAGAGCAGAGAGAATTCATAATTCATCCTGAATTATTATTTTTACCACAATCTGATTTGTAGACACACCTACAAAAACTGTAATAGTGAATGAAATACTTCCTGATGGTCTTGACGTAAAATTTGCTAAACATTCCTCCAATAAACCCAAGGCTTGAAAGTGATTTTGAAATGGTTTTTACATTAAGCAATCAGCATCTAAGTGATGCAGTGTTGACCTTGAACTTAAAATAAGGAGTGAAAAGCTTTGAATAAGGTATTTTAAAAATGTCATTGCAATATTTCTTTGATCTTTTCTGACAAAATAGCACTGACTCATCCTTTGCATTTTATTGGTGTGAATGTCTGTCTTGTTATTTTATTGATGCACAAGACATGTATGAAGTTTTTGATTTAAAAATTCTATGACACGAAAAAGTGTTTCAGTGTAATTAAGCCCTGCTTATTTTTGCTCTGCAACAAAACTTTTGTTCCACAGAAGTTACTGCTGAAATAACTAACATGGGATTACCCCATCTTCCCCTTATATATCAAAACTTTATAAGTGAAAATCCAAAGAATTTCATAGCCAAAAGAAATATAATTTTATGTGGTTCAGTATAATCTTTAGTTTCTCTACTGTAAGTGGCCATATTTTTGTGGCACATGAACACAGAGATAGTCCAGTAATTAAAAGTGGACAAAGCTATGTCACATATATACAGTAGCTGTAGCTGGAAAACACTCCCCCCTCCCTCCCTCCCCCCTCTCTCTCAATCTCTCTCTCTCTCTCTCTCTCTCTCACACACACACACACCCACACACACACACACCTAAATCTATATCAACATCTACATCAATGTCTGCATAACTCTATCATCTGATCTCCATCTCTATCTCTATCATATATATCTACATCTATCTATCTGTATAGGCTGATGCTTATATCAGTGTGAAAATATCCAGAGAATCACAATACCATGTCATTTAGGATTAAATGCTTATAGGACAGAGGAGCCTTCATCCAGTATCCAGAGAACTCAAGTCTCACCAGGATGTAAGTAAGTAACCCAGGTGAATTCAGATTCTATGATGAAAATACAATACATTGTGTTTGTGAGTAAATGCTAAACCTGAATTTGTAATTCATCCTCGAATGAAAAGTCACACAATTGAATTAACTTTGTGAATTTATCTTGTCCTTCCTAGTGGTTGTCTAGCAAGACTGACCATTGTATCTTCTTCTGTACCACTCTTTATAATTTAGACCACGTCAGGGATACATACTGGCACTCCAGGAGTCTTGTCATACCATGATCAATCCTTATCTATTTCTCTTTGTGTCTCTCACTCCTTCTCTGTAGAAAATTTACATAGATATGGGTTGCTGACTGTCCTTTATCTAGGAATACTTTTATTTTGGATGTGGAAGAAATGTGAATGAGGGGAGAACTTTCATTAAATGATTCCTCACCTGCGACGTCTTATGAGCTTCACTGCTGTGAAAACTAGTCTTTAATTTCTTCCTCTTGTACATTTTTACGTAGCCACATAGCATTTTTTCCCCCAGGCTCAGCAACAATTACATTGAACTCAGTGAACTACAGAGGCATTTAAAAGCCATGGATCACTGTTCTCCAAAGATTTTTCAACAAACTGCCAGAAAGGAAGTAGGCTGCATTTAATGAGCTTCATAAAATAATAAAAGGGAGATTGTGCCTTCTCTTCCAGTGCAAGTATGTTCTTTCCCATTGTTAAAGCTAGTACTTACGTTGCTATTTTTAGGCCCTAAAAATAAATGGAACATTTTATGCTGTGCCATGACTGACTGTATCTCATTTTAATTAGATTGTAAGGTCTTTCCTATAGTATACAAATCATAGTCTAAAAACTCTGACTACTTTTTTTCCACCAATGTAAAAACACACACACACCCCAATTAATATTAAACATTTAGTGGGCTGGGGAAAAATATGTTTGAGCCATAGAAAGACAAAAGGAAAAGGAAATATGAAATAAAAATGATAACTCTATTTTTCTACAAAACAAAAAATAATTTGAATTGTATGTGTTTACAGACCAAGAATAATCATTAAAAGTACATCAAATACAGTGGACAATGAAAACACACAAAAAGAGACATGTTCTTTCTTTTATCTATGTGTGCGTATATGTAAGGGAGGTCTAGTAAAAGCAGTAAAGGCAAACAGGATATTGGACAGTCGTAGAAATCATAGATAAAAATGTTGTAACCATCTGGGAGGTTTTGAAAAAGGAGCAAAGTCACCTCATGGTCATATAAATACGCACAATTTCTAACAATAGATAGGATAAGGTTGCACTGTGTGTACAAAGGCTTTTTTTAGTAATATATGTTATTAAGATTTCAGTTGCCAACTCTGGATGAACTTGTATAGAAGTATGATGTTCATAAAGGAGAGTGTTATATCTGCTAGTGTAGTGTCACCCAAATGCATAACATGTTGATTCAGGCCAGGGAGAAAAATGTCTTGTGTGGGCTATGTAGAATGATTGTTGTTGTTGTTGTTTTTAAATCTAGTAATACTGCCAAAGGAAGGAAAAAGTGCACATAACAAAGATGAGAAATACTAGGTGTGTCTTGATCCTAAATCCTTTCCTTATCTTCAGCCAAAGGTTTTTTTTTTTGTAAAAAGTTTTTTTTTAATTTTTTATATAAACACACAAACAAACATACAATGTATTTTTTTCTGAACAAAGTATTGGCCAATTCACAAATTTAAACAATTTTTAGCCATCTCCAACACAATTTATATATTCCCTTTTTGTCATAGTGTTTATTCTCTCTAATTTTTATAAACCAATATTACCCTTCATCCTAATCTCTAATCTTAATAATAGTAAAATTCAATTTTTCCCCTTTTCATCTCTAAGTTAAACCCCTTAAATTTAAAATCTCACAACATAATTTCCTAATATTTCCTTAAATTCCCTTATTATAATCAAAAATATTTTTCATTATCAACTATTCCAAATAATACAATCCAACATCTTAATAAAATTCAGTTAATTATATAGCATTACAATCATTCATTTATTTTCTGTTATTTTTTTTTCAAATATGTTACTCTCTTTTTACTAAATAATAATAATAAGCCAAATTACTTTATGCAATACATTTTCTTCAGTCAAAGTTTTATCGAGATCAGGAATGGATATTGCCCAGACTAAAAAGGCACAATAGGCCAAATAATAATTTATCTGTCTATATACAAACCTATATAACAGAGTACCGTGTACTAAGGAGTTTCTCCAGATGATTTCTCTTAGATAGGAATCTAAGATGACAAAGTCTCAAACAGTTCCCAAAGGAGATGCAGCATAGTTCTAATCATATTTGACTATTAAGAGTTGAAGGAAGGACAAAAACTATATATTTTTAAAATTCTGATCGGCTGCTTTTCAGCCTAGAAGTTTCCTTGTAGATACAGAACTGGGTACCATAATGCATGAGATTCAGAACTATGTCTTCAAATAACTTAATTGATGCTGAGATGTAATGGTTGGTATGCTTCTTTGATAATTGCAGAAATGCTCTTTGAACTTTTACATTAAGTTCACTCATTTGATTGTTCCAACAAGTGGAAAATTGAAATTAAACACTTAGATAATTGAAGGTTTTAAACCTTTTTAGTAGATGTCCTGTTGATCTTCCAGCTAATTGGAAACTTAATGCACTTTCTTGAAAATACTACAACTTTTGTTTTACAATAATTAATTTCAAGGTATTCCCTAGAGTAATAAACAAGGCTTTAACTCATCAGTGCATACCCACATGTGTTACAGATAGAATATTTGTATCATTAGCATATAGAAATAGAGATGAGGTGTCCCTGTCTGATTCAACCATATCTCCTTTACCATTCTGATAATAATTATCACAAATTTTGGGTATAAGATAGAAAACTTTCTAGAAAGTTTTAGCACAGTTATGAAATGATGTAGCCTTCAGGATACAGCTGTAGTAGTAGAAGTCTAGTATGTTTAATAAAAAAAAAATATTAAGTGCAAAAAGTCAGGATATGCTCCAAAAACAATAACAAATTAAATAATCAGGAAGGAAGGGAGGGAGGGAGGGAGGGAGGGAGGGAGGGAGGAAGGAAGGAAGGAAGGAAGGAAGGAAGGAAGGAAGGAAGGAAGGAAGGAAGGAAGGAAAAAAAATCCAGAAATCCAGACAAAGAAGAAAGGTCTACCTTATATATTAAACTTATAACCACTAGCTTACTAAAAGTACCATATAATTCACAGTATAATTATTTTATAATTATTACATTATAGTATCACCATTTAAATGAATTGTGATGGTGATCACAACTCTTTTAAATTAACACTAGAGTTCCTTAGAAAGCAATTTTATAGTATCAGGGAATTGTACAATACTGGCAAATGAAGATTCAGCAACATCAATTATTTTTTTATCAAAAAAAGCAACAAATAATCTGGGAATTATTATCTCTAAGATTTTTGAAAAACATATTTTCTTCAATAAGAATAAATACAATTTTCCCAGACGAAGCAAATAGTTATTTGAAATACTGTGAAGAATGGAGAAATGCAACTCTTTAAGAATATAATTAAAGCAACATATTAGTTTACTGTATTTCTGTCATGCTTCATATGGTCTCCTAGATGTTTTGCCCTTTAATCAACTCTCTATTTATGCTACTACTTTTTCCAATACAAAGTGCATTTTAAAGCAAAACTGACAATGCCAAAGTAACTGTGGAATGACATGGCTTTTAAACTGTCTGAAGATTCCACAATCATTGAACTATCTCCCTGAGATAATTTGGGTTGACAACATTGTTTGGTTGCATTTGTTTCAGCTGGCAGAACAAATTTTGTCTTTGCATTTTCAGAAGTATGCTATAGTCAATCTTGTATGGGCCACTGAACAACAAATTCTTAGTGGCCTGCTAATGTTACCTCTTACTAATTCCTTTTTATATTTGTTCCAGATCTATCGCAGAGCACAGACTATTTTGGATAGACAGCATTTCACATATTCAAAAACTTAAGTAACAGGAGATATTTTCTGGAAAACAATGGCTCCTACTGTTGTTATTAGTAACTTCTTAAAACTGTCCTATTTCCCAGTACTAGGCACTGAAGTAATGGATGTAGAAGTCACTGGGGGGAAATGACTATTGTGATGTTCTTGATTTTAGGGGAAACGGAAGCTTATCAAATTTATCAAAGAAATGCTTATCAGATTTTCAGATGATACAAAATATTATATCCTCTAAGACAGCAATAAAATTTTAAACAATATTCATGGGTTTTAGAAATAGGCTTAGAAAAAAAAAAAGGAAATTGATGAAAGACAACTGTAAAGTTATGCCCATTGGGGACTGTAATCAAATGCATCTTTACAGACTGGAGAAAATCTAACTTGGAAATACTCCTTATGGAAAAGAGTTTTAGTTACAAACTGAAGGAGGTGGGAAGAAAGCAAACAATGATGACTTGTCTCTTATTTTCAACAGAAACAATGCAGTCCAGGCATGAGAGAAAAGAAAAGAAAGTGGGTTTTTTTTTTAAAGATAATCCACTTTAATTAACAAGTCTAGCTAGAAATTTACTCTTACTGTTTGCAAAGCTATGTTTTTACTGCAGATGTCTTTACTGGACAACTATATGAAGGTTCACACACTTCCTTCTCCTTCAACCAGACTCTGTCTTGAATATTGTTTCCAGTTTTTGTGCGCTAGGCCATAAATGTACATTGGTTTTGAATTTCCTCACTTTGCCTTCAGGAAATCAGTAAACGTACCTCCATTTTACCACAGAACAAACTTATAAACTTTTGAGAGCTTACTCATGTGTCATTCCACCATTAAATACAAATTATATCTTGTGAGTCAGAGAGAGATAGAGAGAAAGGGAGATATTAAAATTAACCAACTGCCATTTAATTTTAATCAGTGAAGGACTTCAGAGTTAAACAATTAGTTATCATTGCACCCTTCTGCAGTATCAGTGGGAGTGTGTCAAAGATGATGAGTCTCCTATGTTTACAAAAAAGATTCTGTCTATGGCATGCTGTGTGCTTTTGTGAATCATTTATCTTCTTGCTTAAGCCCATCACTATATGAAATATTGAAGTTCTGATTCTGCATGACAGAATAATGAAACACTGAAAACAAGCTCTACTGCAGTGATTTTTCCCCCCCACAGAAAGTTAGCAGTGAAAATTTGAAAGTGAAATAGCTTTTATTTATACTCCATAAAATATAATCATCCAAATAATTTAATGTCATGATGTGTCACTTCGTCCAGAATATTCAAGAAACAATCATGATTAATGCAAAGGTAAAGGTTCCCCTCACAGATATGTGGTAGTCATTCCCGACTCTAGGGGGCGGTGCTCATCTCAGTTTCCAAGCTGAAGAGCCAGAGCTGTCCGAAGACGTCTCTGTGGTCATGTGGCCAGCATGACTAAACGCCGAAGGCGCATGGAACGCTGTTACCTTCCCACCAAAGATGGTCCTTATTTTTCTACTTGCATTTTTTACGTGCTTTCTAACTGCTAGGTTGGCGGAAACTGGGACAAGTAATGGGAGCGCACCCCGTTACACGGCACTAGGGATTCGAACTGCTGAACTGCTGAACTTTCGATCAAGAAGCTCAGCATCTTAGCCACTGAGCCACTGCATCCCTTACCTTTTTACAATGTTGCTAATTTTAACTCTTCTAATAAAGATTGTTTTTTTAAAAAAAATATATTACAAATACAAAAATCCTTAGACATATCACCTACAGAATATTGATGTGTTAGATATAACTGATTGGTGAATTGATTGATTAGGTGCCATCAAATTGGTGTTAAGTCTTAGCAACCAGGCATGCTTTTCTACTTATAATTTCCTGCAGTTATAAAGATAAACTAGAGAAGTATTAAGTCCCAAGCTGAGTTCCCAACATATTCTGTTTGTTCTCAGGAGTAAATATATGAGAAATAAATAGTAATTGTTTTTTAATTTTAATCCAATCTGTTTTTATTTCAGACTTTGTCCTTTTGTTGCACTCAAATAGCTAGTCTGGCATGTGATTTAAAAACGTTGTACAAAAAGGGGAGGCAATGTGTCCAAAATATGATTTAACATAAATAATACAGATAGAAATTTCATTAAAGAAATTCCAACAAGGAAATGAAAAAGGAAAATATCAAAAGCCAATGTAGCTCTGTAAAACTTAATAAAGATTTTAAAACAAAAAGGACTATTAAAAAACCCCAAAGTAACCTAATAAAAGTAACCATTAGAAAACCTAGAGACAGATCATAATCTTCCCACTCCCCATTTTTTTGGCATTTTTTTTAATGTTATGAGGAAAAATAAAGGACAAATTGGGTATTTAAGACCATAATTTCCCCTTTAAAAACTGCTTCTTGCTCCACAAAATTTCCACTGCCTTTTGGAAGCAATTCTCAATATGCCATGTAAAGCCTGGTGAGCTATAGCTCAGGTTCATTTTTAGAAAAGACTTGAGGCCAACTCTTTGTAGGAAGAAACGGAATGCATCAATGCAATTTATATCATCCTGTCATTCTAGATAAAGAATCCTCACAAAAGATACTCTAAAATTCAATGTTACAGCGAACCTAATGGACAAATCTTCATTCTTCTTACAATGTTGTTGGACCTGTTAGAAGTATGTGAAAGTGGTAAAAAATGAAGCCACTCTTCTTCTTCTTCTTCTTCCTCTTCTTCTTCCTCTTCTTCTTCCTCCTCCTCCTCCTCCTCCTCCTCCTCCTCCTCCTCCTCCTCCTCCTCCTCCTCCTCCTCTTCTTCTTCTCCTCCTCCTCCTTCTCCTCTTCTTCCTCCTTCTACTTTTTAATAATGACCCTTTAGCAGGAAAACTAGCACACTATTTGACAGCATTAATTGCATGTTATACCAGACTCATTTTATCTCTAGCATCTTCTATCTGATAGAATTGACACACTTTTTCTGAGGGTTCCTAAATACTGTTATATCGCCTGCAGATATCAAAAGAGGTTTGTTGCATAATGATTTCTCAGAATACAGTACCCTAGCACTCTATTTTCTAAACCATGTAATGAATAATAATAATAATAATAATAATAATATCAAGATTACAGATGTTTGTAAGGTAACTATTTTGGAATTTTAGTTTATTAGGTGGTTACTGACCCAAAAGAGGTAAATATTTTATATTGCTAGTATTTTTATTGTACCTTTTATATAAATGTCACTAATAACATACTAGGAAAATAGACTTCTTTAAATTTAGTTATCCAGAATAGTTACTAATTTATAGGTTTCTTGTTTATATTTCTATGTTATAGATTATTTACTGTATTCATGGCTGAACGAATGCTGAACTGTATTTTACTATTTTGTTTTGGTGTATACTACTATCTTTTATTATTCAGTGCAAGAAGTAAATTAAAACTATAAAGACATAAATCAAATAGAATAAATTCAATTGGATGTGCTGGATTTCCCTAGTTTTTCCACTTTTAAAGTCAATGTCTGTTTTGAAATTATTTAAATTCAATGTTTTTATAACTACATCTAGACCCAAAATGTTCTACTCTGATTTAGTGAAAATAGATAGAATGTCTGAGTTTACACAGTTTACTTAACTAGGTTTCTAACTTTACTCACTTCCTGGGATTATATAGTATACTGAATCATAAATGAATAAAAATAAACAGATATTGTACTGTATGCCTGTATGTACTGTACCAACAGTACATACAGTTGGTACTGTATGTACTGTATATATATTGTTGATATATATAAACAACTATATACAACATATACATATACAAACAGAGATGCTGATTTTTTTAACCAATAAAATATACATCTTGAATACGTCTCAGCCAGATGATAGGATTCTAGAGTAAAATAAATCTCAACCATGTTGATGATTGGTGATAGTTACATTGGAACATATTCTGTTACCATGATAAATCTCTTTGTAGGAGTACCAACTGCATTCACAGGCTTTCTCAATGCAACTGTAGCCAAATACACAGCTGGTAAATAAAACAAGTTTTTTTTAAAAAAAAATGCAAATACAAATAGCCTATAAAGTCACAAAAACTAGTTTCTTTGGTTCTAATATTCTGCTCATCTCTAAGTTTAAACCCTGAGTTTTTCCCCTCCCATTCCTTTGTGGTAATGGGATGCATACCAACCTTGCCTGGTCCATTATTTTTTGCCTTGAAAGACCCAACCATCTCATTTTCAGTCTCTTAATATACCTACAGGTAAATTGTCCACAGAAAACACCCTCAGCTGAGTGAACATGATGAATGTGAGCTATCCACAGAGAATGCTGGGCAGCAATGCTCTCTTTTCTACTTCAAACTCATTAATAGTTGAGTTTCCAACACTCTTTTTTTTCAGATTCCAAAAAGGGAAGTAAATAAGACCCCCTTCTGGAAGATGTGGCATATATTATACTATTCTAAACCAGTAATGTAAATTAAGTGCAAAAAAGTGCATGTTGTTTCCGTTCCAGTTTACTGTTTTATTGATTAGCCCTTGGGCCATATCAAAGTGCAGAGTTCCAGACACAAATTATTACTAAAATCTCATAGAAACAATTTAAAATGGAATTGGAATAAAATATGATTTAAAATGAAATTGGAATAAAATACAGTTTAAAATGAACTTGGAATAAAATACAATCATTTAATATATAGATAAATAAAATATGATAAAATTATATTTCGGTGTCACCCTTACAATCTACCTCAATCAGTCCCACATATGCCGATCTCAACCGAACCATTTTGCTTCAGTACTGTGCTGTGTTAAATGTTATTTTCATATTCTGGCTGCACATAGGGTAAGTTGTTTTGATATGGGGTTATTCCCAATGGGTCATTCGTTTGGTATACAGACCAAACAAATGCATGTTGTTAGAAATGTGTATTTGTGTGCATTTGTTGCAAAATATTTTTTGGAAGGAGGGCAGCTGGGAAAAAAAATGATTCCAAAAAGAGCTAACCTTTGCATCAAAACCCTAAAAAGCATTCCTATATTTGAGATGCCAGATCAGTCTTGCAGTGACTTGCAATGACTTGTAGTGAATATTTTCCCTGCCTCACTCCAGAAATTCATTAAAATATTGTATGGATGTCAAACTGCAATGCTAAGAAAATTGGCATGGAGTGGGCCTAGTGGAAGCATGAGCTGAAAAGCAGTTTACAGAGGCCATCTCTGGTGATAAGAGAGACTCACAGACTTAAGATCAATTCACTGGAAATGAAGTTTTATCCATATGAATGTCAGGCCTGGAAGCCATCTTTTTCATTGGATCTTCAGGCCTGCCACATTTACTACTGTGGGAAACTGGGAGGGGGGGATTGTATGGAGCCAAGGTGATATATAGTTATAGTAACATTCCTTTCTCAGAGAGTAAAGGACATCTTGCCCTGCTGAAACTGGGAGGCAACTCCAGTTAGGACGGTGCTTTAATTGGACCATGTGATGGACATGTGGATGTTGGGCAGGGACTTGAACTTTCCTTTGGGTGGGGAAAACCTGGAAGCTTTCAGATTTGGATTTTCCCAGATCTGCCAATATGACATCTCTAATAAAATGGAACTTTGAGGAAACTCAAGCCTCAGAGTTTTCTTTCTTTGGGGATGTTACTTGGAACCCTGACAATGAAATCCATAAATGCTGCTGAATTTCTGAGGATTGTGAAGAAGAAACTTGGAACGCATTAGCACTGATTTACAGGTAGTGTCATATAATAAGCAATATTTGAGTAAAGACATTGTGTGACAGGATTCACAGATCAAAAGAGCAATCTAAACTAACAAAATACACATAGCCACTAAAAAAGAAAAGCTTAGGATAGCAGTAATTCCACAGATACTGTTTGGAAAATACGTCTCTAGCTGTGAATATTACATCACAACTAAAGTAAGGTATATGGCTTACTTTCTAAAATCCTTTGCATAAGGTTATGGAAAATGCACATAAGGAACAGAAATAGTTTGAAGGATAAGAAATTGGAAAATGGGGGGAAAAAATCGAAAGGAGAAACCCAAAGAATAAGAAATCAGCTTATCAAGCAAAGTATTTGCATTGAATTAAAGTAACTCTGTAGTTACATGAAGTATGACAAAACTCTGAGAAAGCATCAGGGGGATCAAAGGCAAAAAGGATCAAGAAAATCTCAAGAAATAAATGAGACAGAGGCAGAACTGAAGAAAAACAGAAAGAAAAAAATCAGAAATAGAAAAAGAGATGAATGTAAAACTTATTATTTTGAAATAAAATGCAGACACATACTTACCACCCCACTAACACTTGCTTCTTTGTATGACAATTTCTATTTTATTTTAATATATCTAAACAAATTTTGTATCTTTTATTATATATAAATTTTCCTGCAGAATATTCTATATAAAAACATTTCAACACTCTGATATATCATTGCATTAAGATTTTGCTCATAAAAACGGTCTTACATGAATTTTATTTGATTTTTCTGAAATGCCTTATATCTTTTAAAAAAGATTACTCTGAGAGAACATACTGAAAGGCAAATCTTAAGTTTAGTACACAGGTCCATCCCTATAAACTGTACATGTACACACAAAGAAGAACGGGAAACATCAAACATATATTTAAAGCTTCTTTTCATTGTTCAAACTTATAGAATGTCAGCCTCCACATTATTACTCAGTCTTTCAACTTGTTTGGGCTAACCTAACTTGAGTGGATAGGGCAGAGGTCTTCAAACTTGGCAGCTTTAAGACTTGTGGACTTCAACTCCCAGAATTCTCCAGCCAGCTATGCTGGAGAATTCTGGGAGTTGAAGTCCACAAGTCTTAAAGCTGCCAAGTTTGGGAACCCCTGAGATAGGGAATCCAACCTTTAGAAACCCACAGTTAGGGACAGAGACTTGATTAGAAAATTGAAAAGAAGAAGAGGATAATGATAATATTTCTACCTACAAAGAAATTCCACAAAGATGTCACCAAATGCTGGACTTAACTAGAATGAGATATCAGAATGTCCTTGGCTACTAGGTGGCTAGGTGGCTCAGCGACTAAAGACGCTGAGCTTGTCGATCAGAAAGGTCAGCAGTTTGGTGGCTCAAATCCCTAGTACGGGTCTCCTGCGTGAGCAGGGGGTTGGGCTAGATGACCTCCCAGGTCCCGTCTAACTCTGTTACTGTCAATGTTTTCATAATGATTGGTGTGATTGGATGAGAAATGTTGCATATACTGCATGGAAGTAAAAACTGGAGGGCTACAATCATCCCATTTGCCCACATTTCAAAGCCAATGATTGCTGTTATAGATGTTCTTGGGATATATGACTTTTCTTTGATATAAACCAGTTAATCAAATAAGTGAGAGGCCATATTTACTAGTAGCAATTTTTTTCCGTAGAATATACATTAAGCTATTTTGTCATTTACAAAATAAATAGCTTGATGGTTAGAATAACACACATTGAAAAATTCAACATAGCTCCAATTCTTAGCCATTTGAATTTTCAGAATCCATTTGCTTGTGTTTATAAGTATATGCTGTGAAAATGTATTATTTAAAGTTGGTAGCTATGCATTGGTCACAATCAGCTTTCCGGAACTCCAAAATATCTGAAGACACCACTGTCTGAGGAAATAGTCTTGTTACTAGAAAAGTGAAATAATTTGTCTAAATAACAAATTGATAGTTGGAATCAAATCTAGGAGTTATATGTTTGAATGAAGGTTTCAGATGTATCATATAGGTTTCTCCACAAAATAAGCATCAGATTAAAGAAAATATATGGAATTTTTAACTACAATATGGTATCAATACAATATAATACATATAAAAGAAAAAAAAAACCTGCTACTTACCAAATTCTTTAGGAACTGCAATCGAGTAAATGCAGTTATGTCCTATGCTATAGTTTTTAGGGTAGTTTGGTGATAAAACCGTTCCTTCAGAACCTGTGGAACGTATTCCACAAGGTGCTACAAAGTAAAAAACAATTTATTTTACAATATGGTAGGAAAAAGTAAAGTTAACAAATAAGCAAAATAAATAAACGCTACCTTTAAAAATAAATCAATGGATTAAATCACATATTTCATGTAGTTTTTCTCACTTTTGGAGTAAACAAACAAATAATCCCTTTTAAGTATTGCAATACTATTGACAGATTTGGTAACCAGAACAAGGAATGATCTTACAAGTACTCCTCAATTTATGGCTGTCATAACATTGAATGGTTATTAAACAAATGGTTGAAAGTCAAAGGCTACTGTATTGACTTATTAGTGTGGCTATATATAGCAGTATTTCTCAACCATGGAAACTTTTAGGTGCATAGAAATCAACTCCCAGAATTCCTCAGCCAGTCACATTGACTGGAGAATTCTGCGAGTTGAAGTCAAAGCATCTTAAAGCTGCCTTTAAGACTGCTTAACATTGCTATTCAGAATGCTCTTTTAAGAAGCCCCATCTTTCATACAAGCCTTTCATCACACAATTAGGTTCATATTACAGCCCCAATATCTCTCTCAGGCAAATGTGTCCAAAAGTCCAGGAAATGCTACTGTGATTGAACAAAACAAATAGAAGCACATTTTGCTAAGCAATCATCAAAAGCTGCTGCTCAAAGGATTAAGATGTCTCACAGCCTTAGGGTGACCTCTCTAAATTATCTGTGCTGTATTTATTTTACAAAACACTTTTGTGAAAAATACATCATTGAAAGGAATAGGAGAGGAGGTAGAAGCAAAACCCGAGGTACATACATTTGTATATACATCACATGACAAGCAGTTAAAAAAAATCTCATTCTTTCAACTTGCTCTTGAGATATATATATAAAGTATTTTCTCCTAATGTTTAAGGCCATGTTAAAATTTTCTGTGGCTTCCTTGAATCTCATTTCACTGTTGTAATCATATTTTTGTTTCATATTGACATTTTTTAATGGTTCTTTTGGAATATGGAATTTTTTTAATAGTTTGCCATTATCTTCTTCCAAGGGATGAGAGAGAATGATGGCCCAAGGTCACTCAGCTGGCTTTCATGACTAAAGTAGAACTAGAACTCACTAGAACCTGGTGATTGGCCCAAAGTCACTAAACAGTGACTTTTAGTCACTTTTAGGCTAAAGCAGCACTGTTACTTACAGTCTTCTGTTTGTTATCTATAACTAATACTACACTAAACTGGCTCATTTTTTGAACAGAAAAAAATATTTTCTATTTTTGCTGAAGTTTATTTAATCATTCAGTTAAGAATAGAAATTACAAGCACACTTATACCACATCTTCACCCTGAATAAAGCAAGATGGAACGTGGAGGGGAAAAAACCCCACAAAAAAGCCCAAACACCCCAAGTTTTATGGTATTGTGTTCAGTTATTTCAAAGCAACTTAAATGGAAAGTCTTACTTCTAGTGAAGCCATAAAAATTGTAATTGGTATTTTAATTATTTAAAGATTTTGATCATATATCCATTGTGTTGTTTATATTTTATTTTTGTTTTGTTTTAATACAAAATGAATGTTAAAAGATCTTAATGAATAAGATCTATTATCTGGATTTTCTATAACAATTAAACAACTTAGAAACTTCATAAAGTTCTCTAAAACTTTACGTGTTTTCAACAATTCCTGAAAAACTCAATTTACAAGGTAACTACCTGTTCTTTTGATAACAACAAAGAGGAAAATCAGGCTTCCGGTTTGACTTCCGTCACTGTCAGACGGTCCCTTGGGACCGCCAGCCCCGTCTCCCGTAAAGAGCCGCCTTTACAGCTGAAATGCGGCTTGAAAAACTCCATTTCCATAAGGAAATGTGAGATAGAGCATGCGAGGGTAGGTAGAGCCCTCTGCGAAGTCCCCAGAGGTTTTTTTTTACTCTTGGGCACGAAGCAGGATGAGGCTCCCTATTTCCTTCACCGCTGCTCCGGGCTTCGGGAGACCTCTGCTTTTTGCAGAGCCAGGCGACGAGATCAAACCTTTCAACGAAAAACAACAGATTGTTTAATTAAAGAGGATGAGATCTGACTTGGGACCCTAAATTGCAAGTATTTTTAATGATTTTATAAGCGTTTCTAAGTGAAGGAAAAAAAAAAGCTTAAAATGGCGACCGCTGAGGCTTGAGAAGTAGCCAAAAGTGAAAGTCCTTCTGTAACAAGTTACAAAGTAGCGGAACAAACAGTGCTGGCTAGAATAGAGAAAAGAAAAAAAATATATTCTAAGTTTCTTTTTTTCTTGGAGATTTGATATTGATCTTGTTTGGAGAAAAGTCCTCTTTCTTTATTTTAATGTTTATATTGTTTGTTTTTAATTTTGGCTGCTCACCGTCCCGAGTCCTTCGGGAGAGGGGGCGGTATAAAAATCCAATAAATAAATAAATAAATAAATAAATAAATAAATAAATAAATAAATAAATAAAGTTTGTCTGTGTGGCAGGATGGCGTTAAAATTAACAAAGCCAGACAAACAAGCAGGGGGGAGGGGGGCTTCCCCCATTTACAATTATGTGAAAAAGTTTCGAGTTTACAGACTCAGAAGAATGGTTTTAATTTAAAAGAATTTGTTTTGAAGGAAATGGCAAGACATGACGAGATTGTGAACCAGAATTTTGAAAAATTTAAGCAGGAAATTAAAGAATTCATACAATTAAAGTATGATAACTTACAACGAAAGATTGTAACAGTGACTTAGCTAACAGAATGAGAGGGCAACTAGTTCATCTTTTCAACTCCACAGCTACATGGTAATTACTCTGGATGACTGTCTGTCTGGAGCAATGGTAGGTTGCCCCCGGTTTGGACCAGTTCGCAAGAACTGGTAGTAACCGGTGGTGGGGTTCCGCCCACCACAACGGATGTCATCATCGGCGATTTGCGCATGCACAGAAGCAAGGCGTGTACGTGTGCAAAGCAATCGCACATGCGCCAATCCCGTTGTGAACTGGTAGTAAAGGTAAGTAGAACCCACCCCTGATCTGGAGCAATTTTTTTTTTTTTGGCGAGTGGGGGGGGGGTCTATGGAGACAGAGTGGAAAGGTGAAGAGGCAGGATAAAGACCAGGAAGTGGCATTACATAATCTAAGGACTACTTGAGTGCAAATGAATTCCATCCCATGAATTTGAATGAACATATATGGAATACTTAGCAGCAGTGTTTATTTATTCAAATTTATTTGAGAATTTATTTCTATCAAATCTTATAAAGGGTATATATATCCAATATATACCGTACTGCAGTTCTTTGTTGCTTAAAACTTATAGTGCTACAGCATTAGAAATCAGTGGATTTGAAATTCAGATTGTGGAACGCACAAGACTAAATATTGATTTATTTTCTTCTAATATCCACTACTAAATACCTATTGAATAAAATGTTTAGAATTTAGATACATACAAGGTCATTTATATAAAGTGTAAAATGGGGAAGAGACTAAGAAAGCATTTTCATAAGCATGCATTTTTAAGTGAAGTAAATTTGATATGCAAATTATATTATATTTTTCAACACAACGTCAAAGCAGTACTTTATGTCAAATTACATATGGAATTTGCAATAAAACTGAACAATAATAAAGCTTTAATTACATTATCTAGTGGCTCAGTCTTATGTGAAAGTATCAATTTCAAATAAAGTTGAGCGCAGGAATATTTTAACATAATATTTATTTTATTTCTAACTGCAGCAGAGACGTTTAGCCAGCATAGATGGTACAATATTTTATTATGACCCCGAAGTACAAATCTATGCAAATTGTCACCCAGTAACATTATTCTTTAAAACATTCTGAAATAAATTGCCTTTTAGTTTTAAATGTATTAAATAAACATATTTGCACATTTGCTAATTCAGTGTTCTATACTCCATTATGTTACAGGCATACAGATTATCTTTTATCCCACATTAAAATACTACTTGCTTTCTGTAAATCTGGGAAAAGGTGATTTTGTAGTAGTTGTTGTTCCTCTCTTGTGACCAGAGGAGTGAACTAAATAGATATTTTACTCTACACCAGGGCTCTCCAAAATTGGCAACTTTAATCAAGTCTTGAGGAATTCTGGGATAAATCATAAATTTATCAAGTTTGGAAACCCCTGCTCTACATTATTCTAGTGCCACAAGCAAACATTTATTCACCTCTATCACACTGTTAACTCATCCATTAAAATCTAAAGGAAGTGTGATGAAAGGATTTGATGGAATGCACTTTTATATCCAGGGAGCTGCATCAGTTATGCATCTTTCTACCCTTTGGATAATTTTGTATACCAAAAGTTTGCATTTTTGTCCAAACACTACAACACAAATGGTTTGATTCAGACAAACTATAAACAAGGGAGGATGAAAGGAATAGATAGAAACTATTTTCGTAGGCACATTTCCCTCATCCATATCTCAATATATACAGTTGTGGTTACTGTTGCAGTTGTTATTATTTGGGAAAAGATAAACTATGATGGTAAATTAATATAGTCTGTTTTGCGTATTAACTATGCTCAAAGAGAAGTCAACAAATTTAATCAGTATTCCTAAAAAAAGCTGGGTTATTCCTTGATGTGGAAAACAAAATCAAAACTATATCAAAGTTATATCAACTCTAACTTTGATTTGACTTGGATTGGCAATAATTGTAACTTATATATTCACATAAAATATATACTTTACAATGAGAATGTATGGTTTTCTCTTAGATGAAGAGTTATAATTTATATTTATAATATTTTCTGCCTAAGAATGCAGGCCATAAACATATTACTAGCAACTGCAAGTACTCTGCAGTTTACAGTTATATTTTTTTATAAGTCTAATGAGGAATACTTTGTGTTTTGTACATATTTGCAAGAATAAATACTTGTCAGCCACTTGTGAGTGGTAGTCTCTCAGAGATAATTCTTCTTCTTTCCCAAAAATAAATAACAAGTGGTAAACTTAATATTAAAAAAGGAAGAAAAATGTATGGCATTTTTGCCTTTGGACTCAGCAAGAATTGCAAAACAATGTAAATTCTTCTTAGCATGAAATGGGTTTTCCACCACACTGAGCAATAAAGTACTAACATAAACAATAAATAATAGTTTCATGAAAAGTAAAACTTATATAGTGTGATTGAAAGTAAGTACACTTGATGACATTGACAAAGAAATTACATGTTATCTTTTGTCCTATGTGAAAAATATAATGTGCAAACCTTAATTATTTTGTTTTTAACAGCTATTATGAAATGTCAAATGATTCAGTATATTTATTCGGTTAATATTTGCATTCATTCATGATAGAATGAGACTATGGACTTCTTTTGTGTTACTTTCTTATGAAAAAGGCATCAAGGACATATAAAATAAGGACATTAGCTACAGGCAAACTGGAGAAATGTTTAAAGTACATATATTTCCTTTTTTTTTTCTTAGTTGAATTTAGGGGGAAATACATTTTCCCAAAACTTTATGGTAGGATATTGAATTGATGAAGACAGTATTTGGTTTACTGTACAATTTATGGGTCATGAATTGAAATGTATGGGTCATGAGGATTCAAAGTAAGTACATATCTATCTAGCTAGCTAGCTAGCTAGCTATCATTGATTCTGTTACGATATTTTCAGGATCAGACTCAATAAGTAGATTAAGGATTAGATAATCAAATAAAGCACTGTTTATTTACAGAAGGCATTCTATATTCACTGAATATTCACAGATAGAAGCACAGAAGGAAAGTATACAGCTCCTTATATATACAAGGGGTGGAACTAGATATAGAAGTGGTTAAATATGAATATATTAAATAGAGAAGAATAAGTTAACCCCTGATACCCTGGTCATATGTTATTTACATAAAGGAGAATAAGGCATTTACTTGTGACAAATCCCCCTCTAAATGCCGATTCGATATATAACAATAATTACATTCAGATTCTGAACAATATAAAACTTGTAACTTAGAAGTCAAATATTTGTGCTGCTTAGAGGGTAAAGGCTTTGTTAGTATGTCAGCAATTTGCTCTGACGTTTCACAATGGACTGCTTTAATAAATCCATCTTGAGATAACTGCCTCACATGTTTGAATTTTATATCTATATGTCTGGATCTTTGTCCAATGGCATCAGATCTAGATATTTCAATAGCAGCCTTATTTTCTTCATGTATGATGAATGGTAATGAAGGTTTCATCCAGGTGTCTGACAACAAGTCATTAAACCATACGAGGTTATTTGAGGCTTTAGACAAACAGACATATTCTGCCTCAGTCGTTGATGTGGCTACTAAGTCTTGTTTACCAGTATACCAGTAAACTGGACAATTGTTAAGAAAAAATATATAACCAGATGTGCTTTTTCTACATGTGGTGTCGCCAACCCAATTTGCATCGGCGTAACATGTGATGATGGGCTCTTTGACACTATTGGGTTCCAATAATAAACAAAAATCTAAGCTATTTTTCAAATATCTTAATATTCTTTTGACAGCTTCCCAATGATATACTAGTGGTTTGTTGACGTGTCTAGACAACAAATTGAGAGGCAAAGCAATATCGGGTCTGGTCCAATTGGAGATATATAGAAGGGAACCGATGACTGATCTGTAAAGTGTATTATCTTTAAATTCAGGGGATGACTCATCTGTGTTCCTCAGGAAATCAGTTTGCATGGGAGTATCACAGGGTTTAGCATTGTTTAAGTTACATTTGTTCAGGAGTTCTATAATTTTATCTCTTTGAGAAAGTTTGAATCCCTTTTTTGTTTTACTAATTTGAACTCCAAGATACTTATTTACCTTACCTAATGATTTTAAAGAGAAATGTTCATTTAGTTTCGTTACAAATGTTTCTCTCTTCTCTTTGTGTTTACCTATATACAAAATATCATCCACATAAATTAACATGAATTCTAAAGAGTCATCCTCTTTTTTAACAAAGAAACAGTTATCAGCATTAAAATTCATAGTTTTGAGCACTTTGACTAAACATTCATACCATCTTTTGCCAGATTGTTTCAACCCATATAAACTTTTATTTAGTAACCACGTTTCATTTTTGTTTGTATATTGACTGTGAGGCGCTCTTACATATATCTCTTTATCTAATTTTGCATGTAGATATGCAGTCTGTATGTCGTATTGGAATACATCAAGGTTAAGTGCTGATGCTATGACCAGTGCAGTTTTAACACTCTCAGTTCTTACTGTGGGAGAGTACGTATCCGTATAATCCTCGGGATATTTTTGTGCATAACCTTGAGCAACTAGTCTAGCTTTGTATAAGGTGTTGCCTCCTTCTAAGTTTTTGATTTTATATATCCACCTAGTACCAATAACAGATTTATCTTTAGGTGCATGTGTAGGTGTGAATACATTTAATTTCTGCAAACTATCCATCTCTTTAGTCATGGCTGATTCCCACTTTTCCTTTTCTTCAGGGGGAAGTTTTAGCACTTCCTCGTATGTGTTTGGTGTTGATGTTTCTCCATCCGTATACATTATATAATCTTTGTATTTGTTTGGTATTTGGTTTCTGTTATTCCTGATTGTTCTTTTTGGTTTACTATCATTGTCATGTAAATACCTAGCTTCCTTTTTTGTTAATGAATCTGTCTTTATTTTGTATTGACTGTTTGTCCATGTTCTGTTTTTGTTTTTATGTATGTTGTGATTGTATTCTTCTCCAGTTCTTTCCTCTTGGTGTTTAGTGTTTGTATAGTTGTTTGGGAAAATTTCATTAAGATGTATTTTAGACCAGTTGGCCTGTTCATGGAATACAGCCGTTCTGGATACTATAAATCTGTTATTATTATCGATAAATCTGTACCCTTTTATGCCTGTTTCGTAACCCATGAACCTGAGTCTCCTAGATACGTTCTCACCTTTACGTCTTAATTGCTTAGGTATGTGTACGTCTGCAGTGACTCCAAATATGTGCATATGAGCTATTTTGGGTTTCCTATTATACATCATTTCATATGGTGTCTTGTTAACAATGCTGGACCAAGTTCTATTTTGTGTATAATTGGAATATTGTAACGCTTCTGACCAGAATTGTTTTCCTAAGCCAGCATCTTCTAATGTGCATCTAATCATGGTTTGTAATGTCGAGTTCTTTCTCTCTACCACTCCATTTTGGAATGCAGAGAAAGGGCTAGACGTGTAATGTAACATCCCTTTGTCTTTAAGCCATTGGGAGAATTCTTTTGACATGAATTCACATCTCCTATCTGTCATAATTTGTTTTATTCTAATATTATGTTGTGTTTCTATACGTTTGTAAAACTCCTTAAATTTCTGAAAAGTTTCATCTTTGTGCTTTAGTGTATAGACAAAGCCATAATGACTATAGTCATCCACAATGGTTAGGAAATAACGTTTTCTATATGTGATTGATGGTGTTAATGGACCAACTAGGTCCATGTGTACCAAATCAAAAATTTTGTTGGTTGATCTTGTTGATTTTTTGGGTTTGGGGCTAGTTTTGAGTTTTGTAGATTTACATACTGAGCATTCCAAATAGTTTTTACAATTTTTTATTTTAACACCTTCAGCATGTTCAGTCATCTTTTGAACTACAGGAAACTGGCATGTCCTAATTTCCTATGTAAGACATGAGCACACTCATCATGAATTGGTTTACCAATATTAGGTATTTTATTGTTGGGTGTGTCTTTGTGATTATGGATAATCTCATGTTCCTCATTGTCACTATTGCTACTGCTTTCGTTGTCTATGTTATTGTTATCTTCCATGTTGGAATCAATGTTGTGTAACCATTTTTCTTTTGTTATTAGATAAGGTAGACCTCCTTTAATAATCACAGTACCTATGTTTGTTCTGTTTTTCTCTAATGTTGCTTTTCCTTTTGAGAACACAATATTTATGCCAGAATCTATGCTTAGTTTTATTGCACTAAGTATGTTATGAGGTATTTCAGGTATTAACAATACCCCCTCTATTTTTCCTAGGCCAGGTAAGGTTATATTTCCTCTACCTATGACTTGAACCTTCTCTTGATTAGCTACCTTAATTACGAATTTATCCTCTACAAATGAAGATAGTATATTTTTATTATTTGTAGTGTGGTTGGTTGCTCCAGAATCGATAAGCCAATCATTGTCCTCTGTCTGTTGTATGTTAGTGCTGTCATGTTTGTTTAACCCATTCAGTGAACCAGGCTTTCTATCTTTTGAGTTATCCCTGCCCCCTCTATGTTCCCTATAGATGGGTGGACTTCTATATCTATGTCTATCAATTGATGACTGTCTGTTTTGATATCTATTTCTATAGTCAGGATTTTTTCTATTTCTGAGGAGTTTTAGACAGTCTCTCCTATTATGTTCTTTGGATCCACAGTTGTGGCATCCTATTGGTTCATGATATCTTTCTTGAAAAACTACCCTCTTATATTGTTTATGTTCCATGTGATTGTTACAACGACTTCTCCTTGAATTATCTTCAGATATTAGCTTGTTAGATAGACTTTCTATGGATAAATATCCTAAATTGATTGTGTCTAAATGAGTTATATAGTTATCCCACGATGGGTCTAGTGAGTTAATGATAACACTCTTCATTGTTTGATCTGAAATTATTTCCCCCCTTAAATGCAGTTCTGCTCTAATTTTGTTTAAAGATATTAAATGTTCACTTATGGTAACCCCTGGCTTTATCTTAGCTGAGAAGAAATCTTTAGACATTCTTGTTGTAGTGGCTACGCTTTCACTGTGAAACAATTTAAACATGCATTGAATAATTTCTGATACAGTTAGATTTTGCTTAATACTGTGGTACATGGCAGGAGATATACTGGAAATTAATAAGAAAAATGCCCTATGGTGCAGACAGTCTAATTTTAGAGTCCAAGGTCTTTTTGGGGGATTAGTGATAAAAAATAATAAGTTTTCTTTTAGAAAGACAACCTGGAGCTGCTGACACCATTCTTGCAAATTAATGCCATCTATTCTCAGTTTTGGGAAATCATTGGGCAAATTCCCAATATTGTTGGATCCATTACTTACAACTGGAGGCAGTCCGTGGTCTTGCAAATGTTGAAAGTTACAAAATGGCGTGGGTATGCTTGTGATGATTCTGAATGGTTCTCTCTGTTCTTCATGTCCCCCGAAGTTGTCTGTGTAGTCTTGCACATGCGCGTTGTTCATTTCGCTCCTGAAGCTGTCGGGAGAGGTTCTCGTCGCTGCAGCTCCCTTGTAGCGCTCTTCTTCCGATGATTCAGTCTCTGGCTCGATCTTCGGTGTCCAGGCGGCGGCAGAAGCTCGTGTCTTTCTGTTGCGATGACTCTTGTTGAGATCGCTGTTTTCTGACATCGTCTGCGGCGTGGGGTGGTATTTGCAAGGTTCTCTGGGCTCAGGTGTCGGTGCTCTCATTGATTGAGGAGAAGCGGGCAGACTCCGAGACGTTTGCTTTCTTGCTTGTTCTCTCCCTGTTTCTCGATTGCCATGTTTTGTCGGTTCTTTTGTAATTTTCAGTCCTGGACCGAATGTTGTAAAAAGAGTTCTTATAGCTGATTTGACTTTTAGTTCGATAGGTATTTCTTCTGAGTCTGTATCAGAATTTTCTGAAAAGTAAAGTTTTTCTTTTTTCTTTTTTATATTATGTGAATCCTTTCGCGCCAAAGATTTTGAATGATGTACTCTGATTGACTCTGCTTCGCTCTTTTTTGTGATCGGTTGAAAACAAGATGGCTGCCATTCAAAATTTTGATCGGGACCATTGGTCTTTCTTTTCATTATTCCTTTTTCTGTAGATGATTCGCTCACCATTTTTGGATTTTTGGGATCATCTGTTACGATACTCCTTTTTTTCGCTGTACCGCTGTTCTTTATTACGTTTTGGAATTTCGCGTTCAGTTTCAGCAGTTTCAGTACCTCTGATCCGAGGGGGCTGCCTTTCAACTCGTTCTCCTTTTGTTCATCCATTCCATCAATTATTTCCTCGTTGTCTATAGTGTAGTCTTCAGTTTCTTTTGGTGTCATAGTCATGGGTTTATCGATCTTTTCTTGATCTGCTTCCATTTCTTTACTGTATGCCCTGGTGTTGGGTCTTTCTCTTTTGTTTCTGGAGTTTTCTCTCTCAGACATATTTAAAGTTTTATTGAGTCAATCAAACCATCCTCTGCTACCAGATTGTTACGATATTTTCAGGATCAGACTCAATAAGTAGATTAAGGATTAGATAATCAAATAAAGCACTGTTTATTTACAGAAGGCATTCTATATTCACTGAATATTCACAGATAGAAGCACAGAAGGAAAGCATACAGCTCCTTATATATACAAGGGGTGGAGCTAGATATAGAAGTGGTTAAATATGAATATATTAAATAGAGAAGAATAAGTTAACCCCTGATACCCTGGTCATATGTTATTTACATAAAGGAGAATAAGGCATTTACTTGTGACAGATTCCTGTCTAGAATCATAGATTATTACTTGGATTCTTTGCAATTCAGCAGCATCACCTGTCCTGCTCATTTAATCAGGGCAATTCTGCCAGGTGGAAACCTACTCTTTGTGTTCAGACATAAAATGTCAGGTACTTACACAAAAATACACCAGAATGTCACAGCACATAAGTCACAGGCTTACAAATTTGCTTAGGAGCAGACAGCAAAAACATCAACCCTTGTAAAATAAGCACAAATGCCAAAATCTCATTTAATCCTATCAAAATGATAAAAGATGATGGATGATCAAGTTTTAGCAATTCTGTGAAAGGACATGCCTATCTTGCTTTGTGTATAATCACATACACAAAAACCAAGGAAATATGAGACTGCAACCAAGGATTCCACAGTTCAACCCCAAGCTACACATACTGTATTATCTTCTATTGAAATATGAAATACTTCATGAAATGGGAATAGGGAAAGTGTAATCAAACCCCAGGCCAAGATAGCAGAGAAATTGCTAATTGTATTGTAATCCCTGAAGATGAGGCATAGTATATGAGTTGTGGTGGTGCAGTAGTTAGAATGCGGTATTGAAAGCTAACTGATTTCTCACTGCTCACTATCAGGAGTTGGATTATGACTGGCTCAAGGTTGACTACATCTTTTATCCTTCTGAGTTCGGTAAAATGAGGACCCAAAGTCATTCTGCTGACTCTGTAAACTATTTACAGGCTATTTAGAGATGTTTGTAAAGCACTATGAAGTAGTATATAAACCTAAGTGCTATTGCTAACAAAGCAATGTTTTGTTATATTGCTATATAACAAAGAGTCAGGCTAAGGTTCAGAGGCCCTAGTAAATGAATTGAATTAGTCTTTAGCATATAAGGCAAAGCTGCAATAAACAATTCCAGAATTAGTTTTTTTTTTCCCCAGAAAGCAAATATAGAAAGCTTTCTATATTAGAGTTCACCTCGTCCCACATTTCCCTTAGTCTTCCTTTTATTATTCTCAGTATGGTATTGGAGTATCCCTTGATGTTTAATTCTTAATTCTGACAGTCTCCAAGAGCTCATGATTTTTGCCAAAGAAATTGGTGTAGACCTTTGAGTCAGGCTTTTTGAGATAGTTCTTCTTCAATTTCTGTACTGGACCATGGCTTCCCAGATGCAGTAGTTTCATGGGTATCATTTACTCATCCTCATCTTCCAAGAAAAAGACATCAGAAGGGGCCATAGAAGCAAACTCAATATTTGTGCAATATTGCCCAGAGCTAGAAATAAATTGCTGACCTCTTGTGATAAATTAACTAGACTCACTTGTCTTTATTTAATAGTATTTTTGCCCTATAAAAAAAGCAATACGAATCACAGCACAGTACAAACTACCATCAATACCACAGTGTTAAAATAATAAATTTTTAAAAATGTAATTCCTACACCACCGTAATTTACATCAGTGAGCAATGCTGTGAAAGTAAAAATGCTTCCTTCATAAAGGCCCAAAGAAAAATAAGTGTTTTAAGGCTTTTTTAGAATCTCAGCCCATACCTTAAATGTAATTTAAAAAGGAATCTTGTCCAAACAATATGAGTAAGAGAAAATAAACGGTACTTTTGCAAGGGAGCTTTAAAGCTTTCAATCTAACTATTTGTTTCCAAAATTAATCACAGCAACCATTAAGATAAACAATTTTAAACTGAATTTCATAAGGATAGGCCCTTTCCTGCCTAAAATATACATAGATTTATAAAAATATTTGAATGGATACCAACAGGTGCTGATAGTATTCATACTTTGCCACTGATTCATGTCCCAATTGACCTTATTTCATAAAATCCAACCATTCAAACTGAACAAAAAATGTATCTGCTAACAAAGATATAATACCTAACTAAAGGTCGTTTCAGAACTTCAATCCTTTTGAGTTATGAAATACAATGAAATGAAATGGTACATAATGATTCTTTGAGTTCTGATATATAATGAAATAATTTTAGTGTTCAAGTAATCATCATCAGCATGTTGAAAAGTTGCTTAGATAGTTGGTACAATGCAAAATCCATTTCTTTTGGCTTCTCATGATAGTAAACTTCTGATGACTGACCACTCTAAGTGTTATCTACTAAAAAAAACTCAGATAAAGCATAACATTGTCTGAGGCCTAATTCCATTGGATGACCAGCTTTAGAGTATTTTGTGATGTGATAGTTTGAATTCCAGTGAGAACACTGACATTCATCTGACATCAGGGTTGTTAATGTTTTTCCAGAAAATATGTACAATTATTTTCTTGCTCTCCCACCCCTCTGTCTCATCTGTGTTCTTGTCATTTGAGACAGCATTCCAGATGACTGAATGGAAAACAGGAGAAGAATACTTTGGTGTTACATTCATAAGAACCAGTGGTGAGCTGGTTCAGACCGGTTTGGGCAAATCAGTAGTTCTGACCAGCTGCTGGGCCCTCCCACCCATCCTAGCGCTATCACGTCCTATATAATCACCAGTTTTTCAATACCACGTGCACTCACATTTTCGGTTCTGGTTGTTACAGTATGTGACTCCCACCTCTTATAAGAACCACTCTGATGCAATACATACCAGCATGTGAAAATAACAAACAAAGGAGAAAAACAATACTTCATGTGAATCCCTATGTAAGTCATACATTTCATTATGCACCCATAAAAACATCACCATCATTCATGGATGGATGGATGGATGGATGGATGGATGGATGGATGGATGGGTGGATAGGTGGGTGGGTGGGTGGGTGGTTGAGTGAGTGAGTGAGTAAACAAATACTAAAATTCTTTTCAAAATCTTACCATGACAAGTAGGTAAGGCTCTGTTCCATCCAGGTCTTCCATCATCTCCCATGATACAAGTAAGTGTAGAGTATCCTTGAAGAACATAGCCAGCATCACAATAATATGTGACTGTTGATCCTAGTTTATAATCCATTCCAAGTCTTGTACCATTCATGATATTCCCAGGATCAAAGCATGACTCACGTAACTTGGCTTTAATTTGAGCAAAGAGAACACAACATTTGCGGTAACTTGATGTATTGAATTTTTAAAATATGGCATACCCATACGAGACAACTAGCAAAACAATTATAAGCATCATTTCTTTTTCAAAGTACATGTTATGCCATCAGGTAGTCCAAAATAATCTTTGCAAAGAAAGACGTCAAAAGCATCTTTAATCTTTATTTCCCTTGTGCTAAACAAGATTAAGATGCTCAAATGACTTCCTTTTCTCTCACCACCAATTTTGCTTTAAACATAAAACAAAAACACAAAGTAATTAACATTCTTACAAAGGTTAGAGTGTTTCATTCTTTTTTCTTTCCCATCATTTTTTTCCTATGATTTCTAACAGAAAAACTTATACTGTGGGGCAGTATGAGACTCACTGATAAAAGCAATGTTGTGATGGTTTAATGGTTGTCTCTTTTCTATCTGTGTTTTGAGGCTACAGACCAGTGGTGAAATGTAAAATTTGTTACTACCGGTTCTGTGGGCGTGGCTTGGTGGGGGTAATATGAATGAGTGGGCTTGGCCAACTTTTTTTTTTTTACTTTTAAAACCATTTTTTCTACAACCTCTTCGGCTGAAGAGGTTGTAAAAAAATGCTTTTAAAAGCCTCTGACAATCCCAGCTGAGTTGCCTGATTGGCAGAGGCTCTTCTTTTTTTAAAAAAAGCCTCTGACAATCCCAGCTGACTTGCCTGATTGGCAGAGGCTTTGTTTCTACTTTTAAAAGCATTTTTTCGGTTGTAGAAAAAATGCTTTTGAAAATAAAATAAAAAGCCTCTGATGATTGTGCAGCTCAGCTGGGCATGGGGGTGGGGAGGGATTTTAGCTACTGGTTCTCTGAACCACCTGCCACGATCGCTACCGGATCGGGCGATCCGGTCCGAACCAGGAGCATTTCAACCCTGCTATAGACCACAAAAAAGAATCGGAGTTTGCAGCATAATGTTATAACACTGTGACATTCTTTTATCACAATACTAAAAACAGTGAGGTCCTGAAGATGTCACTACACTATGATGTTTTTAAAATCAAAGACCTTTTTTTATAAGTACCGTGTTTCCCCCAAAATAAGACCAGGTCTTATTTTAATTCTTGCTCCAAAAGACACATTTCAGTCTTGTTTTCCGGTTAGGTTTTATATTCAGGGAAATATGGTACTAAATGCATGCATCTGGCTTAAGTGGGGATTATTTTGGGGGTAGTGCTTATATTACGAGTATCCTGAAAAATCATGCTAAGGCTTATTTTCTAGTTGGGTCTTATTTTTGGGGAAACAGGTTAGTCCTTGCTTTACAACTACTTGCTTAAAGACTGTTGGGAGTTACAACAGACCCACAAAAAATACTTATAACCTAATTTCGGAGTTCCAATGGCTTCAACCATATGATCTTATTTTCAGTATTTAGGCATCGGCTCACATTTACAGTCATTTGCAGGTTCCTATAGTCATATGACCATAATTTTTGGCATATTTTACTGGTTTCTGCTGTTTATGTCTGGTTTCCAGGCAAAAAAAATGCTGATTCAGTAAAACAGATTTGCTTAATAACCATTGCATTCACATCATGTTCATAAAATAGTGCATGGTCAGGTGGTGACCTACTTAATAACCACAATAATTTATGACCATCATTCCAGCCTCAATTTGTCATACATTGAGGACTGCCTATAACCATTTAATGTAAGTACCATAAGTAAGCAATGTAAGTAGGCAATCATTTCACATAAAATAAGAATTAAACAAGTCACAAATAAAAAGGTAGATAAGCAAAATGACTTGATGCTTGACTTAATGCAAATAGGAACTGTAAAGGGGTTATGCTGGACCAAGTGTTCCAACATCTATGTCCCACATTAACACAGGAGTTACAGTTACGTACCTTTATATTCCAAATGGAACCCAGTAAAACTAACAGATCCATCACTTCGAAAAGCCAGATGCATTGAGTTTGAACTGCTTTCTATTCTCTCTGGCAATTTGCTATCTTGAAAACTTCCAATTAATGGGCTATTGCTGTCTGGGCCATCATAGATGTAGAGAAAGTCATAATTTGGTTCTATGCTGAAGCTGTAAAATATTAAAAAATAAAATAAAATAAACATATCACATTAGATCAAAATATGCTTGTGCAATAATTCGTGTAGACCACTGGCACTATGGAAATAAGTCTTAACTATACTTAATACTTAGTCTTAAGTATTCACCATTATTATTGGTTCTATATTAACACTTAACTATCATTAAGTGTTGTACCTTATGATTCTTGATGAATGTATCTTTTCTTTTATTTACACCGAGACAGTATGCACCAAGACAAATTCCTTGTGTGTCCAATCACACTTGGCCAATAAAAAAATCTATTCTATTCCATTCTATTCCACTCAATTCTACTCTTCCAATTTTTAGTGTAACTATAAACATGAATTCAAACCATTATATATAATTACTCTCTTCTAAATGCCAATATACAGCAACCTTATATTTGCTTGGATATCTTAATAAGGAAAAACTCTCCAGTTGCACTGAAATTATATTAAAAATGCTTGTTAGATTTTATTCTTTTATTTATAAATAGGATGTTTATCATTTGTATAATCTTTTGAATATCAGTTGGAGAGAACCGATGCGAAGCAGTGTGGTTTAGGTTTAGTTAAGAGAAAATCTGGAGAAGGATAACTTATGTCCATCATCTTCAGCTCCCAAGGGAAAGTGGGGATATGGATTGAATAAATATCCATATAATTTCCTTTGAATGTTGGCATAAAAATGTGGGTTTCCTTCCAAAAAATGCATTTGATTGTTGTTGTTGTTGTTGTTGTTTTGGTTTTTGGAGAGTAGAATAATTAAAGCATCAGATAGAAAATTAAAACATGATTAATTTTTCTTTCTTTCTTACAAAATTATGCATTTCTGGGCATCTTTTTAATCATCATCATTTCATCTCTCTTCCGTCATAAAATTTGAGGTGACCTTTTTGTTAGCTTTTTTCCATTCAAAAATACTTCATCCTTTTCATCCTTTGTAGATCCGAAAAGGCACTATGGTTAATAGATTTGCTTTGTTTGATCTCCAACTTTGTTTTAGATCCTGGACTATCTTTGAGAATTTGAACAAACAACATTTAATAACTAAGAAAGCATTGTTCACCTAAGCCTTGGTGGTATGTAAATATGTGGTTTATAAAATGGACTCTTAATCTGACGATGACATTTCCCTTTTAATTTCATACATTCATCTCTTCCAAAAGCTGTAAACTTATTGTAGTAGAGGAGCCAAAGATACAGATTGTCTGCATTAAACCTTTATGAACTGGATTATGTAACATCATAAATACTCAGCATGATTCATATTGCTTCCTTCCTATTCGCCTGTTCCTGTTCAGCATGGCATTCATTTCTGGTATCATTGCCCACAAGGAACAAACAGAAGCAGCTTTTCATGTCATGTAATATGCAACATGATACAGATATTTCTTGACATGCAGCCATTGATTTATTGACCATTCAAAGTTACAATGGCCCTGAAAAAAGTGACTTGTGACTGTTTTTCACACTTACAACTCTTATAGCATCCCCATGGTCATGTGATCAAAAGTCATCCCCGCTTGGCAATTGGCATGCATTTATAACCGTTGCAATATCTTGGGGTCATGTGATCACATTGTGTTTGCATTTCCTGCATCGGATGAGGAAAGCACATCTTTCTCCTTCTGTCCTAGACACTTTTTACAGAGCACAATTGAGAACATTTTAACAAACTGCATCACAGTTTGGTTTGGTGGCAGCAGTGCCTCAGATAGAAAGTCCATACAGAGAGTGGTAAGGACAGCTGAGAAGATTATGGGAAGCTCGCTTCCTGTTATTCAGGATACTGCTTAGATGCGCTATGTGCTTAGAGCTGAAAGCATTGTTAGAGAACCCCCACACTCACTTTACAATCTGTTTCTGTTGCTGCCTTCTGGGAAGAGGTTTTTAAGTATTTCTAGCAGGACTACACAATTTTGTAACAGCTTTGTTCCCTATCCATCTGGTAATCTCGCAAAATTTGTTTTTCTCGCCATGTACATCCGAACTAGACTGTGTTGTTTCTCTGTGTCATATAATATATGCGGGTATATGCATATTTATTTATTTATTTATTTATTTATTTATTTATTTATTTATTTATTTAATCATGTTAATGTGGTGTATATTGGAGGTGGTGACCCTTTGACAGCTGTATGCAATGAAATTTCCTTTTAATGTATGCCAATACATTAAATTCCAAGTGACAATAAAGTCTAAGTTTACCTTTTGAACCTTCTGACAAAGTCAAGAGGAAAGCCAGATTCATTTAACAACTGTGTTACTAGCTTAATAACTACAGTGATTCACTTAACAACTGTGGCTAGAAAGGTTGTAAAATGGGGCAAAACTCATTTAGAAACTTTCTTGCTTAGCAATTGAAATTTTGGGCTGAAATTATGATCATAAATGGAAGATTACCTGTATTCAAATTCAATGTGTTTCTTAATCTTTATGCAACAACAATCATCAACTACAATTTCTGCAACATAACATTGGATACTGGAAGGCAGGATTACACTACAATTATTATTTAAGAGCCAGAGCCAGAAGCACAAATTCTGTATTCACACCATAGATGCACTTCAGAAGACAACAAGGAAGATGGTTTCTCAGAAATCTGTCTGATCCAATTCACTCCTAAAACTACAAATAGTAAATATGTCTTCTATTTTCACTAAATCTGTTTTACAAATAAACCTATATTACATAAACAATTACTAATTACTCTTTTTCCTTGAAAATAAGACATCCCCTGATAATAACCCCAATCGGGCTTTTGAGCGTATGAGCTAAAATAAATCCCTCATGAAAATAAGCCCTCCCCAAAAATATTTAAACACATGCACATGGTCCCTGCCATTTCCTCTGGTTTCCTCCACATGCTCCAAAATAATAAGACTTCTCCGAAAATAAGGCCATGTGCTTATTTCAGGGTTCAAAAAAATATAAGACATTATATCTTATTTTACATCTTATTTTCGGGAAAACACGGTAATATAAAAGAGAAGGGATAATTTTACCAAGTAACATTCTTAAAAATGTAAAATAAAACAAAACAAATAAACTCCCTCTTAATCCTAATCCCATTTATAATAGTAAGGTAAATCTGTTTTGCCTCCCACAAGAAGGGTAACCCTTATTAATGAGGTGATTGACTTTATTCAATTTATTAATTATACCCACCCCTATACCTGGCACCATCTTTAAGGCTATGTTCTTCTTTCAAATTTACCAGTTGACACTACAATTTCTTAGAAGTGGGGAAAACTATGTTTCTTGTGTTAATATTGTAGTATAGGTAAAGGGTACATTAACCTTGATTACTTTACTCTTTAAACTTGCCTAATAGTGAAAAACCCAGAACACATACATCCAAAGAGCTGAACGACGCTATTGAGGATTGCAAATAGGAATCCAGGTTAACTGAAGTCAATTTCCATGAACTCACCACTTCTCTAATAACAGGTTTTTGTTTTTTTGTTTTTTGTTTTTTTTGTAGAGTATTGTTCATTAGAAACATTTTTCTATATGCTACATCAGGCAGATGGATATCTTCTAAACTCATGTCATAATTAAGGAACTTCTGGAAAGCAATTGAATGCCTATTGCCATTTGTCTAACAGTCTTAGATCTAAATCTTTCAAATTCCCCCAAGGCTTCAGCAAAACAACAAAACAATATATTTACAAGTAATATTTCACATATAAAATGTCCGAAATTCTCTAAACAGGCAAATCATTAAGTGTCAGTTTTGGCATCTTATTGGTTTAAAGATTTTCCCAAGATACCTAACATTCTCATAATAGCTGTTCAATTCTATTTTTTATTTATTTATTTATTTTTTAATGGCTTGGCTGACTTTTATTGATTGGCATAATTCATTCCCTGCACTATTTCTGGGCACATTAATTGTATTGCCTTATTCTTTTAATTGGATATTGCTCAGGGAATTTAAACTAAAGGGCAGATAAGAAATATAATAAGAAATGAAATAATGTTTAAGTAAACAAATAAATAAAACAAATAGTTTCCCCCAGTTGATGTAGTTATGTTCTAGGCTATTCATTTTTGCCTTGCTATAGATTATTTAATATTGATGGAACAATAAATATTCATACCAGGATATAAAAAACAGCAGAAAAGCTTTAATTTTGATGCTTAGATTTATTGATATCTATGAATTTTCTAGGCTGCCTAGAAATAGTTGACAAATGAACGGGGTAGAAATTAAATACGATGATACAATCATTCTCCAAGTTCTGAAGTCAAAGTAGTCTTAATGTATAATTCTAAATTTTTCAAGCAAATATCTCAATAGCTGTATTGATAATAACTGAGACAAAATTTTCTGATAACCTTATTAAATATGTTACTCTGGAAGATAACAATGCTTGGTTTTGAAAAGCAGTTATCTTCTCAGGCTTACCAAACAAACAAAACAAAACAGATGTCTATGGAGATTCTCAGTCATCCAGGACATGGTTGTCCCAGAGATGCTTTTTCAAAAGGCAACTGGACTTTCTTTGTTTTTCCCTGAAGATATTTTGCTTCTCATCCAAGAAGCTTCTTCATTTCTGGAGTTCTTGGATGAGAAGCGAAACGTCTTCAAGGAAAATCAAAGAAAGTCCAATTGCCTTTTGAAGAAGCACTCCTTGGAAAACAAAGAAATCTTCAATAAGTATATTATTGAAATTTTACTAAGCAGTTACTTACCTAATAAAAGCTAATGATATTACATAGTCATTATTAACAGTAATAGTCCAGTCACAGTCTCTGCTATGGGGATAAGGATGTGGGAAATTTGGCGAAAGAATAAAACCTGATGATCCCGTCAGATTGCCTCCACAAGGTGCTGTGAATGAAATAAACAAAGAATGTAAAAAAGGCAATTGCATCATAAAATATAAAGAATGAACAATAAGCAAAGTAAAAAAAAAAACATCTTTGGGTTATAGAAAAACACAAGCTAATTTATTCTATTTTTTTTTTAGTACCTCTAAATTAAAAGGCATTCTGGTCAAAGAAACAGGAAGGGAGTCACCTCTTAAGGATACATTCATGCTTTTGAGCTACATTTCTGTTGCCTTAAACTTTTGTTTGGAAAGTGCTAATTTGAATAAACCATGTGAATATTGAATCATAGCAAAAGAACTAGCATTTAATAATGGATATAAATACTGTAAAGATAGGTTAGGAGCAAGATGCAAAAAAAGTACATTTGACAGCAAACATAAGAATGACATTGCCTATTAAAGCAGAGTTTATTACTAATTTTCTTATATAACTAAAAGTCCTAGAAGCTGTAGTTGCAACAAATTTTGAAAACATGTATATTTTTTTGTTGTTATACAATATTGGATTTGTATGTTTCTCTTATTATTATTTTTTTATGTTCTTCCCCATATGTTTTATGTTCTACGTTTTTCTTATTAGTTGTATGGATAAACAGATCTATAAATAATTCACATTTGAAATTATTTTTATTTGCTTAGTTTAGCAGAGGGGAGCCCATTTATGATAACATGATTTATGCAAATATCCGTTTACTTTTATTATTAAAAAAGGAAGACACATTTTATAATCCAATGCTGATAGACTAGGAGAGATTAGTTTCAAGAGAGGAATCTTTAAGGTGAGTCATCATCATCATCATCACTATTGTTTGTTATTGCTCTGATTCCTTTGTCAACAATACTGAACAAGTTAAATTATAAAATATGAAAAACATCTGCCAGGCTATCTCCCCTCTTTTACATGCATAACCTGAAGCTTAATGGAAAAATACCACCTGAAACAGAATCACTATTAAACACTCTATGTATATAGAGTCAAGATATTACAATGGAGTTTGGACTGGACAACGTGCCACCCACATCATCAATAGGGGGAAAAATAATGAAAACTGGATGAATCAAGATGCCTATGGAAATAACATCAAGAGTCTGAATGAAAATTATCACTACAAATAGCTGGTCATCCTTCAAGCTGACAAAATCAAGGGCACTGGAGTCAAGAAAAAGGTTAGAAGTGAATACATTGTAAGATTGAAGAAGAGCTTAAAATCCAAAGTCAGTGGGGAAATATTGATTTGGCCAAGTGTGATTAGATACACAAGGGATTTGCGTCCAGCGCTGAAACGCTCATGCAAACTAACAGAATAATGATAATCACCATAACAATATTATCAATAAGAGGTTGGAGTAAGAAAAATAATAAGTAGGATAAATAATACTGCTACATAGGAAAAAATACACATAGATATTAGAAAGTACTGTGAGAATTAGATGTTCAGCAGAGTGATGGAATGAGAGAAAAATCTGTCTCTGTGTCCAGTTGTTTTGGCCTGCAATGCTCTATAGGAGTTGAAACAGTTTATATCCAGAATGTGAGGGTTCTGCAGATATCTTCTCAACTGTCCTTCTGACCCATGCAATATGTGTGTGTGTGTGTGTGTGTGTGTGTGTCCTAGATCATTAACAATATCTGAAGAATATTGAAGAAGAAAATGCATAGAAATTGCTGCAACATGAAAACTTATCTGCATATGGGAGAGATAAAGTATAAAGTTAATGAAGATTAGAAAAGGGATCTGGCAAGGCAGAGTATATGACTTGTACACACACACACACACACACACACACACACACACACACACACACACACCAGGCCAAGCAGATAACAATAAGACTTGGCAATGACTAAGAGCAGGAATATTGAAGAAAAAAGGCCAAGCCTTATGAACAAATGCATACAAAGCCAGAACTGAGAAGATAGCAACTGACAGAAAATGCTTCCTCTGCAAAGAAACTGAAGGAACTATAGACCACCCAACCAGCTTCTGCAAGAATATCACACAGACTAACAATGGAATGGAACAATAATGGTTCATAGGAATGTCTGTAAGAAATACTGCTTGCCAGCAAGCAAGAACTGGTTGGATCACAAAATTAATAAAGTAATAGAAAATGAAGACACTAATATGCTCTGGGATTTTAGAATTCAAACAGACAAATACCAGCCACATAACACCAGACTTAAAATCTTCAATAAGAAAGACAAAAAAAGTTCAGAAAGTGGCAGTACCTGGAAACAACAGAATAGAAGAGAAAAAAAAAAATTGGAAAAAGTAACAAAATACAAAGCACTGCAAATAGAAGTAGAACATCTTTGACAAAATTAGGCAAATATAGTCCCTATAGTAATAGGCTCCTTGAATGCAGTCCTGAAACATCTGAAGCACTACTTGAATTCCAATGGCATTGACAAAATCACCATCAGTCAAGTGCAAATTTTCCATTAGTCAATTACAAAAGGAGACACTGCTTAGATCTACTCAGATACTACACTGACACATTATGATGTCCTAAATTGTTGGGAAGAACATGATGCATATGAATACGAACACTAGCTCAAGATCTGGCAACTGTGATTTTACATGCTGTATGCGTAACAATAATAATCATGGATTACAGCATAGACACATTTAGATATAGCAAAAGGTTACAAATGAAGGTTATGATTCCACAATGCAAACTCAGACCAGTATATACTTATATACAATATTGGGATCAAAGTATGTTAAATGTTTGCATTGTGATGTCAATACACATGTAATATAATGTCAGTGTCATCGTGTTTAGGAACAGATTCCCATACATTCCAACTTTTGGCAATTACAGCCATTCACACTACTGGGAAATCTGATTTAAATAAGGTTTATTTCTGAGTAGATATGCAAAAGATTATACTCCTAAATCTAGGTTTCTCTTCCCAGAATAAAATATTTCTGTTTTGGTGTTCAAAGACCTTAAAGACTGCTATTAAAAACATACTGTAATTCTAATGTGATAGAACCACTCTAACACAAAATCCATTCAGGAAAGTTAACCTTAAATAAGAATTAAGCAACAATTGCAAAATTAGAATTTGAATAATGGTATTATTAAACATGCATAAAAATATGTAGCAATGAAATGGGCGATTAGATAATGAAAGAATATATTTTAATGTAAACATGTGTATTAGTAGAATTATATGGATTGAAGGATCGAAAGAACAGGAGTAACTGTACTTTAAATGTATAAACGATTGTGATTGGTACTAGAAGTGTATATTGAGACATTGAATAATGAAAGAATGAAGGATGAAATTTTGATATAAATCGATGTGAAGAGTTAATTAAGGGAAATATGAATTAAAAAAACACATCTTTGAATATTTTGCGAGATGGGAAAGAAAAAAAAGTTAAAATAGAGATTGAAATAAGAGGGGAATAATAGTATATATATGTTTGTGTGTGTGTGTGTGTGTGTGTGTGTGTATGAAGATATATGAAAGAACAAAACAGAGGTTTAGAACTGAAGGGCGATAGTAAAATATATTGTGTTTATTTGTATTGAAATGTATGAAACCCAGGTATCACACCATTCACACATTGATATGTATAAACAATATATATAAAAAAAACTTGAATTAAAAAAAAAGGAAAGTTAACCTTAGAAAGCCAACCATTTTTAAAATGAATCTATAATATTAAATTATTGGGTTGTTAGGTTAATTAAAAACAAGTCATAATAAAAAATCAGTTAAAACACTGGGTAATTAACTATTTTATTACCACAAGTTAAATGTAACATAATGTAGTTATGATATATAGGGTTACATGTTTTAGTGGTGATTTTTTTCCCCCAAGATACTTCTGGTAAAATGTGGAGGAATGTTCCATGGGAGTAGAACAATTTACACTAAGTGTTTCACTAGCAAAAGGAAGCAAAATGTTTGACTGCTTCCTTCCTTGTTTGGACAATTCCTGATCATTCCAGAAATTTATATAAAAAGAGGATTCATCATATCGTGATCTTTTAAATGTTAACAAAAAAAATAATAATATTATGGGAGCATAAAAAAGCATAAACTAGTGATTTGTGATCAAAAGAAATAACTCATATAATATATATAATTAACATGACAAGTCAACTTCAATTAAATCACCATAATTATAACTCCAATCAAGCCATTTTAAGATTGATGTAAACTTGTAAGGGAATTAGCACAAAGCATTGATTTTATGGACCCTTTGAGCAAAATATGAGTTTAGGAAAAGCTAAAAAATTGCTATGTCATCACAAACTCTGTCTGAGACAAGACATTCTCGATGCAGTAGCATCCACAGGAGCTTTCTGTTTTTATCAGAAGGAGGGAAATGACACTCCACATCGAGAGTACAACATTACAGTGCTCATACTGAAGGGCTTAAGTCATGAGCCCACAATGTTGCTATCATATTTTTTGCCTCCAGTTAATAGGCTTATTCTGTAGTTGGCAAGAATTAAAAAAAAAGTCCTTTAGCAGCCATTTTAAGTAGGATTTATGAACCAGGAAATGGATCATATCCATACTTTTCTCAGGTTAATTCCTTGTTCAAATATGTCCATTAACCTTCTTTCTTATCAACTTTTGGTTCCCTTTCAAGTGTGTGAATGGTTATTGCTTGTTTTGTTTTTACCTACTCTACTCTAGAATGGTTCCCTGGTGGCCAGGATAAATTGATATTGTCTTCACAACCTTGAATGACCAGTTATTGAACAAAAGTTTACAGCAGTTACTAGGATATTAGAAATACTGCAAATTGAGAACAGAGGGACCTCTGAAGCAGGGGTGAAATCCCAGGTTCTGACAGGTCCTGGAGAACTGGTAGTGGAAATTTTGAGTAGTTCGGAGAACTGGCCCCAGATTGGGGTGGGAATGGATATTTTGCAGTATCCTTCCCCTGCCATGCCCACAAAGCCACGCCCACAAAGCCACACCATGCCCACAAAGCCATGCCCACAGAACCGGTAGTAAGAAAATTTGGATTTCACCACTGCTCTGAAGTACCTTTGAAGGGAAAGAATTACTGAGTAAGCTCCGGAAGCATAGACAAATAAGGCCTTTTATTAACAGTGCCACCCATTTCCTGTTTATTATTTTTTCCAACCACACAAGCATGGCAGATAGAATGTGAAATGATCTAATTTTCTATCCTCCATTGTAGATCTTAATGCTGTTATTATTAACTGTGGATATAACTACAAATCTGTCAACTTGGGTGCACAAATTAATTCTTTACTCTTATACTAAAAAAATGGGTCTGATACATACTGACTTAAAAACATGTTCTTATTATAATGATAATCACTTGTGTGAGACATATGGTTTAATTCTTTCTTTCTGAATATATATATATCTCCCCTAAAATTGCTTGTCATTTGCATTTAAAATGAATTTCGCTTTGGCACAAAGTTCATATAATTAATGTCTCAATTTCTGCTGATTTATTTCAGGACAAAAAAAAAAAAATCACAATAAAACAACCTACCTCTGCTTTTGCATCATTTTGATTTTCCCTAATGGACTTCAAAGTTACATTAAATGTTCATCTCAGAATTTAGCATGATTTTTAATTAACAATAAAAGACAATGATATATCCTAAGAAACTATTCCTGATGCAGATGAGAACCAACTAGGCAGTAAAAGTATCTTAAAGTACTCAAGTACTAATGCATTCTAACTTTCAGCAATTAAATAATTATATGGATTTCTTCTTGTCTTTTTTAAATTTAGCAATTAAAGTCTTTGTCCAATGCTGTTATTTAAACACATGCCAAGGTATAGATCTGGATTATTGTATTTTTCCCATCATTGCAGAAAATAAGGCTGTTTAACATTTTGCAACATCCAAAAACATTCTCCAACTAATTAATTCTAATAAAACAAACATTTAAATCCCTAAAAATAACTGTCCTAAAATTTTGTTTATCTTATTAGCTAATACTTTCCGTGAATTTTTATTAACGCAAACAAATTTAATATTTATTTATTTATTTATTTATTTATTTATTTATTTATTTATTTATTGCAATTTATATGCCACCCTTCTCCCGAAGGACTCAGGGCTGCTTACAAAGAATAAAATTCAACAATTTAAATTTAAATGTAAATTAAAATCCAGTTAAAATTAATTAAAATTATTACAATGTAAAAGCCCCTAGACGGGTCAGTCCAATTGATGAAAGAGCCACGTCTTCAGTTCGCGGCGGAAGGAGAGGAGGTCGGGGGCTGTCCTAAGCCCGGTGGGCAAACCATTCCAGAGGGTCGGCGCTCCCACAGAGAACGCTCTCCCCCTGAGGGCCGCCAGCCGACATTGTCTAGCCGACGGCACCCTGAATTTGAAAAAATAAAAATTTATAAATGCAAAAGTATTTCAACAACAATGAACACTCTATTTAGATGACAAGTGACGGCAGTTAGATAGGATAGATAGATAGATAGATAGATAGATAGATAGATAGATAATAAATAGATAGATAGATAAATAGATAGGCAGACAGACAGACAAACAGACACTCTCTTTGCTATAAGGAGACCTGACCATAAAGCGAGGACAATAATTCTCTGCATTTCCCTTATTAGAAAATAAGTATCTGTTTCAGATGCTCCCCCAAATTTCTGCACCTACTTCCTGAGCTGTTTAAGGGAGGAGGGGGGACATCAGTAGGCCAAATATGCAACAGTCATCCTCTGACTTTTGGATCTCCTTCTTAAGCCTAATGCAAATAAAAGCTACAATGACACTATGAAATTATTTAATCAATTTGCTGGGAGGCAGTAGGGAAGAGGTCTGCCAAAGCAGACTAAACACAAAGGAAAACCAGGGAGATGGTAAGGCAAAATGCTTTGTTCATTTATTTTGGGAATAAAAAAAAGTATTTGAATTTTTCATTGTAAGAGTTACAATGCATTAAAGTAATCCAACAGGGCCAGAACATTTTCATTATGCCCACTATTCATCATAGATGACTCTTTATCCCAGAAACTATCACCTATTTAGGAGGTAAAGAAGTGAAAACAATGAAGAACAACTACGTCCAGTTTAGGCAACAGTAATAATTGAATTTGTGGGACTCTTATAAATGAAGCTACCTATATTGAACATTGATTAATTTTTCTTTTAGGAAAGTCATTTTAAGTACTGTCCTCTCTTCTTTTCTCTTGTAAAGTATTTTTTTTTTAAAAAAATACAGAATATTGTTCTACCCAAACCAAGTGGGTTGTCTTTCCATTTATATTTAACACAAAGCTGACAACTATTGGCTGCTGACTTTGCCCTTTATGACAATGTAATAAGGATTATTACATGTTTCCAGAGTTCAGAAAAGCAGTTGTGTCTTCTTTAGGTTTCTGCATACCTATACAGACTGGTGGGTTGGGCTGCCAGAAGTACCGATTTTCTACCTGAATGCAGGTTATTCGCTCATCTCCTTGCAACTCATAGCCAGGATCACATTGAAATAGCACCATGTCCCCAGGTTCTCTTCCATCTCCGTTACGGGTTCCATTCATAGGGACACCTGGATCTCGACAGGCCGTGGCCACAGAGCCTAGGAAAGAAAGAAAACGGAAAGGAATAAATCAACAAAAGCTTTGATTCTATTTTTTTTAGGAAAAAAAGTAATTAACACATCCTAGGAATCCTAAATATCTTTTTTTTTTCCCCTGCAAGAAATTATCATGGCATATACTGTATGATTCACATCTATTAAAGAATGTGTAGAGGCTGTGGAAGTACTGGGAGGAATATTAGAAATAAGCAACTAAAAGATAAGAACTGTTAGTAGATTATTTAATCAAAAAGGAGTTCAATCCAGGATTGCAAAAATCCCGACAAGTTGAGATTCATAATATTCAAAGAGATAGCAGTTTAATAAACTTGCCAATAAAGGAGAGCTTGCAGTTTCCAAACTCTTAAAATTCTGTACTTAACTCCTGTCATTTTTTTGTTGCTGTTAGTTGTGATCCCATGGACAACGTTCCTCCAGGCCTTTCTGTCCTCTACCATCCTCTGGAATCCATTTAAGCTCACGCCTACTGCTTTGGTGATTCCATCCAGCCACCTCGTTCTCTGTCGTCCTCTTCTTCTTTTGCCCTCAATCATTCCCAGCATTAGGCTCTTCTCCAGTGAGTCCTTCCTTCTCATTAGGTGGCCAAATAATTTCAGTTTCATCTTCAGGCTCTGGCCTTCAAAAGAGCAGTCAAGGTTGATCTCCTCTAGGACAGTTTGATTGCCTTGCAGTCCAAGGGACTCGCAGGAGTCTTCTCCAGAACCATCGTTCAAAGGCCTAAATTCTTTGGCACTCAGCCTTCCTTATGGTCCAACTTTCACAGCCATACATTGCAACTGGGAACACCATAGCATTGACTATACACATTTTTGTTGGCAGGGTGATGTCTCTGCTTTTTAATAAGCTATCTAGATTTGTCATAGCTTTCCTCCCCAGGAACAAGCGTCTTTTAATTTCTTGGCTGCAGTCCCCATCTGCGGTGATCTTGGAGCCCAGGAAAATAAAATCTATCACTACCTCCATTTCTTCCCCATCTATTTGCCAGGAATTGAGAGGGCCAGATGCCATGATCTTAGTTTTCTTAATGTTACATTTGAAGCCAACTTTTGTACTCTCCTTCTTCACCCGCATCAAGAGGCTCTTTAGTTCTTCTTCACTTTCTGCCATTAGAGTGGTATCATCTGCATATCTGAGGTTGCTGATATTTCTGCTGGCAATCTTAATTCCAAATTTTGATTCATCTATATAATGAACATCTATATAATGAACCCTGTCATTAAAACTACCTTATTGAAGCCACTGAGATTCTTGCTTCTTTGAGCATGCCTTCTTTATTTTATTCCACTATTCATTTTATCTACCATCTGTTTTAATAACAATGTGTAGAATCACAGTCGCTTAAGCTATCATCTATAATGATGTCATTTGTATCATGAAATCACCATGTAAAGGAAGCCAAATGTACCATTGTAAATTACATTATTAGTGCCACTTACAGAATTATGTTAATACACAAATGATATATTTTGCTTTACATTGTCCTTTGCAGATATCCATGGCATGTAATAACCTTTTTCCTTATTTGTTGATATAATTTTTGAACAAAGTATGACATATTTCCAAAGAATAAGAGTACACTATTCTAAGAACAGGAATGCACTGTCAATGTCACTCTTTTATACAGACCTATCATTTAATCACATCTGTTTACTGCATATTATTAAAAGAATTAAGCTAGCAATAGATGAAATGATACAAATGAAATGAATTATGTTGTGCTTTTGAAGCTTTACCAGATTGAGAAGAGGTTGCCACAGATTGCTCATATATTATCATTGGGATGTATAAAACAATTAAATTCATTAGGTTTATTAGTTATCAGTGGAAAAAGAACACTCTTTAGTTAGAATTTTTTTTAAAAAAATCCAAAATCAACAGGAAGTGAATACTCAAAAACTGATGTCTGACATTTCACTCCAAATAGAAATGTTTGACTGTAGCATTTCATTAAATATTTTATAATAATACCGCCAGGAGAAAATTTGACAGATTAAGTGAAAAGGAAGCATATAGTAATTTAATCAGCTTGCTCAATCTTTTGGATCTGCCAATATGGATATAAAATAGGTTTTAGCCTTCAGCCAGTTGTTGGCTTGTTTGTTTGTTTGTTTAACAGAAAATGCCAAAGTGAGCAAACAAATAAACAAAAAATGTCAATCCCTTATTTCACCGTATATGAGGTGACTTAACACTTCAGAGAAAGGCTCAGCTAAATAACAGTTGTAGCACAAGCCACCAGCAGGCTATTATCAAAACACACTCACCATTATTGTAAAGAAATATGTACTAATCCTGCACGGCAGAAAAATGTGGTTTGTCCTAATGTTGCCTTTACCTGGGTCACTGAACAATGTATATAACATGAGAATTCAGAGCTGACAAGGTAGAAAAAAAGGTCACTTCGTGTACTTTCCAGAACAAAAATGTGCCTTGAATATTAATAGAGTTGAAACTTCCTCAAAGACCTCCGAACATCACTACAAATTAATACTCCTAGGAAGGAATTAACTGATTAATTTAGAAATGAGTATCTTTCTCAGGCATGATTCTAACCCTAAGTTAATACTTAAAAATACAATAAATCAATTTACACATATTATTGAGAGATGGATTGGGTAGTGGTTAAAGACACCTGATTACAAATTGGGAAGCCATGAGTTCTAGATCTGTTCTAGGCTTGAGACCAGCTAGGTTGGTTGGCGAACCTTTTCAGCACCGAGTGCTGAAACAGGAGCATGAACATGTGCTGGAAACTGGAAGAGCAGCCGCCCAGTGCACATGCTCACGTCGGGTGGGTGCTCTTCCAGTTTCTGGCACATGCATGCACACCAGTCAGCTGGCCAGAAACCAAAAGATCAGGTGACCGGTGCGCATGTGTGCGCCGGAAACCGGAAGAGCAGCCACCAGGCACGTGGTCCTGCATGTGTGAAGACCAGCTGGCTGGCACGCCGGAAACTGGAAGAGCAACGGGTGATGCCTTGTGTGCCCAGAGAGATGTCTCTGCATGCCACTTCTGGCACATGTGCCATAGGTTCACCATCACGGAGCTAAGTGATTCTACGCCAGTCACTCCCTCTCAGAGCCTAGCAAGGCAAGGGCAAGCCACTTCTGAAAATGTTGCCAAGAAAAATGCATGGATTTATCCAGGCAGTCCACAGGAGTCAAGATTTATTCAAAAGCCATTACAGATATATTGTGTACTCCATATCATATGGGCTAGGAAATTCTGGGAGTTGAAATTCATGCATCCTAAAATCGCCACGTTTGGGGCAGTGGTGAAATCCATTTTTTTAAATTAATGGTTTTGTGGGTGTGGCTTGGTGGGGATGGTGTGGCTTGGTGGGCGTGGCAGGGGAAGGATACTGCAAAATTTCCATTCCCACCCCACTCCAGGGGAAGGATACTGCAAAATCCCCATTCACTCCCCACTCTTGGGGGAAGGATATTCCAAAATCTCCGTTCTCACCCCACTCTGGGGCCAGCCAGAGGAGGTATTTGCTGGTTATCCAAACTGCTCAATATTTCCGCTACCGGTTCTCCAGAATCTGTCAGAACCTGCTGGATTTCACCCCTGGTTTGGTGGAAAAGAACCCCTTTGCTCTTTGTTCAATGATCAATCTCAAATAAACACAGGCTATTCCTTACTTAATTCCTTACTAATTTGTAAGCCATTTAATTCTTGATTCACTCTCTGGCTAGCTTACAACTAGGAACCAAAATGTGATGGGTTTTAGAGAGAAAAGCAAAATAATCAAAACAAAACAAAAAAGCAAGCAAAAACAATCACCCGGTTTTCATGGTCAATTATTCTAATTAACAACAGATCACTCTCTTGAAGGCTATTTTATTAAGTATAGGGTTTAAATATATATATCCTAATTAAATGATTAAGTGGTCAATTAAAGATACATTATTTCTCCCTGTATTTTGTTAAAGTGGTAGCTATATAAAATCCTCAGCACTTACAGATATTTTGTCTCTATATATTCATTCAAGATCTTTTTCAATAAATTCAAATATTTTAAGTATATTTAATTCAATCTTACTGACAGTTCTGTACTGATCTTGCCTTAGATCATTTTTAAATTAGTATGTCTACTGTACATACATACATACTGTATATACAGTATGTATGTATGTATGTATGTACGTATGTATGTTACATGTTAACATACTAACTCATTTAATTTTAATGGCTTCCTTTAAAGAATCTAAATATATGTTGTCCATCTGGTTAACCTTGACTGAACTTGAAAAGCTAAACAGGGTTGGATCTAGTTGGCAGTTTGGACAAAAATCCCAAATCAAGAAATTCCAGGGAGACTACAAGAAAACACTTGAACAGTCATACGGAAAAGACAGACATACAAGGACAGACAGAGCAGTCAATAGAAAATTACTTCTATATTGTTGGCTAAAACAAAAAAGAACAAAAAAGCTATATGAGAATGACAAGGAACTGAACTCTAGTTTTAGGAGATTGCCTTCTTAATTATCTGTTAGATTTCATGTGCAATTACTGGAGCATTCACCTTCACTGTGTCTCCTACATTAAGCGTAAATACGAACTACTCGTTTATCAGTTTCTCAATGTATAACAGAAGTACTGGATCTTGTTTTTGTAAGGAATGCATGAGATTTTCCATTGACACCTCATTATTGACCACATGCTGTTTGTTTTGATAAGATGGAGATGATCCTTCTCATTTATTTAGACAGACTCTAGTGGCTGAGACAGACTGGCTTACCCTTTTCAAAAATAACTCTTCCCTCTTAGTTGCAAAGTTTGATCAACTGCTTCACTGCAATGTTTTCACCAACCATGGACACATTTTATTTAAGTTGGATTTATTTATTTTATTTTATTTTATTTTATTTTATTTTATTTTATTTTATTTTATTTTATTTTATTTTATTTTATTATTTTATTTTATTTTATTTTATTTTATTTTATTTTATTTTATTTTATTTTATTTTATTTTATTTTATTTTATTATTTTATTTTATTTTATTTTATTTTATTTTATTTTATTTTATTATTTTATAAAATTTGTATGCCGCTCTATCTCCAAGGACTCAGGGCGACTCACAACGATAATCGACCAAGCGACTATTAAAAATGACAAATATACATAAAAAAATATCAAAAAAGTGTTTTAAAAAATTAAAATATACTACTCCATCATGTAGTATATGACCAGGGGACATAAATAGCCAGGTTTTCAGTTCACGGCAGAAGGTACGAAGGTCAGGGGCCAACCAGAGCCCCAAGGGAAGTTGATTCCAAGGGTCGGGGTGCTCACAGAGAAAGCTCTACCCCTGGGGATCGCCAGCTGACATTGTCTAGCCAATGGCACCCTGAGTAGGCCCTCTCTGTGAGAGCGTACCGGGCGATGGGAAGCTGACGCTGGTTGCAAGTGGTCCGACAAATAGCCTGGACCTAAGCCATGAAGGGCTTTATAGGTTAATACCAGCACCTTGAATCTCACCCGGAGGGCAACCAGCGACCAATGCAAGCTGCGCAGGAGTGCTGTATATGGGATTATCGGGTCCGTCCTGCAATAACCTGCATAGCCGCATTCTGCACCAGATGAAGCCTCCAAGTGGTCTTCACGGGCAGCCCCGAGAGCATTGCAGTAGTCGATCCAGGAGGTGACTAGCACATGAGTGACTGTGTGTAGGGCACCTCGGTCCAAGTATGGGCGCAACTGGTGCACCAGGTGAACCTGGGCAAACGCCCCCCCTGGTCATGGCTGTGATATGATCCTCCAGACTCAGCTGTGAGTCCAAGAGGATGCCCAAGTTGCGTGCCCTGTCTATGGGGGAGAATGGGATCATTCCTGACTCATCTGAAATTACTGACCCTAAACTGCCAGCAGAACAGGTCTCGGCTGGGGAGAGCTTGCAGGCCAGTGAGGAAGAGGGGGAGGAGCTGCCTGCTGTGGTGGATCCCAGAGTATACAGGGCAGAGATGTGGATGTCTGCCAGATTTCTTGGGAAAAGGCCTCACCTCTTTTGGTGGGCTGCACTGGGAGCTATTTAGCATGGCGGGGAGAGGGAGGCATTGCTAGAAGCAATGTGTGTGAGTCATGGCCAGATGCTTGTTTGTGTTTCTGAGACTTTGCATTTCATGAGCTACATGGATTTAGTTTAAGTTTCTGTGAGGTTTTGTGTTTGTGTTCTGGACCCCGTTTGAGCAGCTGGATATCCGTTTGATAGACTAATTGGCCATTACCTGGAAGTTTAGTCTGGGGCTTGTTTGTAGCTGACTTCACTTAGAAACAACCCTCTGAATTCCTGTCCTGGTCTGTTCCTGTGAATTCTGCTTGGAAACCCTGAAACTCTGATTGTGATGACCAGGATGTGGCACGCAGGCAACACAGCCAAAAAAACGGTATGAATCCCTTTATTGGCACCAACTGTGCCCCCAACATCCCTTTTATGGCCTGGAGAAAAGCTCTTCCACAAACCTGCAAATACTCCAGTCCCAACACTGTAAACAGAATGACTGCAATCAGTTACTCCAGCAGGGCAAGATAATGAGTCCCATAAGAATAATCCCAGCAAGACAAGATAGGCAAGATAGACAAGATAGGCACATAGTAGCACGGCAGTAATTCAAACAGTCAGGAGGAAATGCCAGGAATGCAGGCCACAACTCTCAACACCAGATTAATTCAGTGTTGTTCCCAACAAATGCCTCTTCCAAGTGCCTCTCCCTTAAACTCCATACTCAGATATGCCTTGTGAAGGGAAACAGGGCCCTTTTCTTCCTCATAAGTCACACAACCCATGTTGCTCTCTTCTGCATTCTTTCCTGCATGCCCTAGGACAGTGATGGCTAATCTTTTTGCCGTCATGTGCCAAAAGCGGGGGGAATGTGGGGGGGGTCATGTACGTGCATGCCCACACCATAATTCAATATGCCCCGCCCCCCCGTGCATGCATGCAGGACCCCCACACACACTTCCTCCGCTTTTGGCACACAATGTAACGGTGGGCCCGGTAGGCCATTTTTTCGTCCTCCACAGGCTCCATAGGCTTTCTAGGAGCCTGTGGATGGCGAAAATGGTCTTCCCCATCCCCCTGGAGGCTCTCCGGAGGCCAGAAATGGCCCATTTCCTGACTTCTGGTAGACCCGGAAGGCCCGAAAATCAGCTGGCTGGCATGCACATGCATGCTGGAGCTAAGCTAGGGCAACGCTCATGTGCCCACAGATATGGCTCTCCATGCCACCTGTGCCATAGGTTCACCATCACGACCCTAGGATGAGGAGGAGGTGGGCCTTGGTCATCATCTGAACCCCCTCTCCCTTGTTCTATCTCTCCTCTGCTCTGCCCAGCCTGACTTTGCCCTTCCCCAGTTTCCTCCACAGCCAACGGAGCCACTCTCTCGCTCTCTGTCAGCTTTTCATCTTCCATCTCAGATTCAGACTCCAATGACGGGGGCATGACACTTACCATTGGGCTGGCTGACAAACCTAATTGGAAGCTCCAAACTTCAGATTGGATTTTGGCTTCTCTTTTGAAATTACCCAGGCAAAGCCTTTATTCCCAAGACTGTTTTCATTTTGCCGTATGTTCATTTCCTTGTTATCTACTTAGTCTCCAGCCAATTGCTGTTCTAATCTAGCAGCTGTGGGTTAGCTGAAACCTGAGACAGAATTGCTTGGGGAAAGACAATATAAAGCTCTCTCTACACCAACACTGACATATACGTGTGGGTGAGTGGGGCAGCACAAGAATTTGAAATGCAGACATATATCTGTTTGAGTGTTAGAACTTTAGAACCAAATCATAAGTATCTTTTGGGAGACCTGATATAACATTGAATGGTCCCTAAGTGAGCAAGGGATGCAGTGGCTCAGTGGATAAGATGCTGAGGTTGCCAATCGAAAGGTTGGCAGTTCAGCGGTTCGAATCCCTAGTGCCATGTAATGGGTTGAGGTCCCATTACTTGTCCCAACTTCTGCCAACCTAGCAGTTCGAAAGCACGTAAAAAATGCAAGTAGAAAAATAGGAACCACCTTTGATGGGAAGATAACTGTGTTCCGTGCACCTTTGGTGTTTGGTCATGCTGGCCACATGATCACGGAGATGCCTTTGGACAGAGCTGGCTCTTTGGGTTTGAAACAGAGATGAGCACCACCCCCTAGAGTCAGGAACGACTAGCACATATGTGCAAGGGGAAGCTTTACCTTTACCTTTAAGTGAACGGTTGTAAGTCAAGGACTACCTTCATGTAGGTACGTATATAAAATAAAGCATTAGTGTATATATGTGTATATGTGTTTATGGCTGCTGTGTTTCAGTTCCCAGTACACTGAAAATATCTTGATGGAAGGTTAGCAGGTACAATATTAAATATATTCTTACTTTGAAAAATACTCTCAGTCCTGTCTCTTTTGCAGTGTTTTAAAATTGGAAATCTCCTCTTTAACTTTATTTCTCCCTGTAGGTCTGATCCTCCCTACTATATTTGCTGTATTTGGGAATGGGAAAGGACTATTATCCTGTAAACACAAATATTTATTTGACCTGCTTTCTCCCCCTTTCAAATGTTTTTTCTTTCTCTGATATTTCAAGTTTTTCCTTACAAGTTATCTTTGGAGAAGGTATTCTGAAAAGCATTAAAATACACAGTTTTCATAACAGAAAATAAAAATATGGCTTGTGCATTTTCTTAGTTAACTAGGGAGCTCCTTGTTTGAATCATGTTTATTGCCACCTCTTTGCTTGAAAATTCCATAATGGATTATATTTAAGATTATTTCTAAAATTAAAATCCCTTTCATGTATGCAGGGGGCCTCTCTTTCTTGGACTAATAGTGGAAATTGGGCCACAATATTAGAATATTCATTGCTGAATATCCCTTATAGACCACAATGTTTAAATAAGGTGCCACAAATCCATAAAACTGATTACACATACTTCCTGAATTTAAATGCCATGCTTAATTGGGTGTTTGGAGCCATGATGGCAGAGTGGTTGGATTACAGTATTGCAGGCTAACTCTACCCACTGCCAGGAGTTCAAACCTGACCGGCTCAAGGTTGACACAGCCTTCCATCTTTCCAAGGTTGGTTAAATGAGGACCCAGATTGTTGGGGGCAATATGCTGACTCTGTAAACCGCTTTGAGATGGCTATAAAGCACTATGGAATGGTATATAAGTCTAAGTGCTATTGCTATTTAATATCTTCTGCAGCATCTTCTGCAAAGGCAGAAAATCAGGCACTTCCAGGTGAGATCACATCCCCAATTGATTCAACAATCTGTAAACTCTGGGTTATTTTACTCTTTAAAACTGCTTTTTACATGAAGCTTTTGTTGTTAATTTATTTTACAGTATCTATTCTCTGTACTCTATACTTTTTTGGAGTCACCTTTTGTAAACTTTTAAAATTAGACAAAAAATTTTGTAGATTAATTTGAAGTTTAAATATAGCTGCACATACTTCTTGTTGGAAAATTGAATAGAATATAATGACAGCTGTTTTTACCAAAATATTTCCTTCCTTCCTTCCTTCCTTCCTTCCTTCCTTCCTTCCTTCCTTCCTTCCTTCCTTCCTTCCCTTTCTCTGTTTCCACGAAGAACTAAAGACAAAATGTTTTGCATAGTACCACTGAAATTTTCCTGCACATCCTGGAATTACTCATTTAATATATTATAGAATAATATTTATTTTGTTTGTAGTTACTTCACATTCATGATTCATCATTCTATGATGGATAAATCCCAAGGTCTCCTGTACGTCTACTATCTCCAAAATACAATTACAGACAGAGGGGGAGAGGAAAAGTTCCATTTAAGTACTTTGTATGATGAAATTTTATCCCTTTCAATTACTATATTCTAAGAAGTTCTATCTGCCTAATCTCTCAGCACTATCGGTCTCAACAATGACTCCCAACTTTATGCCATTATGAAATTGCATGAATACATTGCTTTATCCGCTGCCAAAGTTATTAAAATGAAATATTAAACATTTTTTCCCAAGACTAATTCTCAATCATTTCCTTGAAAGGTTCTACTCGTAGATTCAGGACAATTTCCTATTCATGAATTATTGTGCTTTTTTTTTATATACCCTCCACCCCACTTCCCATGAAATATTTGCTAGCCAGCATGATTGAAAATCTCAGCAATCTTGTGAGCAACTCCTTCTTATCTCATCCATTTCATCAATTTTACCACGGTTAATCAGTATTATGAAGAACACTTCTGACTAAATGCGGTTAACATTATTCAATATAGAAATAAAACTGGCTGCAGAAATGCAAGGCAAAATACCCACAAAGTTTAAACTAAGTCAGATTATCCATAAGGTTTTTGTTTTTGTTTTTTTTAAATCAAGTCACAGCCATAAGAGTTGAAAGCACCACCTGTGTTTGTGTGCATTGTTGGTCAAGCACAAAACTGCAATCTCATGGTTACATTCATCATCTTAACCATTTGACAGATACAAACAAACACATTTGTTGATTGAACTGCTTTTCATATCATAGTAGTGGGATATATTAGTTTAGAAAACAGAAGTTCAGAGTTTGGTATATATCATATTATTTGCATGCAGATCTGCTAATTCCAATTGTACATCTACAGTTCTCATGAGATTAGCATTTGGTTCTGTTTTAATTTTCCAAACAAGGAAACACATAGGCTCTAAGAAGAATTAAAACTTTAGTCTGGTTTATTCTTTGTGTGATCTGTTATTTTGCCATCATTTCCACATGTCCACATTTCCTGTATGTAATATTCCAGTCTAAAGATTACAAAATGGTAAATGTGAGTAATTTGTTTGGCACTATCTCCTTCAACTACTGAAGCCAATATTTTGTTAGCTTTGCTGGTACTCACTGTGTGCCAGGAAAAAACATGGGTGGTTCGAATTCCAGCAGGAATGTTCAAAAGATGTGATCAGAATATTAAGTTGCTGACCTCAATGGTGACTTGAAGTTCTGAAGATGGTGCCATTTTTAGAGCATCACAGAGTTTCAATCACACCAGCATGACTGTGAATTTGATTTTTTTCACCATGCCTACCCTAAACTAACAACTGCATCTTCTATCGTACAAACAGATTGCTATGAACATCACAAATTAATGATTTGGGTCTAAAAAAGTTACAGGATATCAATGTTTAATTATCAATAAGTAGATGTATGCTGAAACTTAGATGCACTTTTTCATGTCATGTATTGGACAGCATATGAAAGCATGATAATTAGAGCAAAGGTTCTCCACATTGGTCAGAAGTTCTTACTGTGATAGAAGTCTGGTTTTCTTTTATACAGAGATTCTACATTTAGTCATGTACCAATATATCTATTCAACCTGAATTTTCTGCTAATTTTGCTTCCTTTAAAAGACTTCTAATTATTTTATTGTATTGGCAGCACAAACCTGGAACATGCTTGACTGACACAAAGCTGCTGCACAATTTGGTTCAAAAGTATCCCAATATATTTCTTCATGTCTTTCATGAGATAGGGAAGACAAATTCAGCAATCTGACTCTTCAAAGAAGTTTGATTGTCAACAATCAAAGCTACTGAATCATACTAATTTTCAGTCTGGCCACACACTGAGCATTTTGTACTTCCACTGAATCAAATGTTAACTTTAGATAAGTTTAATGAAATGGAAAACATTAACAAAAGAGAGTGGATTAATAAGAAAGATAAAATGAAATTGTGGCAGAGTAGTCCTGTTCTTTGATATTATGATACTGCATTTGAGTTAGATGAAGAAAACACTTTTTTTGAAGTTTAATAAAATACAGTTTTGTTCATCAAAAAGAAATCTGGGAATCTGGAATAAATTAGTTCATATGAAAGACCAACTAATATATCAACTAACTTTATCTTGAAAGTGTTAATTTTAATATTAGAAGCAGTAAACTGATCTATGTTGGCTTGTATGACTTGGGAAATACAACAAAGTTGTATTATTTAATTCATTTTAATTTAAAAGATTTACAGACTGCCCCTAGATGGCCAGTTGTGGGTCATGTATATAAACAGGATAAATTAAAGTGATTTCTATTATGAAAAAAAGAGAGAGAGAGAGAGAGCCAATTACGTGTTAGGGATAGTGTTCCACATAACATAGGGCCTAAAACCAAGAAAACCTGTCTTCTAGTTCTAGACCTCTTCACTATAAGTTAAGTCAGTGTACACCATTCTGGAAAGTCCATGATTTATTTGGATTTATACTATTGTTATGCTTCCAGATGCAATTTAAAGTCCTGTATATGGCAGAGGGATGCAGTGGCTCAGTGGCTAAGACGCTGAGGTTGTTGATTGAAAGGTCAGCAGTTCAGCATTTCGAATCCCTAGTGCCATGTAATGGGGTGAGCTCCCATTACTTGTCCCAGCTTCTGCCAACCTAGCAGTTCGAAATACAATCGTAAAAAATACAAGTAGAAAAATAGGGAGCACCTTTGGTGGAAAGGTAACAATGTTTTGTGCGCCTTTGGCATTCAGTCATGCCAGCCACATGACCATGAAGATGTCTTCGGACAGCACTGGCTTTTTGGTTTTGAAACGGAGATGAGCACCGCCCCCTAGAGTTGGGAACGATTAGCACATATGTGCGAGGGGAACCTTTACCTTTTTATAAGGCTGAGCCAAGCTAATTCTGGGACTGCCTATATCTGAGGATCTCTGCCTGTCTTGCCATATCCTACAAGAGTATTTCTCCAGATCCCTTCTGTTAAAAGGGTCAACCTTTGGACTAAGGAACTATGGTTTCTCTTTGTCAGTGTCTGAATTATGACATACTTTAATCCTGAGTCTTCACAGCCCTGATCTTTTTGGCCTTTGGGAAGACTGTGGTCACCAAGGGTGGAAGGGACAAAGAAAACCAGATAGCCAGACAGATATACAATCATTGGCTAATTAATCTATAATCTAGGAGGAAATTTTTGCAACATTTTAAAAAATCTAGATTTTGGACTACTCAGAGCCACATGTGTATATTAACTTACTTGAAAATTGAATGGCAAATCCAGATTTGCTGATATAGAAGTCTGTGTCAAATTGTATTGTCACTATGTTTAGAGTGCTGTGGATGCCTTCTGGAATAAGAGAGCCACTAATTTCTTTCAACAGCATGTCATTTTCAGGGGGTCCATCCCAGACACGTAGGATATCATGTGAGGCTTCAGTATCAAATGCCAGAAATTGGAGGCTGTTAAAAAAACACCAAATATTAATGCCCAATTCAAATAAATAAATTAAATAATTGCAACTAAATCTATGCTACTAGGAGTTACAGCTTAGAAGGGATTGCGTAGGGGAGAAAGATACTTGATTAATAATTAAAAGGTCTACATAAAGAGGTCTGCCTTTCAGGTGATGAATAGCATTGTTTTCTTTACTGGGGATTCTCCTCAATGGATCTTTATGCCTTGATTTGAAGACTCTTATGTAGATCTAAAGGGACGCGGTAGCTCAATGGCTAAGACTTGTCGATCGAAAGGTTGGCAGTTCAGTGGTTCGAATCGCTAGTGCCGTGTAACAGGGTGAGCTCCCGTTACTTGTCCCAGCTTCTGCCAACCTAGCAGTTTGAAAGCATGTAAAAAATGCAAGTAGAAAAATAGGGACCACCTTTGGTGGGAAGGTAACAGTGTTCCGTGAGCCTTAGCATTTAGTCATGCCAGCCACATGACCACGGAGACATCTTCGAGCAGCGCTGGCTCTTCGGCTTTGAAACAGAGATGAGCACTGCCCCCTAGAGTCAGGAATGACTAGCAAAAGGAACCTTTACCTTTACCTATTACCTCATCTAATGTGAGAAAACATTTGATGTACAGTACATGCAAAACATTTGATGTACAGTACATGCAATGCATACACCAAAGTTTCTTCTGGCACTGAACAAAAATGTTAGATGAGGCTTCTGTACAAGTATAATGACTTCTGTAGCTGCTACCACAGCTGGACAAGGAGTCAGAAGGAAGGCAAAGTAAATCAATGAAGCCATTCATTATGTCTTAGAGATTCCAAACAACTATCAGCCTTTTATCAATCATCAACCCAGACCCAACCCTCCAATTATAATAGTCCATACAGATTTGCAACAAATGTTTGTTCACCCAAAACTGCAGTAAATCATTTTAGCCCACCAGATAATATAGAAGATAAAATTACTATACTCCACCTGCCAAGCACTATCCCGGTTATACTTATATTGTTGTTTCCCCAAATAATATAACTTTAATATAACATTAAATTCTGAATAAAAGGGAAAATTTACACTAATAAATGGATTCCAGACAGATTTCTTAGTTTTTGTATTCCAAAATATTTTTTTTTCTTAGTCTATCAGTTAAGATTGTCCTGGAGTACCTGACAATGTTTCCTGGATCTACTTCGATTATCCACGTACAACGCAGATTATTATCATAAGGAAAGGGGTAGCCGGGGGACAAGATTCTTCCTGAAGATTCTCCTTTAAAACGACCTCCACATTCAGCTGATAAAAACAAAATGGAAAATTGCAATTATTTATGATAAATATTGATCAGGAAGTTTCTACAGCAACTGAAACATGTAGAATAGGAGGAGTTTCATTCCAAACCTATAACAATATCAACCTATAACCATCTGTGGGAAGGTCACAGATGGGGGAAGGCCCATCTGTGGCCTCCCCAGATGGGTTCCAAAAAGCAAAATCAATGGGGAAGGTTATAGGAAATTGCGAATTAATGACTTAAGTACCCAATGATCTGTGGCAATTTAATACTGCCATCAGAACTGGTATTATAAGTTTGGTAATGTTGTAATGTTGCATTTAACAATTGCTTTGTTTAGCCATGGAGTTTCTGGTCCCAATTCTGGTCAGTAAGTGAGGACTACTTGTAATATGCAGAGTGTATATCATTCTCCTCCATTTCCAATATTGATTGGGATCAATAGGCGAAGAGAAAATAAAAGAGTATCCGACCCTTCTAATTATTTATAAAATCACTCGACGCCTTTAACTGTTGAAACAATGATGAAGAACAAGTAAATCTTGAATGCTTTAAGTGCAATAGGAAAAAAAAATGAGATTTTAATTTTTGGTTTTGATGATTACATCTATTTATGATGATAGAAGTACTGTTTGTTAGGTTCACTCTAGTTCAAGCAGTCATTGATTTATAGGTTTTTCTCTGTTTCAAAGAAACTCAGAAGTTCCTTTGTGTTATAGTTTGTTCTTGTTGCTTGTACTCACTATGTTTTTAGTTATCCCTTTCCTTTTTTTCTAACGCATTTCCTTTTTTTTATATATATGTATTTTAAAAAATAAATGTTTGAATAAAAAAGAGGAATGAAGAAGAGACAAAATACAGTGGTTTAGAGCACCCTGTCATTAACACAGCTGCCTGCAATTACTGCAGGTTCGAATCTTACCAGGCTCAAGGTTGACTCAGCCTTCCATCCTTTCTAAGGTAGGTTAAATGAGGACCCAGTTTGTGGGGGCAATAAGCTGACTTTGTATAAATATACAAAAGTATGAAGGCTATTGCTTAACGCATTGTAAGCCGCCCTGAGTCTCCAGAGAAGGGCGGCATATAAATCAAATTTAAAAAAAAATGTGTTCATGTTCTAGGAGAACAATTTTCAGAATCTCCTCATACATATAAGACTGTGTGTGTGTGTGTGTGTGTGTGTGTGTGTGTGTGTGTGTGTGTAATGTGTATTCAATGCTACTCCATGGTTATGATGGAGTTTGTCAGTAAAATAAAAAAAGACTTGATTGAAATGTCTTCTTATTCATAAACGTCACTTGGGACTTGAGCAATCATCATCCTTCTGTATAATCTACCTCACAACATTGTTTTGAAGAACAATAAGAATAAAAGTACTTCTTTGCAAAGCTGGTCTAGAGAAAAGAAGGACTAGTGGGGACATGATAGCAGTATTCCAGTATTTGAGAGGTTGCCACAAAGGGGAGAGGGTCAACTTATTTTCCAAAGCACAAGAAGGCAAGACAAGAAATAATGGATGGAACTAATCAAGGAAAGAAGCCACCTGGAATTAAGGAGAAACTTCCTAACAGTGAAAACAATTAACCAGTGGAACAGCTTGCCATCAGATGTTATGGGTGCTTCATCACTGGAGGTTTTTAAGAAGAGACTACATAGTCACTTGTCTGAAATGGTCAGATAATCAGTCTGAAATGGTCAGACAATAATCAATCAGAATAGAACTTTCAAAGTCTTCTAGTCCAACCTGCTTGAGAAGGAGGTTGGACTAGAAGACTTCGAAAATTCTATTCTGATTGATTGAAAGTGATAGAAGTATATTTCTGATAATAAGAAAGTGATTACCGATACAAGATGGCAGGGGATAATCCCAAGTTCTCCTTTCTCCAGTCATGCATTTTAGAAGACTGCTCCCATGGAGAGTGTAACCAGGATTACATCCATAAATGATAGTGCTGCCAGCAAAATGGCCTTGGTCACTGATTTTGTATCCAAATTGTGGAACACCTGGATCCTCACAGTGAGAAAGTTCAAAACCTATGAAAGGAAGGAAAGAAAATCAACAGTGTTAAAATCCAAGCTAGGATTTTTTCCCCAAAATTATACATCATAATTTAAAAGTAGACTGTTTAATGCAATGATTTATTTTTTTCTAGCTATGCATGTATGTATCATTTGAGCCCTGGTGGTGCAGTGGTTAGAATGCCATAGTGCAGACTAACTCTGCCCACAGTCTGGAGTGTGATCCTTAGGGGCTCGAGGTTAATTCGGCTTTCTGTCCTCTGAAAGTCAGTAAAATGAGGACCCAGATTGTTGGGAGCGATATGCAAATAATGCTGACATTCTAAACCACCCAGAGAGTGCTGTAAAGCACTAGGCGTCAATATTTAATTTCCTAGGCTAGTGTACTATAATATTTTGATTTGACGATGAAAGAAAAATTGATAAAATTTATAGAAAATTTTAAAAGACTTCTTTATCTCCGGCCAGACATTTTGACCATCCATTGGACAAATTGATCATAATTTGTTTTCTCTTTACATATAATATGTGCTTAATCAACAGCATACTGTCTGGGTCAGTTCGTTTACATAGTAATACTTCTTAAATTCCTAATTTCTACCCCTTTTATCCAACCATTGATAAAACAAGTCCCAAGTTCAAAAATATTCTGTGTCTTCTTTTTCTTTTATCTTCAGCGTTAATCTGTCCATTTCTGTCCAATATTTTTAAATTTATATCTTCTTCCATAGGTGTTTCCTCACTTTTCCAATGTTGTGCAAATACAATTCTTGCTGCTGTTAAAACATGCAATATCAAATATACATCCCCTTTATCATATTTTTTCTGGTATTATGCCTTATTATATATTTATTGTTAATAGTCAATATATATTAACTTGGGCATACATTTGGATGACATATTATGAAACTCTTTCTAATAATGTCTATTCAATATTATTTCTGATGAACTTGGAGTGCATTGTTTTCATCAAGTTTATAGCAATAGTAATAGCACTTAGACTTATTTATGCTTCACAGTGCTTTACAGCACTCTCTGAGTGATTTACAATGTCAACATATTGTCTCCAACAATCTGGGTATTCATTTTACAGACATCAGAGGGATGGAAGGCTGAGTCAACCTTGAGCTGGTCAGGATCAAACTCCTGGCAGTGGGCAGAGTCAGTTTGCAATATTGCATTCTAACAACTGTGCTACCACAGCAAAACAAAGGTCATGATCATTTCTTACTTGATTCTTTATTTTACTTTCTGAAATACTTACTGGTATATACGAGCTGAAATCCTTCATCTGTACCCTCAGCATCTGAATTAAATTCGAGCCAAAGATGATTTGAAGTACTGCTCAGTGTTAGTCCTCTTAGAGAAGCTCCAGTAAATGCACCCAGCAAATGTGCTGTATTATCTTTCCCATCGTATATCTGAAAAAGCAAATTGACTTTAGATAATTTCAATAAGCACAAAACAGAGAGTAAACACAAAACTGAGATAGATCAGGACTGCTGAATTTACTCAGTTTAATAATACAGAATATTATCTCAAGAGCCTTAGTACTTTTAAAAAAATGCCAAATTACTTTTTTTTTTAAAAAAAATCCATGACAAAGGTAGGACTTCCACTTCAGCTCACAAGTTGTAAACAACTGTTTACATTGAGAGTCAGCATTTTAATGATGGCACTCATTTTCTCTTTTCAAGTCGTATTAAAAGACTCTCTGAAGTTTATTTCTATGAAAACAGTTTACTAATTCATATACTGATATCAAAACAAAGCAAATGACTGCAGTGGGACTAGCAAACAAACTAGCTATAAGTCTAAAGGACATTGTAATCTATATGCAAATTAGACATCTAGGCTGCGTGGTTGGCTTTGAAGTACCAATTTATTTATTATCTTAAACAATTTCCACTCCCCTGCAGATATCCTTGGAAAATAAGGGGAACACAAGAAATTCTTAAAAAGATAAGGATTATGTTCACTTCGTAGACTTAACTTGGTTACTAAATTAACCCATTTTATGGGTTCACCTAAAACACTGAATTATAAACTGCCAGATATGTTGGTTCATACAACATACAGAGGAGTGAGAGAAAGGGAGGGAGGGAGGGAGGGAGAGAGAGGGGGGGTTACTTTATTAAAACTTATGTTATGTTATAAATATGCAATTACTAGATGTTGGGTTTTTTTAAATTAAAAAATGGCATTAATTTAGCAAAGGCTCTAATAACTTTCCCCAAATTTCAAGAGATAGTTTACATTTGTCTACAGTCTGTAAAGTGACATAGAGCTTGATCTTGAGAAAAGGAAAGGAATAAATGAATCATTAAGGTGGGACTGGCAGACACTGTCTTTAGAAAGAGGGAAGTAATAGAAAGAAACTCAAAATAATTCCATCTCAATTTTCTTTAATATAAGATGTGACAAAGAAAAACTTAAAGAGGCGATTGAGATTCTGTTATTCTAGGTAATCACAATAAAGAGCAGTCCTAGAAACTCTGTCATGCCAGATTATTGACCTGTTCCAAGACTTACAGCAAAAATTGACTCTTGTGTGGTTCCATATATTTATAATCAAAGCATGCAAGCATACCAATTACTTATGAAATACAGTACATTAAATAACAACTACCTCTGGACATGAGGATTCATGAGATTCCATGAGACGTATTCCCAGGAAAGCATAGGTAGAACCTCAGGTTTAAAGCAGTTCTTCCTCTAGATTCCAGGGTGGAGGGTGCCCAGTTAGTCCTCAACTGGAACCCAAATTTAACCCAGGCCAAACTGTCCTTGTCCATGCCCACAGGTATACCTTCAATTCTGGTTGCAAGAAGCTCAACAGAAGATTATCTCCATGGACATCTGCCCTTTGGGAGACTGTCTACTGTAGACCTCACTCCATTCTTAAGAGGTCTGTAAGGGGCATGCATAAGTGCACCAGCGTGCCTACCGTCCCTGTCCTAATGTTTTCTTTTATTTGTATCCTTTTCATGTATTTATAATTATGTTTAAACTTGTATCTGTCATAAAATGCATGCTTGACAAAATAAATAAATAAAATAAAATAAAATTAATAAATAAATGAATAAGAGTAGCTCAGATACCACTCAGATTTCAATTAGGAAGGGAAACAAGACATTTGTTGTATATCTAAAGGTCTTATTATCCAGAGCTCAGTAAGGAGTTATCTTCAACTTACAGCTATTTATTTAATGACCATTCAACATTGCAATAACACTGAACAAAGTGACTTATGACCAATGCTCACACTTATGACCAGCATCCTCTCGGTCACTGATAAAAAATATGAGTGTTTGGCAACTGGCATGTATTTACGATGGTTGCATTTAAGATGGGATCATATGATCACCGTTTGCAACCTTCGCAGCTGGTTTCTGACTGTTTGGTTCACTTAACAACTGCAGTGAGTTGCTTAACAAAAAGGGTTGTAAAATTGGGTGCAACTCACTTAACTCACTTTTGTTTAGCAACAGAAATTCTGGTCCTACCTAATATTGGTGGTAAGTCAAGGACCACCTGTACTGCTGAGCATCAAAATGATACAGCTTTTTCCTGAAATCAATATGGATCCAGAACTGTCTTGTCCAAATTCAAACTCCTGTCTGGGCTGTTAAATTTTATCAAATTGAGTTTTTAAATAACTGGTTTGCATGAACTAACACCACCACCTCTGCTTTAAACCCAGGAGTTAGTGTGCCATAAACTGATTGCTGATGCATTTATTTTACAGAAAAGTATGCAGATGTCATCCAATTAACACCTTCATTTTAATATCCCACCTCTGTTTTGATCTCAAAACTCAAAGCTAGTTTTAATCCCATTAAATCTTCAGATATCAAACAAAGAAAGCAAATAAAGAAAAACAAACATGACCAGAATAAGAATATTTTCAAGGATACCCTATATGGCATTATCCACTTCGTTTTAAACAGTGGCCAATATGATCTTTCACGGAATGATTAATTGATTGATATTTTTATGATAAAATTACTTATAGCAGCATTCTGGAATAATGAAATATAACTGTACCTATACTATACTATATACACAAAATGTACATTCTGTTAAAGTTCAGCTCATAAGGCTGGGTAAATTTAGTCAGAATAAGTTTCATTTCAACAGATTGGAAATGATGGAATAATTCTGTGAAGAGTTTTACTTTGATACTTAATTTGACATTCTTTAGTGCTGTATAATGTTCTGCATCTTCCTAGACCAGTGTTTCCTCAACTCCAACAGTGTTAAGATTGATGGACTCCAACTCCCAGAATTCCTCACTGGCTGGGGAATCCTGAATTTTGGGAGTTAAAGTCTTCCCATTTCAAAAGTTGTTGTTGTTGTTGTTGTTGAGAAAACCTTTCTTAGACTTTTAAGTCAATTGCACCTTAAATCTAAATAAGAATCATTTGCTAATAAAAATTTTCATAAAATAAAACAGAGAATTCTCTTATAAGTTCCACCAAAACCTTTAACACATATTTCTGAATAGGGATATAACCTTTGTTATTTCAAACTATCACATATATGGTCCTCAATGCACCCCAAATCTCCCTAGGCAATGCAATCTTTAGGATTACAATATATATTAATTGTATATTAATGTTATATATTAATTGTATATTAATGTTAATTGTTAGACAAATATATACTTAAAAAGACAATACATAAAATATTTGGGTCCCCAAGATGTCTAGCAGCATACTTTCCTTGAATCAATCCTTATTAGCAAATTTGGGAAAAAAAATTGTACTGGCTGCCATTAGGCAAACAAATTTAGTACAGGTAGTCCTGGACTTACAACCACAATTGAACCCAACATTTCTGTAGCTAAGAGAGACAGTTGTTAAGTCAGTTTTGTGCCCTATTTTATGATCTTCCTTGCCATAGTTGTTAAATGAATCACTGTCAGGGTTCCAAGTAACACCTCCAACGAAAGAAAACTCTGAGGCTTGAGTTTTCTCAAAGTTCCATTTTATTAGAGATGTCATATTGGCACATCTGGGAAAACCTGAATATGAAAGTTTCCAGGTTTTCCCCATCCAAAGGAAAGTTCAAGTCCCTCCCAACACCCACAAGTCCATCACATGGTCCAATCACACATTGTCCCAACTGGAGATACCTCCCAGGTCCAGGCTCCCAGGTACAGGGCAAGTTGTCCTTGACGTCTTGAGAAAGAAATGCTATTATGACTACATATCACTCTATCTGCATGCAATCCCCCCTCCCGATTTCCCACAGTAGTAAATGTGGCAGGTCTGAAGGCCTAATACAAAAGATGGCTTCCAATCCTGACTCTGCAGTTGTTAAGTTAGCAACATAGTTGTTAAGTGAATCTATCTTCCCTATTGACTTTGCTTGTCAAAAGGGGATCACATGACTATGGGACATTCTATCCATCATAAATACAAATTAGTTGCCAAGGATCAGAATTTTGATCAGGTAACCATGGAAACCTGCAACCTTTTTAAGTGTGAAAAACAGTCTTAAGTTTCTTTTTTTTAGTGCCATTGTAACCAAACAATTTGTTGTGAATTGAGGATTACCTGTATAGATTGCTCTTAATATATTATATAGGTGTACATATGCAGAAATGTTTAGGCTGCATATCCTTATGCAGCCTAAATCCATAATAAAATAATAATTTAAAATATCTCATTGTTATTTATTGTTTTAGCTATTTTAAAAAAATTAAAAAGCAAAATTTATTTTACTTTTTTCTTGTTGGTCAACTTGAAATAATTTATGATTTATGATTAATGATTAATAATTTATTAATCATTATTAATGATTAATAATTTATGATTAATGGCACCCTCCAAGACCGAGTGGCTGTGGCTTCCGGCGTCCCGGTATAGTCAGCTGGTACCATCACTGACAATAGGGGATGAGATCTTGCTCCCCACAGAAAGGGCCCGCAACTTGGGTGTCCTCCTGGATTCACGGTTATCTTTAGAAGATCATTTGACGGCCGTGGCCAGGAGTGCCTTTTATCAGGTTCCCCTGATCCGCCAGTTGCGTCCCTTTCTGGATCGGGATGCCTTGCGCACGGTCACTCATGCCCTAGTTACCTCCCGTATGGACTACTGTAATGCTCTCTACATGGGGCTCCCCTTGAAAAGCACCTGGAGGCTCCAACTGGTCCAGAACATAGCCGCGCGGGTGATTATGGGTGCAGCTCGTTACGCCCATGTAACACCTCTCCTACGCAAGCTGCACTGGCTCCCGGTGGTCTTCCGGGTGCGATTCAAGGTGTTAGTTATCACCTTTAAAGCGCTCCATGGCTTAGGACCTGGGTACCTACGAGACCGTCTTTTGCCACCAACAGCCTCCCACCGACCAGTTCGTTCTCACAGGGAGGGACTACTCAGGGTACCGTCAGTCAAATTATGTCGACTGGCGACTCCCAGGGGGAGGGCCTTCTCTGTGGGGGCTCCAACCCTTTGGAATGAACCAGCCCCAGAGATATGGAATATCCCTGATCTCCGTGCTTTCCGCCGTGCCCTCAAGACCCTGATGTTCCAACAGGCGGTGCTAAACATACGAACACATGAATGATTTTTTAAATGTTATCTAATTCTGGGTTTTATTTAATTGACCAAACTAAGTAATAATTTTAATTAGCAATTTTATGATGTTTGTGTGTCTATATTTTTCTTGACTGTACACCGCCTTGAGTCCTACGGGAGAAAGGCGGTATAGAAATATAATAAATAAATAAATAAATAAATAAATAAATAAATAAATAAATAAATATTTGCAGAAATAAATACAACCCTCCCAATATCCAACATACCTTAAGAACATCTGCTTGTGCTAAATGGAATGTTCTGGCAGAAATATTAATTCCCTTCCCTGCTTGCACCTGAATGCTGTAAATACATTCGTGATTGTTGTCATAGTTGAGGGGATAATTGGGGGACAGTAATATTCCTTCATTAGTGGTGGCAGAAGCTCCACATTCAGCTGCAGGTAAAACAGAATTCAGTGTGTAACTGAATAGAAAACATACATGAAATTGCATTGCAATTTAATAACTGTCCTGACTGGTCAACGTAAAATTCCTGATATATAATTCTAAGGAACAACAACAACAAAAAGTTCATTTTCAAATTCTTCTTCATCTTCTTCTTTTATATTGTGTCTCTTGTGTTTTATTTTCCCCTCTATTTATTTCTATAGACAATTTCTGAAAGCAGAAATAAAGAAGAAATGGTGATACCTTGGGAGAGATGTACAGAATTGGAAAGAAAAAAAAAAGACTGTTGATTCAAAAGAATTAAGCACAGGGGTGAATGGCAGAAGTAATGACAGGTAACAAAGAGTTGTATTTCAAAACTGATAGGGGAAAAAAGAATAAAAAAGAAAGAAAACAGTTTCACACAGAAACTATGACTTTAGAGAATACTTTATTAAAGGGGATTATAATGCCGGAGAAGTGTAATTTATCCTTATGAATTACACTGTAGTTGAAAGAAAGAAAAGAGTAATGAAAATACCTGGTTGTAATAATGGTAGTAGTATTAATACAATGAAGGGCAAGAGAAGTTTGGAAAGTCAGGGATCTAGAATGCCACCTCACTCAAAGTCATCACTAAAATTAGGATATCATTTATTTTGACCACTCCAGTAAAAAAATACGTAGGGCTGTGAAAATCATTGCATGTATGTATGTAAATAATCTGGATGTCTCCCTTTCCTAATAATGCTTCTGAAAGCATATTAGCCTAAGTAAAATGTCTCTCCTTAAAGCATTTTGATTTCATTTCATTTTCCTGAAATGTTTGCAAGGTTTCTTCAAGAGAAATGCAATAGAATAAAATAGAATAACAGAGTTGGAAGGGACCTTGAAGGTCTTCTAGTCCAACCCCTTGTGTAGGCAGGAAACCCTACACTACTTCAGACAAATGGTTATCCAACATCGTCTTAAAAACTTCCAGTGTTGGAGCATTCACAACTTCTGGAGGCAAGTTGTTCCACTGATTAATTGTTCTAACTGTCAGGAAATTTCTCGTTAGTTCTAAGTTGCTTCTCTCCTTGATTAGTTTCCACCCATTGCTTCTTGTCCTGCCTTCTGGTGCTTTGCAGAATAGATCGAAGTACATAGCTGTTTAAAATTGTTTCTAATTTTCTTGGTGCTTATGCTGGAATCATTGTCTTTCCTTATACTCTAGTAGATAATAATCAGGCCTAGCCTTCAAATATCTATGATATCTACTTCTTCAAAAAGAAGAAGCCAAGATCCTGGGTGAAATCATATGATTGTCAGTCCATCTGGTTTTCTTATATGTCACACCATTTTAATTTTTTTGACCAGACCCCATTAGGTTTAACGGAAAATCAACTGAAATGTAAGACTACATTTAATAAGGTTGGCTATACTAACAATCTTGCAAATCTTATTCTATACAGTGGTACATCGGTACACAACTGCTTCAAAACTCGTCAAATTTGGCACTGGATGCATTTTGATACAAAAATGTTGTCCCAGTACTTGGTGTTTTAGTACTCAGCCCACTGCAATAGGAAGAGGAGGATGGCTGCAGAGAATAGACAGGAAGTCAGCCATTCTGGGAAAGTTATTGCAAAAGGAGGGGAACAGCCACAGAGGATGGAAAGGAAGTCAACCATGCTCAGAAGGTCACTGACATAGGAAAAGGGACAGCCAGAAAGTTATTCCAAGCTAAAACAAAAGGACAAATAAATAAATAAATCATGTGGTTTGTCCTTTCTAGTACTTGTCGGACTATCTGGAAGCAATTAACATGTATCGAGATATCACTGTACCTTCTTCTACCTTCTATATTTCTGTAAAGTAGGGAAGAATCTGTCTGAGCCACTTCTGGATACTATCTGTCTATTGGTGAACCGAAAACCTGTTTTATAACTTGTTTTTGGTAACAGAGTTTGCTTATGAAGATATTCTTCCTTATACTCTATATCACCCCTGAAAACATCTGATGATGAACCTTTCAACTGATGATTAACTAGTTTGTGGCCATTTATAGCCACCTTTCCTTATTCTAGGAAGAGAAGGGCATTTTTATAATAAGAAAAAAAAAACATCTAAACAAGCACTATCATAACATATCAAAGCTATCACTTGTCAAGATTATATTTATTATCACATTGAACGGTTGTCTGAACACATGCATGAAACTGTAGATAAAAACAAGTGTTTCTGACATAACATTATCTCAACAAGCAGTTTTCTCACAAAGGGAAGAAAGTACCCTCCAAACATTAATTTTGTGTGGTAGATTTATTTTAAAATACTAGTGAGAATGTTACATATAGTATATACACAAGGCTTCATGCTTTTTAAAAACTAAGTATAGAAAACATGGCTGTTTAGATCTTCTGCTTAGAGAGAAAAAAATATCATTTTATCAGCTGCATTTCCTTATTCATCAATTAAAATAAGTTTTGGAATCATTTTGTATGAACTGTTTCCAGATTGTATTTTCGCACTTCGCCCAATCAATCAAATTCTATGAGTGTCTGGATTTTCTATGGCTTTCCTCTAGGTTTCCACATAATTTCAGCAAGGAAATTCAAATTAAAACTTTTTGCTCAATTGCCATTCTTTAGGGGCTATAAATGTGAGATTTTTTTAAATAAAAAAAGCTATAAAAGCTCTACTCTGAAAGTGTAAAGAAGATGTGGCTTTTTTCTCCATGTTGGGCATGTTTTAAAATGTGAAGGGAAACAGTGAACCAGAACATAAAGAGGATGTTATTATAAGAGACAGATTGGATTTTAGGATTAAAAATGCAACCTACTTTAGACTGTTATAAAGAAAACTAATCAGAAGAAGAAATTAAACAAAGTTCTTGACAGCTGTGGGTCAGCCATGATTTGATTAAAATTTCTCTACTGAGTACAGCGGTTGGATTAGTGTCATTATTATTATATCTTACAGGACTCATAGGATCTTTATGGCAAGACCTACCACCTTTTTGTCAGTTTTTACCCACTGCTTAACTCTAATACCCTTCATGTCATTCATTTTGGAAGTTGTAGGCTTCCAGACATTTCTACTGAAACTGATTTGAAGGATTTTTGGTGAAAAAAAAAACTGTAGTGAGAAAGTGGAAAAAGTCTCACTCCCATTAAGACACATAGAGAGAGACACAAACACAGAAGTTTTCTTATAGGTATAAAATGCATCAAATATTATATGTCATAGAAATTATCATAGAATAACAGAGTTGGAAGGAACCTTGGAGGTCTTCTAGTCCAACCCCCTGCTTAGGCAGGAAACCCTACCCAACTTCAGACAAATGGTTATCCAACCATTTTGTCTTAAAAACTTCCAGTGTTGGAGCATTCACAACTTCTGGAGGCAAGTTGTTCTACTGATTAATTGTTCTGTCAGGAAATTTCTTCTTAGTTCTAAATTGCTTCTCTCCTTGATTAGTTTCCACCCATTGCTTCTTGTCCCACCCTCAGGTGCTTTGGAGAATGGTTTGACTCCCTCTTCTTTGTGGCAGCCCCTGAAATATTGAAAGACTGCTATCATGTCTCCCCTAGTCCTTCTTTTCATTAAAATAGACATACCCAGTTCCTGCAACCGTTCTTCATATGTTTTAGCCTCTAGTCCCCTAATCACCTTTGTTGCTCTTCTCTGCATTCTTTCTAGACATCTTTTTTACCTTGTGGCTACCAAAATATGTGGCAATATAAATTAAGTCCAGCTAAAATAATATATTGTTTCTAAGGGAGAATAATGGTAAATGAATGACAATAAACACTAACAAGGTATTTTGGAATTTTCTTTTAATTAAATATGGTTGGACACAAGAATGATAACCAAGACTCGAGATATTTCTAAATGTTTTCAGATTGGATTTATTAGATGCTAATTACTGAGTTATTCCATTAGAAGATTGGCAATGCTGTTCCAGTCATCTAATGAATAATTTGGAAACAGGATAATTTTGGCTATAGTCTACTTTTAAATTATTCTCCACATTCAGGAAACTGCCCAGGACAATCTAGCATCCTGCATACAGTGAATGGACCTTTTCAAAATATAAATATATATTTCATTTCAAACAGAAATGTTGTTATACAGTTTGACAGGTCTGGCTTTGTTTACTTGATCCTGAAAATGTTATTTCTTTCTGAATATTGTTCTTCTCCCATAAGACTAGAAATTCCATACAAATAAATTTGTGGAACATCTGTACTTCTGGAACAAAGACAAAAGTGACAGCTGATATTTTGATACTTTTTCAAAACTTTCCATGTTAAACACATCCTTGAGGTTGAGTTGATAAAACAGAGGAAAAGTTATATAGAACAGTTGAATATTAAAACTCAAAATTGGACTTCATACTAAACCAGAAATACCTGACAAATCAAAGTGAAAAGACATGAGAAATGTAAACACTGTATTGTACCAAAACTAATAAGTATGCACCATGCTTAGACATGCTGTATAGTTGCAAGTTTATGGACAATGACTACACATACAAGCAAATGAAAGCAGCTGACCACGTACCCACACACCTGGGCAGAGGTGCACTCCACACTCTTCGGCCACCACCAAGGCAAATGATTTCTGAAGCTCCCTCTAAGCGGTATCCAGAAGAACAGGAGAAAGTAAGAGTATCTCCTACTTCAAAGTTAAATCCAATTCTACTTCCAAATTGAGGTGTCCCAGGGTCCTCACATGGTTCTAGATTGTATTCTAAGATGGAAATAAAAAAGCAAATCAACACCTCATTTAAAAGCATCTGACAAAGATCTAACTCAGGCCAAATCATTAAGTGTTGCTATCTTATTATAGATAACACATGTGTACCTGAAGATAAGCTTAGCCTTCAGATATTCCCACCACCACATGCATGGTCAAATACGTAATACTGTGTTTCTCCAAAAATAAGACCCTGTCTTATATTTTTCTGAACCCCGAAATAACCGCTTGGCCCTATTTTCAGGGATGTCTTATTATTTTGGGGCACATGGAGCAAGATGGGGCTCCTCTTGCCGTCTTACCTGATTTCCAGCTCTGCATTTAAATTTTCAGAGAGGGCTTATTTTCAGGGGGAGGCTTATTTTAGTGCATGCACTCAAAAGCCCAGTTGGGTTTATTATCAGAGGATGTCTTATTTTTGCAGAAACAGGGTAGCAATTCAGTTGAAGTTTATAATCATGCTCATACATGTTCAACAGAATCTGTGAGAGGCATGTTTATTATTCCAATCACAGCTATAAATGAATGTGAGTTCAATTTATAAAATTATCCAAAAAGCTCTGCACCCTGAAAACAAGATCTATTTTCTTATGAGTTTATTTGGAATATTATGTCTTGCAATTGGTCTTGAAACCACTCTGATGTGCTGTGATGTTCCTGTTAAATAACATACTTTACTTTTATTACAATTTTCTTCAACACCAGTACAGTAGACATACTGAGATCTGTGTAATGGGAGTAACATTAAAAGCAACTGCAAAATATTTTTTAAGTAAAAAAAATACATATCAGAAAGAAAAAGGTAATATTTGGATTTCTCCTTTTCACCATGCCCCATCTTTGTGATTCTCTCTGAGGTAACCATCGCATTTTCTTTGACCTAAAAAAAAAAGCTTGTTTCGTTCCCTTACCCGAGAAAGAAATATTAAATCCTTCATAAGATATTGAAAAGTCAGAAATAAAGCGCAATTGAGCCCTGAAATTTCCATAGAGACCAGCATTGATTGGAGATGGAAGTTCTGAACCAGTCAGGCGTGCTAGTGGTTGAGTGAAGCTGCGATTCTCTGTGATTAGAAGGTAGTCATGATGATCTTCCAAATGGAAGGTGTGAAAGGTGAACTGCACTCCTATTAGAAAAATAAAATTAGACTCACATAGTTAACATGAAACCAATTATATCACTGATTAAACTCATACATTTCATTCCAACCATGGGCTCAGAAAATTAAACAAGGTTTATTTTACCCTTGTCCTCAGAGTCTTTCTTCATCTATTTTGTCTCTCATCTTTACTGAAACCATTTTTTTCTATTTGTGAATATTAGTCTACATTTTGAGGGCATTTAACAATAGGGCTAAAAATGCCATCACTTTTTATTTACAAACGAAAGGAAAACGTTAATATTGTGTTGGCCTAAATTAAAAACTAAACTGAACTAAACGGTAAATTAAACAAAACTAAACTACTATAAATAACAATATTTTTTTTTAAAAAAATATTGTTATTCTTGACAGTTCAAATGATCACATTAAGGGTGCATAATATGAAGCACGATTAAATGAAATGTAAATGCATACCTTTTCCATGTGTTACATCTACAGTCCATGTGCAATTCAATGAATTTGGATACAGTTCAGGATAGCCAGGAGACAGAATAGTTCCACTTGGTCCTCTAACATCCCCTCCACATAGAGCTGAAGATGTAAGGCCAGAATGTAAGGAGGAGAATATAAGGACATCAACATAGGTAGTCATTATAAGTTTCCCAAATAACAACTAGAACTTCTAATGTCACTACTTAAACTACAGTCTGTAACTGGGAGGACCTTAGTGAATTAATAGAACAATCTCTAAGTGCAACCGACATTTACACAAAGTGCTCACAAAGGAACACAATTAATACATTAATTGTTTAAAAAAATTGTTAATAAGTATTCTGAATTGCTGTGATTGATTTCAAAGAATGAAAAATGGAAGAATGAAAAATAATTCTTTCTTTGCAGGAAAATTGTATATGTTCAATTCAACAGAAACGTGTTGAACTGTGTCTGTCTGTCTGTCTGTCTGTCTACCATCCATCCTTCCTTCCATCCATCCATCCATCCATCCATCCATCCATCTATCTGAATACCTTATACATTTTTGAAGGGCTGGGGAAATCAAAGCATATGCTGAAATGTTTCATGCCTTCTACATTTTTGTCACCCTACTTCCAATTATGAGAAAGGTTTGCCATAATACTTGATATCTAAATTTAAACTGGCATACTATAACAATATATTCTATTGTAGATGGGTTTCTCCAGCATTTCTCTGGAATATTCTATATATCCTCATATATCTGAAATATCAAACTTGCTGATGAAAACAGACAAGGGAAAAAATCAGTTCTGAAAAGGAGTTTGCTTCTTGACGGAGAAATATTATGACATTATGGTTCCTCTAGAAAGCTTGTGAGCAGCAATAATCATTTGAAACATTGCTTTGCAGCATTTTGCCACTTTATGCTCAACTAACACAGATATAGAAATATGCTGCAAAATTGAGACACACTCTAAATTTTCTGCGATCAGAAAAGCAGATCTCAATGAAATATACACCTCTAGATTTGACATCATTCAGAAGGCTGGAGTTCAGAGTTTACAACAATATATAACAGTTCTAATACAAAAAACAGACTAAAGAGAATCATAATATCATATCTAGCAAATATTAAATAAAACTCATATGGCACAAAAAAGAATGATATGTTGATTCAAGGCATGAGTCCCTAGAATCCACAAGGGAACCCATAATCTGGGTTGTGATCTGAGATTTTTCCTCCCTCCCCATTAAATTACCATTGCTTTACCATTGAAATTATTTTGTTTTACAGGACCAGAGGTGGGTTTCAGCAGGTTCTGGCCAGTTCTGGAGAACCAGTAGCGGAAATTTTGAGTAGTTCAGAGAACTGGTAGCAGAAATTTTGAGTAGTTCGGAGAACCAGTAAATACCACCTCTGACTGGCCCCACCCCCATCTATTCTCTGCCTCCCAAGTCACAGATGATCAGGAGGAAATGGGGATTTTGCAGTATCCTTCCCCTGGAGTGGGTGGGAATGGAGATTTTACAGTACCCTTCCTCTGTCATGCCCACCAATCCATGCCACACTCATCAAGCCACACCCACAGAACCCGTAGTAAAAAATTTTGAAACCCACCATTGTTAACAGGACATATATATGCATATTTATTTAGGAAACAGATCATCTATACATCTTCCAACAAAATGGATACTTATAGTATTTTATCAAAAATTGCCTGACTGTTCAAGCTACTACAGCACAATCAACAAAACCTTTGAAAAGGATAATACTATCATACATTGACAACATCTCAGAAACTACCAACAGAAAATTGCAGCCACATGGCATCACATAGCACCATGAACCAACTAAAGGCCTTTGAAACATCCTAAGTAAATCGAAGAAGTCAAAGATATCTCACATGTTTTATTGTACTGTAAGTTATACTATATATACTATATATTGTTTTAAATTGGAATTTTAATTTTATATTGGCTTTTAATGAGGAACTGTGCATCTTTACCGTTGTGAGCCGCCCTGAGTCCTTGTGAGCCTAGGGCGGCATATAAATTGCAATAAAATAAAATAAAATAAAATAAAATGAAATGAAATGAAATGAAATGAAATGAAATGAAATGAAATGAAATGAAATGAAATAAAATAAATGTTGATATGTATTCTCCCCTTATTAGAGAGATTGCCAGGGACGGCAGACAATTTTTGTTTAGGCTTTCTCCTGCAGGACTCAAATCTGGCTATCACACATACAGTGTCAAAATTCTGTGTTGCTGCAACGTCCACAAGAAAAAAAACGGTTATAAAATTATAGCTGTCAATTTGTTATCTCTAACGATTTTTGGAAAATTATATTTACTCACATACTTATCGGCTCTCCACTCACGTAAACTAGGGAGTGACCCTAACTGTTTGAGAACATGTATTTTCTTAACAGGGATGTTATTATCCACTATTAATGTTAGTACTATTTTTTAATATATTGTAAACAGTCATGTCTATTGCGGGTCTATTACCATTCCATTCCATTCCATTCCCTATCCCATCCCATCCCATCCCATCCCATCCCATCCTATCCTATTCCTAAGTAACCAAAGGGCCCAGCAGCCCCAGAAGAAGAGATAATCAAAAAGCCAAAAAGGAAACAAAGTTGTAACCACTTCCTCAAAACCCAGATAAGCAGAGATTAACACCAAGTTTAACACTAGACTAAAAATCAAGATGTAGACAACAAGAGGTCTACTCAATCTACAACCATTTAGTGACCATTGAAGTTACAACAACACTGAAAAAAGTGACTTACTACAGTTTTTTTTTTTTTAGTAGCATCCTCCTGGTTACATGTTCAAAATTTGGACACTTGGCAACTGACATGTATTTACGATAGTTGCATGTCCTGGGGTTATGTGATCATCTTTTGAGAATTTCTGACAAGCAAAGTCAATGGTGAAGCCAGTTTCATTTAACAAACATGTTACAAATGTAACGATTCCAATGACTCATTTAACAACGGTGGCAAGAAAGGTTGTAAAATGGGGCAAAATTCACTTAGCAACTAAATTAATTATCTTGCTGTCAGCTATGAGAGAGACTTTAAAAAGGACATTAAGCCATCTGCACTCCCTTTCTAATCACTTTTGGAAATGATTTATCTAACCATAGCATGGATATTACAGACTTTCAAAACACCAAGTTTATTTTGATGCCAGGTGAATTTTACCTTCTTTCTTCGATGCAAAAAAAGTTGGCAAAGCACAGGAAAAGGGGATTTTGATTTAAGAAAGTTATAAATGGACTAGGAGACCAGAAGAATTTGGAACAGTTCTGCTTTTGATGTAAGATTTGGGGAGGGGAAAAATTACAGTAATTAAATACTGCACCATGGGAGGTGACTGAGATAGAAATCTGTATTAGAAATTGAAATTCTTTGAATGTTACAAATGGACAATTAAAGGGATTTGAGTAATTTATACAAAGGCAGGATACAAATAAATAAGGAAAGAGGCAGTCTCTTTTTACATACAGTATATATATATATATATATATATATATATATATATATATATATATATATATGCTGTATACATATACATATATATACTGTATACATATACATATACATATACATATACATATACATATACATATACATATATATATATATATATATATATATATATATATATATATATATATATATATATATATTCTCAGGTTTTCGCGGGTGTTTGTATGTAGGTCTTTGGTTATTCGGGTCTTCTCCCATGTAAAATTGGAAGTGTCTTGGCGACGTTTCGACGAAGTCTCATTCGTCATCTTCAGGCTGGTGTTCTCGGCTTCGTGCTTCCAGGAGCAAAGTATGTATATACTTATATATATATATCAATTTTCTTACTTCTTCGTAGGGTATATATATATATATATATATATATATATATATATATATATATATATATATATATATATATATATATATATATATATTGCTGATAAAGAAAGAGCCTTGATAGTACAGTGGTTTAATGCACCCTGTTATTAACACAGCTGCCTGCAATTTCTGCTGGTTCGAATCTCTCCAAGGCTCAAGGTTGACTCAGCCTTCCATCCTTTCTAAGGTAGGTGAAATGAGGACCCAGTTTGTGGGGGCAATAAGCTGACTTTGTATAAAATATACAAAAGTATGAAGGCTATTGCTTAACGCATTGTAAGCCGCCCTGAGTCTCCGGAGAAGGGCGGCATATAAATCAAATTAAAAATAAATAAATAAATAAATAAAGGGAGACTAGTATAGATCTATTTCAAGCTTTTTAGCTTTCATCAGCCAGCCATACCATTACTTGGGTATGCAGTTGCATTCATGACAAACCATTTTATACTTTTTTTATACAAACCATTTTATTTCTTTATCAGCAAAATATAAATTTGGTATAAAATGGTTTATCGTGAATGCGACTGCTTGAGGGCTCCTGGATTGGACCTGAAAGGCAAAAGGGAGCAGAATGCCCCCTCCCACATGTTGGAGTAGACCAGGTGTCTTGGTAAACACTATATATATATAGTGTTTACTGTATCAGGTCTCATATATATATGAGACACTACCTCTATGCTACAATACATAAACAGTAGATTTAAACTGAGAAAGAAAGTTAATTTTGTTTTGTTTTGGGTGCCAATTTCGTTTTCCTGATTTTTATCACTAGTGAGCTCATTGCAGGTTGCATTGGTTTCTGCAATGGGTCTAGCATTTTTTTTTTAAGTACTAAGCCTTGTCTGCAAATTACCCAACAAACAAGCTAAAGACCAGAGAAGGGATTAAACAGAAGGAAGCCTCATGACAATGGATTTTTTTTTTCTCCACACTGCCTTTTTTAAGCCGGGTTGCTGATGATTGAACAACTTGATAGATGATTAAACTTGCAATTTAATTTGTGGTAAGTTTCTGCATGCCTACACTTGCCCAGCCCCATTCTGTCTCCCATTAAGAAGAGTGATGGGTGGTTGTTCTCCACACTGGAACGTGATGCTCAATCAGAGGGAAAATGAACCAGGAAACAACTCATTACTTTCCTTCAATTATTTTTATATTGTCAGGATAATGACTTAGAGTAGTCTTGTTGCTGAGACCGAATAAGGCTCAGCCATGGGGAGGGGCATCATATTTTTTTTCTGCTGGTCCAAGGGCTGGCAATTCTATACGATGCTTTTTGAGGAATAGAAATTGGGTCATTTATAGGTATAGTTTCTTTTCCTCTTTAAATTAAGCCATCCCAATTTCAATCTGAAAGATACAGGATTACAAATTGGGAGCGTTTGTTTACTCAATGGACAAATCCCATTGTTCTAGAAGGAAAGAAAGAAAGAAAATCTCATTTACTTAATGAACTGTACACTAGTTCAACCACTTGAGAAAGACATTTGTCACAATACGTAACATTATTGCACAGTAGGGAATACTCTTCACAGACAGCTTCTTATTAGTGTTTATTTTTAGGTAGTAAACATGTACTACCTTGTAGCATAAAGAAATATGTCTACTATAGATATTCCCATTTGTGCTCCATGAAGCTTAATCTATATAGGTTTCAACATACTCTTACAACGTTCCTCTTCAGTTACAAAAAAGAGCACTGAAGGGCTGGTGAACACATTCCATTAGCCCACTTTACTACTTCAGGTTCAGTTGTTACAATAGGAAAGTAATCTCAGTTGTTCAGAAACCACTGACAAATCAGAGCCCTTTGCTGATCCCACTACAAGGAAAATAATGAAATTGGAGATTTGATGTGTAGAAATGGACTGAAATTAGATAGCATAAGATCCGTTAATTATTTGATCTGATCTATAGCTGAGTCCTTAGATTATCTCCTTTTAGGTATGGTCTTATTTAGCCTGTAAACCAAAAAAAGTTCAGCCAGGTCCTGTCATCCATTTACAGACTCATCATAAATAGAAACTGAATGTAGGAGTGAAAATAGACACGTTAAACTTTGCAGAAGATTAATGCACATATTTCAGCATCTATTTTTTTTAGTATGCTATTGAAAAATTGCAATTTTCTTTCCAATTGTAAGTATGCAAGAATAGGCATACTTGGGAGTGAACACCTTTCTTATAAATAGAAGCCTGTGCTTTTAAAACAAATACGAAAAAAAATTAATACTTAAATACTTCTTTAAACCCCAAGAAGGCTTCCTGAGTTTGTGGGTTTCTTACTTTGCCTTCAAGGTAAACGCATTGTAAGCTGCCCTGAGTGTCCAGAGAAGGGCAGCATATAAATAAAATTAAAAAAAAAAAAGGTATAGGCTGGACCAAGGGAATAAAACAATGTGATTGTAGTTCTTCCAATAAGGTTACCTTTTGGTGATAATAAAAATTACAACTGTTTCTGGGGCCACTGTGCATGTTTTTGGAAATCCTGAAGTTGTAAGATGTATACTATAATATGTTAAACCACACTATTAATTGCTCCTATCTGCAAGTATGATAGTTATTCCCACAGAAGAAAATGCCATCGTACCATGTTAAGAAAATCATTACAAACTAATGTTTCTTGTATTGTTTCTTAATAACTGTTCAGAATGGAAAGAGATGTGAAATTGATTTCTAAATATCTTTTTCTCAGCTGGCAAATTAGGTTGCTTACATCACTGATTGCCAATATAATTACAAGGTTTTTGTAGAGACCCTCTAATATTCAGTACATGTAGACAGACAGGCCTCTCCCCCCCCCACAAAAAAATCATGTTTATGTGGGAAGAGTTACTATTGTTATCTCAATAAATATAATGAATTTGTCTTTGTTATTAATATGGGCAAAGTTGACTATTCCTACCATCACAAGTTGGAAGCGGATGGCTCCACCAGTGGTTCTTTTCACAAAGCAGAGGCTCCTCGTGATTTAGTCTATAGCCTGGATCACATCCAAATGACACAGTTGATCCAATGGAAAAATCATGCCCATAACGATGACCATGTACAGGTATACCAGGGTCCAAACAAGAGTAGGTATTAACCATTACACCTGAAGTTCAGGGAAAAAAAACACAATAAATTAAGAACATAATAGCATGACTTGTCATGATAGCAGTGTTCCAATATCTCAGGGGCTGCCACAAAGAAGAGGGGCTCAATCTATTCTCCAAAGCATCTGAAGTCAGGACAAGAAGCAATGGATGGAAACTAATCAAGGAGAGAAGCAACTTAGAACTAAGGAAAAATTTCCTGAAAGTGAGAACAATAAACCAATAGAACAATTTGCCTAAGAAGTTGTGGGTCCTCCGACACTGGAGTTTTTAAGAAGAGATTGGAAGAGATTTGTCTGAAATGGTATAGGGTTTCCCGATTGAGCAGTGGGTTAGACTAGAATACCTCCAAGGTTTCTTCTTAACTACATAGAGATCATTTTCAACTTATGAACACAGTTAAGACCAGAATTTCTGTTGCTAAGCAAGGCAATTGTTAAGTGAGTTGCACCCAATTTTATGGACCATTAAGAGACTCACAAGTCCTGCATTGACTTTGCTCGAAGGAAGCTGACTGGGAAGGCCACAAATGGCAATCACATGAACCCAGGATGCTGCAACCTTCATACATGCCAGTTGCCAAGCACCTGAATTTTGAGGTGTAAGGATGCTGTGATGGTCGTAAGTGGGAGCTCAGTTCAAAAGGTCCTTTTTTCAACATTGTTGTAACTTACAATGAATGATTGTAAATTGAGAATTACCAGTATATAATATATTTTCATGAAGATTTTAAAAGGAAGGAATGCATAACAAATAGGAGACATGACTATCAAAGTGTTAGTTTATTTCAGGGCTGTCAAACTCCCAGCCCGCAGGCTGGATAGGTCATGTGCTGACCACGCCCATGTCTGGTTTAGCAAAGGAGAAAAAAGTCCCGATACGTCACATGATGCTACTGTGACAACATGAGTTTGATACCTCTGGTCTATTCTATGGACTTTGGAAGCCACTAAGACCTGAGCTGGAACTTTATAATTATCCCAGTAGTATATCAACATTTTTTTAAGTTAAGAGGTTACGTTTTGACAGTGTGGTAGTATTACCTTCATCACTCTGAAGTAGAGATATTCATAAAAACTTTCAGCCTTTCCATTCTTTCAGTTCCATGCTTTGAAAGCTGTCATTATTTGGTACTTCCTATCCTGGTCATCAGTGTAGGGTTTATTCCCCTACAATCTTGACTGCTATGTTTGAAAAGACAGTTTATGTTCTGACCCACCACTCCACTCTAGTAAACATTTTCCAGATCTTTTTTTACTTATAGGTTGTAGTTTGTGCATTTACTCTTTTCCATCTCACCTAAATATTGCAGATTCAATCCATTTATACAACTCAAATATCTTAACTAGCAACACCTGCGGGAAATGTTGGTAATTAGGATACTGTAGCTGGAAACCTATATCATTACTTGGCTAATATACAGCAACTCAGGAGCAGAGCATCCACCTTTACAGGTTACAGGAGTCAGGGTAGCTATTCACAGGGCAAGAATCAATCTTTCATATTTATGATTAGAAAATATATTAGTAATAGTGTCCAAATCTCCCTGGTTTGTGTAAATTTCATGACCACAGCCTGTAAGCCCCGAGGAAGAAATAAAAGCTAAGACCTTGAAATACATTTATGCCAGTATTTATTTTATATAGTCAGGGAACATTTGCAGTACATTTTGCCAAAGAATATGGAGAGAGAGAAAATACTTACTTTCATAGTGGATTTTGAATCCGTTATTAGATCGACTGTTATCTGTTGTAAACAAGAGATAAATGAAATTGCTGCTACTGAATAAAAATTGAGGGACTTGTGTACCATTGTAAGAGCCAAGAAGTGGTGACAAAAGATTTGGTCCATCGTGTACTTCAAGAACATCATAATTGAGTTCTGTCTGGAATCTAAGTTGGAGAAGCACACAGAGACATAAAATATAATCAAAGACTGCATGTTCAGAAAATTGTTACATTTACTCTTTGAAAAAAAAAATTCTTGTTTTCTAGGTCCTTCAAAATCCTATTCCAATTACATTTTTCGAATACTAATGATGAGCAGAATGTATTCCTTTATTTCATCTAAAATCATGGAAGATATCACTATAGCATGTCACAGAAGTCCATATGTTTCTAAACATCTTTAAACACATGCATTTTGCCTCTCAACTGTGCAATACATCAATTTCACTTCTATGGTGATAGTGTTCAGTTGCTTTATTTACACCCCTTTATGCTATTTTCCAAGTGGACTGTATAATGAAGGAAGTCATATGGTGAAACTCACAAGGATTTTCCCAATCTAGGCGTTAAGCTTGGAGGAAAAATCCTAGGTGTAAGGGAAATCTTATCAACTGAAATAACTTTTGTGAATTATATTTAGAGACCATCCTTTTTCAGGTATTTGTTTGAGCACATCATTTTAATAAATATTTTTCATGTGATTTACTGCAGTTTGTATTTTTTTTTAATTGAATGTGACCTTGAATGAATTTGGTTAAAGTATAAGGGTGATGTCCCAAGGGTACTTTTTCAAGAGGCATCTGGACTTTCTTGTATTTCTTTGAAGACATTTCGCTTCTCATCCAAGAATCTTCTTCAGCTCTGACTGGATGTTGGGGAATGGAAGGATTTATATTCCTTGTAGATAGCTGGTCACTTGAAATCTTTTAGAGAGTCATTGAGGCCACTTGGGGGTTTGTCTGTTTTCTCAGGGACATTCCTTGCCTCTTGGAAAACACCTTTGGGACAACCATGAATTGGATGACTGAGAATCTCCATTAACATATAAGGTTTTGTTTTGTTTTGAGGGTGACTGCTCAATTAGCTTTAGACTAATTCCTGAAGTTTTCTTGGCAATATTTTGGAAGTAGTTTCCTAGGGCTGACAGAAAGTGACTGGCCCATGGTCACCCATCTATCTTTATGCCTGAGGCAGAACTAGAACTGATGTTCAATCAGTTTCTAGTTTGTTACCTTAACAAACTGACTCTCTAAGATATGACTAGGGGGTGAACCATTTTATATACATTTCTATAGTTGGGTGCTGAATCGTCAAGGTTCTACATTGTCTGAAAAACTCAGCATAGCTGCCCCAGATTCCTTGTACTCCCTGATCTTATTGCATGTGCCTGCAGTAAACAATGTCTTCTAGGATTGTTGCTGAAATAAACACAATATACTGCCTCAACAGCAAGGCTATCTACAAGGTGCAATGAGGAAAGGCAAGGTGACAGCCGCAAGGAAGACACAATCAAGGCTTCACCCCCTTTTAATGAGTGGGTGGAGATTCAATCACATGACCAAGGCTGCTATCTTGATATTCCCTCTGACTGAGTAGCACATTCAGAGACACATTTCAGGCCCTTTGGAGTTTACGCCTCAGGAATACCACATTTGAGGACCCAGAATGTGCTAACTCTGTAAAAACTCCTTAGAGAGGGCTGTGAAGCACTGTGAAGCAGTATATAAGCAATGGTGGGATGTTGCCAGTTTAACAACCAGTCTGCTGATCGCACATGTGCGCAGTTTTACAAATACTAACCTTCTGTGTTATCACTTGGGAATAACACAGCTGAGGATTGGCAATCTGCTCCGCCATGCCAATCAGCTGAGAAGATAAAGGTAAGTAAAGCACAGGGGTGGGTGGGCAGGCTGACCTGATCATCGGAGCAAACCGGCTCACTCCCAGCTGATTGTCGGAGCTACTGGTTCATCTGAACCAGTCCGAAGTGGTAGAATCCCACCCCTGTATACGTCTTAGTGCTATTGCTATTGCTATTTTTTGCCACTCCAAGCAAGCATAATCAAGTAATAAATCTAAAGAAATACACACCAGATACATGGCATTTCACATTTAATTCTACACGTCAAAAACTAATGCTTCTATAACGTTACCACATAAGAATCATAGCATTTTAATTTAATTCCTATATATATATATGACAATTGAAATCTATTGTGTCTTTACATTTCCATTTTATCATGATTTAATCTCAGTTAATCACAAGAAATACCATAACATTAAATATTTTGCAAAGGCAAACATCTAGAAACCTTTGTATAGTTATTACATTGGATTCAATCAGGATTTGAATCAACTAACTGAACATAATGAAGCTTATCTGAGCCTGTTTGACTAACTGAAATGTTATTGGTTTCTGTATCTCCACATAGGTTTGTCCTAATCGAACCATTTATTTTACCTCATAATCAAATATTTATTGAATAAGCCACAATGCAAAGTTTTAAAAGTAAAAATCCTATGAAATAAATATTAATTGAAATTACTGAAACAAAATAATATCCAAATTGATAGCATCAATTTACTAAGACAGGATGTTTTGATCTTAGCCACAACACAGTCTCAGTGCAAATTTCTCACTACCCATTTATTCTACATCCTGTGCATGACAGATATGCAAATATTTTAATATATTTTTTCTTAAACAAATTTACATGGCTCCCCATATATATATAGTACAAAATGACTGCTGACATAAGCCTGATGATGGCAGATGGGATTCTGTCGAAACGTTGCTTCTACCCTTTTAGGGATATATCCACAATTACACGGGAAGAAACCCGAAATATTAACTACACACATACATACCCGTGAAAACTTACATAAATATATATATATATATATATATATATATATATATATATATATATATATATATATATGTGTGTGTGTGTGTGTGTGTGTGTGTGTGTGTGTGTGTGTGTGTGTGTGTGTGTAAAACAATAAACCTAAAATAAACAACAAAAAACACATTGTGGTCTGGATAAAACTTGCATCCATTAATCAACAATACCATCCTAGATTCATGAACAGGTCTTCACTGCTTTCGTGATGGCCAACAGAATCGAGACCATCCATTTTATCGGGGATGCCTATGGAATAAGGCAGACACCACAACAAAGAAGACACACATTTCTGTGGCCTCAGCAGGCGCACAGTTTGCCAAGAGCATGCTCACTCTGCCAAACCTAATAGGATTGAGCTAAATGCATCAGTTCCCTGCAGGGCTTTAAACCTGATGAATTGAATTCAGAAGCCTATTGGGAATCGCCACATGTTACACGGGTGTAATGTTACTGCTTATGCTGCTGCATTCTGGAACAGCACAGCTTCTACATGTTCTTCAAGCACATCTCCATGTGGAGTGCATTGCAATCTCTAATTGGGAACTGGGAGCACAGTGACTTATGAGGTTAGAACAGTGGGCTGATGATCAGCAGCCTCGAGTTCAAGACCCTGCCATGGGACAGGGTGAGCTCCTGTCACTTGCTTCAGCTCCCACCAATCCAGCTGTTTGAAAACTGGTGACCACAAGTAGATCAATGGGTACCACTTCTGTGGACAACTTCACAGGGATGAGAAAGGAGCCCTCAACTGGACACCCCCCAGGCAGAGGTTATGTCACCTTGTCCTTCTGACATGGAAGTATTAGTTTTGGGAACTGACCAAATCATGAGTGACTATGAGCAGCATATCCCAATCTAAGAATGAACAGAACTTGCAGAAAAAATGTCTCTGGGCAAAGGCTCTTCTAACCACAGCTGCCACCTGATCTTCAAGCAGAGTTGTTACCCCAGAAAAACCTGAAGATTGCAGACCAAACCTAACTTAACTTTTTCTAAATCACTCAAAGATTATATTATGAGTTTCAAGTGCCTTCTAAACTATCTTTTTCTGAAAAACCATAGGTTTGTATTGAATTATTACAGATATATTTTTTCAATGCAGCTGGTCTTTAATGTGTAATCTATTCTCCTGAACTTTGTTTACTGAAGCTGAAACTGAGTGTCTTGTTTTATAGAGAGCACTCGATGAATTATTAAATCGGGCACGACTGAATAGCAATTTTCTCCACTCCCCCACACCCACTAAGAAACAAACACCAAAATTGGGGGAAAACATTACTAATGCTAACTGTTCTGTGAAGACAAGTATTTTCACTATATTGCCTAGGGCAAAATTACATTTAAAAGAGTAATGCATGTATCTGATTCAGCAAATGATTTCTTGAAAATTGATTCTATATATACATATATATATATATATATATATATATATATATATATATATATATATATATATATATATATATATATATATATATATATATATATATAAATTTGATTTATATGCCACCCTTCTCCGAAGACTCAGGGCGGCTTACAATGTGCTTAGCAATAGCCTTCATCCTTTTGTATATTTATACAAAGTCAGCTTATTGCCCCCACAACTGGGTCCTCATTTCACCTACCTTAGAAAGGATGGAAGGCTGAGTCAACCTTGAGCCTTGGTGAGATTCGAACCCTGCAGTAATTGCAGGCAGCTGGTCTTAATAACCAGCTTAATAACAGGGTGCCTTAAACCCCTGTACCACCAAGGCTCTTATATTAATTGTCAAATGCATATATGCCTCTCCACTAAATGAGATTTCATGATGAAAATCAAACATGCTTTAGTTATAAAGAAGTATAAGCCCAGGTTTAATATCTTTCTTCAGATGTAGCAAAACAAAACAAAAAACAAAAGTCAGTATCTAAGCAGCTAAGAAAATCCAAAGAACATTAAGCTTACCTGTAATCAGATTTGAAACATACAGTACAATAATATTCTGGGAAATGAATTAATGGTTTCATGAGCAAGATCCAAGATCATTAGTCTAATGCAGTACTTAACAACATGCTGATTAACTACTGGCATTTAAACTCTAATAATTATGTTTCAATTGTCACACTAAGATAAAAGTACTAATTCATATTCCCTTCTCTAGTTGTTCCTCATTTTTGTGATAATACATCAACCTGTAACGTTTAACAGATCATGTCATCACTTTTCCAATTGAAGTAAAAAGGGAAACATGTTCTCTAAAGCTATGGAACCTAGCATCTTATTCAGGATCAGATGCATGAATTTTCAACTTGAAAGATAGCTTTGAAAATGGATGTCAGACCTTCTGCAAACAAATGAATATGTAAATTAGATTTTATTCACTATGGGGTTTTTTTTGTTTTTTTTTTTGTTTTGTTTTAGAATTTGGCTAACCTGGATCATTTAGCCAAATCTCTGCCCTCAGAAGCAGGGATTTGCCTAGGTCTGTGATGGCGAACCTATGGCATGCGTGCCACAGGTGGCACACGGAGCCATATATGTGGGCAAGCGAGCTCCAGCGTGCATGTGCGGGCCAGACACCTGATTTTTGGGCCTTCTGGTCCCACCGGAAGTGGGGAAACAGGCTGTTTCCAGCCTCCAGATGGCCTCGGGGAGGGGTTAAAGGCCGTTTTCGCCCTCCCCACGTTCAAAGAAAGCCTCTGGAGCCTGGCAAAAAATGGGCCGACTGTGGCCCCCATCCATGGCATGCCAAAAGCATGGGGAGCATGTGCATGTGTGGGGGATGGGGCACATTGAATGATGGGTGTGGACATGCATGTGTGCAATTCCCCCACGCTCCCCCCACTTTTGGCATGTGACGGCAAAAAGGTTAGCCATCACTGGCCTAGGTAATTTAGTACCAGGGGCGGGTTGCTACCAGTTTGCCCCGGTTTGGGAAAACCGGTAGTGGCAGCGGTAGGAGGCTCTGCCCACCTACCCAGACATCATCAAAAATGCTCTGTGCATGCGCAGAACTTTCTGTGTATGCACAGAAGCACCGCACGCTCCCAAAGTGAGTGCCCGCTCCCGCGTGCTCTTAATAGCAAACCAGTAGCACCAGGATTTGAAACCAACTACTGTTTAGTACCATTAAAGAGTAAACAATATAGTGAAGCAATCATTTAGCTAAATGTCCAGAAAGAATGGTGCTGTTTGAGAATTATATCAGTATGAGAAAATTTGTAGGGGTAACTAATTTATCTTCTCAATTCAGAGAAAGAAAAACTGATGAAGTCAGAACTACCTTTAAACTTTTATGTTCTTGTTTATTCATCCTGTATGGAAGTCTCCAGTGTCCCATAGGTATCTGAGAACAGACACTGAAGCTACAGTAAGAATAAAAACAATTTTCCCCATTCTTGTATACTACTGTTATCATTTAAATATATGTAGTACACCAGATGATATTTGGAGGTGGAAACAGATAGTTCACGAAAGATTATTTTCCATCAATCATTGATTATTAGGAGTAGCTGCAGTTAGGGTGGTTTATTGCTGTTATGTTTTTACTCCCTTGTAATGTGGTGAGAGCCTTTGAATTGTGATAGGTGATAAAAATCGATAAAATAAGCTAACTTTTCATGTTATTTTGGCAAATTACAATTTCTGTGAATTTATTTATTATGGGAAAGTCCTATGAGAAAATTTTGTTTGCAAAGGTAAACTATTTACTTCTTAGACTTTTCGGTGTTTAGGATTAAGGGCTTTTTAGCATGCACAAAGGAAATATATCTATTATAAGCCAATATTCCATTTTACATGAGAAAAGTACAACAGGGTGGGGCAATCTGTAATTCCTACAAGGGCCTTCCAGTACTTTTTCTTTCTTTCTTTTTTTAAATATTAGAATAGGAATGTATTTGGGGAAGCTTCACATCTCCATCTCCACCTAATCAAAGGCAGATGTTCGGTTTGTGATATCAGTACATTACAAGTTGTGCTGACTAGCTTCCAAAGAGTATAGGGGCAAAATTGAATCTCAAAGCATTGCCTATGTATGAAGTAGAGAACCATAGGTTTAGAGAAAGTGAAATCAATAAAAAAAAAAAAAAGGAAAAGAAGGGAAAAATAGCGATCAAAATATAGATTTTCCTCTTTTAGTATTTCTGTTCTTTCCCTTTCCTTCCATCTTTTTCGAGATACGTCTTTCAGAATTATGAACAAGAGTTTTGAAGATGACTGAGAAAAGCAAGAGTAGCAGCAACAACAATCACAAAGCAATAATAATTCCAAAACATCTGGAACACCACTTGAACACCATTGCCATTGACAAAATCCACCACCAGTCATTTGCAAATAGCAGCTTTACTTGGAACAGTTTACATCCTGCAATAATACCTTTAATACAGGGGTGAAATGCTCCCGGTTTGGACCGGCTCAGGCGGGTAGGTAGCGATGGCGATGGGCAGTTCGGAGAGCCGGTAGCAAAAATCCCTGTCCCCACCCTCCATGCCCAGCTGAGCCGCATGATCATCAGAGGCTTTTTTTCTTTTAAATGCCTCTGACAAGCCAAGCTCTGATGATCCCAACTGAGTTGCCTGCCATCAGGCAACTCAGCTGGGATCGTCAGAGCCATTTAAAAGAAAAAAAGTTTTTTTTCTTTTAAATGGCTTGATGATCCAAGCTCTGACGATCCCAGCTGAGTTGCCTGATTGTCAGAGGATTTTTTAAAAACCCTCTCATGATCAGGCAACTCAGCTGGGATCGTCAGAGCCTTTTGAAAGCATTTTTACATGGTTTTACATGTAAATAATAATAATAATAATAATAATAATAATAATAATAATAATTATTATTATTATTATTATTATTATTATTATTATTATTATTATTATTATTATTATTATTATTATTATTATTATTTTATTTCTATACCGCCCTTCTCCCGAAGGACTCAGGGCGGTGTACAGCCTATTTAAAAACACAAGACAAACATCAATTCAAATTTAAAATTATTAAATAAATTTGGCTCCATTTAAAACCCCAGAAATTTAAATACCCCAATTTAAAATTATCATGTCGATAGCCTGGCCTGGCAGAACAACAGGGTCTTCAGTGCACAGCGAAATACTCGGAGGTCGGGGATCTTACGTATTTCCGGGGGTTTTAAAAGTAAAAAAAAAAAAAATAGGCCATGCCCACCCAGTCACATTACCCCCCACCAAGCCACGCCCACAGAACCGGTAGTAACAAATTTTAGATTTCACCACTGCTTTAATACCATCAAACAGCAACACCTGTCTACCCTAAGTCCTTGACAAATCCTGCCTAAACATTTGTCAATCTACACATACACACAAAAAAATTCTTTAAAAAATAATTACTACTGTTATGACATGTTTTAAAATGATATATTTAATGTAACCCACCATTTTATAGATTATATCCTATATCGTACTAGGTCTTATCAAACATCGGTATTTAAGATGTCTAGATTTTTTTTTTTTAGTGAAGATGTCTAGATTTTATTTCAAACATAGGAAGAGTCATAGTATTCATCCTTTAATGACCCATAAAATACTTATGGTAATCTCACAAAAAGTAGATAATCACAAAGGTAATTTCTTTGTATCGTCCACCAAATACCATTGAAATACACAATTCTTTTTATCAATGGATGGAATATGAAGCCATCATGACTAATTAGTAACCATCAGGATATTGCAGGTATCACAAAGGAAGGCTGTGTTCTGGATCTACACACCTAAGTTGTTTTAATTTAATTTAATTTAATTTAATTTAATTTAATTTAATTTAATTTAATTTAATAATTTAATTTAATAATTTAATTTAATTTAATTTAATTTAATTTAATTTATTTAATTTAATTTAATTTAATTTAATTTAATTTAATTTAATTTAATTTAATTTAATTTAATTTATTCATTCATCAAATTTAGAGACCACCAATCATAGTCTCAATGGGCAGTACACACTTCAAAACATAAAAACTGTATAAAAATACTATATTTCAATAAAAGGAGGCAAGTCCCACTGGGAGACCTAGTTTGTAGTTATTATGATGTCTTAGACAAGCAAAGCAGTACAAGCAAAAAAGTTTTAAAAAATTAAAACTAAAAACAAATATTGAAGAAAGAGACAATTTTCTAAACACATATGTATGTATTCTGTCCTGACATTACAGAACCTCAGTAGAAGCAGGGGTGAAATGCTACCGGTTTGCACCAGTTCAGGCGAACCGGTAGTAATAAAAATTAATGGTTCGTCTGAACCGGTATTTCTGATGATCAACTGAGCCGTGCGATTTATATTTGCTAGAAAGCAGGAAATCCTGCTTTCTAGCAAATCTACATCACGCGGCACAGCTGTTCTCTCCATTCACTGTTCTACTTACCTTCAAACAGTTTATTTTTTCCGTGCAAAGCGCACATTTGGTGTGTATTGTGCATGTGTGCACATGCAGCATGTGTTTGGTATGCACTGCGCATGAACGCACACAGCCCACATTTGACACGCAGCGTGCATGCATGGACAGCGGGCCGGTGGCAAACTGTGGAGGATTTCATCACTGGGTATTATTATTATTATTATTATTTATTAAATTTTTATATCGCCCCCTCTCCCGAAGGACTCGGGGCGGTGAACAGCCAGAATTAAAAACACACAATACAAATATTAAAATACATTAAAACAAAATTAAATTATCCTAGGCTTCTCCAATTTAAAACCCCGTTACCCATAAAATTCACCCAATTAAAAATTTTTAACCCAGCCCGGCTTGCTGAAATAAAAAAGTCTTCAGGGCCCGGCGGAAGGTCCGGAGGTCCGGGATTAGTCGTATCCCTGGGGGTAGCTCATTCCAGAGGGCGGGTGCCCCCACAGAGAAGGCTCTCCCCCGGGGGGTCGCCAGCCGACATTGCCTGACAGATGGCACTCTGAGGAGACCCTCTCTGTGGGAGCGTGTTGGCCGGTGGGAGGTTATCGGAGGCAGAAGGTGGTCTTGTAAATAACTGGGTCCTAAGCCATGGAGCGCTTTGAAGATGAGAACCAACACCTTGAAGCGCACTCGGAAGACCACTGGAAGCCAATGCAGCTCGCGCAGGAGAGATGTCACGTGGGAGCGCCATGTCGCCCCCATAAGTACCCGCGCGGCCGCATTCTGCACCAGTTGGAGCCTCCGAGTGCTCCTCAAGGGGAGCCCCATGTAGAGAGCATTGCAGTAGTCGAGGCGGGAAGTAACGAGGGCATGAGTGACTGTGCATAGGGAGTCCCGATCCAGAAAGGGGCGCAACTGGCGTATCAGGCGAACCTGATAGAAAGCCCCCCTGGCCACGGCCGTCATATGCTCTTCTAAAGACAGCCGTGCGTCCAGGAGGACACCCAAGTTACGCGCCCTCTCCGTGGGGGCCAATGTCTCGCCCCCGATAGTCAGCGATGGCACCAGCTGACTATATTGGGACGCCGGCAGCCACAGCCACTCAGTCTTGGAGGGATTGAGTCGGAGCCTGTTCCTCCCCATCCAGACCCGCACCGCCTCCAGGCACCGGGACATCACGTCAAGGGCATCGTTGGGGTGGTCCGGGGTGGAGATGTACAGCTGGGTGTCATCAGCGTACAGATGGCACTGCACCCCAAAACCACGGATGATCTCACCCAGCGGCTTCACATAAATGTTGAACAGGAGAGGCGAGAGGACCGACCCTTGTGGCACCCCACAAACCAAGTGCCTTGAGGTCGACCTCTGCCCTCCAGCCAACACAGACTGCGACCGGTTGGAGCGATAGGAGCAGAACCACCGTAAAACAGTGCTTCCCACTCCCAACCCCTCCAACCGGCGCAGCATGATACCATGGTCGATGGTATCAAAAGCCGCTGAGAGGTCTAATAGGACCAGAACAGAGGAGCAACCTCTGTCCCGAGCCCTCCAGAGATCATCAACCAACGCGACCAATGCCGTTTCCATGCTGTACCCGGGCCTGAAGCCGGACTGGAACGGATCTAGATAGACGGTTTCATCCAGGTACTGCGGGAGCTGTCGCGCAACCACACTCTCAACAACCTTCGCCAAGAAGCGAAGGTTGGAAACTGGACGATAGTTTGCTAAAACAGCTGGGTCCAGAGAGGGCTTCTTGAGGAGGGGCCTCACCACCGCCTCTTTCAAGGCGGGAGGCAAAAACCCCTCACTCAAAGAAGCATTTATAATCCTCTGGAGCCAGCCTCGCGTAACCTCCCGGGTAGCCAGCACCAACCAGGAGGGACACGGGTCCAATAAACATGTGGTTGCCTTCAACCTCCCCAGCATCCTGTCCACGTCCTCGGGAGTCACAGGGTCAAACTCATCCCAGATAACCGTCTCAAGACAGACCTCGGACAACCCGCCTGTACCTACCCAGTCAGAGTCCAAGCCTTCCCGAATTTGAGCGACTTTATCGTGCAGATAATGCGCAAAATCCTCAGCATGACCTTGCAAGGGGTCTTCCCGCGCTCCCAGATGGGTAGATGTCTTTACTATAATCTAATACCTTGTATATGAGTACATCCTAATTGTAGCACTATCATTAAAATATGTTACACAATAGTGGGGAATTCACAGAGAATTTTCAGAACCTGTATGTTCCATCGCTTTGAGCTTACAAAAAAGAAGCAACCACTCCATCTCCATCAAACCCTTAAGTCATGAAATTAGAGTAAATATCCTCTATCATTGAATCCATTGCACAACAGTGTGTTGTACATTCAATGACCCAGACACCTCTACAAGTTTTTTTTTTAACTGAAGTACAAATAAAAGAAAACATGATTAACCAAAATTGGCTTCTGCTACAAAATCAATAATAATAAAAGCTTTTAATTAACTCCAGTTTCAACAGACAAGGTGTTTTTACCAGAGCATCTTAGGAAAAAAAAAAATGCAATAGACATTCTTAAGCATTGCATTCTTAGCAGAAAATTCTCTTAAATTTATGTAACTATGCCAATTGGCATCACTGTGTAATGATATAATTGCCTGAATAACCCATTTAGAAATAACCCATTTGTAAATAACCCATTTACAAATAACCCATTATTTGTATAATGAGGCCACAAATCATGAAAATCACGGTAAATCTCCTGATTTTGTCTCATCTATAATGATGCCATGACAAAAAGAACATACATCAGTGCAAAAGACTTTTGGATTTAATGGACATTCAGAAGCAATGGACACCTCCCACCTACCCTGCGGGTCCATTAAATCAAGGTTTTATTTTTCTGCTGTAATCTCCTGGCCATCACTTAAAAGTAAAAAAAAAAAAAAAAAAAAAAAAAACAGAAGGAGGAAAAAGAAAGCTTTTGTCAAGACCTTTCAAATGTAATTTTGATAGAGTGTCCTGGTTCTGCTTCAATCACCCACTCACAATTCAAGGAGTCTTTATAATAGCCAGGCCAGCCTGGAGAAAGGATGACTCCACTGGGGGCTGCAAAATGTCCACCACATGGAGCTATAAAGAAGAAAACAACAAGTTGTTATTGTCGGGCTAGAACAGTCATCATGCTCAGATTTCTGAAATAAAAGGAAATCACAAGAGCTGGAAAGAAGAAGCTACTTTATCTTCAGATAAACTTGAGTCAAAGTGAAGCATAAATCAAATAAAGTCAGAAATAATCTAGGGGAGCCATAAATTGGCATTGCAATCCTATACAACAGAATAACGAGTCCCTAATTCAGATTTTAGGGACGCGGTGGCTCAGTGGCTAAGACGCTGAGCTTGTCGATCGAAAGGTCAGCAATTCAGCAGTTCAAATCCCTAGTGCCGTGTAATGGGGTGAGCTCCCGTTACTTGTCCCAGCTTCTGCCAACCTAGCAGTTCGAAAGAACGTAAAAAATGCAAGTAGAAAAATAGGGACCATCTTTGGTAACAGCACTCTATGCGCCTTTGGCATTTAGTCATGCCGGACACATGACCATGGAGACGTCTTCAGACAGTGCTGGTTCTTTGGCTTTGAAACAGAGATGAGCACCGCCCCCTAGAGTCAGGAACGAGTAGCACATATGTGCAAGGGGAACCTTTACCTTTACCTTTAATTCAGATTTTACCACTCTCATCAACTCACTAATTTAATTGAGGACAAGATCGAATTTGCATTCATTTATTTAATTTTGCTTTTAAATCATGGCCTTACCACACAAGGATCTGTGCAACATTTTTTTTGTAGATGTTAGGAATAACAGAAACAGGAGGGAGAATGAAATATGGTCTTGTCCTACTATGACTACTGTAAGCTTCAAATTTTTGTTTGCCTTTTCTCAATACCTCCTTTCCATGATTGGTATTTTATTTTTTTTGAGGGGGAGGATTTTTAGTTTCACTTCTGAACTATATTTTTATATCTCATCACAGTGAACAAGCTACACAACCAATGTGCTTTTCTAAATAAGTCATTAAATTACTATTCTTTTTTTTTTTACAAGTTTTATTTGTTTTATTATATCACATTCAATTTTCATCAAACTGTGTGTTCTGGGTACAGTTATGTATAGATAGTCATATTATACATCTTTGTTGTGATAATACATCTCCATCATGTTAATAATATAATAACATAATAATATAATAACATTAATACTTAACACTTAACATCATCTTCTTTAATAACTTTCCCCTTTAACATTTCCTCTTTTTATATCTCCTCCTTTCTAACATTTGTTTCTTTTGTCTAGCCATTGATAAAATATGTCCCATATCAAATAGTATTCAGTTTCTTCTTTGTCTTTAATAATAAGTGTTAGTCTATCCATTTCTTAATTACATTCCCCTCAGACAGAATCTCCTCATTTTTCCACTGTTGCGCAAATACAATTCTGGCTGCGGTTAGTATATGCAAGATCAAATATGTAGTCATTTTATCATATTTTTCTGGTAGGATGCTCAAAAGAAATATCTTTGGTTTCAGGTCTATATGTTGTTTTATCATTTCTTCCAACTAGATATGTATTTTCGTCCAGTATTTTGGATAAAAAACCCCCCATTAAATTACTATTCTGCAGTATGGGGATATTAACACTGAATGCTCTTCTATGGTTATTACAAAATTTATTACTAAAAGCAGTGGCACTCAAAACCAGTAAATCCGATCAAAGCTGTGTTGTGCCATTGCCATTTCTATGAGTATCACATTTAAAGAGACCCTGCTTTCATCAACGTGCCCATCCCTAAAAATGTTTTGCTCTTAAAAAATGATCTCAATTTGTCAAAGCAAAATATGCAAATAAAATATTTTAAATGCTAAAATGTTCTTCATTTGTACAGTACATTTTATGTCCTCCAACCCCTTCTCATACATCTTCCTTCACAAAACTGACCATTTTTATATATCCTGGGATTCATCATACCCTCATACTGTCTGAAATGAAACTGAAAAGAATTCATACTTTGCAGCGATAATGAAAGACTTGATCATTCTATTAGGAGCCCTATTTAGTTTCATGAAGCCTGAACATGGATTCTGCCCCCTCCTATCACTCCCACTCACACACAACAAAGAACAGCTAATTTCTCTGAGGGAATGTGAGTGACTCAACAGCAGGTTCTTGTGAAAAATTTGATAGATGAATGGATTCTGAAATGGCAATAGCTCCTTTATGTATTTACAATATTACGTACTAGCAATTTTTGAAAAAAAAAATCAGTAGAGAAATCTATTTGAGTAAAATATGTGCTTGTATTTGTTCTTATAAGGGAATATATTGCCATGAGCTAATATCTATGGAGATTCTCAATCATCCAGGTCATAGTTGTCCCAAAGATGCTTTTCCAAAAGGCAATTGGACTTACTTTCTTTTTCCTTCAAAAACTGAATAAGCTTCTTGGATGAGAAGCAAACCATTTTCAAAAGAAGAAAGGAAAGGAAGTTCAGTTGGTTTTTGGAAAAGCACCTTTGGGATATTTCCATGAAGAGGTTGGACAAGGTAGTTTGTTATCAGTGTGCCTGAAAGATCATTAAAAAATGACCTGGCATGATTATGGCTGTGTGAACATATTTCTGAATGTAAAAATGTAAGATCAAAATTGTCTGCTGCATTTTATTCTTCACATTGATCAATGTTGGGTCATAGTAGCATAGTAGTCCCCATAACTGGTCTTGAGTGCCAAATAGAGTAATGTTTGAACAATATTGCATTAAGACTTAGTTGATGTCTCTTCAATTACTCCCATCCATCTTTATTGGGTGAATTGACCATGATAGGCTGTATTACTAAATTAACTGAATGATTGAGCACAACATTAATAGGGCACTTCTTTAATTTTAATGCTTACATTAAAAAATAAGCTAAATGTAGGTTACTAACAACTTTAAATTTTCTTTCATAAATAAATTAAGGAGTGTATATGGTACCAGCTGATAAATAATTTTTATGTTTAAAGAAGAGAATTCGATTCAGCTCAGTTATGTAACTGATAACAATAAAATATTGATATATTACCTGAAACCATGTAGGAAGTTATGGTATTTTGACATGGCAGTGTAAAAATAATTGAGGCTTTTTTTAAATTGACCCTGTAATCCCTTAATTTGGGGTACAGTTGGAGTAATGGAATAGAGCTGAGCATTTACTGGCCAGATGCCCTTCCTAACACCTACACAGAGCTCACAGTGATATATTTTCTCTTTGCGCACAGAGAAAGAAATATCTGCCACTATCTAGGATTGAACTCACCATCTCTTGATTGTGAGGCAAGAGCTCTACCTCTAGGCCACCAAACCAGTCAGTGTAAAGATATTTGAGTATTTTAGGAAAAATATATTTATGGACCTAGAAGTTTTGCATATGACAATGAGCAAGCTGTTTATTCAGATTCAAATATGGAATCTGAATAAACATATGAAAAAAGACCAGCATGTATTTAGCTTCCTATATCGAATATTTAATATATGCAATGTTTAGTAACTTAGATTATCATTCAAGATAATCATATCAGATGATATTTGCAAATTTCATCATCATCATGACAAAAAAAGGATGGCTGTGAATTTCACCTATTAGGTTACAGATTAAGAACTAATATACAATATATATTAACTGTAACACAAAAACTATAAAAAAAAGTTACAAATACCTCCACACTTAGGGATAGGTCCACTCCACATGACTTTACCATCCATCAAAACACAAGTAATTGTTTCAGTTCCTTGAGTTTTAATAAAACCATCTTCACAAATCACAGAGATAGAACTTCCGAGTTGAAAATTGTCTCCAAACCGACGTGCATTGATTGGTATACCAGGATCAGGGCACTCATTATGTCCAAATGCTTTAAAACACAAAGAAGACAAGGAAGGAATAATTGAAATTACTTTCATGTTCTTCTTTGTATGTGAGAATGACATTTCAGATGATAGATAGATAAATAGATAGATAGATAGATAGATAGATAGATAGATAGGCAGGCAGGCAGGCAGGCAGGCAGGTAGGCAGACGCTGCCCAAGATCACATTGGTGCCTGTTTTAATTTGGTAATTATGTGGTAAACTCCATATTCAAAATTTAGATAAGTCCTAAATATGGCAATTGTAGGCAAAATATTTTGTATGCATTTACGAGCAAACTAAATTGATAGTTTTACTATTATTACTAAGTGGATGAAAAATTAAAAACACTAAACCTAAAGGTATCATTATAATTGTTTTGTAACACATAAAGTTTTATATTCCAAAACAATAAATTACCATAAAATTACCCTTTAAGTAGAAACCCCTTCTCCTATTCATATGAATGAGACAGAGAGTCAACTGTTAACAAAGTCAAGTGGCTTGAGGGCAGTAGCAATTTGTCAAACAGTTCATAATTTAAAAGCAGAACAAGAACTGTGACAATTTCTGATTCAGGTTGTATATTCTTCATCTCTCTCAGGAGAGAAAAAGAAAAGGAGAGAGAGAGAGAGAGGAAGGAAGAATAATCAGTGCAACTCTAAAGAGTTTTTGCAGTTGTCATCAGTGTTTAATGATCCACAACTCTTTTCACTCACCTACAAGAGTGACTGCTAATAAGTTAACTAGGAGACTGAAGGAGGTATTGTAGACAGAATGGGATATAATTATTTATATAAGATAATGCACAAGATCCAATGGTTATTTATTGTACAGTTACGTTCTAAAACTCCTGAATCCTTTTTTTTTTTCAGAAAAAAAAATTAATTTTAATTCAAAACATGGAAAAGTATCATTCAAGTTTAAGAACAAAGAACTGGTACTAAAAATAAATTTTAAAAGTTCATTGGGAAAGAACTGTATCTTAATTTAGGATAACATTTGTCACTAGGCAAAAATTTGGAAACATGTCAGAAACAAAACCGGAATCACTTGTGGCATTGAAGTAATTTTATATAACAATCTGCTATGACATCCATCAGAGCCAATTGGAATATAATGTTCTTCAGTTACTTTTTGACCACTAAGTATTAACAGTTCTTGCCACCAGTGTCACTTTGGAAAAGGCACAAAGTTATATTGTTATTAATAGCATAAAGTTGTGTGTTACTTTACATTACCACAAATCTATACATTGCAATAAAATTAGACATCCACTCTCTTTGCCATGTTTATAAGGTGTGAGAATGTTACTATAGCTTTTTTGATACTGTGGCTTGAAAAAAAGAAGGAAATGAAGCCAAACATTCATCTCATAGAAAATCTATTTTGTGATGCAGTTGTAGTAGAAGTAGATATTTCAGGAAAGCAAATTAAAACAGTCAAAAAATAATAAGACACACAGATTTAATATGGTGGTTCCTAGAGGAAGGAAGGAAGGAAGGAAGGAAGGAAGGAAGGAAGGAAGGAAGGAAGGAAGGAAGGAAGGAGGGAGGGAGGGAGGGAGGGAGGGAGGGAGGGAGGGAGGAAGGAAAAGAAGAAGAAGGAGAGGAGGAGGAGGAGGAGGAGGAGGAGGAGGAGGAGGAGGAGGAGGAAGGAAGGTGAAATCAGAAGACACCATAATCCTTCAGTTAATTATTATGGTATGAATAATAATAGTACTAACAATAAAGTAAGTCTGTCTGTCTGTCTGTCTGTCTATCTATCTATCTATCTATCTATCTTCAGAAAAATATTAATAAATAAAGGCATGCATATAATTATTAAATATGTAATAAATACATTTACTCACTGTTATAGGTAATATTAAATCCTCGGCCTGACATTGAATGATCAGCTTGAAATTCCAAGCGTAAAATGTGGCTGTTACTAGTCAGATGGGATGGCACTTCAGCTCCAGTGAATGTGCCAAGTATTGGAGAATCTGGAGAATCACCGTCCTTAATTGCAAGAAAGTCAAATTGAGATTCCAGGTCAAAATCATTGAAAGAGAGATGAATGCGACTCCCAGGGTCTGAGATGATTGTCCAGATGCAATTCAAATTATTCCCATATCCTTCTGGATAGTCAGGAGAAAGAACAGTTCCCATCGGTGCCGTGAAATTAGATAGGCAAGGAACTGTCAAAAGTCAGGAAAGAAATTAGAAAAGAGATAAGAACCCAACTAAAATTGACATTCTGAGCATTTCCTCCCAATATTTTATTTCAATATTCTTATTTATTCATTCCTTTATTTCAGGGGTGGGCTGCTGGGGGTTTGCAGGCATTTGGAAGAACCTCTAGCTATGATTCTGTGCATTCTGTACATTTGGGGGATTTCAGAAAACACCCAAGTCCCTCTCCTCTCCTCCTAGAAGTCCCCATGCAGCCCATTTTGGATACAGGTAAGGGCATGTACGGAGGCTCAGGGAGGCTGAAAAACGGGCCTACCAGAAGTTCAGGAAGGCCAGAAACGACCCTGTTTCCAGCCTTCAGAGGGCCTCCAGAGACTGGGGAAACAGTTTTCATCCTTTCAGAGGCCCGAGGAAAGCCTCCAGAGCCCAGGGAAGAAAAAAGTGCCCCCCTATAGTGCAGGAGGCTGACTAGACCATGCCCACCATAGTCACGCCCACCCAGCAACCAGGCAGAGAACCCCTTGCTAAAATTTTTGAAGCCCACCCCTGTTTTTTTTTAATTATTTCTTCATCACACCTTTCACTAGTTTGCCATGAAATAAAATACAATGTTACCATACTTCCCAGAGGATCATCCAAAACCACAATTAAAAATGGTTGATAAGGATTGATTCAGCAATCTTTTTTAAAAGATAACCCAAAGTTTACGGGTATTATCTAACTGTAATTCAGCCCCATTTGCTGAGTTTAGAGTATATAGTACGCATTAGTTGGAACCAGTTATCTGGTTCCATTCATCCTGGAAGGAAAATTATTATTCTGATTGATCACAGTTATATTAGCTCATTGCCAAATCTCATTTTCCATTTTTTTTTCTAGGTGCAATATCTCATTGAAAGAAAAGTATGAAAAATGAACCAAACAATTATTACTGAATGGAACACAATATTTATAGCTCAGGGTTGAACTGTGGAGTTCATGGTGACCTCTGAGCTTGGTGGTTTTCTTGCAGATATTTTTATCACCAAATGCCTGGTGATAAAAGTACCATGGTACTTTTGCTTGGTACTGATTGATTGATTATAAATAAAAGAAGATCCTTCCTACTCTTATTCTCCTAATAAAATATTAAGGATGCAAAGGTTTTCCCTTTCTGACTTTCTCCTTCATTTAAGAAGCTTTATTTTTAAAAAACTATAGGAAGAATGGCAATGATATTCTATTGTTTAGATAATTGATTGGTTAGATGGTTAGATATAGATGATGATAATGATCATCTCCTCTTTTTTTCCCCCACTTCTCTATTCAGGATCAAACAGTATCTTTGGCATGACTTGTAATTTGTTGATGTCCTTGACATCGTTTTCCTGTCTGTGTTAATACCTATTAAATGTAAATTGTAGAAGAAAGCATGTATTGAATTCTGTTACAGTGAAATGAAAGTAGGATTTATGATTTACCTACTTAGTGCTACATATGCCCACTTTCAAGCACTGGGGAAATCAGAAACTTCAGGCAGTTCAAATGAGTATAGAGATCTATTGCAAGCTTAAGATCTCTATAAGAATCTGAACCACTAACAGTCAAGAGAAATTAACAGGAGTTAAGAATAGAAAGGAATTCATGATGGGCTGGACTTAGATCTCTTGTGGCCACGCAAGGATTCATGACTAACAACACATTTGACCCTTCCCTCCCTCAGAATCAGCCTGCTTATCTCCTATATCCACCCCCTTAGAGGAAGGAAGCTATTCACATGCACGATCATTCATCAAGCATGTAAAGAGACCAAAGATAAATGTTACCATGGTGATTTGTAGCTCACAAATAAGCAGGACTTGGTTCAATCACAATAATTTTTCAAATGTCCTTATTATACAGGCAAAATTTTATATTAATACTACTATTTTACCACATTAGTCACCATAATGACTAATAATTTCAGTTACTACATTGCAGCAGTTGTGGGCGTTATTATATAACTACGTAAAGATAAATTAAAATAAATAAAATATCTTATAGAATGCTGAAATACTTATTTGGGTTTCTCCAAACCTGCTTAAAGCCCAGATATATTGCATTTTGTTGTTTGGTTGGTTTATGTTAAACAGATGATTTTTTTTGATTGGGGTGGAATTAGTGCCAGACAAGCAAAATATAAGTTTCTAGGGTCATGTACGCACTAAAAGAGATTTGGGGATAGTACAAAATTCAAAGAAATTAAAAGAATGTACAATTTCATTGTAAATCAACCGTTATTAGGAATATTTTAGCAATTATCCAATCCTATAATTGTCCATAAAAGTATGTGTAAGATACATTATAAATACTGAAGGTTTGAAGATCAAATATTGTCTAGTGAGAGCATAAAAATGTTTTTAAAAAGATTTTAGTTCAAAATAGTTTTTCAGGAATGTATACATACAGTAAGTTTTAAATTATTGGAATATATTAATTTATACTCACAAATGCATATAGGTATGTTTGCTGACCACTGGTTATTCTCTTGACAAACAATAGTTTTCTCTCCAATCAATTCAAATCCAAACTGGCATTCAAACCTCAACACATCGTGATTGGAAAACCCGTCTCCTTCTCTGATGCCATACAGTGGTGTTCCTGGATCTCCACAACTTTCTTTTTCAATTTCTGTTTAAAAAGACACAAGTTACTAGTCAATAAACTAACTATACTGACTAATAACTAAGAGCAGCGGTGGCACAATGGTTAGAATGCAGTACTGCAGGCTACTTCTGCAGTGCCGGCTGCCTGCAATTTGGCAGATCGACTCTCACCAGGCTCAAGGTTTATTCAGCCTTTCCTCCTTCCAAGGCACCGGTATGGCCCGGTTCGATGTCACCGAACCAGTTCTCTTTGTTCGGGAGCTGGGCCCTCCTGCCCTCCCCCCGCGTTATTCTTATCTTTTATTTGGCCCCGCCCCCAATTTTTCGCTGCCTCCCGAGTCCCAGGTGATCAGCTAGAAGGAAAAAAACTGTTTAAACTCTTGCCGTGGGGCTTCAAAGGGCCACCCTACAGCTGATCAATGTTAAAAGGAAGTGTAGTGGTAGACCAGAGCGCTTGAAAAACAAATGGGTAGACCGGTGCCTCCAAAAACAAATGGGTAGACCGGTGCCTCCAAAAACAAATGGGTAGACCGGTGCCTCCAAAAACAAATGGGTGAACCGGAATGCTCCAAAAACAAATTAGTAGACCGGAAGGCTCCAAGAACAAATGGGTAGACCAGTACAGTTCTGCAAGTAGTTAAAAGCCTGGTAGACCAGTACCTCTGCTAAATCCTAAAGAATTGTCACATGACCATCTAATCACGCCCACAAAATAAGCCACGACCACAGAACTGATAGTAAAAAATTTTAGAACCCACCCCTGTTCCAAGGTGGGTAAAATGAGGACCCAGATTGTTGGGGGCAATATGCTGACTCTGTAAACTGCTTAGAGAGGGCTGTAAAAGCACTGTGAAGTGGCACATAAGCCTAAATGCTATTGCAATAATTGTAAGATACCGACTGTAGCACTAGCACCTCTTATCTAAAAAGTAGAAAATGGTTCAAATGAACACGCACAACCCGTAAAAAAAGAAAGTGCTTTAAGATTTACATTGCCAGAATCATCATATATGTGTAAATCATCTCAATTACTACTGAAATAATTATTTATATTTGATCCATATTGGATTTTCAGATAACTCATCACATGAAATTATTAGAAGCCCCGAGATGAATTTATATTTGCAATCAGATCTAGTTACTGCATTGGGTCCAATGAGCATAACAATGTAAATGAAATCTGATATATTTCCAAATTAGCAACCCACATGAGATATTTCTCTTCCTCACACCACATGCTTTACTGGGCAAATGTGACTTTTAAGGTCTGAATTTTGTTTTAGTAGAACAAGAAGACAAGCAATTCCAATTGTACAGGAAAAAGCTTTCAAGTGATTGTCCTCAACTCTATGTAAAATCATTATTAAACTAATTGGATCTCTGTATTATAAAAGGAGAGGCAGTAAAGGGAAATGGAAAGCAGAAAAAGAAAGATTGTTCAGTCTGAAACATGGGGAGAAAACACAGAGAAGGGAAAGAAAGAGAAGAATAAAATCTATTTTATCAATTACATTGTTCCAACAATGGGAAGGATGTACACACAACTCTAATCTTATATTTTGTTCAAAATAACCTTGGGCATTTGGAAAAAAAAAACCACATTCTCTTTTGATATCTTCTCTTTCCCCATGTATCCTGATTACATTTTTGACATTGATTGTGATTCTCCAGTTTATCTTAACAACTGCTTTTCGGGGAATTGCATTCTATATATTAATAGTTGTAAAGCTAGTTGTTCTGCGAAAGGACACATTTTTTCAGAGGTAATGTAGAAGTCCTTTGAAATCATTAAAAAAAAAAAAAAAAAAAAAAAACTAGAAGGAAACAGAAAGACCAGAACATGCTATTTCCTGCAGTCAAGACCAAGATAAACAGAGATTAACACCAGAGAAACAGAAAATAATACTGTAATCAAGGAACAACCAAGGAAGGGAACCCCAATAGAAACAGAGAAAGCGACTGTATATAAACAGAAAGCAAGCTCCATACTCTCTAGTACTGATAATGTTACCTAGTCCAGTAATAAAATGCCTGCAAGCAAACAAACAAGCTCAGTGAGCATCAAGGATTCCACTGAAGCCACTTTGAATTGGAATAGAATTAAAAGGTGTCAAGACATAATATTATCTCTTCTTCCTCCTCCTCCTGCTCCACCTCCTCCTCCTACTCAGCAGGTTGAAAGGGAAGATACTAGACTGAATCAATTGTCTGAAGAAGACTTTGACCAATACCACAAACACCAAAAACAGATTGCAGACTGCCTATCCTGCTCTAAGAAAGCCACATGGGAAAATAAGAATTGTTATCAGCTATATTCAGTGGTGGGATTCTTCCAGTTTGCACCACTTCGGGAGAACCGGTTGTTAACTTTCTGAGCAGTTTGGTAAATTGGTTGTTGGAAGAAATCATTAGGGCACAGAACCGGTTGTTAAATTACTTGAATCCCACCACTGGCTATATTCCATTTATTTTGTTAGAAAGACATATTAATATTCATTTTTTAAAAAAAGATATCCTTGTCCCAGCTAGGATGATAGTATGAGGATCTGAGCCCTGGGGATCTGAAATTCATTTATATAGGGATTATTTTTTGGGGGGAGGAGGAGGAAGTGGGAGTGATATCATTGAAAAATAAATAACTAAGAAATCTCCCAGCACCTTACTTACTTACTTTACTTACATACATACATACATACATACATACATACATACATACATACATACATACATACCTCCCAGTTAATTATAAAAGACTTGAACCACTAAATAAAGTACAATTGCAATAGTGAACCAAAATATTTAAACTTCAGAATATTGTCCAATGATTTTCATACATGTTCCTACAGTTTTAATCAGTTCATAACAAATTATTTGTGCCATAGTCACATAAAGCTCGTACTTATGCATTATATATTCCTGTAAGTAACTGTTTATTGATCACATGATTCAAAGAACTACATCAGAATTCCTATGATCTCCTTGTAATCTAAAAGTCAAGAAGAGGATCTTCTGTTTATGTGAGCTCAAGGATCATTTTAGAAATTTTCTCCCTTTAAAATTTCCTCTCACTTTCCATCTATTTTCATTAATATAGATAAGAACATGACAACTTGTTTGGTTTTGAACTCTTGAACCAGTACACCGTATACATAAAGGTAAAGGTAAAGGTTCCCCCACACATGCGTGCTAGTCGTTTCCAGCTCTAGGAGCAGTGCTCATCTCTGTTTCTAAGCCGAGGAGCCAGGGCTGTCCGAAGAAGTTTCTGTGGTCATGTGACCGGCATGACTAAGTGCCGAAGGTGCACGGAACGCTGTTACCTTCCCACCAAAGGTGGTCCCTATTTTTCTACTTGCATTTTTTATGTGCTTTTGAACTGCTAGGTTGGCAGAACCTGGGACAAGTAACAAGAATTCACCCCGTTACATGGCACTAGGGATTCGAACCGCTGAACTGCCGACCTTTTGATCAACAAGCTCAGCATCTTAACCACTGAGCCACCATGTCCCTTGTATTTCATCAAACATGCAATTCATTTAAATTTAAAAATGTTCTCTGTGCTAAATTATCACGCACATAACTTGTCCAGATGCCACTTTAGCAGGTTTATATTATTTTGTTTGAATTATTCAACCTACATTCAGAGCTATATAGCCTAGCATCTCTCATATTCAAGTTATTAATGCCTTTGGATACAAATATCATCAACAGATACAGCTTTCTCTGTGGAAAGGTTTATATTATTGAATAAATTGCCAGTGAAATTCAACAAGTCCCTTCTTTTCTATAGTTTAGGAAGAACCACAAAAGCAATGTTTTACCAGGATATTTAATGCTGCTACTTTAGCTTTTGTGTTTTTACATTTTTTTAAAAAAATATATATATATTTTAATGAACATCACTGATGTTTGTGTAAGCCACCTAACATAAGAGACTAGATGCCATGTGCATTTTCAAAATAAAATAAGCAGCAATGAATCACTCAACAGGTGTGGAGAATTGTGATCATTCAGTACTGACTTATAGCCAGAGGAGACTAGGGACCTTTTCTTCTTTGTTATTATTGCATTTTTTTTTATTTATGTTCTTGCCAGAAAGAGTCTTGCCTGAATAATGAGTGTTGGTTTGAAAATTTGAAAAGTAGAAAGTTGTTGGAAATATTAAACTCTCCTGTCTAATTGAAGGACTGAGTTAGGCTCAGATAACTTTTAAGTTTGGATCTATGTTAAAATATGGTCCTTGCAATCCTAAATTGCATTAACAGAGGGATACAATCAAGATCAAGTAAGGTACTAATACCACTCTATAAAGCCTTACTAAGACCACACCTAGAATACTGCATCCAGTTTTGGTCACCACAGTATAAAAAAGATGTTGAGACTCTAGAAAAAATGCAGAGTGGAGCAACCAGGATGATTCAGGCCTGGAAGCCATCTTTTGCATTGGGCCATCAGGCCTGCCACATTTACTACTGTGGGAAACTGGGAGGGGGGATTGTATGGAGCATGGGTGAGATATAGTCATAATAACATTCTTTTCTCAGAGAGTCAAGGACATCTTGACCTGCACCTGGTGAGCTGGAACTGGGAGGCCTCTCCAGTTGGGACGTTGCTTTGATTGGGCCATGTAATGAACTTGAGCTCCTCAAATTTATAATTTTTAGCTAGGAATCATGGAATTAGGATGATATTGGAGCTTCTAAAGGTGATTCAGAGTCAGAAGGTATAGTTTTATATGAATTCAAAAAAACATTTTTAAAAGAGTTTTTTTCCAGTTTTATTGTCTTTTATGTCTTTTAATTATCTTGAAAAGAGCTAAACCTACCAGCTTTCAAGGATCTATTGCAAATAATGGAACTAAAATTAACTCTACTTTATTTAAAAAGGATAAGCTTGGAGAAAGCTCTTAGAAGGTACAGAAGTAGAAAAAAGTAGAACATTTCATCAATTTAGGGGGTTCAAAGGTTAGAAGAAGAAAAAAGTAGAATAGACTTTGTGCATAAATAATCAAGCCACTGACAGTTTGGTTCACAGACGGCTGAATATTTTTCTAACATGCTGAACATTTAATGCTTATAAAAAATGCAGTGCATGGATCAATCAAATTGATTCAAGCTTTGGAAAAGGTGCTAAAATGTTATCATTTCTGTTTTGCCTTGGATAAAAGTGACGGAAAATTCATTTTGTCTATATATGAGACAGCAGCGCTGACCTTCTTATCATGGTGGCTCCTCAAAATCATGGATTATATCTCTCAATAACCCAAACCAGAATGGTAGACAGCAGCATTTGCTGGACACAAGGAAGAGTTATCATGCCTCGTATCAGAAAGACACACAAGAGAAGGCTATCAAAGTAATGTATCACTTTTAAATTTTATTTAAAATATTGTGGCAGCAAACTCTGTTTGATCCTAAAAAGCAACCAGGATCAGATATGGTTAGTACTGGGAGACCCTCAGGAAGCCTTTGAACTGTACACTACAGTGGGAATGTGTGGTGGTGATAGGGAAGTAACATGGAACTATTTCTATACCATTGCCACTCAAGTGATGTGAATATCTCCTGATTCTCAGAAGCTGAGAATCACTTGATTTCACAAGGTTTAATTTGAGCTGTCTGAAAAACATTACAAGATTCACAATTGTTTCATTCTGTGAAACCCTAAAGACAAAATAGAATTAGAAGATCAAGGCATATACAAAATCCTGTGTGCTTCCTGCCCCTCAACATATATTGGACAGACCAACAGAAGAATGAGTGTGAGCATTGAGGAACATAAAAACTCAGTACAAAAGAAAGAACACACATCATCATTAGTACAACACATAAATGCCACAGGACATAATATTAATTTTAATAACATAAAAACAGTTGCAAAAATAGAACATCTCAATGGCAGAATAATCAGAGAGGCCATTGAAATAGAGAAAAGACCATATTGTATGAATAAACGTGATGACACTTCCCGTCTGCCTACTATTTCGAAACCTGCTCTCATAGACAGACGAATCTTAACACAAAATATAAACCATAGATCAAAGGTTCATCATAATGCCTGTGTTGCCACCATTTCCAGCATAATTTATCCTTTAACCCACAACCAAGCAACAGCGCTTCCACCCAATCAAAAAACAGCTACGTCATCAGCCAATCAGAATACAACAACACTGTTGACCAATCAGAATACACCTTTGCCTCTTTTCATAGAAAAACGTCAGTTACGATCACACAGTTTGCCCATAAGCACCAAACCGAGAACATCAGCCAGAAGATGATGAATGCGATTTCGTTGAAACGTCGCTACTACCCTTTTAAGGATATGTTGAAGAAACTCAAGATATTAACTGTACATACACACACACACACACACACACACACACACACACATCTTAAATGTTTCTTCACTATGGAGGAAATCCAATCCTTTTACAACTATGTGGCTTTGATTGACATGTGGTTCATAAGCAAGGGTGAAATGCTCCCGGTTTGGAACGAATCTGCCAATCTGCTAGCAATGGCAGTGGGTAGTTCGGAGAACTGGTAGCAAAAATTCCTGGCCTCCCGCCCATGCCCATCCAATCGCCGGGTTGCCCACCTGCCCGCTTGCCATTTCTTTTAAAAAATGCTTTTAAAAGGTTTAAAAAAAAGGCTCTGATGATCACAGCTGAGCTGTGCCTTTTTTAAAAAACTTTTAAAATCATTTTTTTTTCAAACTATTCGGTTGAATAGGTTGCACAAAAAATGCTTTTAAAAGTAAAAAAAAAAAAAAAAGATTGTGCGCCATAGCTGATCATCCCCCGCACTGTTCTACTTACCTCATGCCTCCTTTTGGCGTGCACTGCATGCACGCATGCGCACCTCACATTTGGTGCATGGTGTGCACTGTGCATGTGTGCACACAGCACGCATGCGCAGCCAGTGAACCAGTAGCAAACCGGTTCAGATTTCACCACTGCTCACAAGCTTAACATAGACAACAATTTGAGCTTGCTACTACTAAGAACACATGGGCATCTGCCTTATTTATCTTACAGAGAAAAGGCGGGGGGGAAATACTATTCACTGAAACTTTAAAGAATGTGTGTATGAAAGGAATGAAAGGGAATGACTTGAGATGGCAGCCTAAACAAACAAAAAAAGAGTAAACAAAATAGCCCTTGAAGGAATTGTTTACACAGTTATTAGACTCTGACTCTCTCTCTCTCTCTCTCCCTCCCTCTCCTCCCCCCCAAAAAAAGGTTTAATTTCAGTAGCAAGATGCAGCCATTTAACACTGATAAACAATCCAAGTTAAAAGGCAGCAAGGAAAACTGTTTTTCAAAAGTCTGTAACCAAAGCTGAAGAATTTCTTTCTTTTCTTTCTTTTATAAGTAACATGAATTACAGTTAGTCCTCAGATTATAATAACAATTGGGGCTAGTATTGCTGCCACTAAGTGATGTGACTGTAGAGTATTGTTTAGGAATAGTAATCCTGGCAGTCCTGGTTTCCATTATAAACCCAGGGTATGAAGGGCATTAAGTGGAAAGAGGTGGAAGTCTCAGGTAAGGAACATAGTGGGAAGTGCAGGCAGGCACCGAGGCAACAGGAGTGATTTACAGGGACAACATCAGGAGTGTTCGGAGTGGCAGTGGGTGGTTCAGAAAATCGAGGCTCCACCCATCCACCCGATCGTCATTACTTCCTGGTTTTAACCAGGAAGTAACCTGTTTTTTACCCTCTATACATGCGTAGAAGGGTTTGTGCATGTGCAGAGGGTCCAAGCATGCACGTGATGTGTGTACTTCCGAACTGGTAGGGAAGGTAAGTAGATTTCACCCCTGGACAACAATCAACCTTCCCTGATGGCATTGAGTTTGCTCATGAGAATCCAGCAGGGATGATTGCAAAAGTTGCAATCATGTTATTGTAGTTCCCTGCAATGTGTGATTGTGATCTGGGGCATGCCCAGATTGTAATTGTTGAGTATTCAGGTTGACTAGCGCTGTTGAGTGTTGATTGGAGCAGCCGCTAGCAACAAAAGTAGCGGGAATTATCAGCTGTCGGATTGGCTACACAATCTGACAGTTAGCTATAAAAAGCCGGTCAGAGTTATTTCGTTGCTCTGTTCTGTACTGTAACTCTTGCAAGTCATGTTAGCCATGAGTTCGTTGATTTAATAAACAGTTGTTGCAGAGGCCTGCCTCAGTGTGTTTCCCTCCGAATACACAACAGTAATCATGTGACTGTGGGGATGCTGTGGTGGCTGCAACTTTTCAAACTGGTCAGAAGTCCCCTTCTTCAGTACATAGTGATTTTGAATGGTTGGTGAATGAGTGGTCATAACTGGAGGTCTATTTGTAGCAGAGGTAGGTTTCAGCAGGTTCTGACCAGTTCTGGAGAACCGGTAGCAGAAATTTTGAGTGGTTCGGAGAACCGGTAGTAAAAATTCTGACTGGCCCCGCCATCATCTATTCTCTGCCTCCCAAGTCACAGCTGATCTGGAGGAAATGGGTATTTTGCAGTAACCTTCCCCTGGATTGGGGAGGAAATTAAGATTTTATACCAAGCCATGCCCACCAAGCCATGGCACATCCACCAAGCCACGCCCACAGAACCGGTAGTAAAAAAAATTGAAACCCACCACTGATTTGTAGTAAACACAGATCCTTATGTGGTAGTTTGTATTAGTAACATCAGACATGGGAGATATTATGGGGAATGTAGTCCATTGGAGGATTTTTTTTAATGCTTTTCCTGCCAATTTTCTTGATTTTTCATAGATGTTTTGCTCTTGTGTTCTTTCATAGAATGAGAGGAAATGAATGGCCCCAAATCATCCAACTAGCTTCATGCCTAAATTAAGTCTAGAACTTAACACTAGTCCAAATTACCTCTCTAAAGTGTCCACAGACAGCTCATAATAATAAGAGCAATTAACTGGATAATCTTCAATACTTATAATCTTTGTTCTAAGATTAAAAAATAGGAAAAAAAGTGCATGAAATTTATGATAATTCCGAATGGTATTATAAAACAATCTGAAACCCTATATATCCATGTCAATTATTTCTTGTTTGATTGATAATTATGACATTCATAGACACTCAGGTTTAAATTTAATAGAAAAAAGTGATTAAAATACAATTTGGAAACTATTGCTGGGTTGATTTAAAGAACTTTTATGCATAAATTGCAGAAACTCAGAAAGATTCCCAATATGAAGCTCTAAAGCAGGTTAAAGATTTTATTCATTTCTGAATAATTTTCACTACATCAAGGAAAGAAAGAGGAAAAAAAAATAGAAATCTACTTTCCTGTGAAATATGAAAAAATAGTGAGAGAGATAATTTTTCAGGTCTTTCATGCAACTGCAATTTTTACAATACATCTTATGGAGCTGTATTTCAAAGAGAAAGTAGATAGATATGTCTCAAAGGGTCATATTATTTTATTCTTCCTAAATTTGCTGCAAATATCAGTTTAACCAGCCTTCAATGCTTCATCATTCTAAACTAATGAGAACATCTGCAATTATGAATCATATCCATGTCTACCTGAATGTTTTCATCTTGTGTTGTATATTATATCTGCAACCCACATTTTATATTATATGCAGCAGATATATTTCTGATAAGCAATAATGATAAAGGCAGTTAATCCCAGATGCAAGCCAGGAATCTGTAAATGTAGACATTTCCCTAGGTTATTATTCCAGCAGGCCTAATTTCGAAAAACCGTCTTCTCCCATAAACTGCAATTTGAGCAAATAGTTTAGACTTAGAGCAAAGGCTTGGCTTATTCAGAATAGAGTAATGGAATGCATCACTGCATAATGATTGGAGTAAAAACAAAATTCAGTACAGCATCACAAACAGCCCAGGGGTGAAATTCAGCAGGTCTGACAGGTTCTGGAGAACCAGTAGCCAAAATTTTGAGTAGTTCAGAGAACCAGCAAATACCACCTCTGGCTGACCCCAGAGTGGGGTGGGAATGGAGATTTTGCAATATCCTTCCCGCAGGTGTGGGGAGGGAATAGGGATTTTGCAGTAACCTCTGCCTGGAGTGGGGTGGGAATGGAGACTTTGCAGTATCCTTCCCCTGCCACACCCACCAAGCCACGCCCACCAAGCCACGCCCACAGAACCAGTAGTAAAAAAAATGAATTTCACCACTGAAACAGCCCCTTCCCACACAAATTACTAATCATTCTGCCTCCATAAAAAAAAGACCAATGGTTGATAATCCACCATCATGACACAGAACTAAAAGTACTAATCAAACCACAGTCTTTGACGAAGCAACTGAATATTAGCATAGAAATCATTAAATAGAAAAAGACATGATGAAGTTACCAAAAGTACTTCCCGAGAGCCTCTATGATCCAGGTTGCCCAGGATTTATTGTACTCTATAGCAGAACTGATCTAAAACAATTTGTCCCATGTCCAATTCAAATTCAGCTTCAAAACATGACCTTGTGTTGATATGTATTCTGTCCCTCTATTAATGGGAAGAATGTTCTATCCCAGAAATGCAATATTCCATGAAAATCCAAAGCATTCCATTTTTTCTTCTAATCATATAAATCTATGCTGAAAAAGTACCAAGATATCTGGAGCTTCCATTTTTCATTCCAGAAGATTTTTTGTAGTGAACTGGTGGACCATCACAGAATGGCTAGACCTGTATATTCTAAATTCATAATTCGCCAAAAACAATGAGAGGGAGGGAGGGAGGGAGGGAAGAAGGAAGGAAGGAAGGAAGGAAGGAAGGAAGGAAGGAAGGAAGGAAGGAAGGAAGGAAAGAAGAAAAAAGAAACCATCTGGATACAAATTTTACATACATACAGAAATCTTATTCTGTTTTTCTTGCCAGCAATCACATAAATAGAAAGGATGTATACTAAATATGTCAATGATAAAATAATAAATAATTAACTTTAAATATTTAAATTTCTTCATCTATAACATTTAAATTAGTCTGAGGTAGTAAATAAATTAATTAATGGTGGATCATTAGTTGTTTTCTGCCTTCTGTTTCTGAGTGGTGTCAAAAATTTAAAAATGAATTCAAAATATTAAGCTAATATTCACCCTTTTTCCATTGGGTGGTGGGGAATTCATTCTGTATAGGATATTTTAACAGTGGTTTATAATATAAGCAGAATCACCATAATATTTTAGGATCCCATTTGTGTAGTAGTCTTGTTGACATTTGCTGACATAATTCCAGTTCTCTATTTGTCATCACCATAATATATGACATTATTTTTGTTTTATTTTGCCTGCTATTTGTAACAATGCTTCCATCCTTTTCTCAGTTTACATTAAATTGTACAGATTTTTTTTTTTAAAAAAAAATGAGTGTAAGGTTGTGATTAGTAATAATATAACTATTTTGCAGGTGGTAGTCTAACTACAACATGCATATTCTTTTTAGTATTGTATTTAATATTCAGAGCTATTCTCAACACAGGAAGATCAGAAAGTTACAGTATATGTATATTTGTCCTTTTATTACGAGCATTTTTTCTAACTATAAAATTATATCTGTTACACTATTTTGTAACTTCATTAAAAAGCTGTGAAATAAAGTGGAAAGTGACATATTCAAATCTCCTTTGTAGAACATTAATTAAATAATCAATTTTATGAATAATTTAACATGCCCTAGGCATCTATTATAAAATACATTCACAAATGCCATGGAATATAGACCCAAGTAATATATTAACTAAGAATATATTCCAATAACCTAGCTTGATTATATAATGACACCATTGGATATTTCCAATAAAAATAGCATCTGCATGAATTGAGTTATACATCTGTGCAGTGAAAAGCAACCATGTTACAATCCATGATATTTAGATTATTAAAAAGTCTCAAATCAAATTTAGGGAACGTGTTTGCTTTCTGATGAGATAGTTTCATAAATCTCATTCTGGAGTGTATTATAAAACATTGTTATTGAGTAAAAATAAATAGCGCTAGCTATGCATGCTATGAAACTCCTTTATTATTTTGGTACATTCAATCTCATTTCAGTTCTATATAAATTGGTCCCCTCTGCCTTCTTCCAATCTGTTCCAGGGAGTCTCTCAAACAGATGAGATGATATAAGTAATATTACATGTTGACTTTACATAGAAAAATAAAATTGTAAGACAACACCTGGTATCACCTCAGAATTATTTTAAAAAATAATTCTCCAAGTTCACCAGGTAAGCTTAACAAAATGGAAATTTCACCAAACCAATCTACTTCCACTAAAGATCTTTGAAAATAATGTTTTCCATGTAGTTATTTGTATAGTGGCAACATATATTATCTTCCCCCATAAAATTTTGATTAGCTATTTTAACTATGCAATATCTTTATAATGTATAATGGAACATCTGTATGCAATATCTTAAAGCAGATATTGCTTTTTCTGGAATGACTTACTGCAGCATAAGTGCATTCTCAGGCATGGAAGTTGTGAAGTTAGTTGAGTCCAGATAGGTTGGTTGCTAGTTTCCGTAATTTCCATATGAAGTACATTTTGTTCTGGTTGTTGTTTTTATAGTATTTGGTTTGTAATTTGCGGTATCATGTTAGACACACAGTGTCATGGTTTTCCATTTGATGACCATAACAATCAATTTAATATAAACAAATAGAAAAAACAATTCAGGACCACCAAAACTAAGCACCAAAACAAGAAAATTGCATCTTGATGATGTCAAAGTCATTAACTCAGTATCAACACTTAGCAATGACATAGATTTTCCCTAGAATGATCTGCTTTCAATCTGATCATTCAATCTCCAACAGTGACCCATCCATACTGTAACTGAGACCATTTTGCTGCTGGTTGTCTGCTTCTTCTCTTTCTTCCATCTTTCCCAGAATTACTGTTTTCTCTAGAATGCTATAACAGTCTTTACTAATATTTCTTATGTAGGATAATATGAGCCTAGACATTTGTGACTCATGTGAAAACTCTAGGTTGATCTATGATGCATTTTTTTTCTCGTTACTTTGTTTTCATGGCTATCCAAGGTATTCTAAGGTGTTTGGGAATTAAAATAATAATAGGACTGTCTATTTCTCAGAGGGCTGTATTTCTACCAAACCAAAACGGCACCTTTGACACCAGTTTCAGAAGCTAGAACATTCTTCAGTATGCAAACTCAAAGAAAAAAAGGACACCAATATATAGAAATATGAAATTGATTTATCGTAAATATTTTTTATAATAAGGACTATAGCAATAGCAATAGCAATAGCAATTATTTATTTATTTATTTATTTATTTATTTATTTATTTATTTATTTATTTATTTATTTATTTATTTATTGGTTCGATTTATATGCCAACCTCCTCCGGAGACTCAGGGCGGCTTACAATGCGTTAAGCAATAGCCTTCATACTTTTGTATATACCTGCTTAGTAGGGCTTTCGCCCCCCCCCGCCAGCAGTGTTCTTTTTTATACAAAGTCAGCTTATTGCCCCCACAAACCGGGTCCTCATTTTACCTACCTCGAAAGGATGGAAGGCTGAGTCAACCTTGAGCCTGGTTGGATTTGAACTTGCAGTAATTGCAGGCAGCTGGTGCTACTTAACAGCACTTTAGTCCGCTGTGCCACCAAGACTCTTTATCTTGGTCCACTTAGACTTATATACGACCTTACTGTGCTTTACAGCCCTCTCTAAGTGGTTTACAGAGTCAGCATATTGCCCCCAACCATTGGGGTCCTCATTTTACTGACCTTGGAAGGATGGAATGCCGAGTCAACCTTGAGCCTGGTGAGATTTGAACTGCCAAATTGCAGGCAGCCAGCAGGTAGCAGAAGTAGTCTGCAGTACTGCACTCTAACCACTGCACCACCTCAGCACTAAGCATATTTATATAGGGTTCTAGCAATTTTACTTTCTGCTCCCTAGGGGAAAAAAAGGGGGGGACTTGCCAAATTCTAGTTTTCGTTACAATGATACAAGAATAGCACAGAAACTCAAACACAAAAAGTATTCTTCTTTTAAAGAATGACTGGAGTCAAGTGTATGTAATGTTCCCTTGATTCACTACAGGAACACGTTTTCAAGTCTGCTTGCTTAGAGCATTGTGTTACTGACAGTTTTGTCATTAGCCAGCCTTGTAGCTTTTCCATTCTTTTGCCAGGATACATTTCTACAACCAACCAACTGAAGAGAAATATTAATCAGGTACATTGCATAAGATCAATAACTCAGACCGCTATTCAGAAACAAATCCAGGAGGATTCTTTCTCTTCTCTTTTCTATGCAGAAACATATATAATGTAGAAAAGCAACAGACATTTCCAAGAATGCTTGTAACTCCCCTCCTGAATCATTCATTAAAAGGAAAAATAAATAAAGATTTGATAGCGTGGCTTTTTGAGTCTGCATAAAAATGCCTATGACTTCATTCCTTTTAAGACAAAAGAACTACATACTCATCATGTGAGATACCTAGAATCAAACATTATATCGGGAATTTTAAGATAAGCTCCCGCTGCTAAAACTTGCAGAAAGAAAGAAAGAAAGAAGAAAGAAAGAAAGAAAAGAAACAAACAAACAAACAAACCCTACAGGCAATAATTCACATTGACTTATAACAGTGTTCTATTTTTTTAAAAATTACATATGTGTATTTTGTTTAATTATGTATTCATAGATAATATTTTAAACAACACAGATGCTAATATTATTTCCACAGGAAAGCCAAGATTTGTGTTCTTTTTTTGGTTCAATTTCTAATGGGATTCCAGTTACCTTTGTAGTTAACTTTGAAACCAACTGAGCCCACACTTTCATCAGTCTGAAGATGCAGCCACATCTGATTGTTCATGCTAACGATTAAATCCGGCACAAAGCTTCCTGTTAATCTAATCATAAGCAAAATAAAAAGTCCATTAGCTGTAAATTGGCTATGAAATAAATCTATTTTAAAAATCAAGCAGAGAAGTTGATTATAGCACTCTAGTCTTTAAAAGCTAGAACTTCATATTAATGGCATACTAGCATTTGAAAAAAAGAAAAGAAAAGAATCGCCAAAAAGGGGACAACAGAGGGCAAGGAAAGAGTGGAAAGAAGGGGAAGAAGGGAGGGGACAGGAATGGAGGAAGGAAGGGGAGGGAAAGAGAGAGGGGGAAGGGAAGGGGAAGGGAGAGGGAGAGGGAGAAGGGGAGAGCGGAGAGGGAGAAAGAGAGAAGAAGAGACTAATCAGAAGAAATTACTAACTGAAAATCTTTTTTGTTTTCCATAATTGAGTAACTGCATGCCAGCATTTGGTGCTCTCTCTCTCTCTCTCTCTCTCTCTCTCTCTCTCTCTCTCTCTCTCTCTCTCTCTCTCTCTCTCTCACTCTCTCTCTCTCTCTCTCTCTCACACACACACACACACACACACACACACACACACACCCTTATTAAGAGAAGCTATCTTAGGTACCTGTCGACTAACAACTTCACTTAACAGTATAATATCCTAATGCCACAGCATGCAAGCGTTTTTATTTAAGTCTTGCCATTGACAAAGAGTTCAAAAGAAAGCTGTTCAGCTGGCAAAATAAGAATAGGTTTTCATGAGAACTGTAATCAGAGAATCATAGATTTTCTTTGCCTTCACATTATTACAAGCGATTCAAATGGAATTAAAATAGTGAAGGCTGATGAAGACATAAATTATACTATATTCTGATAGGTTTACTTACTCATGCTGGCTTCATACATTAACCATAAACAGTTTTCAGTTTTAGCTTAGCATGCCTTTTGAACCCAATAATTGCAACTTGTATACCATTGTCTAAGAGCTAAAGCTATGAGTTTAATTGATATGAAAACACACTGTTGGACTTTCTAAAAACGATGCAATGCTATCACATTACTATGATGCAGTAAAGTGACTTCTGATCTTCATCACATATACAAACTTAGTAATGCTTTACTCCTATGAAACTACATACAAGTATCTTTTCTTCCCATAACCTATCCTTTATCCATATGCAAATCTATAAATCATTAACATTTCAATCTGGGCATCAGTAAAAAGTCCATAACAGTTTCCAGTATGTTGTGGAAATATATCTTAGTTCAATCTTGATTAAATAAACCAACTTTGGTCTCCAGCAATCTTGATCTTTGAATCATTCAGGTATTATCGTACAATTTGATCTCTCTTCAGTTTTTCTTTTTGTCAGCCGAAAAACATGTTTAAACATGCTGAGCGTGATAATTGATGTCTTTTCCCTCAGGAAAAGTCTATTATCTTACTGTCCCTGCTAGTGAATTTGGGTAGTTCTATTCTTGCAATATCAAGTATTCTCATAACTATCCAAAAGGTGGGATGCTTTTTGATATAGTGTATCTAGAGCTAGATTCTACTGAATTTGCCAAACTTGAATCAGTTTAGACAGGAACAAGCACTTGAGACCATATTCACTCTTCAGACTTTTCCCTTTCAGTTTCCAGGTCTATTCTGACCACATTTATGACAATTTTTGGCAGGAAATATTTAAAAGTTGGAGTGCAGAACCTGAAATATGTTTAGATACCCTTAAAAAAACCCAGAAGAACTGAGGAAGAAAGGAAGGAAGGAAGGAAGGAAGGAAGGAAGGAAGGAAGGAAGGAAGGAAGGAAGGAAGGAAAGACATATGTCTTATTATTTATTTTAGAAGATTTTCTCCCCTTTCCACTCTTAAAACACACTTTAAAATTTAAAATTTGGATAATTTCTTGGTTTGAATTTTTAGCAATCAATCCTGAGGGTGTTTAAAGCCATATAAAAATATTGTTTCAGGGGTTTTATTAATTACTAAAAATAAATGCTCTTAGTGATCATTTAACTGGGCATTTCACTGGATTTCAAAAGACCAAAAATTTGAGAAGGTCCTAGAACTTCCTAGATTCACTTCCAGCTTCTCAATAGCAGTAATCCAACCTCTTCTTACAACAAAATTGAACCTTATTTTACTTTCTACAGAAAATACATCAAAATGTATCCCCAAAGAATCTCTATTATGTTTGTCTGAATTCACAGGCATATTAAATATATATATATATATATATGAATAAATCTTGCAAAACAGATTAAAAATGCAATTGGAACATGAAATAACTTTGAGACAGTTACGCTCAGCTTGACAGTACTACAAATTGGGGAAAAAATCAGCAAATTATCTACACATTTTTGTCTACTATATCTTTTTTGTTATAATATAGTGGTTACTTTACCGTGAAGCTAACAACGCTCTGAATAATACTCTGATAAGGGGAGGGGGGAGATAGAACATTCATTTGCATTCATAACAAATCAGTGTAATTTTATCAGTCTTGTTAAATGTATGTCTTGCTTTGAACTGGCTGCTACAAAACATTAGCATCTTAAACTAGACTAGACATGCAGAGAAAAATTACACATATTTTTCTAAGGGAGATTGAGAAGTTTGAGAGCAGAGAAATCAGTAAGTATGCAAGGTCGAATATTAGGAAATGATAAAACTAAAACTGTATTAGATGAATTTAAAGACTATCATGACATGAAATCAGATTGAAGCTCAATGTCATTTTTTTTGCACCTGTGTCAGAAGCACCAAGGCGCTTCCGGATTGAAAAGATTAGCTGATGACATCACTGTTGCCTGGGAGATACCCCATGGGGAACTCTTATCATGTCCCCAGCAGGAACTGGACAAAGGACAGAGACTCAAGTCTCAAACATGGGCTTGCTAACCTCCATCCCAGCATCTTGATTGATCTTTGAACATTTTTGCCAATCTTTCCGGTTACATCTATAAAACATTTTATACAAATTCTCTTTATATGCTGTAGCCATTGTTAATTTGTAATTTCTTTTCCATAATTGCTGCCATTTATCTAATTCTATTGTATATCCAATTTCTTTTGCCCATGCTATCATTGTTTCTTTTACTTGTTCTTCCTCTAATTTAACTCCAAGTAAATAACTATAGAATTTTTTAATAATTTTCTCATCTGTTCCTGTGAGTATCTCACCCAATTCTGTCACCTCCAAATAAAAACCATATAACTTTGCATATTTTTCATATCTCGATTGTATTTTCCATCCCAGCATCTTAACCATGTGAGTCATGCTCCTTGTTCAATATCATGATTTCTATTCAACTCACAGATCCTTAGACACATCTCTATCGAAGGATGATATCATTAATAAGAGATGAATGATACTTCTCTAACATCAATTAGAATCAAAAATGTTCATGAAAACTACATGAAAAAAGATGATTATTCTATAATCATATACATATATTTCAGTAACACAATAATATAACACTAGACAGTAGGAAAAGATAAAATTTATTTGATTTTATCTTTTCCTATTATCAACAGGATTGTTGAAGAATTTAACAGCAATAGGAAAGAAAAAAAAGTTTTATGCAATAAAAAAGGGAATAAGAAACAAAAAATGTGTGAATTGATTCTGTGAGTCAGATATGTAACTTCTAATCCTTCTAATGTGCATGATATTTAGAAGAAATATGGTTAGATCTATACAAGCAAAGCCTGAATATTATATCTGTATTTAAGATGTACTGATTCTTGTTATTATCTCAGAAGAGAAGAAATTTTTATGAAAAGATTTGTTGGAAATACAAGTAAGTAAGGGGTTTAATATAAATATAAACCTGAAGACTAGATAACATAAACATTGATCCATTCTAAAATCACACATTGTTTTGAGAAAATCTTAGTTAATGGTGAAATTCAAAATACTTTCCTCAAGAAATATTTTCAACAATCCCTCTTTTATCTCCTCATCAAGAGGTCATGGCTCTTCTTCAATGTTTGAGAAGATGGGATGAATTATCAAGCAGAAAAATACAGCAACAATGTATAATAGCTACATTAACTCATTGAATTTTTTTTTTTTTCTTTTAGTGATCCTGTAATCCCTTGCATCGGGATGGAGTCAGGGCAAATGGAACTGATTGTTTACTGCCTAGATGCCCTTCCTGATGCCTATGCTGAGTTCACAGCAAATATTTTCTGTTTGCACCCAGAGAGAGAAGTATCTGCCACTACCTAGGATTGAACTCACCGTCTCCTGACCTCACAGACTTCCACGTCTAGGGCACCACACCACTCAGATCAACTCACTGAATGAAGTGTAGAAATTAGAATAAGTCGTGGTTGCCTTTAAATCTTATCCTTGTTCAGGCTTATTACCTGCTATAGGGAAATTCCAGAAAATCAATGGATTTTGACTGATGTGACAGAAATAGACAAGGCCTCAATATGATCTTTCACCCAGGTGAACTTTGCTTATTAAGAAACTATATAACATGGATTCTCAAAGCTAAGCTGACTCTGCTTTCTGTGATTCCCAGGTCTTGGCAAAAATGAGATATTATGACTGTTCTGAGGGGCAAAGGACATGGGTTTTGTAATTTGTTAACTAACGTAGTTACTTTGCATTTTAATCTCATTTATATTCTCTCTTTTAAAGTGATGTTCAGATTTATTAGCTTTTAACATTCCTAAACTGATAAACAAGCTGGAGACTAGCTCCAGATAACAAAAGTTTGTTAGTACAAATTGGGGTCTGGCTTATCTCTTTTGTGAACCCTAAACAACTTTTCTCCTTACAATTTATTCCCCTTCAGACTTTACACCTCATTTTAATAAACATGTATGCTATTATCAACTTTCCTCTTTCAGATTTCTTTGTTATGTAAACTATAAAAGGGGATGTAAGCTAAAGATAAAGGGGATAATGATAAACTAAAGCTAAAGGGGACATGGTGGCTCAGTGGCTAAGACAATGAGCTTGCCAATGAGAAAGGTCAGCAGTTCAGCGGTTCGAATCCCTAGCACCGCATAACAGAGCGAGCTCCTGTTACTTGTCCCAGCTTCTGCTAACCTAGCAGTTAGCTAGCATGTAACTTGAAAACACGTACAAAATGCAAGTAGAAAAATAGGGACCACTTTGGTGGGAAGGTAAGAGTGTTCCGTGGCATTTAGACATGCCGTCCACATGACCAGGGAGATGTCTTCATACAGTGCTGGCTCTTCGGCTTTGAAACAGAGATGATCACTGCCCCCTAGAGTTGGGAACGACATATGTGCAAGGGGAACCTTTACCTTTACCTTTAAGCTAAAGATTGGGGTTCCCTCCTTGAGTGAGAGGAATCCCTTTTGTCTAAATATTCTGATAAATTGTAATAAAATGATCTTCCTGTTTCGTTGATTTGTCTCATTGGAAAATATGCATGCTGAGGCATGGGCCTGAAAAAGCCATATTTGGCCTTCAGTCTCCTGCATGAAAGTGAGAAATAGGAATGAACTTGTTAGGTTCAGCTTGTAGCTTACTCCTAACTTGTTGGTCAGGCAATATATCTGTTTCTTTAAGAAACAACTGAGCCACGTAATCAGGATTTGCTGAACCCTGTAATTAGGCTACAGTGCATAAATAAGCAGTGCAGAGAAGCATTCCTTGTTCCTGAATGCTCCTGATTGTTCCTGTTGCTTCCTGCGTCTTTCTGCTGATTGGTGTTAGCCTGGATTGTTATATGGTTCTATATACCGAGAGTTACTAAAGTCTGTTTGCTTTGGTAAGGGAAGATACTTACTGGACTGATTTACTGTTTATGACCTTGGACTGTTTTACCTACACCGAGACTGCTTATTATCTTGTATATAAAGTATTTTTCTCACACGAGCTGCATGTTTATCTCCTTCCCTGTGCGTTTCTGCTCTGCTCGTTGCACAAGCAACAAATACTTTTTACACACACCCTAACATTGGTTATGGGCCCAGAACGTTCCAGGGCTCTTTAATTTGTTTTTGCGGAAGTGAGAAGTACAGGCAGTGGGTGTAGTAGTCAAGATGATGGCTTTTGAGCAAGGTACAAGTTATTCTACCATAACCCGGTTGGATGGTACAAACTATGTTACCTGGTCCACAAAATGCTGTCTACTTTTGCGAAAAGAAGGACTGTGGGACATGGTTAATAATCCACCGGACATAACTGCATTGAATGCTGCTGACGAAGAAGATGCCAAAAAGATAGCGAAGTTTCACAGGCACAACGAGCGTGCTTTATGCATCATTGGCCTGACACTGGGAGACCAGCAACTTGTCCATTTCCGGGGCGAAGAGTCTGCTGCGAGGTGTTGGACAAAGCTAAAGAAGCTCTACGTTTGTGACTCTGTGGGTGTCCATATCTACCTGACACAGAAATTATTTCGCTTACATCTTCAGAAAGGAGGAGACATGATGGCTCACCTGGACTCCATGACAGGGCTTTTCCAGGAGCTACATGAGAAAGACCTTGTGTTTACTGAACTGCAGCAAGTTTATATTATTCTTTCATCGTTGGATGACAGTTATGACTCTTTTGTTTCATCATTAGAAGTATTGTCTAGAGATGAACTAACATTGGCCAGTATAACTGGTAGGTTACTGGATGAGGCCAAACGTAGGCAAGAACAAGACCAGTTAAGGATGCAACAGCAACCAAAAGTGGAAGCTGTATATGAGAATGTCAATATTGTTAAATGCTGTTATGCATGTGGGGCTAAGGGGCACATTGCAAAATATTGTAAAAATAAGAAAGTGTCTGCTAGAAACTCTGCTAAACCCAGGAAAGGGTGTAATTTAGCAACCAGTTCATCTATTAATATAAGAGATGATTGGTGGGTGATTGATAGCGGTGCCTCTCAATCCATTACAAAAAACAGAAAACTGTTTCTAAACATGAAGAAAAGTACTAAAAAGGTCAAATTAGCTAATGGCTGGAATGTGACTGTAGCTGGGGAGGGACTTGTTCAATGTTCTATTAGTAAGCACCCTTTACCCATGCTTTATATCCCTAGTTTGAAATATAACCCTTTATCTGTAAAGTCATTACTACATTCTGGGTTTACAGTAACTTTTAAAAACAACATATGTTTGCTGGAATGTGAAGGCACTGTAGTTACTGCAGAATTAGAAAACGACTTATTTGTCATTAGGGATAGGTCATTACTGTTAGTTCAGTCAAAAGCTAAATTTGGAAATGTAAAGCCGCATGATGAATGTGTACATTTACTACATAGAAGGCTTGGTCATTTGAATTTCAGGTTGTTGCATTCAACTGTTAAGCAGTCTAAAGGCATTAAGTTAAGGGCTTGCAGCAAATAACCTGAACTGTAATACTTGTAACCAGCATAAAAGTAAAGTTACACCTGCAAACCGCTGCAATGGGTTTAAAACAACTAAACCTTTGGAGGTAGTCTTTTTAGACTTAATAGGGCCAAAGAAACCCAGTTTAGGGGGAGCATGCTATATTTTGAGTATAGTTGATCACTTTACCAGATATGGTTTTTGCTACCTTATGAAGTCCAAAAGTGATACGTTCCAATGTATCACAAGCTGGCTTCGTTTTGTAGAAAGGAAGCAGAGGTTTAAGGTGAAATGCATTGTTACTGACAATGGAACTGAGTTTACTAACCATCAGTTGGCTAAGTTTTTGAAGGATGCTGGGATACAGCATAAACGTTCTGCCCCTTTTCGGCCGGAACATAATGCATATATAGAACGGAGAGACCCTACAAGCTATGACTAGGACTATGCTGGCTGATGCTTGTTTACCTGATAAATTGTGGGGAGAAGCAATACTATGTGCCAATCATATTTTAAATAATGTGGTGCACTCCTCTACAGGAAAAATTCCTTTTGCTTTATGGCACGGGAGGAAGCCTGATTTAAGTTATATACATACTTTTGGTGCACCAGCCTGGGTGCATATACCGGTTAGTCAGAGAAGGAAGTACCAACAGAGAGCAAAGAAAATGATTTTTGTTGGCTATGAGGCTAACCATAGGTCCTATAGGTTCTGGGAAAAAGGAACAACAAAAGTTTTGTGTAGCACTAGTGCTAAATTCCTAGAACATGAAGGCTGGGACAGGTTAGAAAAAGCAGACTATGGTTTTACAGATGTGGATGTTAAGGTAGACCATATTCCTGATGATAGTTCATCTGAGATGGATGATAAACCATCTATTAAGGTTGAAGAACAGGAACAGGAATCAGGGTTAGGGGAGGATGAACCCAATATACCTGATCCTGTTATGCCTAGACGATCTTCCAGGGACCGGCATCCACCAGATCGCTATAAAGCCACAGTGGTTTGCCAAGTAGATATCGAACCATCCAGTTATCATGATATAAAATTATATCCAGAAAAGGAGCAAAAAGCCTGGCAAGAGGCAATGGATAGAGAAATTGATTCATTGAAGAGGCTTGGTGTCTATGAAGTTGTTAGAATACCACCAAATGAGAAACTTATAGGGTGTAGGTGGGTCTACAAAGTAAAGAAAAGTGTAGATGGGGTAGTAATCCATAAAGCTCGGCTTGTTGCACAAGGGTTCTCACAGACAGATAGAGACTATGATGAGGTTTTTGCTCCAAGTTTACGAGCGAGCACTTTGAGAACGATGCTGGTTTGGGCAGCTAGAAATAAATGCTCTATTACTCATATAGATGTCGAGACAGCTTACTTGAACGCTCCGTTGAGGCATACAATATATATGAAGAAACCTCCTGGTTATGATACACAGTATAGCACTGAGTGTTGGAGGCTACAAAAAAGCCTATATGGTTTAAAGCAATCAGGTTACGAGTGGAACCAATGTATAGTGCAGGAATTACATAACATTGGGTTCTATGAGGGCGTAGCAGATAAATGTCTGTTTAAAAAAGAACAGGATGGATGTGTTTCATTCTTGTTACTCTTTACATTGCCATACATCATGACATTACATCATGACATTGCCATAATTACCAGAACTGACGCTGAGGCCAGAGAGATTATCGGTCAGTTGCAAACAAAATTTAAACTTAGAAATCTAGGACATATACGGCATTATCTAGGGCTGGATATCCTGAAAACATCTAGAGGATTTAAAATTTCACAATCTAATAAAATCTGCAAATTGTTGAAAAAATATGGGATGGAATTATGTAAACCTGCCAATACTCCTATGGCACAAGACTTCCAGCAGGATAGTTTGCTGAGTCCACAGTTCAGTAAAGAACTGTATCAATCATTAATAGGCAGTTTGTCGTATTTGAGCAACTGGACAAGGCCTGATATAGCTTTTAGTGTTAATCAACTAGCACAATATAGTTCAGAGCCTACTGATAGGCATTGGCAAGCTGCAAAGCGTGTTCTTAGATATCTTAAAAGAACGTTACATTTTGCTATGTATTTAGAACCAAATGCCAATATGGTGTTAAAGGCATATGCTGATGCCAGTTTTGCCAGAAAATCTACGTCTGGAATAGCAATCATGTTGGATAACTGCCTAATTGGATGGAGATCAATTCGTCAGAAACACATCAGTTTGTCTACCATGGAAGCGGAGTTTTCTTGTCTATCACTTACATGTACTGAACTGATTTATTATAAACAGTTGATGGAAGATATTGGATTCAAAATGGACTATCCTATTACGGTTTATGAAGATAACCAGGCAGCCATTACAATGGCAACGAATCTTGCTGTAAAGACAAGGACTAAATACATTGATATACGTTATCTGAATGTTCGGCAATGTGTTAAGGATAACATGATTACATTGGAATATTGCGCAACAGATTGCCAAATATTGCCAATAATTTTACCAAAGCACAAGGTGCCATTAAACACACCAATTGTTGTGAAAGATTTGGATTAAGAATCTGAAATGTAACGGATATCACTGTACAATGTATGATTTGGATGTGTATTTTTGTTTCTGTATCTATTGTGAATATTGTCCTGCCCAATGGGGGGAATGTTAGGTTCAGCTTGTAGCTTACTCCTAACTTGTTGGTCAGGCAATATATCTGTTTCTTTAAGAAACAACTGAGCCATGTAATCAGGGTTTGCTGAACCCTGTAATTAGGCTACAGTGCATAAATAAGCAGTGCAGAGAAGCATTCCTTGTTCCTGAATGCTCCTGATTGTTCCTGTTGCTTCCTGCGTCTTTCTGCTGATTGGTGTTAGCCTGGATTGTTATATGGTTCTGTATACCGAGAGTTACTAAAGTCTGTTTGCTTTGGTAAGGGAAGATACTTACTGGACTGATTTACTGTTTATGACCTTGGACTGTTTTACCTACACCGAGACTGCTTATTATCTTGTATATAAAGTATTTTTCTCACACGAGCTGCACGTTTATCTCTTTCTCTGTGCGTTTCTGCTCTGCTCGTTGCACAAGCAACAAATACTTTTTACACACACCCTAACAGAACTGTTCTTATTCATTAATATATATGTGGTGCATTTATATGAGATGGATAGAGGGAAAGATTATAATTCTTCTTTGCATTTAACAAAAATAATTAAAACAAAGTAGACAAGAGTTTAGAACACAGAACAGTGGACAATGGACATAATTGTGGGACCGCCTTCTGCCGCCGATAGCCTCCCACCAACCAGTACGCTCCCACAGAGAGGGACTCCTCAGGGTGCCATCAGCCAGGCAATGTCGGCTGGCAACCCCCAGGGGGAGGGCCTTCTCTATGGCAGCACCTGCCCTCTGGAACGATTTGCCCCCGGAGATTCGAAGGATATCGGATCTCCGGGTTTTTCGCCATGCCCTAAAAACTTTTCTTTTCCATCAAGCTGGCGTGAAACACCCCCCCCCCTTTTTAGCTCTTTTAGCTTTTTAGCTTTTTAAGTGTAAATTGGGTTTTAATTGGATTGTTTTAAATTGTGGGCCAAAGTTGTATAATTCTTTTAATTGATTTTAAATTTTGTATTGGTAGGTTTTTTATCCTTGGCTGTGCACCGCCCTGAGTCCAATAGGAGAAGGGCGGTATATAAATTGAAATAATAATAATAATAATAATAATAATAATAATAATAATAATAATAATAATAGTAGTAGTAATAGTAGTAGAAGAACAATGTGCATTTTTAAAGAACATGTGGGCATATCTTTTGAAAATGAGATTCTTTAGAAAACAAATCAAATTATTATTATATTATTAAAATGTTAATTTAATTTAATTCCCAAACTTAAGAGGCTGCCCAACGTCTTGACAACTCTGAGCAGGTTTACAAATAAAGCAGAAATAAAAGAAAAAAAAAAGAGCCCTAGCTAAATAGAAATAAAAGATTCAGCAGCAGGAAAAAAAAAAAGAATGAAAGGACCCATTCTAGCCTATATCCCTAGGCTTGGGAAAATAGCCAGACTTTTAACAGTTTCCTAAATGTCACAAATAAACCCCTGGCGGACATCATTCCAAAAAACTGGTGCTGTAGCAGGCAAGGCGTGCTTTCTGGATCCTGCAAGATGACATTGTTTAACTGATGGGAAATGGGGTAGACTGACTCTTCCTATGATATTGTTCTCATAACAGAGTCTAAAATTCTGGCTCATATCCCAGCAACTTTTATAGCCCCAATAATTTCTTTTATATTATCCGAAGATTTTAAAATATTTATTTTTATAAATCAATATTCAAGTCCATACACTATAATTTTATGGGAGTTAAATTGTTGCCCCAGTAAAATTATGCTGTCAGATTTTACTGTCCAAGTAGTAACAGCTCCAGAAAGCAAAATGTCATCCATTTTTACGGTGCAAAATTCAGGATTGGTGTGTATTAGTTAAACTTTGTTAAAAGGAGTACAATTTTCTACAGTGTTCGGAATGGGACAATTTGCTATGGAATAGAATTATTAAAGAAAAGATGCTAAAGGAAGGACAAATTAAGTATGAATGACAAATATTAAAATAATGTCAAAGAAACAGTGGTGGATAACAATACAATTATTTCGCATTGAGTTATCCCGCTTTGAATTGTCCGATAGTCAGTTGTCCCGCTGCAAATTGGTCATGTCCAGTTGTCCTGCATTGAGTTGGCAGTGGCAAGTCAGCCATGGCAAGTTGTCCTAGGCTCTATATAACTAATTCAGGGTGTTCCCAAGATAATGTATAGCTAACTTAAGGTGTATTGAGCTATGCTATTTTGTATTGGAATATGTGCTGTAGTTGAATTTCATAGGACAGAGAGATTGCACTAGCACTGATGATGTTACTTAGTTGGGTAATAAAATGTCTGCAACTCACCTCAGAGAGCACCAAGGACCCCAGAGATTATAGTGTTTTGTTTTGTTTTTTGATGTTAGGATCCACAGCCAACAGAAAGATAATGTGATCTCTTTATTTTACTGTTAACTTATTTTGTTTTGCTATACATTGTCATGTGAATGTGAAATTATATTAACATTTAAAAGCCATGTGAATAGGAGGACTGCTCTTTTTTTTTTTTAAGTCTTTGGTGAGATGTCAACAAAGCATTATTTCATCAGGATAGAGATTATGGAGACTTACACTTGGAGCACAGTTCTAGGATCACCTACTTCACCTCCATCCCCAATTGTTAGTGTATCATAGCCAATTTCCAGGTCAAATTCTTCAAAATTAATTTGAATAACCTAGAATGAAAAAAAAACCAAACACAAATCCAAATTTACTTAAAATGACTACAAGTTTCTTTTCTTTATCAATCAAACCAATGTTCAGACAGACTCTATAACAGTGTTTATTATATAGCACTAACAATAGCACCTAGACTTATATACTGCTTCATAATACTGTATGGTATTCTCTAAGTGGTTTACAGAGTCAGCTATTGCCCCCCAGCTATCTGGGTCTTCATTTTACTGATTTAAGTAGGATTGAAGGATGAGTCAACCTCAAGCCTGTCAGGATTGAACTCTAGACTGTGGACAGAATTAGTCTGTAATACTGCATTGTAACCCCTGTGCAACCTGGGCTTTTATATTATATAGAAGTTGAGTTTTTTAAAAAAACTCTTCTGTTTTAATTAGATAAATGAGTCATTCTTCTAAGAGAAAATTCATGGAAGACATGGACAGTATTTTACCCATGCTATCATGAAGTTTCTGGAAATACAGTGCTCACTTTAGGCCAATATCATGATTTAAATGTAGAGTTGTTACCATTTTAATAACATTTTATTTATTAATAATAAAAGAAAGTGCTAGAGGCAAGAATTATATTACGCATTAATAATAAAAGTTACAGAATTTTTGTATTTAACTATATCCCGATTTAATTGTATCTCCATTTATTCATGCAAGTTTACCGGATTTATACAAACCAATGAAAGATATTCATGCTCAAATAATAAAAAGCAGATATAATTTGATACAATATATTATACAAAAGCAATATCATCTTTTAACTTCTGCAATTACTATAAGAAATAAATGATTGTTATGTTATTTTTAAAATGTTTTATATAATGACTTTCAGTTGAAGATTAAACTATCTCTGATATAACTCTGTGTGCATAAAAAGAAATGAATCAATTTGTATTTATATCATACCTGAGGGGGATGTTAAGGTGATTTCACATTTTCAATAAACACTTGATAAATCTTATTGTGCTTTATCTGTGATAGGTGCATTAGATTTTTGATTATGAACCTTAAATTCCAGATAGAATAAATTTCCATCCTTGAATAGGGATACCATATTTGAACCCACACCATTCTTACTGTAGATCTACTCCTCCATTTTTAGAAAGTTTATCTGAAGTATTAAGGATCTTCAAACAGTGTTGTTGTCAGAGTTCCAAGTTACACATCCCACTTAATAAGAATTTGGAGGCAGGCAAATTCCTAAAGAACATTTTATTGGGACATATCAAATTGGCATGATCCCTGGTTTTTCGCCCAATTAAAAGTAAAACTTCGTCATTTCCCCTCAGAGTTTCCAGTCACATGGTCCAATCAGCATACAGTGCAGTATGCTGGTATACAGTATAGTTGCTAGATGACCTCAGTCTCCACCTTTTGAACACCTGCACCAACATCTTTGATTTCCAGGGGGAAAAAAAATTATTTAGGCTACAACACCCCAGCTATCTCAGAACTACAAAAAGGAAAATGGCCACAGTTTGGCCAACTTCAAGGTTGACAGTTGTCATGATAGCCATAGCCAAAAATTATCCAGGCAGAAGTATGGCTGACACTTCAATCATCAAACCACATTACCTTGGAGGATGCAATGACATTAGGACTGGAGAGATCATTAACTTTACTATTTGTCCCCAAAAATGAATGCACAATTGGAAGAAAGTTCCAAATTCTTGTTGATTTAGAGTAATAAATAAATAAACTGAATAGGCTTGAATCATGGAATGTTTTCCTTGAACATGGAGTTGAAGGTTAATTGATGAATAAGAAGGGCAATAGTGTAAATAAAGCATGCTTGGGAATAAATATTATGCTTAGCAAAGGGTTCAAAACTGAACCTTATTTTTACACATAACAAATGGTTATGCAATGTAGAAGTCACAATGCATGAAATTGACAATCTGCATTCTGATAAAAATTGCTGCTGGTCAAAACAATTAAAAAAAAACAATTAGCAGAAGGTGAACTGGAAAAGTTGTCTACTCTTTCAGCCTTCTAGTATGGTCTGTCTTGAGATAAACCATGTATACTAATTTGTGAATGAAATATTCCTGATGGCACAGCACATTTCCTTAACCTTGTATCACCTGGTTTTTTTTCTTTTTCTCAATAATTGCCCATTAAAAAAAAGTCCTAGGCTATAATCATAATACCTTTTAATTTATGTGCCTAGAAGCTTTCTTAAAATATGGTTAAACTAGTACCTGCCACTTACCACCCCAGACTTAACAATTGTTGATTAGAAAGACAGAAAATCTGAATAATGGACATGCAGTACCTGGAGACAGCAAGTAATTAGGGTAGTAATAAAACAATAATTCTAAGAGAGGATATGGACACTGTAAATTTCAACAGAGTAGCAAATTAATATTTTTCAATAGATAATAAATACAGTAGAAGCTTCTTTAGGAGTTTCTTTCTTTTTCTCTAGCAAAATACAGTACATCCCTGAATAAAGAATATGATCAAAGCCTTTTCTTTCTGGATTTCAATACAGGTCAGTTGAAATATCAGTGTCAGTTTAAATTAGAAATAATGAAGATATTGAGGTAGTAGGCAACTTCTGCCTTTTCAGATCAACCATCAACACTAAAGGAAAAGCAGTCAAGGAATATGTTGCAGACTAGCACTTAGTAGAGCAACCAGGAAGGTCTTGGAAATTGTATTCAAATGCCATGGTATGTCTATATCTACAAAGATCAGAATCAGGAAAGCCATGTTGTTCATAGAAGAGCAAAATTTGAAGTATGAAGAAGCAAGAGAGGAAGGAGGTTGACATTTCTGAGCTTTTGCACTAGAAACGACTCCAAAGAATATAGAATAGAATTCTTTATTGGCCAAGTATGATTGGACACACAAGGAGCATATGCTCTCAGTGTACATAAAAAGACAAGATACATTCATCAAGAATCATAAGGTACAACACTTAATAATAGTCATAGGGTACAAAAAAGCAATCAAATCATACTAGGAAACAATCAATATAAATTGTAAGGATACAAGCAACAAAGTTACAGTCATACAGTCATAAGTAGGAGGAGATGGGTGATAGGCATGATGAGAAGACTAATAGTAATAGTAATGCAGAAGTGAATAGTTTGACAGTGTTGAGGGAATTATTTGTTTAGCAGAGTGATGGCATTTGGGGAAAAAACTGTTCTTGTGTCTAGTTCTTTTGGTGTGCAATGCTCTATAGCTTCATTTTGAGGGTAGGAGTTGAAACAATTTATGTCCAGGATGCGAGGGATCTGTAAATATCTTTACAGCCCTCTTTTTGACTCGTGCAGTAAACAGATCCTCAATGGAAGGCAGGTTGGTAGTAATTTATTATTATTATTATTATTATTATTATTATTATTATTATTATTATTATTATTATTATTATTTGCAGTTCTAATTATCCTCTGAAGTCTGTGTCTGTCTTGTTGGGTCATATCATGAACAACCAAGAATACAAATAAACAAATCACTGCAGAATTGTTTCAGAATTCTTACTTCAGGCACAAATCACCACACTCAAATGATCCTACTTTGGACACTATATACAAATATAGAGCTCCCTAGAAAAGATTTTAATGCTGGGGAAAGTGGTAAGAAGGAAAAGAAAAGGATGATCAGCAGCAAGGTGGATAGACAGTTACAATAGGGGCCCTCTAGGAAAAGCTGAAAAACCAGGTTAGGGACAGGTCATTGTGGATAAAGTCTACTATACGGTCACATGTAGACAGTGAATTGATGGCATTAACAGAGATATAGAATCAAGATCACATAAAGTCTTAATACCACTTTATAATGCCTTGGTAAGGCCACACTTAAAATACTGAATCTAGTTTTGGTCACCACAATATAAAAATATATTGAGTTTCTAGAAAGAGTGCAGAGAAGAGCAACAAAGATGATTAGGTAACTGGAGGCTAAAACATATGAAGAATGGTTGCAAGAATAAGGTATCTCTAGTTTAATGAAAAGAAGGACTGGGGTGACATGACAGCAGTGTTCCAATATCTAAGAGACTGCCACAAAGAGGAGGGGGCACATATTTTCCAAAGCACATGAAGGCAGAACAAGAAGTAATGGATGGAAACTAATCAAGGAGAGAACCAACCTAGAACTAAAGAGAAATTTCCTGATAGTTAGAACAATTAATCAATGGAATAGCTGGCCTTCAAATGTTGTGGGTTCTCCATCACTGAAGTTTGTTAAGAAGAGATTGGATAACCATTTGTTTGAAATGGTATAGGATTTCCTGCCTGAGTAGGGGATTGGATTAAAAGACCTCCAAGGTCCCTTCCAACTCTATTATTCTGCACCTAATGATAAGAGCAATAGCAGACTTATATACCGCTTCATAGTACTTTACAGCCTTTGTTAAGTCGTTTACAAAGTCAGCATATTGCCCCCAACAATCTGTGTCTTCATTTTACTGGCCTCGGAAGGTTGGAAGTCTGGGACAACCTTGAGAATCAACATTCAGAATCAAACTCCTGGAATTCGCAGTGAATTAGCTTGCAGTACTGCATTCTAACCACTGTGTCACCATGGCTAATAATCATCCCTCATATTCATTAAGCACAAATAAAGACTTATGTTGCTAGTTTTTATAAAACACTGATTCAAAAATATGTCTCAGGATATTCAAGTAACTCCCACAGAGTAAGCATTTTTTTTAAAAAAATTGATTTATATGCCGCCCTTCTCCGGAGACTCAGGGCGGCTTACAATACGTTAAGCAATAGCTTTTATACTTTTGTATATTTATACAAAGCTTATTGCCCCCACAAACTGGGTCCTCAATTTACCTACCTTAGAAAGGATGGAAGGCTGAGTCAACCTTGAGCCTGGTGAGATTCGAACTTACAGTAATTGCAGACAGCTGGTGTTAATCACAATGCTATCAGTCTGCTGAGCCACCAGGCCCTTATTTGCTTTTAAAACGTTCAAGGTTCCCCCCCCACCCCCAGTAGTAAATTGTTTTCCCTAATGTATTTAGAAAAAAAGAAAGGGTGCCACAAATACCTATTGAGGGAAGGCTATAAGATTTTCAGCAATATCCCAATATATTTTCGTTCATTTCATTCACTCACATCCCTAATCTATGTATAATAAGCATCCACTGCTAATTAAAAAAAGATAAATGATAAAATCATCTTTTCAGACTAGATGTCTCAATGTCCAGAACAAATGTGTACTGGATCAGTGATCAGATTTTATGATGCATATGTTGAGAATTCCACCAACATCACTACCCCATCTCCCACCTCCAAAGCCACATCTCCAAATAACATGCTTGCTGCTCAATTAAATGTATATATGTATATTATTATTATTAAGAATTTTAATTGCAATAGTAAAATCTAATACAAAATAAAGTTAAAGAATAAGAGAATAGAGGAGTAAAAAGTGATAAAGAAAGGAAAAGAAAGAAAGGAAGGAAGAAAGGAAGGAAGGAAGGAAGGAAGGAGAAGAGGAAGAGGAGGAAAGGAAGAGGAAGGAAGGAAGGAAGGAAGGAAGGAAGGAAGGAAGGAAGGAAGGAAGGAAGGAAGGAATTTTCTTTCATTATTATTTTTTAAAAATCAAGATTATAGCTTGGGTCAAAAACAGTCTATCAGTAGATAGAATATGAGAATGCTATGCTTCGGGCTATGAAACTAGATCAAGTTTCTGATAAACAGTTTGAGGCTCATGGAGATAATAACTGACTCCCAGACTGATAAAGATTTAAGACACCATCTTACAAACAAACTCCAGACATTTCCATTATCCATGAAAAGACCTGTCAGTTTTCCAATTCAAAGAGTAGCAGTTAAAAAGAAAATACAGTAGTTTCCACCCTAATATACTTTGAGATATATTGGTCTTGATCCTTTCTTTTGAATATATCTTGCTTTGTGAGAAAATATTTCTGCTTTAGGCACTGGCCAAAATAACCTGAAATCTATTTTACCTGTGATAAGAATCTTCCATTTAGATTCAACCTCTAATTTAATTTATTGCAGTCATAGACTAGTACTGACAATAAACAAAATAAAAATTAAGACAGAGTTAAAATGCATTTGTAAAACAACCTAACTAATAGCTATAAATAAGATCAAGGATACAATCTATACTGAATTGTAATGTAAACCTTAAAGTTATATTAAAAATGAAATATCTAAAATTGCAACAAAGTAAAAATATCTAAAATTATTAATGCAATGGAATAATAATATTTAAACTTTCAATGCATTACAGTATTTTCCCCACAACAACAGGCTGGTGAACTGGTTTGGGCTGAGAGAGAGAGAGAGAGTGGCCGGACAAAAATCACAGCGTCAGTTTTCATACCTAAAATAAGGCTAGAACTCATGGCTCCCAGTTTCTAAACTGGTGTGTTAACCAACATCCAAACCGGCTTTCAACTAGGTAAAGAATCACTCAGATAATCTTGTTATCAGGCTAGAAAGTTGTATGTTTAAGGAGTGACATTTATCAGACTAAGGAGCTGAACTTGAGAAGCAAAGCTAAATTGAGAAAGTAATATGTTATATTCCTGGCTTTATTGCAGCAAACTGTGCATTTCCAATTATCTAAGGTACTAAGATTCTAGTTCTTTGAAGTGGACAGGACAGAATAGTCAATATTCCGATCAATTTGAAAGTGACTATAGCTCAGTTCAAAGTCTTGTGTTAAATGAAAGTTATTCCGATTATTTTATGCTGCATTTGCTCAGAAGCAATTAAGTTGCAGTCTCAATAACCAATAATGTACCCTCTTAACATTTATGTAATTTCATAAAAAAAGCCAAGAAATAAATATCGCAAAACAACATTACTCTTTATTTAAATAAGAACTTTTGCATATAAGATAGTTCCCCAAACACAATCAAAGAAATCCATTGTCTTTGCTGTACAAAAGCTGAAAAAAATCAATGACTCTAATGCTTTTCTTATTTAGACTTTCATGGAATAACTTGATTTAATTGTACATTCTCTTAAATGCCTTGCATATATTAACCTTTATACTGTGAACAACATTAAAATGTAGTTATTAACCTGTAGAAGAGAAACAGTGAACAGTTTTTATTTTTATGTATTTATTTGTATAATGACACCATGATATATATCAGTGTTTTTCAGCCTTTCTAGCCTTGTGGACCAGCTGGTGGTGGGGGGAGAGGATGATTCTGCACGAGCGGCAGGCAAGAGTACATACACAGCTTCATTTGGACGAGCGGTGGGCACATGCACCTTCCACTTGTGCAAATGGAGTGTGGGTGCCCACTCTAGCCTGCTTCTTGCGCGCAAGTGGGGATACATGCACCCTCACTTCTGCAGTCCAGTTCTGAAGGGCTCAGGGCTCGGTAGTGGACTGCAGCCTGGGGGTTGGGGACCCCTGATGATTGTGATGTTTATACAGATTCCACAGATGATCTCTGTGCTGCTAAGTATAAGAAAACTGTTTCTATTCATATACAAAAAAGCACAGAGATTTAAATTGCTTGGGTAGAGGGTTGGACTAGAAGATCTCCAAGATCCCTTCCAACTGTTATTCTAAACATAGGAATTCACAACATGGGGCCATGGAATCACTTTTTCTTTAGTACTAAGTCCCAACATTCATATTGCCAAGCAAAGTAATTTCTGGCTTAGTTGGAGCACAGGTAAATTGCAGAACTTAAGTTTTCTATTTGAAATGCCTAAATTTGGTGGAATTTAAGATGGGGGAGGGGTAGAGTCCCAATGAAAACATTCCCTGTAATTCCTTATTCATTGTGTTCATAATTCTCCTCCATTCCCACAACTGCAAACTCTAGAGCTCTGGAGTACCATGCACAGTGTACTTTGGATGATGATGATGATGATGATGATGATGATTTATTTTTATTCATCAAACAAGAATTACAAATTCAAACAAAGAAAATAAGAAAATCAAAACGTGATAGAGACAATAGGCATGCCAGTAAACTTATGCATGCCCCCCTAAGGACTTCTTAAATATGGAGTGAGGTCCACAGAAGTTAAGTTAGACACTAAAGTTGTGAAAGTTAATGGCTGAGACAGGTAAGAAGGGTAATAGATATTCCAGACTTTAACAATTCTGTCACAGAAATCAATTTGTTTATGCTGGAATTTAGAATTTAGAGTTTCAAGCAGTTCTTCACATGTTTTACATTACGATAAAAGCTTTAAAAAAGTCATTTACAGGTAAAGCATAACTATGTACAATTTTGTATGCAATACCTAAGTTTGACCGCAAGCATCACAGTTCTAAACTATCCAAACCAAGAATTTCAAGCCTAGTAGTGTAAGATATTCTATTATGCACAGAAGACTGCAAGGCATTTCTTGTAAAGAACTTATGAACTTGCTCAATTGTATTGATGTCCAATATACAGTAAGGATTCCAGACACTTGAATAGTATTCTAGGATTGGCCTAATGTATGTTTTGTAAGCTCTAATGAACAATATTTCAAGAAAAAAAATATTTTGTAGAATTAAATTCACTTTGTTGTTGTTGTTACAAAGATGAATGTAACAATGTAAGAACAATACTGAGATTCAGTTCTCCCTCATTTCTATGCTGAAAAAATACTTTGGAGGGGGGGTCAAGAGTAAACATCAATGCAGCAAGCACAATGGTGATAGACATTTATTTTAGAGCAAAGTTTTTCAAACTTGAAACTTTTAAGATGTAGGAATTTCAACTTGCAGAATTTTGGTTGGGAATTCTGGGAGTTGACACATCTTAAAGTTGCTAAGTTCGATAAATATTTGTTTATAGGATTGGTAAAATGTAGCTGGTGGCTACAAGGAAGTGTCCTTATTTGGAATTACATATTTATATAGTTCTATTATGAGCCATTCATATGAACACTTCTTCTCAATGACTTGTCAATGAATGGGCTTCATTCAGTCTGTTTGAATCATCCTCAATTCTATTTGTGTCTCCAATTCAAATAAAACTAGTTAGGTTTTGGGTTTTACTAATGATCCAATTCTGAATCATTTTGAGATTCAAGATCCACTTGGAAAGATAATGTTGGCCATAAGCCACAGCAGCAAAATTCCAATATGAACCTTCTGCCAAGATAAATTGATATTTACATATATCCTATCTGTTTTTTCTCCCATAATGATTATCCTAGGAGGTATAGAGAGCTGAATGAGGCCAACCTGCTTTTTCTCCTCTGGTAGACAGTGTGTAGGATAGTGTGCAATTCTTTGCTAGTCTTGATAGAAGTAGGATAGTATGCTAATCTATGACTACAATAATCCTCTGGACATTTTTGTAATGTTGTAGGTTAGAAACTGCATTGCAGATTTTTGGGAGGACATTGGGAGCAGTTATTCTGTCCTCTATATGGCTATTGTTTATATGAACCAGGCATAGCTGCTTTCCCAAGCTGATACTTTCCAGATGTTCTGAGCACCCATATAAATCAGGGGTGTCAACCTCGTGTCGTCACATTACATGACGTATCATGATTTTCCCCTCTTTCATTAAGCCAGACTTGGGTGTGGCCAGCATGTGACACATCCAGCTCGTGGGCCACAAGTTTGACAGCCCTTATATAAATCATCAAACATAATCTCTTATACAGTGGTACCTCAGTACTTAACTGCTTCAAAACTTATCAAATTTGGTACTCAACACATTTTGATGCAAATGTTGTCCCGGTACTCATTGTTTGTTTGGTACTTGACACACTGCAAAAGGAAGTGGGCACAGCTACAGCGGCAGACAGGAAGTTGTCCATGCTGTGAAGATTGCTGCAAAAAGAAGTGGGGGACAGCCACAGAGTGTAGACAGGAAGTCAGCCATGCTGGGAAAGTTGCTGACATAAGAAAAGGTGAGTCCTTTCAAGCCAAAACAAAGGGTCACATGGTAAGTCACATGGTTTGACAGTCTTCCAATTTAGTGATCATTGGGTCTCCTGGAACCAATTAAGGATGAATACCGAAGTACCACAGTAATTTAAACAAATAAAAGGTAGCAATTTGAAAGATAAGAAAATATTATGCATGAAAATCATGAGCCAATATGACAACTATTACTAAATAAAATAAAGTAAAGATTAATTTTATACCACCTTGGTCATTTCATTTTAGTGATATTTCTAGATACGAATAATAATAGGCAAAGGGACTAATGCATGAGCTTCTTCATTTTGTTTTATTTTATGTTAGCACTTATGTGACTGGCAGATCAAGAGACTGAACAGTCTTGAAGCTTTGAACAATAACAGATCATTTATGTATGCAAGCATCAGGGATCAGGCCTGGGTCAATAGCATCAAACTAACATTAATATACATACTGCAATGCACTTCTATTCTAGCAAAATTAATTACAGCATTTTGGACTGGGTTGGGAAAGGGATGTTTTTATCAATTGCTGTGCAACATAGATTTTCAATATTTACAGAAATTAGAGAAATGTGACGAATTCCATTTAAACAATGACCTTTGCTCTGCATAGTGGGGGAGCAAAATCTTAGAATTAAAATTACATTGTACATTTGAGAGATTAAGGGTGAACTTCAGTGGTGGGTTGCCCCCGGTTCACACCAGTTCTATAGAACCGGTAGTAAAACCGCCGGGAGGCTCTGCCCACTGACCCCGGCGTCATCAGAATGCTTCTGCACATGCAATGTTGTGAACCGGTAGTAAAGGTAAGTAGAATCCACCCCTGGTGCACTTATGCATCCGGTAAAAAGAGTTAGATGCAAACGTCTGTGTGTTCTGAAACCTATATTCTATGTTTTCTAAAAGTAACAGCTTGCCTTCAGAAGTTGTGGGTGCTTCATCAGGTTTTTAAGAAGAGACTAGACAGCCAATTGTCTGAAGTAGTATAGGGTCTCCTGTTTGAGCAGGAGGGTTGACCTACAAGGTCTCTTCCAGATCTATTCCTACTTGCAGCTGATTGTTTTTCCAGTCATGAGCACATCCAGTTAGAGAGGAATATTCTCTGTTTTACTGAAACCTTAACATGATGAAACAGCAATATATTTTGATACCAGCAATGTAGATAAATTGGCATACACATTGGACCAAAATAGATGTAAGTAGACAGGAAGAGGGGTGACAGAAAGATACTGGTAAAACAATGAGAATCCAGACACCCAACTAGATTTTCTGTCATTAGCTTAGTTAACAACCTAGGAGAGGAAAGCAATTTGAAATGAAAATGACTACCCTTGTCAAATTAGAACAATCCCAGCATTAGTGTAGAGCCTCACGCTTCAACAGTAAAAGGAATTGCAGGTTCAAAACTGTGGAATTGCTTGGAAACAGGTCAGCAGGGAGAGGAGACAAACTTAAAGATGTGAAGGCAAGACAGAGGCAACATCAAGTCCCAGTGTTATTCTAGAGCAAGAATAACAAGATACTTGACAATCAGAGTGAAGGACAGCATCATTTAATTTCAGTGTTTAAAGACAGCTACCAAGCAGCAAACAACAGGTAGTTATGCCATTGCTTTTAGATGTAGTTTCTGTATTTAGGCTATTGTAATGAGGAAATTGGTTACCATTGCAGTTTTTCTATATTAAAAAGACAACAATGGCCAAGTAGGTCATAGATCCACAAACATAGATCCTCAATGTACCTTATCCAACTCATTGTGTTTGGAAAGTCCTGGTAAAATCAGGTGAGGGAACAACTGATCCGTTACAACTGGATTGCTTTTTTGATAGTTGTTTTTTTTCTTTTTCAATGAACTTTCTCTTGATTTTTGTATTTATCATTTTTGCAGATTGCTTCTTCTGCAGTATATCTTTACTTAACCCTGTTTTTATTGTTACATACTGTCTTCTTGGACAAGGAAAAATAATAATAATAACACAAAGCAATAGAAAATAAAGAACCTAAAATGCTTTAGGACTTTAGAATTCAAACAGGCAAGCACCTGCCCTATGACCCCCTCAGACTTAACAACTGTGGAAAAGCAAGACAAAAAAACCTGGACATTGGATTTCATAGCATCTGGAGACAGCAGATTAGAAGAGAAAGAACTGAAGAAAATCATAAAGTACACAAAAACTAGAAGTAGGATGACTGTGGCAAAAGAAAGCAAAGGTAGCTCCTTGGGTACAATTCCAAAACCTTTGGAGCACCACTTGAACATTAACAGCATGGATAAATTCACCATAAGTCAGTTGCAAATAACAGCTTTATTTGGAACAGCTTATATCCTGAGCCAATACCTTTAATACAGTGGTGGTATTCAGCCGGTTCGGACTGATTCGGACGAACTGGTAGGGAAGATTGCGGGTGGGCCCGCCACCTGCCCCGCACTATACTGTCCTATTTAGTGGCTGGGTGCATGCACAGAAGGCACACAAAGCATAAGTGCAGAAGGCACACGTGTGAACATAGCACATGCTTGGAAGGTACGCGCGTGAAGCAAGCGTGCACATCAGTGGTGGGTTGACCCCAGTTTGGACTGGTTCTAAAGAACCGGTAGTAAAACCGAAGGGAGGCTCCGCCCACCGACCCCAATGTTTCTGCGCATGCACAGAAGCTTCTGCCCATGTGCGCGGCCCCATTGCAAACCGATAGTATAGGTAAGTAGAACCCACCCCTGGTGTACATGCACGGTGAATCAGTGGTAAAAATCTTTGAAACCCACCTCTGCTTTAATACCATTAAACAACAACTTCTGCCTATCCCAGGTCCTTAAAAAGAGGTGGATAAAAGTGTCAAATCTTATCTAAATATTTGGCTGACTGTATGATCAATGTTATAATTACCATGGGCCTGAAGCCATATCCTTCATTTCCAAACTGTGTCTTATTAAATTTTTCCATTATTAGAGTTTACTTTTATATAAAATCTGGGAGGAAAAACAATAGCAATTTTTCCATGCTTGCTAGCTACATCTTGTTTTCTTCCAAACGTTTAAACCATTTGAGAACCATCCAGATTTGAAGGGATTTTGATTGATCTACTTCATCTTTACTCCATTCTACCTCTAATGTCCTCAGAAGGTTTCATATTCAGGACTGTTTTGTATCTCATGATTGTGCCTCGTGCAGGTATCCCTGCCAAGGAAGAGCATACATTTGAAAAAAATAAACTTCATCTATTAGAATGAATTAAATTTGAAGTGATAAATATGACTTTTTTCCACCTGCAAGTCATCAAACAGTAATTATCCATGTGTGAAGTTCTCCTCTTATTGCTAGGCAGCTGAGGCAACATTCAAGCAATGTGGTGTAGATTTACTTAACTTAGATTTCATGGATCTAAAATACAATCATAATTACAAGTATTTCATACTGTGAAAATTAAGGACTTCCTAATACTCAACAGTACTATATCTGATTTTGGCTACAGATTTTTTTTTTCCATAACTACTTCTGAGGAAAGCAAATGAAGGGAAGAAGGAAAAACAATGGATTATTGTGACAGAAAAACAAATATGTACACTTCACTCATGTTACTTGCTTATTATCTAGAAATCTGAAAAGTGATTAATGTATCAAGTGATACATTTACACTACAAGAATCATTTAAAGAGGGATTTTAAAAAAAATTGTTTATGTTTTTAATGGTACAAAGCTGCAGAGTTTAGGCATCATTCTTTTAGATGCTGTGATGGCACTACACTGTCAAAGATCAGAATTGTGCAGGGAATTATTTTCCCTGTTACATTCTATGCAGTGGTGGGTTCCTCTCGGTTCGGCCCGGTTCCGCCGATCCGGTAGCGGTGATGATATGACGTCACCAAACCGGTTCTGTCCCCCGCCCACCCCTCCACGTTATTCTTACCTTTTATTTGGCCCCACCCCCAATCTATTGCTGCCTCCTGAATCCCAGCTGATGGGCTATAAGGAAAAAATCTGTTTAAACTCTTGCCACGGGGCTTCAAAGGGCTGCCCTACAGCTGATCAGTGGTAAAAGGCAGTTTGGTGGTAGACTGGCACCTCCAAAAACAAATGAGTAGACCGGTGCCTGCAAAAATAAATGGGTAGACCAGTGCCTGCAAATATACATGAGTAGACCAATGCTGCAAAAACAAATGAGTAGACCAGTACAGCTCTGCAAGCAGTTAAAAGCCTGGTAGACCAGTACATCTGCTAAATCCTAAAGAATTGTCACATGACCATCAAGCCACACCCACAAAATAAGCCACACCCACAGAACCGGTAGTAAAAAAAAATTAGAACCCACCCCTGATTCTATGGAAATGAGAGCTGGACTTCAAAGAAGAAGGATAGAAAGAGCACCAACACTTTGAACTTTAGTGTTGGAAAGTTTTCCAGCTCAGTCAATATCATGGATAGCTAAGAAAACAAAACAAAACAAAACAAATGAATCATCAAACAAATGAACAATGAAGAATTTTTCCTTGAAGCACAAATGGCCAGGCTTGCTATTATCAAATTATGTGAAAAACCTAGATGTCCTAAGAGGGAAAGTTAGAAGGAAAGAGGAAAAGAGGATGACCAACAAGGTAGGTAGAGTCCATTACAGTGATGATGGTTACTTTTTGAATATCTGAAGACCAGACTGTCCAGAAGAAAAATCTATGAGGGTGACACTGATTTAATAATGCATAATCAATAAAAAACATGAAATATACTTAAAATTATTTCTCAAATTGATACACAGATAAACCAAAGCATGCTGACTACAAATAGCACTTAATGATCAAAATAGGATTAGTAATGCAGAAGCTAGGATTTCAGCACCAAACACATTCAATTATAGATGGAGTTAAATGCATGTGTGTGTGTGAAGGCACTAATGTATACCTACCTAGTAAGAAGTTAACACTGGGTTTGAATTGAGATCAAATATATTCTTGTATTCTATAGTAATTGCCTGTTGGTTGGGAAAGAATCAGGAGGAGAGGAGATGCTACTGAATGAAAAAGAAAGGCCAAATATGCAAATGGACACTGGCATATTGACATCTAAGTCTGAAAGTTAGACATGATAGGAAGGAGTTCTTCCCAGGTGAATTTGTCCCTTTTCGTAATGCCTAAATATTTAATGGGTTTCCATGCATGAGGATGGTTGGCATACAGTATGCAGATAAAATCAGCTGATTCCTTCAAAAGAGACAGAATGAGGGAGGGAGGGAGGGAGGGAGGGAGGGAGAGAGAGAGAGAGAGAGAGAGAGAGAGAGAGAGAGAGAGAGAGAGAGAGAGAGAGAGAGAGAGTTTTGCCTATTCTTCATTTTTTATGGGAATCTTTTAAAATTCAGGGATATCTTCCCTTCAGATAAATACAGTCATTTACATGAACAAAAAAAGGTTGATAATTCACTTGCATCACTGATTATAGCTAACCCTGGCAAAATCACCATCTACTGCTTGGAACAGTTCACGAATTCAAGCCCTGCCAGCAACAGATTGGCAGACTGCAAAATAATGAAATAAATTTTGATCAGTGTTGAAGATGGTTTATATTTCACTGATGTTTAGAACATGACAAACAGCCAGTATAGTTGATTCAACTGTTGTTGGCTTGAGGACCGAACTTCAGAAAATATCTGAGACAAAGACCAATTTTCAGTGGGATTTTAACCTTCAAAAAGCTCATATATTTAGATAAGGATCCTGAGGGTCTTCTCCTCCCCCAAGACAGATTTGTGGAACAGCAAGAAACTTGTATATTTGAATAGTAGCATGTATCCTTTGGAATAGCCTTCAGCTGTAAATCCAGAAGGCACCTTTGCTCTTGATCTTGAAGAAACTCAGTAGAACAGGGCTATTTAGGAGGGCCTTTATTTACAGTCTAGTCATTGGGACACTGAACATAACGAAGGAAATAATGGTTAGATGAAGTGATGGCTGCAATGTTTTTATTATGCTTGTAAAATTGATTGTTTGTAATTTAATATTTTTGCTGCTTGATATAAACTGCTCAGGGACATTTGGAATCAGTAAGTAAATAAAACAGAAAATAACTGAGCCTTTGCAGAGTGTGGCAATGTAACAACATTGTAAGGAAGAAGAAAGGAAGGCAGGAAGGCAGGCAGGAAGGAAGGCAGGAAGGCAGGCAGGCAGGCAGGCAGGAAGGAAGGCAGGAAGGAAGGAAGGAAGGAAGGGCCTTCATCTTAAGACAATTTTGCTCCCATTTTCTTTCTTAAAACTCAAAATACCATTTTTTAATGAATAGATTTTCCTTTGAATTTTTAGCAATCACTCTAGAGGGTACTGAAAATAATATTTAAACATTTTTTTTTCCAGATATTTTGTTCATTACTAAAGACAAAGGGAGGATAAAAGCAATATTGATAAATGGAGTCAGAAATGCTTTCTAGTGATCACTTAACTGGCCAGTTCACGGTATTTGGAGAGATCAAAGAAAGATTGGAGAAGTTTCTTGAATTTTCTTGGACTCACTACTAGTATCTCAACAGCAAAACTCCAACCTTTTCTTATAACCAAGTTCAAGTCTTATTTTACTTTGTATAGAGCTGGTACATCAAAATATTTTAAAAAACCCAGAGAGCTTCACATTACATGCTACTCCTTCTGTATCATTTGGAATTTTATGACCAAGAAAATTGCATTGTAGATGCTGGCAAGATTTCAGGAGATATCTCCAATGTTGAATTTCTGTATATAAAGTTAGACAATTTCTTCCAACCTAGAAGAGACATCCTGACATATTCTATTGTTCCTGGAATGCAACCCCAGAGATAAATAATTGTTCCTGGAGACAGTTTAATGGGCATTATTATCTGCAAACGGAATTATAGCTGTGGTCTATGTAAGCCTTAATAGTGTTTTATTCCATTAATATCATGCAGGGCTTGTTCCTAAATTACAATGGTAAATAGGAACAAAACCATGGCTGCCAAAGAATAATAAAGGAAGGAACCATTTTACAGTGCTTTAAAAAATAGCCATTTTTTTTTCAGTTACAAAGTGGTTAACCAATATTTCATTTTGCTGTTCAGACATAACCAATTTTCATGTACATATCCTCCTTTAAGTGTTCTTTTATTACTTTTACAGCTGTTAATATCTCCTTTAGCTTCCTTGCTGTGAGGATGTACAAACCCAGCCATATAACATTTGTATTTCTGTTGTCATTGATGCACTCTCCTAGAGCTCTGAGCTGAAAGGGGGTTTAGAGCAGTAACCACAACATATTTGCTTAACAAATAAATCAATTGCACTAAACAAATATAAAACCAATTTCCAAATTTGGTCTTTAAAAAGAAGTTGGGACAAGACAGAATCAGTGGTGGGATTCAGCCGGTTATGTCCGGATCACGTAAACCGGTAGTGGCGACTCCAGGAGGCTCCGCCCACCCACCCAGAAGTAATGTGTGACTACTGCGTATGGGCAAAAGGCTGTGTGTATGCACAGAAGTAGCATGTGCGAGCGAAGCATGCATGTGTGCCAGAGATGGGTTTCAGAAGGTTCTGACCAGTTCTGGAGAACCGGTAGCGGAAATTTTGAGTAGTTCGGAGAACCGGTAGCAGAAAGTTTGAGTAGTTTGGAGAACCAGTAAATACCACCTCTGACTGCCTCCACCCCCATCTATTCTCTGCCTCCCGAGTCCCAGCTGATCAGGAGAAAATGGAGATATTGCAGTAACCTTCCCCTGGAGTGGGGAGGGAATGGAGATTTTACAGTATCCTTTCCCTAGAGTGGAGAGGAAATGGAGATTTTACAGTACCCTTTCCCTGCCTTGCCCACCAAACCATGCCCACCAAGCCATGCCATGCCCATCAAGTCACACCCACAGAACCAGTAGTAAAAAATTTTGAAACCCACCACTGGCGTGCACACTCACAGTCACATTTGCGAACCGGTAGGGAAGATAAGTAAATCCCACTTCTGGACAGAATGTAATAGGTAGAACTAGTTAGGCTGTGGTGTTGCTTGGATTGCTCATAAAACCTGAATGAATAAATTTTCAACCTCACCAAACACAGTGTGAAGCCAACCCAGTGTCTCACATTTATTAAAAAAATACTTTTAAATGTGTTCAATAATCATTTCTGGTGGTCTAAAGGGCAACAGAGTTCTGAAGCCTATAACCAGCTTATTTATTTGATTTGATTTGATTTGATTTTTATACCACCCTTCTCCAACAGGACTCAGGGTTGTGAACAGCTGAGATAAAATATAACATATAAAATTTAGAAAACAGTTTAAAAGACATTAAATAGTTTCGGCCCTCAATTTAAAACAACCCAATTAAAACCAATTTCAAATTAAAACCAAAAGGATGGGATCAAGCCAGCCCGGCTAGATGAAATAGGTGAGTTTTCAGGGCCCGACAAAAAGTCCGGAGGTCTGGTATCGTGCATATCTCTGGGGGTAGGTCGTTCCAGAGGGCAGGTGCTGCCACGGAGAAGGCTGTCCCCCTGGGGGTCGCCAGTCGACATTGTCTGGCGGGCGGCACCCTGAGGAGGCCCTCTCTGTGTGAGCGAACTGGCCGGTGGGAGGCTATTGGCGGCAGAAGGCGGTCTCGTAGATACCCCGGCCCTAAGCCATGGAGCGCTTTAAAGGTGGTCACCAACACCTTGAAGTGCACCTGGAAGACCCGGAAGACCACTGGAAGCCAGTGCAGCTCGCACAGGAGTGGTGTCACATGGGAGCGCCCCATTGTTCCCATAATCCCCTGCGCGGCCACATTCTGGACCAACTGGAGCCTCCAGGTGCACCCCAAGGGGAGCCCCATGTAGAGAGCATTGCAGTAGTCCAGGCAGGAAGTGATGAGTGCCTGAGTGACCGATCCAGGGAGCCCCGATCCAGAAAGGGACGCAACTGGCGTATCAGGCGGACCTGATAAAAAGTCCCCCTGGCCATGGCCGTCATATGCTCTTCTAAAGACAGCCATGCATCCAGGAGGGCGCCCAAGTTGCGAGCCCTCTCCATGGGGGCCAGTGATTCGCCCCCAATAACCAGCAATGGCACCAGCTGGCTATATCGGGACGCCGGAAGCCACAGCCACTCGGTCTTGGAAGGGTTGAGTCGGAGCCTGTTTCTCCCCATTCAGGCCTGCATGGCCTCCAGGCACTGGGACATCACTTCAAAGGCATCGTTGGGGTGGCCTGGGGTGGAGATGTACAGCTGAGTGTCATCAGCGTACTGATGGAACTCCACCCCAAAGCCACGGATGATCTCACCCAGCGGCTTTATATAAATGTTGAACAGAAGGGGCGAGAGGACCGACCCTTGCGGCACCCCACAAACAAGGCGCCTCGGGGTCAAACGCTGCCCCCCTGCCAACACAGATTGCAACCGGTCAGAGAGGTAGGAGGAGATCCACCACAAAATGGTGCCCCCAACCCCCAACCCCTCCAACCAGTGCAACATGATACCATGGTCGATGGTATCAAAAGCCGCTGAGAGATCTAACAGGACCAGGATAGAGGAGCAACCCCTATCCCGAGCCCTCCAGAGATCATCCACCAACGTGACCAATGCCGTTTCCATGCTGTGCCCAGGCCTGAAGCGGATCTAGATAGACAGCTTCATCCAGGTACCGTGGAAGCTGCCACACCACCACACTCTCAACAACCTTCACAATAAAACGAAGGTTGGGGACTGGACAATAGTTAGCCAAAACAGCCGGATCTAGAGAGGGCTTCCTGAGGAGGGGCCTCACCACCGCTTCTTTCAAAGCGGCCGGTAGGACACCCTTGCTCTGCTTGGACTACAGTGACATATACTCTTTGATTCCTCCTCTTTACTTCACATCTACCAATCTATTCTGATGCATATGTCCACTTGGAAGAGATATTTCCTTTCAGCCTTCTATACATTTTTGGTATACTCAAATCTGCTTCCCTCTCCCATATTCTTTTTCTACTCTGGTATTCTGCCTTCATTTCCTTCCAAGCCTGGCACCATCAGACAGCAACATCAGCCTATCCCAGCTCCTTGGGAAGGACTTGACAAGTGGAGAAAAATATCAAATGCAGTCTAAACATTTGGTTGACTGTGTGACAAATCATAATAATTATAAGACATGGCAGAGCAAAGTATTACATGGCCAGAACATAGAAAAAGCAAACAACAACAACAACAACAATCAGCAGATCACAAGAATTGGCAATTGCAAAGGCCAGGAAAGTTTAAGAAAGAGACACAGACTAAATTCTGAAGGCAGGAGAAGAAGCACCGGATAGAAACTAATCCAGAGAGAAGCAACCTAGAACTAAGGAGAAATTTCTTGACAGTGAGAACAATTAATCAGTAAAACAACTCGCCTCCAGAAGCTGTGGGTGCTCCAACACTGAAGTTTTTAAAGAAGTAATTGAACAATCATTTGCCTGAAATGGTATAAGGTTTCCTGTTTGAGCAGGGGGTTGGACTAGAAGACCTCCAAGGTCCCTTCCAACTCTCTAATTCTGGCTGCATATGACCAAACAAATCCATACAAAGCAAAACAGCAAGTGCTTCAGAGGATCTTCTACTCATAACAATATTACAATAATAATTCATTCAATACTGTAGGTGAAAAAAATAGGAGTCAATATTTGGTTCTAAGATTGAAGCGGATTCTTCAGAGTTTACTCAGATATGATTTCAGTTTCGTGTTGGTTGAATGATTTTCAGCCGGTGTTGAATATAGCCAGCTTACTCATGAAGCACAATCTTTTACATCAGATGACTGGCCTGTAAAGCAGAGGATCAAAGCCAAACCATCACTTTCTTTCCTTCCAGCTTTACATACAAAAGACTTGCTTGCCAGTTTCCAGCACTGACATTGCCAAAACTCTGAAATGGGTGTACTCTTCTCTGGAATATCTATCTGCCAATGCTAGACTCTGAAGTCATCATAGATGGAGGCCTTAGAGGTAGGGACCTTTTTCAGAGCGCTGAGCATATGTGACATGACCAGGCAAGTTGTAAAAAGCCACATCTTCCTCAGGGACTTCCTTGGAGGAGTTTTTTAATATCAGCACATCATGGACAGCAGCCATTTGAGACCACCATTTCTTTCACAATGCCAAATGCCCTTAGAAAAAAGGCTTGTCATGGATTCCACATAGCCCCATTACCTTTCTGCTTGAGCAGGAAAGCAGCTGGCATTGCTCTCACAGTGCTTTATTCTGCAGAGATCCTTATCCAAATGTTCTAAATTCATAGCCTCAGTTATTCTATATTGCTATTCACTGAGTTATTTATACTTTAATATCCAAACTGCTATTTGTATTCATTTAAAAATGCAATATATTGAAAATGTTATCCTTTTAAACAAAGGGAAGGAAGTTAATGTTATAGTTGATTATTTTCTGCTTTGACAATATACAAAAGACGGATATAAAATAATGAAAGAGAAAGAAAAAGAAAAAAAAAACCAGGTGAATTGATGATCAGGATTACAGTGGCCCATTATATTCCTATAAAGGACTTCCAAAATTTAAATAAAATGGATTCTTCTTCCTTTAACATGAAAGTCAACAAGGTATAGGTGAATGAAGAAAATAGGTGCACAGGGAAGGAATTATACCTCTACAGCAGTGGTCCCCAAACTTTATGGCTTGGCAGCCTGGGGAACTAGCCCATGTAAGTGGTGGGCCTATACTCATGCATGCAGGCCCCACCCCACCACTCACACAAGTTGAGCTCTGCATGTATGTGCATGTGCTGGAAACCTGGTCGGCAGCCCAGTTCCAAATAAGCCACAACCCAGTAGTAGGCTGCAGCCCAGGGGTTCGGGACCAGTGGTGGGATTCAATTTTTTTTTACTACCGGTTCTGTGGGCGTGGCTTGGTGGGCATAGCAGGGGAAGGATACTGTAAAATCTCCATTCCCTCCCCACTCCAGGGGAAGGTTACTGAAAAATCCCCATTTCCTCCTGATCAGCTGAGACTCGGGAGGCAGAGAATAGATGGGGGCAGGGCCAGTCAGAGGTGTTATTTACCGGTTCTTCAAACTACTCAAAATTTCTGCTACTGGTTCTCCAGAACTGGTCAGAACCTGCTGAAACCCACCTCTATTGGGGACCCTTGCTCTACAGAATGGACATAAGAATGAAGAGGTGGGTGTTGAGAAGACAATAAAGGTTGACTAGGAAGACAAATAGTACAGAAAATTCATAGACAGAAGCTGACTAAGTTCATGGAAGATTAAAGGGACTGAAGGCTCTACATTTCAAAGTTCCTTATCAGTTGAACAGATGGATAGGGGATTGAAAGAGGAATTGTTTTCCCAAATGGCATTTGATCATTTTTTTCTAAATTGCTGGCTTTTTTTTTTTTTTTTTTTTTTTTTGCTTTTAATTTATATGCCACCCTTCTCCGGAGACTCAGGGCGGCGTACAATGTGTTAAGCAATAGCCTTCATACTTTTGTATATTTATACAAAGTCAGTTTATTGCCCCCATAATCTGGGTCCTCATTTCACCTACCTTTGAAAGGATGGAAGGCTGAGTCAACCTTGAGCCTGGTGAGATTTGAACTTGCAGTAATTGCAAGCAGCAGATGTTAATCTGTTAATAACAGTGCTTTAGTCCGCTGTACTACAGGCTCGTTAATTGCATAAATAATTTATGCATGACCTTTCTGACAATTTTTCTGAGTTTTACATAAAAATGACCGCTGGTGACGACTGTCCAGGCATCCATCTTGTCATGTTCAGAGGAATTGATTATGTCACACTGTTTGACTTGCATTAATACCTTTTGCTTCTGGTGGCTTGCACTTAAAATAGACAGTACTGTGAGATTCTCTGTAGGAGGGACATGGTGGGTTCAACTTGGGGGATATATGACCTCAACAGTCATGTTATCCTGAGAAAATACATAGCTGCTTTTATGACTCATAGACAGGCACTGCATTTATGTTCCTGCGCCTTCTGAAGCACCTCTTCTGAATCAAACCTGGAGCATTTAATTAACTAATGCATGTCTTAGCAAGTGGCAGCACTTAGCTGAATCTGTCTCATCTTGAAGATAAATAGGCACTAGTTAATGGAAGACAATAGGAGAATACAAGGTTACAGGAAAAAAAAACATGTGGGGAAACTACAAGAAACTTATAATGCCAAACTATCTCTACATTGTTGCTATGGTACTTCTTAGATGGTCAAAAGTTAACAAACTGACATTAAATTAGGGTGTGGCGAAAAACAATTAACAAATTGAAACGTTATCTTTACCCCAGAGGTGATATTCAGCAGGTTTTGACCAGTTTTGGAGAACTGGTAGCGGAAATTTTGAATAGTTTGGAGAACCGATAAATACCACCTCTGACTGGCCCCACCCCCATCTATTCTCTGCCTCTCGAGTCCCAGCTGATGAGGAGGAAATGGGGATTTTGCAGTAACCTTTCTCTGGAGTGGGGAAGGAATGGAGATTTTACAATATCCTTCCCCTGGAGTGGAGTGGGAATGGAGATTTTACAGCATCCTTCCCCTGCCACGCCTACCAAGCCACACCCATAGAACCGGTAGTCAAAAATTTTGAATCCCACCACTGCTTTACCCCTTAAGAGAAGTCGTACAAAGAGAAGCCTTACAGCCATAACTGAGCTTTAAATTTCCATTGCTAAATAAGACAGTTGTTAAGTGAGTTGAGCTCCAATTTACCACCTTTTTTGCCAAAGTTGTTAAGTGAATCATTGAATCTGTTAAGTGAATAATGCAGTTGTTAAGTGAATCTGGCTTTCCCCATTGACTTTGTTTGCCGAAGCTGGCTGGGAAGTTTACAAATATTGATCACATGACACTGGGACAGTGAAATTGTTATAAATAAATTCCACTTGCCAAGTGCCCAAATTTTGATCATGTGACCATGGGGATGCTGCAATGGTAACTGTAAAAATTGTAAAACTGTAAAAACTGTAAAAACTGGCCATAAGTCATTTTTGTCAATGCCATTGTAACTTCAAAAGATTGTAAGTCTAGGACTACCTGTACTAGTGTTTTACACAGAGCATGATGGAAAAATAGATGCAAAAAAATTCATGATTGGTTACTATAAAAAGGACTTAGACAGAAGTTGCTGGCATCATTTCATAATTCAAAAATTCTTAGCTTTTATTTTATTCATTTTTTACAATAACTTACTCCTGAAATCCCAGGATAATTCTTTAATTGGATTCTACCCTACCTTGCTAGGGAAAAGCTATGACAGCTGCCAAGAAAACTACATGGCCACATCCACTATGAGTTGAGTTCAATGCAAACCAGACTTAGCTTGACATATAAATACATTCTTTCTCTTCAAGAAAATATGAGGCCATTTTCAAATGTCATAAGATATCAAGAACTTTTCAGTGACATCTTAGAAAAGATTTTAAAGTCAGTACATTGTTATGGTATAAGGTCACAAGACATGGGAGTTAAATAGATGAAAGAAAGCATACAGGAATGAAGGAAAATGAATTCTAAAGACTTGTAAACTACAGGATATCACCAGAAATATTTTTGGCAGTAAGAACTTAATGAATAGTATATTGTTGTGATTTATTGCCTTCATATGAGTTTGGAAGGTAGTTGATTGTGACCGAAAATATTAATAAAATACAGATCTTCATGTTTCTACACTTTTGCCCCCAGGCTTTTCACTATTCAAACATTTTGGTTTTATCCTACACTATAAAATGTTATCATAACTAAGATGTTCATATCAAACAAGTAAAGGAAGTATGTTTAAATTCTGCACTCATAAAATAGCTTCACTTGCTGTTAAAAAAATATATCCAGCACCAGGAATAATGTATTTATGCTGTGTGCCGTTCTTTAAAAACTATAATCATGGGATAATGGGTTCAATCCAGATTTATTCACGCTTAGAATTGATCTAAGGTAAGTGCCATTTAAGTTTAATTGAATCTAGATCCACAAAGTTTATTTATTTGAGTTGCCCTCCCCAAATGATCTTACGTTTGGAGGTATGGACAAAATAGAAGAATTGATAGTGACATCAATCTATCTATCAGTAATAGATAGGATATTTAATTTCTAAAAACTGGAATAAGAATACAAGGCAGAATCTGAAGTTACAAGCAGTCCTTAATATGCAACAATAATGGAGCCTGCCCATTACAATTGTAAATCGTGACAGTCATAAATCATAAATGACTGACCCAATTTTACAACTTTCTGGTTTTTTTGCAGCACTAGTTAAGCAGGTGTTGTGCACCCATGGTTTGCTATGGGCCAATTTTGTGGACATAACTAATTGCTTTAATAATCATAAAATGCAACCATATGATCAGGGGGCACTGCAGATGACTGTAAATGTAGCTGTGTTGTCGAACACCTTAATGTTTGTAAGCTGCCCAGAGTCACCTATGAATGAAATGGAATCCCCAGCAGATTTTCCTCCGCCATGTGTTGCTAATTATAGGGGATAGTGCTCATCTCCATTTCAAGGCCATTGAATCAGCACTGTCTGAAGATATTTCCGCAGTTATGTGGCCAGCATGCCATCAGGGAACACTGTTACTTTCCTACCAAAGTGATACCTATTTATTTATTTATAAATGCATGCTTTGGAACTGCTAGGTTGACAGAAGCTGGAACAAGGATGGGAGCTCACCCATTACATGGCACGCGGTTCTTGAACCTGGGCTTCCGGCTTTCCAGCCAAGAAATCCAGTCTCTTAACCACTAATTCACCATGCCACCCCTGGATGAGATGGGTAGCACATAAATCCAATAAATAATTAAAATAAATCCCTTTTAGATGTTTGCTGAAGACCTACTATGCAGTTCTTCCTGTAATGAATGGTCAATAGTTTTGCTTTATTTCCTCCATTTTATAAAGCTACAATGTTACATTGTTCTGACTTTCTATATTTATTATTGCATTTTAAAGACATTTATTATAATCCATTTTGAGAAACAATGACATAAAATGCATTAAGCTAACAAACAAATGCTCCTTGTTCTATCCATCTGACAAATCTCTGAAGCTACTTAACAGAAAAGTGTCTCCTGAACTTTGCAATGTGTGCTGACTTCCCTAATACTTTTATTCCTTATAGCTCTCAGTTTTATATATATGACCTTCATGAATTTTCCTTCCTAGCTGAGCATTTACTTTATTTCTCTGTCAGTTCTTACAAGCTGATATGAAAGTCAGAGAAGTCATTGTGGTCATTATCTAAGTATTTACCACAAGACTAGAATCTCTTAAAATGCTCCTCAGCAGAAGATTTCTTGAGAAATTTGCTTTTATCAAGAACAGGTATCTAAAACACTTGAAACACAAATAAAAATAACTGGAAACAGGACTTAAAAAAAAAAAACCCTTTAGAAACTTTCTATTGTCCTTTTCAAGGGATGGACCTGCAGGGTTGATAGTCTGTTTAATTAGCTTCAATTCTGCTTCTTTTTACAATATGTACAACAAACAAGCAAACAAATAAAACAGAACTTGAAAAATAAAGCAATTGTACTCTGGTTAACAATAATGCAAGCATAAGAAGTCAGCATTAATTTGGTAATGATCTCTTGGGATGAAGGATGAGGCAGAGTATCTATATGAAAGGGCCAAAAAAATCAAGTGATTTTGATGTAAACCAGAAGACTATGAGTTCTAGTCCTCCCTGAGGCATGAAAAATGGCTGGGTGACCTGGATCCAATCACCAGGATACTGTGAATTATAGTCCCACTTTAGGCAGGAAAGTTGGCTGGGTACCTTTGAGCCAGTCTCTCTCAGCCCAATCCACCTCACAGCTTGTTGTAGAAAAATAGGAAGAGGAAGGAGTATTATATATCTTTGCTGCTTTCAGTTACTTATAAAATAATGAGGTCAGGATAAAAAATATTAAAAATAAAATACAATAACCCCACAAAAAGAGGCAGAGTTTAATCATGCAGTCATAGCTGCCATCTTGTTTTCTGAAACAGCCCATGAATGCTCCTGAGGCCACTTCAGCTCAGGTATCATTTTAGCCATAGCTTGATAAAAAAAGTTGCTATTCATTTTAGGGCCAAATTACAATTCAGACTACATATATTTGGTAATCTTTAAAAGAAAACATCAATTTTGTATTATTGAATGAATGAAATTAGTGATAGAAAAAGAAGATAAACTTATGGGACCAGGGTTAACTTTATCCCAATACAAATTCTATTTTTGAAAGACAGATGTTTTTCCCAGATTGGCTACTTTCAAAAAACAGATTTTCCCGCCTAGATTAGCAGCAAAGAAAGAGTTGAATTCTCTCTTCATGTTTATTCTGATTCTCTTAGTTTTCTATTCAGCTTCCCAAAAAAACTCTAGTGTAAAAATCTGCATTTTTACAAGTCTTTGCAAGTTAGTTATGGAGTTATTGTCAGGTATAGTTTTGTCCTTAATACATCCTTGATGGAAATATGAATTGACAATAATCTTTTTTGCAATAGGATTTTTTTTATCATTACAATTTATTGCACCTTATTAATTTTGTTATTTACATTAGATACTTTCAGTTTCAGTGTTTTGGCTTACAATTTAAAATAGTCAGTGGCTGAAAATTTCAGAATTGGATCCAAGATTTATAGGTGCTTCAGTCATGTTCTGGCCATATTTTCCACTTGTGTATGAGGCAGATCGTGATTTGGACTAACCTCAACCATAATGTTATATTTGTATGTAACATATAACATTTAATGGGAACAAAGGGGGAAGATTAGAATAGACTTATTTTTTTAAAGTTTTATTTAAGGAAATAATGCCTTTGCCCATAGAAGCCAGATATCCATGATCACAAAACAGTCATAGCTAAAATTGCATTGTTTTTTTAAAAAAGACATTCATGCTCAATGCAAAGCGGATTCCATATTTCACAATTTTCAAAAACAAGGCATTATTAATGGCTAACATACTAAAAATCTGAAGACATATATGAACTAGACTTTTCATAACATAAGACTTTATTTAAATTTATACAGTGATGGGGTATCACCACCCTTTTCCAAAAAATAAATGTATCCTATCTTTAAAAAATACCTGTAGGTTAAAATACCATTAAAAACTGCCTCTAATTCATATTTTCCTTCTGGAACTCTTCTGGAACCATTTTCCAGGATTTGGCTATCTTGTTATTTATTTATTTATTTATTTATTTATTTGTTTGTTTGTTTGTTTATTTATTTATTTATTTATTAAATTTTTATACCGCCCCCTCTCCCGAAGGACTCGGGGCGGTGAACAGCCAGAATTAAAAACACACAATACAAATATTAAAATACATTAAAACAAAATTAAATTATCTTAGGCTTTTCCAATTTAAAACCCCTTACCCATAAAATTCACCCAATTAAAAATTTTTAACCCACCCCGGCTTGCTGAAATAAAAAAGTCTTCAGGGCCCGGTGGAAGGTCCGGAGGTCCGGGATTAGTCATATCCCTGGGGGTAGCTCATTCCAGAGGGCGGGTGCCCCCACAGAGAAGGCTCTTCCCCGGGGGGTCGCCAGCCAACACTGCCTGACAGACGGCACCCCGAGGAGACCCTCTCTGTGGGAGCGTATTGGCCGGTGGGAGGTTATCGGAGGCAGATAAATATTATGTTAAATATTATACCCATAATTAATCATATTAAATTCTTTCTCTTTCCATTTTCACATAGTAACTTTATCCAAATGTTAAAATGTTAAATCTCCTGATAGCTAATATTTTCTATACAATTCATTTCTGCCCTGGTGCATATCTAATTGTGTTCGTTTACTTGCTAATAAAGCCAAACGTAATATCAATCTTTCCCATGTACATACCATAAACCTACTCCACATAGTCTTATGATTGATTTAGTGATACAAATTTTTATTTTAGTTCATAAATTACATTTTGTTTCTCCTATAACCATACTGTGTTGTATTTTATAACCTCCGTCTGGATACAAATACAAATAATATATTTTAACATTTGGGTTAAGTTATTATGTGAAAATGGAAAGAAAGGGAATTTAATATGATCAATTGTGGGTATAATACTTACTCTTCAACCTTCTTCTTCTACAACTGCCACCATGTGGACAATTTATTTGCAGCAGCTCTTACCTTCAGATTAAAATTCATCCTTGCTAAAAAATTGTTCTTCAACCATGTGTTATTCACAGCGTTAGCCCAGCAAAGCCTGGGATAGTTTAAATATCTGCAGTTTAATATCTGATTAGCCTAGAATGCCGCTCATGTCTATATTTTAAACTCTCAAGCTTTCCTTAAATCACTTTTTCTTCACTGTACCCATTTTCAGTTTGAAATTACTGTTTGCTGTCTGATTCTGTGCTGTTCATTCTGTTTCTTCCTTCTTCTTAATGACTCTGTGGTTGTTTTAATCTTTTATTTTTATTTCTCTTTGTTTGGTTTTGCCCAATTCTCCAGCAATTTTTAGCAAGGGGGGATTTTAGCAGGAGCAAGAGGGAACTTGGATTGGAAAAGTCCAAGAAACCTATGTCCATTGTTATGTATTTTATATAGTTGTCAGTTGAAGTTCGCAGTCTGGTCCTCTGTTGAAGTGGGAAAATACTCTCTCCTGATTGGTTGTGGGCTGATCATCTTCCCTATAAAAGGAGCTGTGCCAGCCAGGGAACAACAGTTGCATCACAGGCAGTATTGAATAAAGAGCTGTTTAGAAATCACCTTCACAATGGTGAAGAAATCACCATTGTTCTCCCAGAACATAACATCCATGTTCTGTCAATTGCCTCAGTATCTATCTTCCCATGTTCCAGAGATAAAATATGATCAGATGAGCTAATTCTACTCTATTGTAAGCTACGTTAAAAAAAAAGGTTGCAAATCTGAAGGCACAAACTCCCACTATCCCTTTTAGCTCTGAAATTTTAAGGCAAATTCTTTTCAGGTTTTTCTTTGCCTGGTAAGCAGTGACAGGCTCCTTCTTTTATTTGATCATTCCCTAGGCAACAACTCTTCCTCTTTGACCATCAAGGTCATTACCACATACCATTACACTTATAAAATTCAGGTTCTACTCTATAGTTGACAAAAACAATTTGCACTTTAAACTTTCCTAAATGATGTTTTTGACCTTAACTTCAAATAGTTTATTACTGGATTCTCTGTACCAGTTGTCAGGGATCAATCATAAGAAATTATCAGAGCAGAAATATGGAGGTTATACATGGAAGGTGAACTTTTTTGTCTCAGACAGGGCCACGCAGGAAAATAAAATGGTGTTTGAACTAGCAGAAGGTAGAGTTTAAGTATCGGCCCTTTACGTATCAGCTTAAGTATCAGGAGCCCTGGTGGTACAGCAGTTACAATGCAGTATTGCAGGCTAACTCTTCCCACAGTCTGGAGTTTGATCCTGACAGGCCTCAAATTGAGTCAGCCCTCAATCTTTCCGACGTGAGTAAATTGAAGGCCCAAATTATTGGGGGTAATATGCTTTGTACATATTGTACATTGAAACTGCCCAGAGAATGCTGTAAAGCACTATGGGGTGCTATGTAAGTATACATATAACACTTACAGGTATTTAAGTCTAAGTGCTACTGCTATTATTATTCATATGGGCCACAAACTGCTTGGTAATTACCAACTGTTTGTAATTGCTGTAATTCTTGAAATACCATATAGGTTTAGTTCAGGGGTGGTATTCACTTACCTTCGCTACCAGTTCACAAATGTGAGCACGTACGCCACTTCCACACATGTGCAGGACTTTCCATATATGCACAGAGCATCAAAAACAGGGCGTGATTATGTCCGGGCGGGTGGGCGGAGCCTGCTACTGCTACCAGTTTCCCCGAACCAGATAGAACGAGCTGAATACCACCACTGGTTTAGTCCCTACTTGTGTTGTTCAAATCCCTGGAAATACTTTATCCTAGGTTTGCTCTAATATAATTATATACTGTAGAATGTTATTAGATGTGCAAACTGCCTTTAGAGCATGTGGAGAAACATGAGTCTTTATTGCTGATGCACACTGGATAATTGACAAAACCAAAGAATATCAAATAAGAAGTCAGTGTCTGCTTCACTGATTACAGAAATGACTTTGTTTGTATCAATCATGCCAAGCTCTGGAAAATGCTCCAAAACAAAATGGAACCCCAGAAATTGTTATTGTCTCAATGAAAAACTTATATATTAGGTCAGGAACTCCCAATAAAGACAAAATATAATGAAATAGACTGGCTCCTGGATGGCAAAGGAGTGAGACAAGGCTGTATACTATCCCATTATCTAGTCAACCTATATCCTGAATATATATTAAGGGAACATGGATTGGAAGAAGATATGGGTTTAATGTTGGAGGGTAGGTGAAAATGCAAAGAATCTGCAAATCTTAGTAATAAAACTCAAGGAACACAGGACTAAAATTAAATTAAAATTAAAGAAGATCAAACTAATGGAACATCGGCCTTGGAACTGACAATAAAGATATGAAGGCAGATAGTTTCTGCCTTTGAGAATCAATTGTCAACAGTACAGGAACAGGCTGCCAAAAAATAAACCATAGCCTAGCACTTGGTACAGCTGTCATGAAAACATTGGAAATGCTGTACAACAACAATTCTAAAATATGAATAGATTAAAACATGTTTTGGAATGTGTGGAAAGTTATAATAAGGGGCCAGCAACAAGGTGAATGGAATTAAAAATAAAATTCATCCAAATTGTTTTGAGATGCAACTGAAGTGATGAAATGCTGGAAGGAATATTTATTTTAGATATTTGCATGGGAATGACAATGATATATCTCCAACAAAAAAAAAAATGATGCAAAGACACACATAAATGCTGAAAGAATATAAATGCAAAAATGGTGCTAAGCGTGCCAGTCAACCTTTTGTGCTTATTTCAGATTGAAAGACTACATAAACATAAAATGAACAAAATTTGTAAGGAGGATTTATGCTTGGTATGGTGTGCGCAGACCAAATTATTAAGAAATGTATGAACATGAGGAATGTCTTTCTACTTTTGTAGATTTAGAGAAAGAATGTGATGAAATAAGCAGATTTGAATATGTAGGTTTTCCATGAGAATGGAACTCATTCTTCAATGAGTTGGTTGAAAAAATAAGAACAGCAATGTGTGAAGGAACACAAGTATGTAAGAGAATAAGATGACTGCTTCATTTTCTTTATTTCTTTGCTTTCACTTTCCTGATGGTTACTTCACAATTTAGAGCTATTTATCTATTTTTATTTTGTGTCTTGGCCTACATTGCACTTCTTGTATGAGTCCTTTTTGAATGTATTCAAAAAGATCTTCATTGACTTCTTTTGTTGTGTTTCTTCTCTTTCTACCTCAGTGGTTTTTTTCCCCTTAAGTTTTGGTTTCCCTTACAGCGTCATTGATAACTTTCCCTCAATGCTTCCACTACTTGAACTTCCTCAGCTAACTCTTCTTAGCTGGGACATGAGCCCCCTTAGGTGTCCCCTGGGCCACAGTGATATCACCAGCTAATCCTTTCAACCCAGATATGCCTCAGTAGATGTTTCTGACATGAATGTACTGTAGTAACAGTTAAGTCTTCTTCTACACATGCTAAACAATGTGAAATTTTATATGTCTTGGGTTCTTTATACATTGGCTACTGTTCTGGCAGTAGACTCACACTAAGATCGAACTGTTCTCCAGTGAAGTAGATCCAAGATTTCATCAAAGTATTATCCCTTAGCATGCCATATGAATTACCAAATTTTTCACACTATAAGATGCTCCAGACTATAAGACGCACATTAGCTTTAGAGGAGGAAAACAAGAAAAAAAAATCTGCCTCTGCCTCCCAGCATCCATCCAGTATTCATCTGGCTAGTGTCCTTGCAGCAAACAGCAGTAGCCTGGTCAGCTTCAGCACATTATCACAGCCACAGCACGTGGCTCCTCAGGGGTCTGCTCCATTGTGCTCACCACCGGTCAACTAAGCTGAGCTGCTGCCGCCGCCAGGGGGAAATTGGAGCCTTCGCTGCCAAGCAGCTGATTGGTGGTTGGATCAGCCTCCCGGAATACCGTCAATCAGTTGTTCTAGGTGCCCATTTACTCTCACCATTCACCGCCATTTGTTGCTGCCGCCAATCGCTGCCGCCCATTCCCCACTGCCGTTCGCTGCCACCTCCCATTCACAGCCACCCCTTTGCTGCCGATTGTTGCCACCCGTTTGCTGCCGCCCATTCTCTGCCACCTATCCCATTCGCCTAGAGCAGCTGATCAGCAGTATTCCAGGAGGCCAATCCTTGGCAGTGAAGGTTCCAATGTTCCCTCCCCCACATCGCAACATTCACTCTATAAGATGCACAAGCATTTCCACCCACTTTTTTTTGGGGGGGAGTGCATCTTATAGTGCAAAAAATACAGTGAATTAACATATATTTGGAAAGAGCACAATGCACACATTCAAAGCATCTCTGAAAATTGTCTATCTAGACTCTGCTTGACCACATCCAGTAAACAGAACCCATCATATCTTCAAGTAAAGAATTGAACTTGTCATTAACAAACTGTTCATAATATTTAAATAGACTCTTACCTCCTTATAAATTACAATTATTATTTCATTTTAGGCTCTCTTGGACAACAAGAAACCGTATTATATATATATATTTTTCCCATCTTTAATGTGTTAAATGTACTAGAGGCCAACTGTTTCTTAGTTGTTGCTCATGACTTATGGAATCACTTCAGTTTGGAATAAAGGTTTGAACCAGCCCTCTTAATATTTTTGCAAGTACTTAAAAGGGAACTCTTTTATAAAGCATCTTGTGACTTTTGATTTGTTTAAACTTTAGTTCCACTGTTGTCTTTCTTCTTTATTTTGTATTTCAGCTATGAAATTTATTTTCTTTCATTATAAACATGGTTATCATTTTTATTCCAAACAGTTTATAATTTTAATTTTAATGATGTTCCCTGTGGATGTTTTAACTGGTTCTATGTTTTATTGGCTTGTTGCCAATTGCTGAAAGCCCTGATTGATTTGGCAGGATACAATAAAATAAATATTCAAGTATCCTTCAGGCACCTGGATGAATGCTATTTATATTCCTCTTTTTTTTTCCTCCCAGAAGGCTAAATATACCCAGTTCCTTAAAACTCTCCTCACAAAAAGTTTCCAGTTTCCTGATCAAGTTTTATTAACTTTATTTTCAAACTGTCCTAATTTGAGGTAAATGATCTCTGTACCCAAGTTTGGATCTTACCAATACAAAAGAGAATGGATATGTTATTTGGAAACTACATTTCAGTTCACTCAGCTAAATATGTATTTATCTTTTTTATAGCCATCTCACTTCAGAGTCTCATATTTAACTTGTGGCCAACTGCTATTCCAATAACTTTTTTCATGAAAACTTTTATCAAACTTGGATCACCTTTTCTTTTACTGATCTTTTTCCCCAAAAAATGATGTAGCCAGGAAAACATTTCTGTCTGTTAAATCAATTCTGTAATTTTCAACCTGGTTCTTATTTTGTAACTGTGCACTATTTTCTAGAGTAAACTCAGCCCATTCTGCAAATATCTGCAGATCTGATTAGTGTTTTTTTTCTCTCTTATCTACAAGGTTAATAAAAAAAGAAATTAAAAAGTGGAAAGAATGAAACCTGTGGCATCCCACTTGAAGTCATTCCAGTTTGGTGGTAACTGACTTAGGAGGTATATTGGAGCAATGTTGCAGGAATCCACCAAAAACTTAATTAAATTAGCTTTCTAATCAGAATGTTATGGTATATTTTTCCAATGCTTGGCAGAAATCAATACTGTAGGCTACTTCTGCTGACTGCCGATTACCATCTGTTCAAGTCTCACCAGCTCAAGGTTGACTCAGCCTTCCATCCTTCTGAGGTCAGCAAAATGAGGTTGGGGCAATTTGTTGACACTGTAAACCACTTAGAGAGGGCTGTAAAGCATTATAAAGTGATGTACAAGTCTAAGTGCTATTGCTACTGTCTGAAGAAATTATTTTTGGTTTCTTCTGCTTCTTTTACTTTTCCATCCATTGATATTGTTCATGATTGTATGCATACATACATACATACATACATACATACATACATACAATCATGAACAATGTTGATGGATACATACAGTACATATGCAAGAAGCTAAGTGACTGGTTATATGTCAAGGCCAATGGTACTGTATACAGTACTATTGGCCTTGACATATAACCAGTAACTTAGTGACAGTTCAAAGTTATGATGACAACCCCCAGCACAAACAAGCCATTTTCCACCATCATATATAATACACCCATGATCATGTGACTGGATTTTGGGCACTCAGCAACTGGCCAGCTTTCACAATGACATTTAATTTGCAATGCTCCATGGTCGTATAACCCTGATTTTCAATAGCATTTATTTTCTGTTTCCAGCAAAATCCAGCCCATAACAAACAATGGGTTCACTTTTTATTTTATTTTATTTTATTTTTATTCATTTTTATATGCCACCCTTCTCCGGAGACTCAGGGCGGCTTACAATGCGTTAAGCAATAGCCTTCATACTTTTGTATATTTTATACAAAGTCAGCTTATTGCCCCCACAAACCGGGTCCTCATTTTACCCACCTTAGAAAGGATGGAAGGCTAAGTCGACCTTGAGCCTGGTGAGAATTGAACTCGCAGTAATTGCAGGCAACTGGATGTTAAATGCTGCCTTAGTAGGAGGCATTAGCCTCCTACGCCACTCAGGCTTAATGACCACATTATTCACTTAATGACTGCTGCAAAACAGGTTATAAATTGGGTCCAGTTACATAGTGATTGGGGTGGGTTCTAAATTTTTTTACTACCAGTTATGTGGACGTGGCTTATTTTGTGGGCGTGGTTGGTGGTCATGTGACAATTATTTAGGATTTAGCAGAGGTATTGGTCTACCAGGCTTTTAACTGCTTGCAGAGCTGTACCGATCTACCCATTTATTTTTGCAGGCACTGATCTACTCATGTATTTTTGCAGGCACTGATCTATTTTTGCAGGTACTGATCTACTCCTGTAATTTTGCAGGCACCAGTCTACCCATTTGTTTTCTTTTAACACTGATCAGCTGTAGGGTGGCCCTTTGAAGCCCCGCGGCAAGAATTTAAACAGTTTTTTTCCCTCTAGCCATCAGCTGGGACTCAGGAGGCAGCAATAGATTGGGGGTGGAGCCAAATAAAAGATAAGAATAATGTGGAAGGTGGGGGGGGCGGGGGTGAGGTGGGGGGGCAGAACCGGTTTGGTGATGTCATATCATCACCGCTACCAGCTTGGTGGAACTGGGCAGACCCAAGAGGAACCCATCACTGATAGTGATCCACTTTGCAACTTACAACTGTAATTGGAGGATTCATTAATTTCTCCTAAAGTTATCTATTTTCTAAAAGAAAGAAAATAATAATAATAAACTCTATTTGTATGAGATTATTTCTCTCATTTATTATTATTGCTCGAGTTACTGTACTAATATGTTAATGACTTTTTATACTAAACTCAATTTGACTTTGAATAAAAAAAATTGAGGATACAAAGAGATTTGTAGCTTTTTCTTAATTAAGCATGAATTTTCAGCATTGTAAGTAATTACTCCATGATCAAAATATTTGCTGATAAGAAAAAAAGAGTACAAATCAGGTTAATAGAATAAATGTTAAATCGAGTTAAATAAGATATAAACAATGTAAAATAAAATAATTAATTCTGTGATTATTAATTTTTAATTATACTATCAATTGACCTCACTGTTACATTAACTACAATACAACACAAAGGAATGTGTTTTTTTGGTGGAGAAATAATTTAATTAGAATTCTTTACACAAGCTGACAATTACATTAATTCAATACTTATTCAAAAAGTTATTTAAGCCTTTGCCAGAGGTCATAATATAGTCATTTGAATTTATGCTAAAGTACAAACTAAACCACATTGAAAATTAATGGACAATCACTTGTGTCTTTAACATTAATTGAAACATATCTTTTTTTATTAGACTTTGAAACAACTTATTCATTTCATTATTTGTGTTGTTGTGTTGTTGTGATTTGTTTTGTCAAGATGAAGTGAGGTGAGACACTTCATCCTGGCCAAGAAATGTAGGTGGCCTTCAAGCACTTCAAAACAGAAGAAGGTTATCTCCAACTTCCTTCACAAGTGTTGGCCAAAATTATTTCTCTTTTGAAAATGCCATGGAAATATATGGATTCAGAAGGAGATAGCTCTAACTGGTTTTATTAAATAAATGCAGTCCTATGTTCCTTGAAAAGACTGCTTGGAAACTACAAGTTCAGCTTAGGACATCTCATTTTATTTTATTTTATTTTACTATTTTATTTTATTTTTCAATCAGCTGTGTCAAAACAATTGGAGAGAAGAGTAAAAATAGTGTAATTTGTATTATGTGATTTTCTTGCAAGTTAAATTTAAAATGTAATTTATTTATTTATTAGTCCAATTTATATGTCGCCCTTCTCCAAAGACTCAGGGTGGCTTACAATGCATTATAGCAATAGCCTGCATACTTTTTTGTATATATCTGCTTATTAGGGCTTTCGACTCCCCCCCCAAGCAGTGTTGTTCTATACAAAGTTGGCTTATTGCCCCCACAATCCGGGTCCTCAATTTACCTACCTCAAAAAGATGGAAGGCTGAATCAACCTTGAGCCCGGTGAAATTCGAACTTGCACTAATTGCAGGCAACTGGCAGCTAAGTGCTAGCACTTAACAGCACTTTAGTCTGCTGCACCACCGAGGTTCTTCTATCCATATATCTAATTCTATCCATATTTCTTTCCAATGATGTTGGTGGACTTACTGATAAGAAATATACACTATTGTAGTGACTATAATGGAGATTATTTATAAAATAAATATAATGTTTTTGATAATTATATTTTAATTATAAAAACTATGCAAGAAATAATGTTTTTGTTCCCTAAAGAATCTCCGAAAGAAGATATTTTGTAGGATATTGTTCATATTTATTCATCTACAGATACTTCTACTAGATTCATATTCTATTTTGTTTTATTTCCAGGAATTCAAACTGGAAGCACTTTGTGGGTTGTTGGACTGAGAAAAAGTGACTACCGCTTTACATGTTCCCCATATTTAGTGTTCCTGTTTCAAATATCCTATATGAAAATATGTTTTTCCAAGTCAAAATCTATAAGGAACCCGTGGTTTCGGGGTGAAATTTCACCAGTACGCTGACGATACCCAGCTGTACATCTCCTTCCCGGACCATCCCAATGATGCCCTTGATGTGATGTCCTGGTGCCGGGAGGCCGTGTGGATCTGGATGGGGAGAAACAAGCTCAGACTCAACCCTTCTAAGACTGAGTGGCTGTCACTCCCGGAGTCCCAGTATAGTCAGCTGGTTCCATCACTGACTATTGGGGGTGAGATCTTGGCCCCCTCAGAGAGGGCTCGCAACTTGGGTGTTCTCCTGGATGCACGGCTATCTTTGGAAGATCATATGACAGCCGAGGCCAGGGGAGCTTTTTATCAGGTTCGCTGATACGCCAGTTGCGTCCCTTTCTGGACCGGGATGCCCTGCACACAGTCACTCATGCCCTTGTCACGTCACGTCTGGACTACTGAAATGTTCTCTACACGGGGCTCCCCTTGAAGAGCACTCGGAGGCTCCAACTGGTCCAGAATGTGGCCACACATGTGATTATGGGGGAGACATGGCGCACCCATGTAACACCTCTCCTGCGCAAGCTGCACTGGTTCCTGGTGGTCTTCCGGGTGTGATTCAAGGTGTTGGTTATCACCTTTAAAACACCATGGCTTAGGACCAGGGTATATATGAGACCGCCTTCTGCCACCAATAACCTTCCACCAGCCAATACGCTCCCACAGAGAGGGGCTCCTCAGGGTGTCGTCGGCCAGACAATGTCGACTGGCGGCACCCGTGGGAGAGCCTTCTCTGTGGGGGCACCAGCCCTCTGGAATGAGCTGCCCCTAGAAGTTTGTATGATCCCCGACCTGTGTACCTTTCACCGCGCCCTGAAGACTCTTTTATTCCAACAAGCTGGGCTGGCCTAATAGGAATTTTTAAATTGCGTGTTTGTTAGTTTTTAATTTTGTGGGCCATATTATATATGTTTGTTTTAAATTGTTCTTAAATTTTGTGGCTTATATGTGTTTTAATATGGCTGTACACCACCCTGAGTCCTTTGGGAGAGGGTGGTATAGAAGTTCAATAAAATCTAAAATCTAAATCTAAAATCTAATGAGCATTATAGCATTTTGAGACAAATATTGAACAAGCGATTTAGCAGCAATGGGAGAAAATAAAAAACAAAATAAAATAAAGGGAAATAACATGACCATAAGCAATAACAACAGAGTAAAAGAGATCAAGTGAGATCTCTGACAGGATGGAGCACACAATTGCTGGTTTGGGTAAAAAAATACAAAATTTCCACATGCCTATGAATGATGATACAATAGCAACTGTTATCTTCCTATATTAACTGAAATATCAAAAATATACCTCTTAATGATACATTTTGAATTGTAATTCAGCATTAAGATTCATACAGGCTAAAAGCAAGATGTCAGCCATGATAGCAATATCAATAGCACTTAGACTTACATACCACTTCACAATGCTTTAAGCCTTCTCTAAGTGGTTTACAGAGTTAGCCTTTTGCCTCCAACAATCTGGGTCCTCATTTTACTGATCTCAGAAGGATGGAAGGCTGAGTCAACCCTGAACATAGTGAGATTCAAATTGCCAAATTGCAGGCAGCTGGCAGTCAGCAGAAGTATCCTGCCACACTGCATTCTAATCACCACGCCACCACAGCTCTTATGAGAATGATGAGAAGCACACTTTTATATAAGAATAGGAAATAGATGCATTATTCTATCTAATTTGTTTTCTCATTTGAGAATAATCACTCTCCAGATCATATTCAATCTTCTTTGTCACTTTTTTAACATGAATGTTCTTTCAGATACCTATTTTATGTTTCCTTTAAATATATAAATGTAGTCTTTTTCTTGTACTTCTTATAGTGTTTTTTTTCATCTCAGCCAATTGAATAGAAATTGCTACTTCTTGCAATTAAAAATATCAACACAGAGAGAGACAACATTTTTCTATCCACTTTGTTTCTCTATATAATTTTCAGCCAAATATAGAAAAAACATATAGAACATTATAAGAAGGTTGTCTTATCGAATTATGCTAGAATAAATCTAAAACAAAACAAAATGAAACAAATCTAAGATTTGGGTTAATAACTTTAATATATGTGTCTATTATTGGAAAATTACTACCTCTAGTGATATTCTAAAGAAGGTAGACTAAAGATAAATCCATAAGAAAGAGTGATATCTTACTATACTCCACCATGACATGATTATAACAGGCTTCAGCCACAACAATCCTGCAGAATTCCACAGATGTTCATCATAATGTTTCTCAAACATTTGAACAAGTGGCTTGCATTTGAAGGGACAAAGGTACTTCAAATCATATTTGAGTGTGCATGTGATATGTTGGATATATGGATGTTTCTGACTCCTTCATGTGGATCCTGAATAAGAGGATGTTGTGAATATGTAGCTAGTAGGTCAAGAGATTTGTCATCACTTGTAAGTGATGGATCTGAGTTAATACAGGAGGCTGTAGATTCTGATAGTAAGATCTCACCATCTGACCTTGTGAAAGTGCCAAGCCCTAAATCATACTTTATCCCATTGTCAGGTTAAAAAGGGCTAAGCAGTGAAGGTTGGTCCAGCTCCTTAAGAGGAATGATTATTACTTCCTGTAAGAAGAACATGGATTCTGGCTACTCAAGAGCATTGTTCAGATCTCCTTTTTGAAAGCAATTCTCACGTTCCAGACCTGTCTTCCCATGACACATTGCTTCAAGTACCTCCTTCTCTCTGTCTTCTAATGAGACCTTTGCCTTGGCTTTTGGACAGTCATTTGTGAAACGTTCTAGCACCCGACCTACAGAGTGTCTTGAGATAGTCTCCTCAAAATTTCTGGCTTCAAACTCCCCTGGCTCGCAACTTGCAGAACTTGGCATGATTACAGCTTTTTTTTTTTTTTAATCTGAATATGCTTGCTCGTTGAAGAAATGGCAAGCACTTATTGCTGCCTCAGGATTTACAGTACATCAAAAAAAAAAAACAAAAAAAAAAAAAACCCACCAAGCTCTCAAGCTTGTAATTGCAGCTCTTATTGTCTTCATCAATCTCAAGTTTGTCTAGGACAACTTGGCCTTTTTTTGTAGCTTCATAAAACCAAGTGCATTCTTTTTTCCATATATTATCCAGTAGTTGTGGAGGGTAAAAGGGTAATTCTGGGGAAAGATGCAGTTGCTTTAATCAATTGCCAATTGATGTTATATCAGTACTCTGAAGTATTTTTTTTCTTTAAATCCAAAACACTGCATCGCTCCAATGCCCACACACATTGTCTCAAATGAACTAATCTTTCTAACTTTCTTTCTGACTTCTTATTGATTTTCTAATTTATCATTTGATACTGGTGCTTAAACCACTCTCATGGGTAAACTTACCTTATTTGGATTGATGGCTGTGATAACCCAAACACACTGAGCATTGCTGTCATACTGGAAAGGAAAATTGGGGGATGTGAATGTGCCACCTGGTCCCTGAAGATTAGATCCGCATGTCTTTACTGCAAAACAAACAATGTTATATTCCAAATTAGGTCTTAATTAAATTTTTTGTTTGCATTCATCTCACGAGCCTTAAAATGTTTAATGAGTTGCACAATTGGGCAAGATGAAGTTCAGATTCTAATTGTGAAGATCCAATCATGGATTGATCAGGACTTACTCAAGCAGTCCCTTATCTATTGGAGAGATGCTTTCATAATAAAACACATTTCTTACACTATCTATAAAAGCAATATCCACACATTTCCACCATGATATACTTTTTTTCAAAATATGCTTCTCCTTGAAGTGGGTGGGGAAAATGTTGTTTTTTTTTTTGCATAAGTCAGAATGACGATGGCTGAAAAAATACAATATAAGTTTATAGCAAAACCTTAATTGGGCCACTTGCCACATTTTGACTGCAAAGAAACTCAAGAAAAATAAGAGTTATTCATATACTTCTCTATATAATCCAATTATAGAACTGTTAATTATATGGAGTGAAGTCATGGAGGATTTACATGAATTCATTTATCAATATAAGTTTATTTGTGACTAGGATTATGACTGCGTATACTGATGAATTCTAGAAACTAGAGAAGGTAAACAGAAAAGAATAGAAGAAAACAGAATACAATAACAGAGGTGGAAGGGACCTTGGAGGTCTTCTTGTTCAATCCCCTGCTCAAGCAGGAGACCCTATACCATTTCAGACAGATGGCTGTCCAGTCTCTTCTTAAAAATCTCCATTGATGGAGCATCCACAACTTCTGAAGGCAAGCCATTCACTCCAATTGTTCTCCCTGTTAGGAAATTTATCCTTTGTTCTAGCTTGCTTTTCTCCTTGATTTGTTTCCATCTATTGCTTCTTGGCTTGCTTTCTGGTGCTTTGAAAAATAGGTTGACCCCTTCTTTTTTGTGGCATCCCTCAAATATTGGAATACTGCTATCATGTCACCCCTAGTCCTTCTTTTCATTAGACTAGACAAACCCAATTCCTGCTATTGTTATTCATACAGTATGTTTCAGCCTCCGGACCCCTAATCACCTTTGTTGCTCTTTTCTGTCTTATTAAGGCTTTATAAAGCAGTACTGGTACTTCATGTGATCTTGATTCTGTCCCTCTGTTAATGCAACCTAGGATTACACTGGCTTTTTTTTTGTCTGCTGTTAAACACTAGTGGACAAGTGATTGTCCACTAGTGAGAGAAGTGAGAGATTGGAATCAGTAACCTAAATGATCCTTTCCAACTGATTCCATAAGCCATTAAGATTCACTTATAAATATGTACAGCAAATGTGCTTGGTATTCAGACTAAAAGTGAAATATTTTGAGACCTGTTGCTGCAATAAATAACTAAAAAGATTGTAATGGGGTCATCCAATTAACAGCTTGAATTTAGGAACACAGACATGTTAGAATGATGTAACTGCTGTAAAAGTAGAAACTTAATCTGGAGAAGACTGAGCAACCAGACATTGAAACAGGCCCGACTAAGTTTTTAATATGTCTTAAGTATATGCTTTAAAATGCAAGAAATCCTTGCAGATTTTACTCTGCTAGTCATTGACCACTATAGTTAGCAGTTATCATTTCAATTTCAAGGCTATTGAGCCAGTGCTGTCCAAAGACATTTCAGTGGTCATGTGGCCAGCATGATGTCACAAAGCTCTGTTACCTTCCCAAGTGGTATCTATTTATCTACTTGCATTTGTTACCTTCCCAAGTGGTATCTATTTATCTACTTGCATTTTGCAGTTACAAAATGCTAGATTGGCAGGGCCTGGGCTGAAGATGGAAGTTCACCCCATCATATGGTGTTCGGGTCTCGAACCTGGACTGCCAGATTTCCAGCCAATAAGCCCAGTGTTTTAACTGCTGAGCCACTGTGCTGCCCCTTTAAAATGCAAGGGATGGAGAAATTTGTGAAACAATAAGATTGTCAATAAACTAGTAAGAAAACAGTTAAAATGATATGCAAATAACCCTACTAACTACCATATGTGATTTCTGACATTTTAAAAAAGAAAACTATTCAAAAGTAGCTTACTACTGCCAAAGAACAGAAGGTACTTTATGTTCATGCTTTGTGCTTAATGGTGCGTGTAACTAATACCTTAACCTAATAAACTTCTTTAAAGAACAATACTGAAAAGAAATGCAGATTTCAGAAATTTCATAGAACACCTTTGAACTATAATTTCATTCCAAATTCTACAGTGGAAATTCAGATATTCTTCTGAAAGATCTTTTTTTTTTCCATATGTATATCTGACAGCTGTTGCTATTTATAAAGCATTTAAGATGTTTTATGGAGTAATATATTCAAAAGTCATGTCCCATAATCACTTTTGTCACTGCCATCTGCTATATTATAGAGAAATGGCAGGTTTTAATTAAGGAAAAAATACATTGTATGAGTTCAGAGATTAAGCACCAAAAATATAATAATGAATGTTAGGGTAAACAGATACATATTTATATAAAACCTAAGCATAAATTATTCTGATTCTCTTGCATTAAATCAAATGTTTTAACATTTATTTTTGTTAAAAAAGAGTGCAGAGGGAGTCAAAATAGCAACTGCATAAAGAACATACAAAATGAGGCCCAGTGTTCCTTCCCTAAAAGAAAGAAATAGACATAAGAAAGTTTCAGAAAAGAATCCAATTTTCAAAGGAAAAATAGCATTTGGCATTAAAGCAACAGGGTAGTGTAATATATGTACTTATGAATCAAAATGCAAGCATTTCCAAATAATTGTATGAAGCTACTTTCCTTCAGCCATTATTCTTCTTATGTCTACTAGAGCAGCAAAAATGATTAGGGGTCTGGAGGCTGAAACATATGAAGAACAGTTGCAATAACTGGGTATGTCTAATGTAGTGAAAAGAAGGACTAGTAATAACATGATAGCAGTGTTCCAATATCTGAGCAGCTTCCACAAAGAAGAGGGGATCAACCTATTTTCCAAAGCACTAAAAGTCAGGACAAGAAGCAATGGAGAGAACCAATCTAAAACTAAGGAGAAATTTCCTGAGAGTGAGAACAATTAATCAGTAGAATGGCTTGCCTTCAGAAGTTGTGACTGCTCCACCACTGGAAGCTTTCAAGAAGAGACTGCCATCTGTCAGAAATGGTGTAGAGTCTGTTGCTTGGGTGCGGGGTTGGAATAGATGACCTACATGGTTCCTTCCAACTCTGTTAATTTGTTATTTTTTTTTTGTATCTGTTCATGTCTTAATAAATAAGGATAAATGCTTCAGTGACATACCCTCAAATCCCTTAATAAAAGCTTATTAAAGAACATTTCTGAAGCTCAATAAATGTGAACTTTGGTAACATTTGTCATACACAGGTACATTAGTGAAATACATGGTTTTATTAATCCAGTTGCTTCAATTGCGCCATTAGGCATACCATCTTGATTTTTTTGACCATTCCCTATAGAAACATCAGAACCAAATAAATAAAATTAAATACAGAAAACTTAAATACTTCAACATAAATGATATAATAGATGAATGTGTTTCACTAAAGGAAAACTAAAAAGTTATTGAAAAGTAGAAAAATGAGAGGACAAAGACAAATAAGAAACAGATTGGATCCTGTAAAAAACATCTAGTCTTATAACAGAGAGCAGTTTGGTGTAGTGGTTAAGGCCAGTGGTGGGATTCAAAAAAAATTACTACCGGTTCTGTTGGTGTGGCTTGGTGGGCATGGTGTGGCTTGGTGGGCGTGGCAGGGGAAGGATACTGTAAAATCTCCATTCTCACCCCACTTTAGGGGAAAGGATACTGTAAAAATCTCCATTCCCTCCCCACTCCAAGGGAAGGTTACTGCAAAATCCCCATTTCTTCCCGATCAGCTGGGACTCGGGTGGCAGAGAATAGATGGGGGTGGGTCCACTCAGAGGTGGTATTTACCAGTTCTCTGAACTACTCAAAATTTCCACTACCAGTTCTCCAGAACTGGTAGAACCTGCTGAGTACCACCTCTGGTTAAAGCATCAGGCTAGAAAGCCAGAGAGGATGAATTCTACTCTGGTCTTAGGTACAAAACCAATGTGTCTTTCACTCACTCTCAGTCATAAGAAGAAGAAAGCAATGGTAAACCATTTCTGAAATCTTTTCAAGAAAAGTCCAGGGACTTGTTCAGACAGTTCCCAGGAGTCAAGACTGACTCAATGTTACATGCAAAAATTCTTAAAGCAACAAGATGATAATGGGGCTATTGGTTTCCCAATAGACATATCCTCTGTAATTCTGGAATTAATATTTATGCAGTTATTTTCCCCCATCAATACAATGTGTGATCATTGCTATTTGGCATGCAGCCAAGACAGGTGGAATCCGTCCAGCTGTCATTACATTCCTTGTTGAAACTGTACCTGTCCTTACTGGAGTTGATACTGATAACCTATCTAAATTGTTGGAATGTGTGTGAATCTAGCTACTCAAAATCTAGCTGACTTTGTATAAATATACAAAAAGGATGAAGGCTATTGCTTAGCACACCGTAAGCCACCCTGAGAAGGGCAGCATATAAATAAATTTTAAAAAAAAGAATTAATCCTGATTTCAAAGAGATATACTCTCAAATAGGTACAGCTACAATGGTGTGTTTTGATGAAATGATAACATCAAAAATATAAGGTTTACACATGATTTGGCTTGATTCTTACTTATGCACACATCAATATTGTCTTTGAAACTTCAAGCATATTGCTATAGAAAATGAGTGATTCTGATGATAAAGAGTCAAAACAAGGAGCCTTCTCAAGTATTATTTATTTGCATTTGTAAATACATTTGTATTTGTAATAGTTGTATTTCTTGTTGTTTTCTTTTACATTGTTGATTTTATAGCTTTTTAAATCTTATTTCTGTTATGTGTACACTCTTTTCATTTCTTCCTTATTATTGTTGTAAATACAGAATAGCCCTACAGTGAGATAGGCAGCAACTGAAGTTAACAAAATGAATAAATAAATAAAATAAATGAATTATAATGGGACAGATGGTGGCCACACATAACTCCTGACCAAAAGCAGCATAATATTCTACATAGCAATAATTACTGCCAAACCAACATGAACTACTCCTTCACAGGTCTACTTTTATGTAATGATCTCAACTGAATGTGAACTAGGGATAATCACTCCTTGTTCTTTGGAAAGGAACACAAACTTTAAGGACACGAGGAGCAATCTATCCCCTGAACATGCAGTTCTCTGTGCTGACATTAATTATTCATTTCGCATTCTTACAATGAAGAAAAAAATATTATTTTATAGGCTTTACTCCATAAACTTGTACATGTCCTGTTATTGAAACTGTGGCAAGCAGAGCTCTTTTAGAACACTTGGAAAGCTTTAACAACGTGAATGCAAACCAGTGATGGGTTTCAAAATTTCTTACTACTGGTTCTGTGGGTGTGGCTTGGTGGGCGTGGCATGGCTTGGTGGGTGTGGTTTGGTGGGCGTGGCAGAAGAAGGATATTGTAAAATCTCCATTCCCTCTGCACTCCAGGGGAAGGTTACTGCAAAATCCCCATTTCTTCCCGGTCAGCTGGGACTCGGGAGGCAGAGAATAGATGGGGGTGGGGCCAGTCAGAGGTGGTATTTACCGGTTCTCCGAACTACTCAAAATTTCCGCTAGTGGTTCTCCAGAACCTGTCAGAACCTGCTGAAACCCACCCTTGTGTAAACCTGCTTTAATTCAAGATTACTATTTTCCAAATTTGGCAACTTTTAAGATATGTGGACTTCAACTCCCAGAATTCTCCAGTTCTGAGTGTTGAACTCCACACATCTTAAAGTTGCCAGATTTGAAAAGCCCTAGGCTAGAGGATAGTAAATTTGGTTCACCGAATCCCAAAAAAACTATCTCCTCATGTTTGAAGATTTCAAGTTTCATTACCATAAGTATCATTACATTTAACCTCCTATTTGTAGATAGGAGGGAGTTGGCATTAATAATTTTAAAAAATATCCAAGGTACTGTATTTTTCTTTTTCTTTTTTCTTACTTTCATTATGCTTTTGAACTGAAATGAACTCAGATGATGAATAACAGGTTTGGTTTTTTTTTGGCTTTTATGGTGAAAATTTAGAACATTCATTCATTTCTTTTGTTACCACTGCACTAATTTTGTTTTTGTTCTCTTCATAAGGATATCCTGTTTGTGGTGAGACCAAGAGAGAAAAAAAAAAGATACAGTTTTTATATTTCCAGTGTTCACTTGCCAAACCTGAAGTAATCTTTGGAACTGAATACGTTTTTATACAGCTGAGGGGGGCAACTGCAAGAAAAATCAATAATAATCTGTTAACATTGCTTTCCTCCCCCTTTTGCTTGCAGGAAAGAATAAATCTCTATAAATAGAAGGGATGATGAATTTAACTTGCTATCTTTGGTACTTTATACATCAATAGCACTCTAAAACTTTTGCAGTGAAGAGCACATAATTTTGAATTTCTAAAACTGTGCAAGCTTTTTTTATAGATGAATTCCCTTCCCCACTTTTAAATCTTTACTTTATAGAATTGGTGAATCCAACCAATTTCTTTGAACAACTTTCAAACTCTGCAGTAAATGAAAAGTGAAATTACATTAAATTTAATATATATTCTACACTTGTTACTTTACTTTTTGCCCTACGTTTTAATGCAGAATACGATATAGCTTTGCAATATAGGGTTAATAGACACTTCTGAAAGGGTTCATACATTTTCAAGTATGAAAATGGTTATATAGGACCATTTTCCTCTTCTCCTGGTTTTATACACTTTATTGCATGGTTGTTGTTTTCTTCCCAGCAATTTGCATCTAGCAATCTGAAAAGGGAGATATTATTATGCAAACTCTCTCTCAGTTCCAGATATCAAGGTTCAGAGTGGAACAGTTACAATCATATTGCTATATTTATCGATAAGTGAAATACCACAGTTTCAGTTTTCTGACAACTAGCACTCTTAGATATTATAATATATGGGTACAACTTTAAGGAAATTAGAAAAGTAATTGTTCAAGGGGACTAATCAATACCTCAGCAGCAGAACCAGAAAAGAAATTATGAAACTATATTTTTTGCTTTTCTAAAAACCAAAAACAATTGTGTATTAGGTTGAATACCAAGGTTCTGTATAAATCAGATGATATAAGTATAAATCAATAAGTTTGCATTGGACACTGATCACCCATTTACTTGGAAATGTGTTTCAACAGAGCTAAAGAATAATGTTCTTATCAAAGTGTGCATAGGTTTGTAAAATAAATACATATGCAAAAGTTTTACTAACAAACTTCCGTATTAAATACATCAATTTCAAAATAAATCATAATGTTTCTCCAAGAAGAGATAGTCTTTAAACTTCATTGTTGTGATCAAAGAAAAAGGAGAAACCGAAGCCAAAAAAATTTTAAAAGTGACCTTCACAGTCAATACATTTCTCTAAAGAATCAATGTTCTTCTGTTGAGATACTGTAGCAAGCTGAATATAATAAGCAGAGCTTGTTTCTCCCGATTACTACTCAGTGTAGTTGCTTTCTTAAATATAATCTAAAATACTGAACAAATCATTAAGCATATTTGGTTATTAGCTCTTTGATGATCTAATATGGTGGTGAGAATTACTGCCCTAAAAACCCTGCAATCTAATTTCTTCAAAAGAAAGGAATTAATCCATACTTTGTTTCAGCCAGTGGGGGAAAATGCATATCAGTTTCAATGATTTAGGCTGTATGCTTCAAAAATGGAGAAATTAATCCATTCATTTCTGGTACAGTTTGTACTTTCATGGTGCCAGAGCAAGCAAGGAGAAGCTTTTGGGGTTCAGGTTAGGTTAAAATGTTGTAGAAGGGAATGGTGAAAACTGTAAATTAGAAAGAGAATATCATACCGGTGGCTGGGTATTTGAAACCCCTTTTCCTGCTTTCTTTCTCTCAGAATTGTGATTTGAATACTTTAGGGTGAATATTCATATATTTTCCATTTCATAATGGTAGGTTATCCTGCTATCAATTTTCAGCAAGCATGGTCAAAATAGATTCTGAATGCAATGAAACTTCAAAAACATTGTCCCATTTTTGTAGATTTGTCTTAAGAGATTTAAGAGTCTTCTGCATCTTATTGTTCCACCATTTAAACCAGTGCTTAAATGGCATTTTAAGGTTGCAAAAACTGTTCATGAAAATGGTTTCATGGCTTTCACATTTCTGGTTTCTTCTTAGTTGCAGGTAGTCCTTGAGTTACAACCATTATGTTTGGTGAGCATTTGAAGTTACAATGGCACTGAAAATAACTTATGACTGCTTTTCATATTTAAGACCATTGTAGCATCCCCACAGTCACATGGTCAAAATTGGACGCTTGGCAAATGGCTTATATTTATAATGGTTGGAGTATCTTGAGATCATATGATCACCTTTTGTGGTTACTTCTCCTGACAAGCAAAGTCAAAGGAGAAGCCAGATTCACTTAACAACCATGTTTCTAACTTAACAACTGCAGCAATTCAATCAATCAGAATAGAGTTGGAAAGAGCCTTGGAGATCTTCTAGTCTAACCCACTGCTCAAGCAGGAGACCCTATACCATTGAAGACTGACCAGTCTCTTCTTAAAAACCTCCTGTGATGAAGCACCCACAACTTCTTTTTTTTTTATTGCAAAAGTTTTACAATTACATTTTCACCCCTTTTTCCCCCCTCAACCCACCCCAAACTTCCCAACCTCCCTAACCCACCCTAACCCTCCCCTCCCCCCCAGACTTCCACACAGTATACTCATATCAAGTAGAAGGAAAAAACCCTCATTTGTATATAAAACTTGAACCCTTCCCTCCCCCTTAAAAATTTTCATCTTCATTACCTTAAAATATTTCTATCTTAATATAACATTTTGAAATAAGTTTTTCATCCTCTTTACCTTAAAATATTTCTATCTTAATATAACATTCTCAGATAAAAGCTATTTGATACTTTCTAGTTTGATATTTGTTCTGAACATAATCTATCCACCTCTTCCATTCCCATTCATAAGTCTCTTGTGAACAATCTTTTAGATATGCTGAAATCTTTGCCATCTCTGCAAAACTGGCCATCTTCAAAGTCCATTCCTCAATCGTAGGCAGCGCTTCATTTTTCCAGTATTTACCTATCAACAATCTTGCTGCTGTTATCATGTGCAATCACCCAATGTAAAACCCTTTGCTATACCCAATAAGAACAATTGTGGAGAAAATTGAATTTTTTTCTTCAAAACATTTTGCATAACCCACCAAATTTTTATCCAAAAGGCCTTAACTTTCTTACAGGTCCACCAAACGTGATAATATGTAGCATCTAGACAATCACATCTCCAACATTTAGGCTGCACATTAGGGTACATACACGACAATTTTTTAGGGTCTAAATGCCATCTGTAAAACATTTTATAAAAATTTTCCCTCAAATTCTGCGACTGTGTAAATTTAACATTCTGAACCCAAATTTTTCCCCATGTTTCCAACATCACTGGTTCCTCAAAATTTTGTGCCCACTTAATCATACAATCTTTAACTAATTCAGTTTCTGAATCCCTTTCTAACAGAACATTATAAAGTCTTTTAATATGCATTGGACCTTTCTCTTTTATATGTCTAACCAGTTCTTCCTCATACTCCATAATACCAGTTTTTTGGTCCTCTTTCCATCTCAATTGCAATTGATTATATTGTAACCAAGTTAGATTAATCCCTTCAGCCAACAATGTCTGTAAGGTCTTCAGCTGCCATCTGCCCGCATCTGTAAAAAGAACCTCTTTGTATAAAAACCCCCCGAGTGACATTATATTTGTATTCCACAAAGTATGACCAAGATCCAGCCATAGCGGTATTTTATAATCCCAATTGGTTCGGTGCTTCTTCCAAACTCTCAACAAAGAATCTCTAAGTATATGGCTTTTGAATACTTTATCCACTTTACTATCATAAAATAAGTAGGCGTGCCATCCAAGTTCCAAATCAAAACTTTCTGCATTTAATATTCCAGTCTTTTTTCCTCCAAACCAATCACTTGCTAAAGTCAAAGTTGCTGCATCATAATATAACTGTAGGTTTGGAAGTTTAAGACCTCCCCTTTCTGGAATGTCTTGCATAATTTTCAATTTTACTCTTGGTTTTTTCTCGTTCCAGACAAACTTGTTCACTCCAGTTTGCCATACTTTTAGTTGTTTATCATTTTTGAGCACCGGAATCATTTGAAACAAAAAAAGAAATCTTGGCAAAATATTCATCTTAACTGCTGCTATTCTTCCAAGTAAAGACAGCTGCAGTTTTTTCCAAGTCTCCATATCTTTTTACACCTCTCACCACAACACCTCATAATTATTTTGAAACAATTTCATATTTGATTCTGCAACCTGAACTCCTAGATATTTTACCTTTGGTACAATCTCAAAACCTGCCCTCCTTTCAAGCTCATGTTTACGATCTTGTGTCATATTTTTAACTACCATCTTAGTTTTTTTCTGGTTCAATCTAAAGCCTGAAACTTTACCATAGTCTTGTATAATGTCCTTCATCTGGATTATTGATTCCATTGGCTGTGTTAGGGTAACAACCAGATCATCTGCAAATGCCTTTATTCTGTAATCCTCTTGCCTTATCATTATACCTTTCAAGGTGTTAGAGTCCCTTATTGTGTTTAACAAGACTTCTAGTGTTAAAATAAACAACAATGGGGATAACGGGCATCCCTGTCTTGTTCCTTTTTCGATTTTGAACTCTGTTGTCAAACTTCCATTAATAATAATCTGTGCTTTTTGATCTTGATAAATTGCTGAAACCGCCTGTATAAATTGGTCCCCAAAATCCATCCTTTTTAAAGTCTTGAGTAGAAAATTCCAGTCCACTTTATCAAAGGCCTTCTCTGCATCCAGAAAAACCAGCACTGCAGGGATCTGTTTATTCTTCTCAAGATATTCCAATAAGTCTATTACTTGCCTTACATTGTCATTCATGTGCCTACCCTCAATAAATCCCGCTTGATCATCATGAATCACCTTTTGAATTACTGGCATCAATCTGTTGGCTAATACTTTTGCATAAATTTTTTAATCCGTATTCAAAAGAGATATTGGTCTGTAATTCTCTGGTTTTTTGGGACCACCTTGTTCTTTTGGTATCAAAGAAATATAAGCTGTAGTCCATGATGGGGGTACTTTTCCCCCTTGTTGTATATTACAAAATAAGTCCCTAAGTTGTTCCACCATTTCTGCCTGCAAAGTTTTATAGTACACTGCCGTCAGACCATCCGTTCCAGGAGCTTTAGCTGTTTTTAATTGTTTTATTGCTGCTATTATCTCCTCCTCTGTTATAGGATAGTTCATTCTTTCCTTTTGTTGCTCAGTAATTTTTGTAACTCTTTTATTGTCTAAGTATTTTTCTATAAGTCCATTCTGCACCTCCTCTCTGGCATATAGTTTAGTATAATATTCAAGAAAGGCTTCTTTTATTAATTTCTGTTGAAAAACTTCTTTCCCTCCAATATCAATACTATCAATAGTCCGTATGCTCTGTTTTTTCCTCAATGTGTAAGCCAACCACCTGCCCGGTTTATTAGCGTTGCAGAATGTGTTATGCTTCGCATATTGTAGATTTGTTGCGACTTGTTCCGCTATAAGCATTTGAAATTGATCTTTCAAAAGTTTTATAACACCACGTATTCTTTCATCTGTTGGGTTTTTAATAAGTAACTGTTCTTTATTCTTTATTTCTGCTTCCAATTCAAGTCTTTTCTTTTGTCGGGTCAACCTATGTTTAGAGTTCATATGAATAAGCACCCCTCTCATGTAAGCTTTGCTTGCGTCCCACACAATTTCCATTGGGGTGCCTTTGTTCAAATTCATTTCAAAAAACTCTTTCAAATACTTTTTAAGTTCTATTATATTTTTTTCATATCTGAACAAGTTTTCATTTAATCTCCAAGAGCGTCTCTCAGTCTTGCATGTCTCAATTTCTATCCACACTGGGCTATGATCAGTCAAAGTTCTTGGCAGAATCTTTGTTCTTTTTGTCCTAACAAGTAAATCATCTGACAACAAAATGAAATCAATCCTAGAGAAGGATCTATGTCTATCAGAAAAGAAAGTATAATCCAGTTCTTTTGGGTTATGTATTCTCCAAATATCTTTTAATTCCAAGTCTTCTTTCATATCAAAAAAGGTCTGTGGTAATCTAATCCTTGATTTCGCCAAAGTCTTTTTATCTAATTTAGAATCAATTACTCCATTCCAATCTCCCATAATTAAAATAGATCTATAATCCCATTGTAGTATTTTAGTATGTAGCATTTTATAAAAATAGTCCTGTTGTTGATTAGGAGCATAAATTCCTATCAAAAGAATTTGATTATTAGCAGAAAGTAATTCAATTGCTACAAACCTGCCGTCTTGATCAGCTTCTATAAGTTTGGCTGTTAATTTTTTATTTACATAAATAACCACACCATTCTTTTTTTGGTTAGTTGAAGATATAAAATGTGTTCCTAATTTGGAATTTTTCAAATAGTTTTGATCTTGAGCTGTAATATGCGTTTCTTGTAAACAAATTATATCATTATTATGTTGTTTTAAATATGCAAATACTTTCTTCCTTTTCTGTGTTGCATTCAACCCGTTCACATTCCAAGATAAACATTTAATCATCATTATTCTCTTTCTGGAGCAGAGAACAGAATATTCGGATTTCATCCAAAATCTTCTGTCCTGCATTCCCCACGGCCCCAGCCTTTTCATCTTGTCTTTCCTGCTGTAACTTTTCTTTAAGTTGCTTGGATTTTGCTCAGGTTATACGCTGGTCCTTGACTTCAGCCATCCAAGCCGGCTCCAAAATTGGAGAAGGTTCCAGCAAAGGCTCATCCAGGAAACCTCCTTCAGTGCCCTTCAACTCCTCTGATTCCTGCTTAGATTGTTGTTGCGGTTCTTGAAGTTGCTTCTTATCACTCTCCTTAATCTCCAAAACTGTAGATGTACGTGGGGATGGTGTTCTTTCTTTAAAAATATCAGTATAAAATTGCTCCGCCTTCTCCACAGTATTCAAACGGTGTTTCTCTCCCTTATATCTCAAAATTATGCCAGTTGGAGCGTCCCAACGAAATGGGATATGATTATTCTGTAATTCTTTAACAAGAAAGCCAAAATCTTTTCTGGATTTCAACATCTTAGGTGGAAGCTCCTTGTAAACTGTAATCTTGGATCCGCCCACTTGCACAGAAGTGAGAAAAGATTTTTGCAGGATATCATTTCTTATTGCTCTGTCTGTGAAATATATGACCACATCTCTAGGCAATTGTCTTTGTCTGGCCACCCAAGAATTGACTCTGTAAATTTTGTCTATTTTACAAAAAACCATATCAGGATTAATTTTTAAGATCACAGCTAAGGCTTCAGCACAGATCTGTCTCAAATCTTGTCTCTCCTCTTCTCTAATTCCTCGAAGCCGTATAGCAAATTCCATTGCCCGGAATTGCATCATGACAATCTCGTTCTCAACTCTCTGCATCTTATCATCAACATCAAAAAATTTATGATCATTATTTTTCATCTTAGCATTAACTTCTGATTTAAATTCATCCACTTTTGACTCAACTTTCATAATAAATCCTGCCAGGCCAGACGCCACATCTGTTATTTTTTTGGTCACCTTCTTTTGGTTCTGCTGCATTTCCTGCATAATTTCCTGTTGAGACTTTTGAATTTTATCATCTATTTTATTTATTTTATCATCTATTTCCTGTTGAGCTTTTTGAAATTTGTCATCCAGGATTTTTGAAATAAATTCTTTTAAATCTCCCATATCAAAATCTTTTTTCTGAGCTTGTGGCTGCATGTCCTGTTTGCGTGTGGGGGATCCCCCCCTGTTTTGCCTTCCTGCTTGTTTGAAGCCATCCTGCCACGTAGGCTAGCTTTTCTAAAGAGGGAGGTTCCGCTTCTTCTGCCACCTCCACAAAGCCTTCTAAAAAGGTCCCCCAGATTTAATCAGGGCAAAGCTGTAATGCAACAAAGTCAAGTAAAAGGGAGAGATTTTCCTCTTGTTCCTGTTACAGCCGGAGCAACTTTGTGGCAACTTATTAACTTTGTAACAAAGCAAGATGACTTCACCAATCCACACTCGCTGATTCATTTACTCTAATGCTGAGCGCGATATTTTTTCCAGTCACTTTCACTCATTCAGAAATTTTCGCTTCAATATAAAAGATCAGCAAAGTGCTAATACTTGCAGTTCAAAATTTCAGGGTTCACATAGATTTCAGGTGTTTATTTGGGTTGTTTTCTTGCTCTTTTGAAGTTTCCTTCAGCCGGCTTGTTCTGCGGAAGCAGAGACGTCCCACGCCGCCTGGAGTCTCAGCAGGTTGAAAGGGAGCCGCGCCTGTTTCCTCCCCAGAAACAATTCCCTGGGGTGTTGCAGGGGCTCGACCTGTACCCTGCTGCCTCTTCTTCAAGAATCCTAAGGATTTTGAAGCTTTCAAGCCGCTTCACGATCGAGAAGCGGCTCTACAAGCGGCGGGGCTGGCGGTGCTTAAAAAGGCACCGTCGCCGCCGAAGACGAGGAAACCGGAAGTCCAAGCACCCACAACTTCTGATGGCAAGTTGTTCCACTGGTTAATTGTCCTCACTGTTAAATTCCAACTTGCTTCTCTCCTTGATTAGTTTCCATCCACTGTTTCTTGTCTGGCCCTCTGGTGCTTTGGAAATAAATTGATCTCCCTCCTCTTTGTAGAGGGCAAACTCCACAACTTAATGACTTAACAACTGTGACAAGAAACGTTGTAAGCTGGGGCAGAACACACTTAACACCTGTCTTGCTTAGCGATGAAAAATTTGGGCTCAATTGCGGTCATAAGATGAGGATTAGTTGTATATGTTTTGTTAAATTGTTCTGTTGCTTCTAAGAAAACAATGATTTATCCCATTGCTGTACAAACTACTTCAAAACACGTTATTATGAAAGTTCCATTTATACCAGTTTATCATTATTGATAGAGGCAGGATAAAGATGAGGCAATTAGATACCCATTCAGATCTGTATTCAAATAGAATGAACCATGCTATCACTTAGAATAGACCCCTAGCATTTTAACTTTTTGTAATGCATTTAAAGTCTGGCTCTTCTCACAAGTATTGTGATACAATAAGAAGGGCATGGGCTGAATGTGTTATGGGAAAGGTTAGCTATGACCCTATATTTTGTTTCTTTGTTGTTTTTATTTTATTTTAGATATGTTTTTTTTTAAACCCTTTAGCTGTGAGCCTCTCAGAGTTTGGGTTAAGCTAGATAGCGATAGATAGATAGATAGATAGATAGATAGATAGATAGATAGATAGATAATTTAAAAATAAAAGAACTAGTCTGTTCAGAGGAAGAAATGCTTCTGGAACCTATGGTAAGAAAAGGATTAAACTTTATTTATTTTACTTTTTTATACAACCACCCAGATACACTTTTTCTGTGACATGGGCAGCTATATAAATTTGATTAATGAATATTCAGTCTGAACTTTAGGAATCTTTGTGGTTTATTGTTCAATTATACTGTGGCAAAATTAAAATTTTGCAAACAATATGTCTGCAAAGCCACATAATACAGATCTCAAGCTTATTGTTCACAACACAATGGATAAGAGGCTGATTGACATTGAAGAGAAAGTAGTATCAAATAAAGCCATTTTTTCCCTATATACATGTATGTGTATCAGTGTGGCAGAGAAAAATAATTCTGACAATATACTTCTATTCTGATCTGTTGCCTGCCTTTTGAAGTCATTTTTTTCCCCAATATGGGAAAATTCAACATCAAAAAGCCCAGAACAGAACTGGTAAAACCCATCACCATGTATGGGCTAAGTGAAAACTGCTAATGCTCAAACCTCAGCAACTCATCTCTTACTTTCCAATAATGAGTAGATTGAGATTAGTTTGAAAGTTAGTGTATTCCTTCTAATGGTTTGTAACAGGAAGATTTTTTTTTTCTTTTAATATTACTTTCTGCTAACAGCCTGGAAAACCTATTGTTAGCAAGATACTTAAAATGTTGGGTCAATCTGTTCTTCGAGTAGAACACTGCTCTTACTAATTGAAAATTTTATGGCCAAAGGCTCCAGTTACTCTTAGATAAACTGGGTAATGCATTATACAGCACTAATTAACTTTCAGTAATGTTCATATATAACAAAAATTGCTCTGTTTAGCCTTCCTGGTATTCTCATTCATCTTTGCTATATTTTAATATATTTTTTCTCTTTATGAGTACAAATATCATGCTATCATTTTAGTATATCAATCATCTTTGGAAGCATCATTCATTCATACTACAGAATACCATATACGATCATTTGTAGGAACAATAAAGTAATATTCAGTCCTATAAAAAGTAAGGCACTCACATTCAACATTCTTACAAGATTAGAACATATGAGACTTAATAGAAGGGTTTTAAAAAATATCTGTAATCACGGCCTATAACTGTCAAATGAGCACTATGAAAGAAGCAATAATACAGCAGGATGTGTTATCAAATGATAAACTAAAATCAAACATACAGCTGAAATATTCTGTATTTATAATAAAATAATACTTCAGAATATTAACTGCTACCACTCTTTTAAAATTTGTTTTTTATATCATTTTAAAAGTAACTGATGAGCATTGTATTATATAGCCATAAAATTTTATTAGAACTGATTTATTGAACAAGAAAATCACATATAAAAACAAATTGTGTAGGGAGCACAGCATGTTTCTAATAAACCTGCAAGGTTTTAACACAGGAAAATAAAACTCTGTTTCTGCATAAACAGAAGTCAATACCCATATACTGTTTGTAGAACTGCATGGAAAATTGTATTTTAAGAATTCTATCTTTTTATTAGGAAAAAAAAATACAGGATATATGTCACTCAAGAACATGCTTCTATTTTCTGTATGTGTTCTTGGTGATATTATTTCAAAATCATTCTAAAAATTATATTACTTAGATTTTTTAAAGAATAGGGAGATGGGTTCTAATTAACATTGGTATTATTTATTTATATACAGTAGATGAATCAATACAGTATGATTTTTATGTCAAGCCAAATCTTAAAATGAACATCTAAAGAGGAATATATGATGAAAGTTTCTGCATTGCACAAAATATAAATTTGTGTATGTAGATTAAACAAAGAAAGATTCACTGGTTTTCTTTTAAGAACAATCCTGCTGTTTTTATGAAAGGAAGAGGAGAAGTGTTTTTTATTTAATAACAAAACAAGTGGGGTACATTCTCCAGCACACCATAAAAGCAAATAAAAAAAAATTACTGATGACTTTTTAAAGGAATATATATTTCTGAAAAAAACTATGTCCGAGAATGTCCATTAATCATTTTAAATGTTAATAGCAATAGCATTTAGACTTATTCTCTAAGCGGTTCACAGAGTCAACAGAGAATCCAACAATCTTGGTTCTCATTGTACCAATCTCAGAAGTATGGAAGACCGAAGCAATCTTGAGGCAATCAGTATCTAACTCCTGGCAGTGGGCAAAGCTAGACTGCAATACTGCATTCTAACCACTGCACCACCATTGCTCCCTGATTATGGTAGGAATGGGAGAGAAATTGGTGATTGGAAATGAGGGCATTATGCATTGGCTATATCCCTACTTTGGAGAGCGGAAGGGATTGAAGAAATTCTGGAATTAAATCTGAATTTTAACATTTTTTTCCTCAGCCTCTCTTATAGCTATAGAGTCTCTTCACTTAAGGATATATGTGATGGTATTTACTTAACTATACGACCCAGCTAAGAAAACCTACTAACCATCTAGCAAAATTCCTTATACCTAGAAGACATGAGCAATACCAAATGAAACAAAAAATGTAACAAACCCCGTTTTTGTTTTTTGTTTGGGCAAATTAAACCCATTATATTTGAAGGTGTGAAAACAATTTGACCATACAAAAATACAGTAGGATTTATTTCAACTATAATTTCCAGTAGGAGTGCTTTCATAAACTGGGATATATGTCAGAAAAGTCAAGATGGTATATGCTGTCATTTTTTGACCATACTGTCAATGCCCCAGCTTTAAAGATATCCTTCTTATTGTGACATGAAAAAAGTGCAGAAAACTGGCATGAAAGAATACAGATTTTTATATTTTACCTTTGCACACTGGTCTGTGATCACTCCATGCTGCAAAAACTTCCGCTATCCTTTGGCAGGTAATGCTTTTTGCCCCCTGTAGCACATAGTCTTCATCACAAGAAAACTGCACTGTTGAATCCAAGCTAAAATTAAACATATCAAAAGCAGATTAATATGTAGTATATTTCTCAAAGGTTATTAGAATCTTTTTTAATAATCTCTTATTACATTTTTCCTTTCAGTATTCCCTTTAAGGTAAAAGTTAGTTCTGGTTTGTCTTAAAAAGAAGATACATCTAAAAACTAATGAAGATGTGTGAAATTTGTTTCAATCTTTCCCCCTTTCTGTAATTATAGTTAGTATTACATAGTAAAATGGATTTATGTCAACACTCTTTTTCTGCCATTGTTTAATTTATTTAATGAGAAACTCAAAACATGTTCCTCTTTTAATCTATATGTTTGCCGTTCATAAACAATTTTATGTTATCTAAAAAATTATCTCATTTTTTAAAATGCGAGAACAGATAGATTTATGATGTTCATTCAAATATGGTAACCTTTTAATTAAGTGTATTTAAAAGTCTCATATTAATAAAGACAGCTTGTCTGTGACTATAGCGTTACTTCATACTGATCTGATGGGTCTGTAACACAAGGTGGAAATGTGAAGGTCTCACAGACTGATCTTCCATTAAAATCAGAGTGATCCATGTGCTGGGTCTTTGCAGATATTTAGAGACAGCTCATAAAACAAAAACCATGTCAAAATGTTTTTGAGCAGTTTCCTAGACAATAACTTACATTGGCTTGTTTACTTCCTGAAACGCTAATCATCTTTGTGCTTTGCCAGAATGAAATATATATTCAGAATTAATCTGAAAGAGTATTACTATATTACCCTATTTAAAGACATAAATAAACCACTGATATTGTCATCTTAGACTAATCTACCCAGGAAGAAGTGTTAATATAAACTAAACTTGCTTCCCCAGTGTGCATGCCTAAATTAGGTGATTTGGCAGAAATAGCCATGAACAAAAATACAAGAAATCTGTAAATTTACACTGTGACAAATTAATTCCTTTGATCAACTTTTCTTTCCAGCGGAATAAGTTGAGGCCTTATATTTTCGAAAGCTGTTTCAATCTAGAGCTATATTTCTTGATGAAGCTACATATACATGCATGCTACATAACCATAATGCTAAAATGAATGACCTTCAATTGCTACACCCAATATGGCTAGTCTGACTTACAATCAATCATTTAGTGACAGCTCAAAGTTACAATGGCACTAAAAAAAAATGACTTATGATCAATCCTCATACTTACAACCATCTCAGCATAGTCACATGATCCATTTCAGCATAGTCACATGATCCATCTCAGCATAGTCACATGTAGGCACTTGGCAACCAGCATATATTTACAATGACTGCAGCATCACAGCCATTGTAAATATGATTGTGACCTTTCTAGCCAACTTTTGACAAGGAAAATCATTGGAAGGAAGATGGATTCGCTTAAAGACTGCATGATTTGCTTAACAAGGCAGTGATTAGCTTAACAACTGTGATAAAAAAAGTTCATAATGTTGGGCATAACTCACTTTGTTTAGCAACATAAATTCTGGTCTCAGAATGTGGTCAAAAGTCAAGGACTATCCCGCAGAGCAACAGATTTTTAAATACCTGCATAGATGACAACTTAAGTACAACATTCATGATCATGTTCATCTTTGGAGTGAGATATATCCGATTAATTTTAAAGATAACACTCTAATGCAGGAGTGGGCAACTTTGACCTCTTTATGACCTGTGGATTTCAACTTGGAGAATTCCTGAGTCAACTCACCCCTGCTAATGAATTTGAAGTTTTGGTTTGTAAATATTACCTAAAGTCTGAGCCTATTCGTTTTCCATTCTCAGGTTCTCCAGGATCTGGACACAAATTTGATGCCTGTTTGATACCTCCTTCATTTACTGCAAAATAAAAACAACATAGACAGCTAGGAATTATCTTAAAATATCAAAGAAAAAAGATGTAGGTTATTGTTGCAGTTTCTCCCTGTTAACTTAACAAGATTTTTTTTTTTTTGTACACAATTTGTACTCTGGGAAAGAAAAGCCAAATATGAGTTTGTCTTTGTTGTTTCTTTGAATACCAAAAAACTAAACATTGAATCTAAACTTTAATTTTCATCATTTATTATGAGACACCTGGCATTATTAGATATCTAATAGCAATAGCACTTAACTTATATACCACTTCACAGTGTCCTCTCTAAGCGGTTTACAAAAACAGCATATTGCCCCAACAATCTGGTTCCTCATTTTACCGACTTCGGAAGGATAGAAGGCTGAGTCAACCTTGAGCTGGTGAGACTCGAACTGCCGAACTGCTGGCAGCCGGTGATCAGGAGAAGTAGCCTGCAGTACTGCAATCTAACCACTGTGCCACAATGGCTAATAGATAATAAAATGTCACAAATCTCCTAGATTCTGATATTAGGGATTAAAAAAAATGGGACATATTATTGGTATCCAACTTTACAGGAGTATTAGTTCAGCAATATGGTTTTTCTTAGGCCAAAATGTTGTGCCCAGTGTTCTAAAAAGCAATTGTGAGAACAGTCATTTTATATCCGACGTCTTCAGTTCTAGTGCTTATCTTCTGCCAATGCTATGTTGAAGAAACACTCTTAAGTAAATATAGGCTTACTGAACTGGGATCATTTTTTTATAATATTCTTATTTTAATAACTACTTTTTATAATGTATTGTTATAATGTATAAAATGATTATCCTTTTCTAATGATCGTTTTTATTAACTCATTGTTTTAGTCAATTGCTATATGTCACTGCCCAGCTTTTCTTTGTGTGAGATGGGCAACCAGAGAAATGTGATTAATAAATACATATAGTATAATAATGCACAGCCTATTTATTTAAAATAATATTAGTAGTGAATATTTTCTCAAATACATACATTTTTTTTAATAATACAATTTGATTTCTTGTAAAGTCCATGCATTTGTCTTGGATATAGTGCAGGCCATTTTGCCATTTTCTTCTGAGAAGTTTATTAACTGGCCAGCTCTGGTTTTCCCTGGTTATCTTCCATCCAATTATTAACTTGATTCAAATGTGCTTAGCTTCTGAGCTTAGAGGAGAGAGCCAGGTGCTTGCCTTCTGCTCAGGTTTTGCATCTGATGTTCTGTGACCAAAAATAATCTAGATACTGTTCCTATAAACTCTTCAAGATACTAGGCTATTCTGTCTCTCTGTCCCTCTCCCCCTGTCTCTCTTGTTTTAGATGCCTCTTGGCAGTGGGAATACCCAGATTCTTGGGTAGCATTACACTTGAATGCTGCCCAAGAAAACATGAGGTGGCAATGGTAAGAGTATTGTTCTGTTCAAATACAAATTACTTCCAAGTAACTTCATCATTTTAAGATTATTTCTGCAAATGCTGAACAAGGGCTATGAAATTCTTTTCTTTCTTTTTTCTTTTCTTTTTTCTTTCCTTTCCTCTTTCCTTTTCGATAGATAGATGATAGATAGATAGATGATAGATAGATAGATAGATAGATAGATAGATAGATAGATAGATATAGATAGAAGTTAGATAGATGGTCACTGAAAGTCAACACCATTGTGATTGATGAACAGTCTAACAGTCTCTTTCTATATGCTGTTTATCTATCACAATGGTGTTGATTCTTAGTGACAGGCTGCTCCCAGGCTGGTCCTTCAGATCCTTCAATGGTGCACTAATGATTAATTATACTTAGTTAGAAAACACTATAGCTATTTCTCTCTTATTCTAAAATAAAATCGCAGATATCACTGTGGAGCAAATCTATTTTATAATTTATCATTCACACAATGACAAGAGTAAATTGTGTTTATATCTATATTTATAAAATATTGATGGGAAAAACAAAGCCTTGTGATGTAACCTTTTGATCACATAGGTGACAAGGTTACTAGGACCAAATTAAGATCTAACAAATAATGGTCCAATAAGGCATGATGTACTGGGAAAAAAATAGCATTACACATATGTACTCTCAATTTCCATTGCCCAATTTGTGCATTTTCCCCTCAATGTCTGAACTATGGATGAGATTCTTAGGGTGCAATGCCTTTGAGCCAAAGAGAGAAGGATTGTAATGATGGCTTAGAAGTTCAAATATAATGGAAAAAGATGATTAACTAAACAGCTAGTATTAAGGTACATGAGGATGGAGGAAAATGGTACAAAGCATTTTGTTTGTTTCCAATTTGGAGTGACAATATTATGGCTAATTTTGAGATTACCTTTGATCCAGAAAGATAAAAAATATAAAAAATTTAACATCATGAAATGTTATTTTGGTTCATCTTTGAAATTGTAGGCCCTCTCATTTTGCATGTCTGACCATAAATGAGAATAAAGATAGTTTTTCTCCAGTTTATCCAATTTATATTAAATTAGTCTCAGTAATAATTTATTAAGAATTTATTAGCAAACTTCTACCCTGTTTATAATATTCTGGCTTAGAATCTCAGCATTACTGTGCTATAGGACTGAGTCTGGGTGTTTCCTTTGAAAATAACTTCGAGAACAGAGAAATGGCAACAGAGAAATAAGGAGTACTCTGAATCTTCCCTGCATTACTACAAGAAGTGTAGATGAACCCATGTAATTCTACCTTTTCGAAAGCAGAATTGGATAGCTTATACCTATATTGTAATACTGTAGTAATAAAATCCTATTTCCTATAATTCATGTTATCTTGCATACACAACCACAGAAACACACACATACACTCAGCCCCTCCTCCTCAAAGATCTAAAGTCCAATAGGACAAACAGGTGGTGCAACAAAACTTAACAATCTTCAGTGTGCTTTTGTTTTCAAATTCCATTCTATTCTATTCCCCTTGTGAATATTTTTCAATTTTATTGCATTTATTTCCTAATTTTTGAACTTCTTTGGGACTGTCTCATGAGTTTTATTTTCGCTAAATATTTTCTGAATTTCTGGAAATCCTAAGTTTTCCATCTTGCATGCTGCTGTGCAGTGACTAGTTGATAGTCACTACACAATGAGTGAGTTGTTATACATATACATAGTGATACACACAGTTTAACACAAATAGCTTTTAGAAATATGTGTGTGTGTATATATATATATATAAAACCTGGCTAGAAGAAAAACACACATAGACCCTACGAAGAAGTAAGAAAATTTATATATATATATATATATATATATATATATATATATATATATATATATATATATATATTTTTTTTTTTCTTCTAGCCAGGTTTTCCCTACGTAGCCAAGGTTTTTTTGTAGCTCCAGCTCAGGTCTCTATATGGGTAAGGTGTGTGTAAATATACATACAGAGATGTATACATACACAGGCATACAAACTTTGAAATAAGTAGATAGATGGACACAGTCTAATGCCAAAGTTATCTAATTATTTTAAGGCCAAATGGGATTTGAACATAGCTTGCCTCAAATTACAAACAGACAGATCTATTATCTTCCATTTTGTTAGCCTCTCTTTCTGTTTCTTTGTCTTTTGATTTGTAATATTAAATGTTCCTTTTATGTAACACACCGAGAACTGTTTTAAAAAAGTATGTTAAGATGTGGAAGTTTTCCATATTTTTCTAATATACACCTTTTTATAAATAATTTCCCCTTATATGGACTTTTTATTATTTATTTTTATCCCCCTTTTATTATTTTTACAAATAACTCAAGGCAAATAACTCAACACATACAACGTATCTTCCTTCTTCTGTTTTCCACACAGCAACAACTCTGTGAGGTAGGTTGGGCTGAGAGAGAGAGAGAGTGACTGGCCAAAGGTCACCCAGCCAGCTAAGGCAGGACTTGAACTTGTAGTGTCCCACCTTCTAGCCTGGTTCCCTAACCACTAGGCTAAACTACTACCACTGCAAAGTATAAACCTATACTCATCCTTGTCTTAATCTAAATTCAATTTCCTACACTGCTCAAAAAAATAAAGGGAACACAAGCAGAAGACATCCAAGATCTGAATGAATGAAATAACCTTATTAAATACTTTGTTCGTTACATACAGTAGTTTTGTGTTCCCTTTAGTTGTTTGAGCAGTGTATAAACTACTGTAAGTAAAGAACAAAGTATTTAATAAGGCTATTTCATTCATTCAGATCTCGGATGTCTTCCACTTGTGTTCCCTTTATTTTTTGAGCAGTATATTTTATTTTATTTTTTGCATTGATGTTTGCCATAATCAATCCAACATTTTCAAATCTAGGTTGTATTTAAAAAGTGGAAATTAAACTTCTTAATTTTGGAAAACAAATCCAAAATGCCTGAATATTTTTCCCAACTTCTAAAAACTCAAATATTTCACTTTTTTTTTTCTATCTGGTATTTATATACATTTTCTATATGCTATTTATATGGATTGCTACGTCATACCTACAATAGCTTCTATACTAATAAATCTATTATATATATAATCTCAAAGTATACATTGTGCTCTAGCACAGAATTATACACATTGTGAAAGTATTGCCTGAATTATTTTTATCATTTATGTATCATTTATTTAATTACTTTTTATCCTTTGATAATATGAATTCATAGTCTTTGTATTATATACAGTAATACCATAGATTGACTGCTTGGCTCACTTTTTAAGTATTGATTTTCCAGATAGCTAATATGAAATTGGATAGGCTTGTCTATGAATTGGCAATCTTTACTGCATTTAATTCAGGCACATTGAAGAATATTAAGCATTATATTTTTCTTGTATTGTTAAGCTTATGGAATAACTTTCTTCTATGAAATTCAGAAACATTCTTAAAAGAAACACTAATGCTTTCTTTAGCATGTAGAATTCTGGTTTGGTCTTTTATATTCTTCTAGATTTAAGTTTTGAATTTCTAAAATGGCACTTGAAAGAAAATTGCATGGTTTCTAATGGTTCATCAATGAGTGGACAGCATCATAATCTAGATAAATGCTGTAGGACTTCACTCTATGTTCCTATTCTCCAATTGTAATAGAAGAAATAAGACATTTTGATGTAACACTTTCTGATTTGTCAATCTTCCTGGTTAATATTAGTATATTATTACTGGACATCAGCAATAGCAATAGCACTTAGACTTATATAACACTTCACAGTGTTTTACAGCTCTCTCTAAGCAGTTTACAGAGTCAGCCTATCACCCCCAACAATCTGGCTCCTCATTTTACCCACATTGGAAGGATGGGTATATGCCGCCCTGAGTCTCCGAAGAGGGGCAGCATACTGTATAAATTTAATAAATAAATAAATAAATGGAAGGCTGAGTCAACCTTGAGCCTGGTGAAATTCGATCTGCCAAACTGCTGGCAGCCGGTGATCAGCAGAAGTAGCTTGCAGTACTGCACTCTAACCACTGGGCCACCACGGCTCAACATTCTTTTGTTAACCACATTGTTTCATTGATTCATTGTTTGGTTCTTCCTAATTTACCCCATTATTGAATGTTTAGAGTAAATTAAAATGTAAGTAACAAAAATGGAGGTATGATGTCCTTTTAGAAATGTTTCTTTTAAGATATTCTCCTTGTTCACAGAGAGCTAAGGAAAAACAGTTTGCTTCTTGTTGTACTTTATGAAAATGAGCATCTGATTGTGCAACATAATGCGTTGCTCAACCGATCAAAATCAAGAATACTGTCACACTTTGGTGATGGGTGAGGTTTCATTTTCAAGTAAAATAATTTAAAATTAATGGAAAAATAGCTTCCTCTTTCACTCCCACATTTCCTCTGAAAAAAGTTTGCTCCTAATGGAAGAGGGATAATAATAATAATAATGCTAAAATATATATTATATAGATATTATAATGATTGAAAGACAAAACTATTTTTAAAAGAATATGGTAAATATTAAGATCAGAGTACAGACAAAAAAAGAAAGATTTCTGCATTTCTGTTTACTCAATTTTTTATCTGCATTTGTTTGATAATTTTGTTAATTAAAGGCTTTGGGGATGATAGCCACTTAATTTCAAGAAATATATTGCCTGATTTTAATTCATTGATCAAAGATATCTTTGAAGTTTTCTTTCTTTTCTTGCTTCTCCTGGTGATTGTTGAAACAGCATAAATATGCAAGCAAAGAAATAAGACTCTCTTAACTTTATTTCTCGCTTATACATCTGCTGTTCCTTACTATCATTATTTTGGCCATATTCAATTGAATTAATTAGGTTTAAATATGTCCCTGTGTGAAAACTAGTGTTATTGATACTATGTACCCCAGAGATACGCACAATACCAGACCTCCGGACTTTTCGTCGGGTCCTGAAAACTCATTTATTCCATCTAGCCAGGCTGGCTTGATCCCATCCGTTCAGTTTTAATTTGAAATTGGTTTTAACTGGGTTGTTTTAAATTGTGGGCCGAAATTATTTAATTACCTTTTAAACTGTTTTTTAAATTTTGTATGCTCTGTTTTATGTCGGCTGTTCACCGCCCTGAGTCCTGCTGGAGAAGGGTGGTATAAAAATCAAATCAAATAAATAAATAAAAAAAAATATGTGTCAATATTATTTGCATTTTAATTCCAGATTGTTTTCCCCATTGTCTAATTTTGATCCTTTCTGATCTTTCCTCCTTTCTTATACTTTTTTTACGTTAATGGTATTTGATCAACAAAAATAATATATGACATTAGTGTTAATGTACAACTGGGGCAGACCATAAGTGAATTGCTGAACAGTTTGCAAGAAGGCTTATGTCAATGGAATTAATTTGATTTGACACATCTGAGATCTACTTCCTGTAAATACAAACTCTTAACATGGAAAGTTAGGGCTACCAATACTTTTTAAACCTTCTTGGAGCTAATGCACCCTTAACATATCTAGTTAAAAATAGAAAACAAATGACTGTTGCATAAACATTAAACAGAATAGCATACATACATCAAAATATTATCATTTACTAAAAATAATGTTGTACACAATGTATTAACCAAATAATAGTGGCTGCCTATGTCAATTGGCTGAAAATACAGGTTTCTTTCCTGCATGGTTGCTACATTTCAATCAGTACCCACTTATCCATTAAATACAGTTAAGTATTTAGCATTAAGTCAGGAACTGTGATAAGAGTAGTAGTATAGCAACATCAAAGTTAAATGTTAGTAGCAATGGGAGCAAATGAAAATGTTAGTCACATTAAAAGAACCTTAGTAGCAGCATTATAAGAAATAATATGCAAAGTAATCAAACACTTTGTATATTCATTTTCCGAGAATAAGAAGCAGTAGTATATTACCTTCACTTCATGCTTAAAAATGATTCATCCACCTCTTTCATTATAAAACCAACTAAATTTAATTTTTTTTTATCCCCTGTTGCATTCTTATACAAACAACAACAACAGGAGGAAAATGATCTCCTATCCTCAGCATCCCAAATTCATTTCCCAACATTTTTCTATTCTATTTTTCTTAACTGCATTTCTTTTTTCTCTTTCTTTCTTCCTCCCTCCCTTCCTCTGCTGTCCCTTTTCTCCAAGTTACCTCATTTCATCTCTTTTTTTTCTCTCTCTTTCCTATAAGTTTTGTGGGTGTGGGTGTCTAGGCATGTAACTTTGAGTGTTGACTCCTAGCAATTGTCTGAACACTTTTTTTTTTTGAGAAGATAGGAAGAAATGGCTTGCCATTGCTTCAAGTGCCATTGACAGTGACTGGTCCATGGTCACTCACCTGACTTTGTTACTAAGACAGGACAAGAAGCCATAATCTCCTGGCTTCTAGCCTGATGCCTTCATCGCTACATTAAACGATCTATATATCATTTACACCAGTATCAAATTTATCTACCACTAGATAACAACCATCTTTGAAAATCAAATTAGTATAAACTGCATGAAAGTATAAACTAAAGTGTGTCTGAGAACCCACCACATCCCTATGGGGTTAGCTCATCCACTCACTCCAGCAGAAAAGGTATGCTGTGGACCCCATTGGCTAAGTAACTTCAGCTAGCAGGATCCAGGAGAAGAGCCTTTTCTGCTGTGGAATCTTCTGGAATATCATGTCCCTCAAAGGTGAGATTTGTCCCCACCCTCTTGGCCTTCCAGAAGGGTGTTAAAACCTGGCTCTGTTGATTAGCTTGGGCTCCCAATGGCAGTGCCCTTTACTGGAGGTGGTTAGTAGACAAGAAGAAGATCCCACCTTCATCTCATTGATAAACTGGTTCCTGTTTTACTCAATTTTTGTTAACATTTAATGCTCTTATTATTTTTAATGTTTTAATATTTTATATTACTCTTCTTATGATGTTGTAAGCCACCAAGAGTCAATATGCAATGACATGACCAACATATAAATTTAATAAATAATAATGATTAAAAAGGTTAGAAATACTACCTTCATTGGCAGAATTAGAACTTTTCTTTTCTTTTTTTAAAAAAATTTAAATTTTTATTAATTTAAGAAACCACATAATACATTTATAAATTTTCATGCATGAAGTTGAAAATCTAAGACCCTCCCTTAAGGAATCTTAATTAACATTGATATTTACATGATGCAATATGTATCTGTTTTATAGTTAGAGCAGAATATTTTGAATTGTATCAATCCTAATGCTGAGGTTTAGGGGGTGGGTAGTATTGCTTAGTAATAAAACAAAACAAGTGGAATATTATTTCCACTTTGTGAAGCTGAATAGGCTTGTGGATGTACAATATTTTAAATAACCATTAAATATTCCTTTGAAGCTTATGATAGAAAGTTCTCATTAACCTAAATATGGGATATGAATTCCAATACAGTCATTATGTATGGAAATAACCCCCTAAGATTCACAGATAAAACAAAATTCATTCTTTGGGGCAATACATTTTATGCATATAGAGAGTATTTAAGTACTTCAAAAGTAGTTCCACCCTGAAAAATGATTATACAGTTTTACCAACACCTCTGCTCTTTTAAAACTTTTCTGACTTCATATACTTTATAAATGATATTCATTTCTTAATGTTGTATACTCAGCAGAAGCTAAGTTAAAAATATTGTTTGTTTCCATTTTAGATACTCAGCAAATATAGGCATGTAGATTTTACTTGTATGTTGTCTCTAAGTAGATCAAAGAATAGAATATGTTAATAAATTGAAGGGCTACCTCTCCTCTTTTATATTTTATATATATATTAATATTTTAAGCTGCTTGGAGTCACCTGTGTTGGGCAGCCATATAATCTGTTTAATATATAATACAATTTCCCTCCAGAGAAACAAAGGCAAATGAGGTCCAGGCAGAAGAAGAACATCATGGCTTCTAAGGGACTGGTTTGGACTTTTTCATGCAGCTGTTGATAAAAATAGGATCACCAAAATGATCGCCAACATCCAATGACAGATATGGCACAAGAAGAAGAATATAATACAATAAATTGCTCTGAAGAAGCTCTTTTTTCAATATTATTGAAATTAAATGTCACAATGGCCATACTAACTTAAATTGACTCAAGACACTTCAGACATGGATGGCACTATCTACGATAATTTTAGGATGAAGGCTGATAGATACAGGAATTTTAGGGTAATTCAGGAGAGGTCCAAATATACGGTGGGACACGTGGATCAGGATGAGCGATGTTTGAGAAGTCAGCTCAACCTTTGTACCTTCTAAATGTCTGAAGGATGTCATTTGATTTTTTAATGACTTATTTTGATTTTATTTGCATTTGTCCAAGATCATAAAACTCTGAGGTCAGAATTTGTCATAAAATTATTTGGTGCTGTTCCATCATTGAAAAGGGGATATTCAGAATGTTTCTAGCTATTTCTTTCCTTTTGAAGAGCGGAAATGGGAGGAAAAATCTCCTAGAGGTTTAACATCACTTGACCCCTTCCTCAAGTGTGGGATTATAAATCATCATTTGACTACTGACCATCCTATGTGTTTTTCCAAAGCTACTTTTCCCCCATGTAAATAAAATCTTACAGCGAGTGAAGATGTCAACCTCCTCCCTATGCAGAATCTGATGCAGGTCAATTCAACTGCAACCCCAATTACAGAAGTGTAGGACCTAAGTCATACCTAATATCAAATTAAATCTGGAACCAAGTTTTATCCAAACAGAGATGGGTAGCACTTTAGAAATGTTTTAGAAAAGGTATGAACACACAATTTAGCACCTATTTGTGATTTTGTAAAACGTCATGTCTTTTCCTGAGATTGCCACAGCTGTCCTTTGCAGAAAATGAAGTCCTGCTACTAAAGTAGTAACTATAAAGTGCCTGGAAAACATACTATATTGAATTCATCTGTTAAACAATAGGACTAGTAGAGAAGATGTTATCTAGTTTGGGCAATGAAACATCTTCAAGAAAACAACAAAGCTCAGAGAACACCAAGGACCCCTCATTTCAACCCTGAGCTATAAATATTATCCTGTATCAGTATTCTAAATCTGAGTTGCAGAAATCTGAAGGACAACCAGGTAGCAACATGTAAGCAGAGAAAACTCAAATTTTTGATGTGACCTAGTTGTCTGAAGTCCTTATCTGGTAGCACATGCCTTCCATTCTCCATAAACTAGGTTTTCCTGTAAATTGTACAACATGATTGTACAATTATACAGATCAAATTTCTTCAGGTTCAAAAATTCAAGAAGACTTATTCTCTTAGTTCAGTTTTTTTACCCCAACTGCAAAGTAGCTGACACTATCCATTTATTTTAAGTATCCTTTTCCCTTATCTTCTTTAGATAGGGAATAACTGAGGGTCCTGAACAGGGCCTTCAGCCTTGTTAACCTTCTAATACCAACATTTCATGTCATTGTATATTACATAATCATTACATCAACCAAAGGGAGGCTAAGAAAATATTGGACTGGATTTTCAAAAAGTTAGAGTTTAATCTTTACATAGACTGAAAAACCTGGAGAGAAAAAGTCTAAACTAAGCAGAGCATGCTTCAACATGGGCTTGGTGATGTATTTTATTATTTCTAATTGTTCATCATTTATTCTTCAAATTAGACAATGGCACCTGTTGGCAGCCTTGGGTGGGGGGCGAGAGATCATATGACATCCAGTTCAAAATCATTTTTTCTATTACTTTCTGCTAACCCATAAAAATGATTAATAAAGCTTGACATTTCAATCCTTTGTGCATTGCTAAATATTTATCAGATAGAAAAATAATACAAAGCAAACTCTCTACCACTGCAGAATAAATCTGTTTATTATATATAATAAAGATGTTATTTCCTTTTATGCATTGATGTTCAATCAAATTTGAAAGGTTGTCATCCTATATATTAATTGAAAAATATGTTTCTTTCAATTCTTTTTATGAAGACATAAAAATAATGCAAAGTTACTTACATTAATGTAACTTCCAGCAAAAGGAGAAGTGGAAAATAGCAATAGCACTTAGACTTATATACCGCTTCATAGTGTTTTACAGCCCTCTCTAAGCGCTTTACAGAGTCAGCATATTGCCCCCAACAATCTGGGTCCTCATTTTACCAACCTCAGAAGGTTGGAAGGCTGAATCAACCTTGAGCTGGTCAGGATCAAACTCCTGGCAGTGAACAGTGAGTTAGCTTGCATTCTAACCACTGCAACACCACAGCTCCTATATATATTTAAATTTATTATAATTCTTAACTTAAATTGGAACATTAACAGCGAAAGAAACATATTCTGGTGATGCCAATGTTATACAGAGTCACTCTTGACAGCACATCTACACTTCGCATATTCATCATGCAGACTGGAGCATAAAGATTTCATACACGTATATGCTAAGATATATGTGAAACAGTACAACACACAAACAACACAGACAGCACAAACTTCACTCTTGCACTAAAAAAGTAACAAAAAGAAGTACACTCACAGATAGAAAACTTGTTGCTGTTGTCTTTCCCTGGAAACAATTTAAATCCTCTAGATTTAAAATCTATGGCCTTTTTCACTAGTTAAGAAAACAAACAAAAGCACATATCAGATAAAGCAATCTAAAAAGACTTCATTTCAATTGACAATTCTTTTTGATCATGGAAGTGCAAATTAAAAGTAATTTCTTTCCAACAGCATCGTGGACCCAAAAGACTTGAAAAGAATATATATTGTTACACAAAAGGCAAATATTTATAATGTACATAACTATAAAGGCATATGTGTGTGAGATACATATGTATATATTCTTTTTCGTAGGTTTTATGTGTATTTCTCTTTAGCCAGGTTCTACCTATGTAAACCAAGATATTATGCAGCCCTAGTTCAGTGAAATCACAATTCACTAGTTTCTGGGCTTTTTTTCTTCTGGCAGTCAGCAGACCCTCTCCCAATGGGCAGCAAAGGGTCTGCTGGCTGGCAGAAGAAAAAAAGCCCAGAAACTAGTGAATTGTGATTTCACTGAACTAGGCTGCATAATATCTTGGTTTACGTAGGTAGAACCTGTCTAAAGAGAAATAATTTATATATGGAAAACATACATTTTCTTGAAATGAATGCATATTGTGCCTTTTATGCAAAATATTAAAATTATCTTAAATATTTCCCATATGCCATAACTGGATTTGTACAATTCCACTGTACAGTTATGGAACTTGGAAAATTGAATTTAATTATAGGGCACAATAGACTTGCCAATCCTTTTCTTATTTAATGTGTGTTTATTTCCCTTATTAACTGGGACCAACATTTTATCTTATTTTTCCAAGAACTTTACTGTGATATTTTATATCCATTATGGCATTTTAAAACACAAAGTTGACACTTCACCAGTCCTGTAGCACAATTTCACATGGACTAAAAATTCTACCCATGAGGATATATGGGAAGACCTTGAATTATCATCAAATTATTTTCCAACAACAGTTCAGGAAAAGAATCGTACTCAATAAAAAAATTTATATAGACTTGGTTTTTTTTTTTCAATTTCATTTGATTATAATTTTTAAAATAATTTTAATGTGTCTAGGAAAAGAAAATTACAGCATTAAAACAGGGTCCACATTTGTGATGAATAGATAGCCTTCTACCAATCTATCAATACACAATCAGCCACTATATACAGTACCAAGGAATTCAATCACCAGGATAATTATACTGAGATTTTAACCAAATGAAAGAGATCAATGATAAAATTAAATAATATTATTTGATAAACTATGGGATTATAACTTAATCATAGATGCAAATTAGCCAAATGTGTAAAATTGAACTTAGAATGAAAAACCATCTGAGGGCATGGTTACAATATTTGACGTTTATAACTAATCAGATAAAATGATTTCTAATCTATGAACCATAGTTTTCTGTGTGTAGCAACAGTCCCTATTATTGTTCTCCTGCATTATTGTTCTATTAAATAGTTATCGTGATCTCATTTCTATAGAGCTACTGATATACAGACTAACCATATACAGATCCAGAAATCTGACATTTCCCCCAATGAATGCTTCAGAAAGAATGTTTACTGCCCATCTTGAACTGTAGCTAGCAGATCCTCACAAAGTATTTCTAAATTTATTACTTTGTTCCCATCTCTCAAAGTGCTGTGTTTCATTTTGATATAAAAATATTTTACAGATAGATCAATTCTATATCCTTCAAAAAAGGAGAAAATCATAACTGCTTGCTTATTTGCCCAACTGTCCTAGAACAAATCCTAGATATAGCCTAAATATTGCAGTCCAAGATACTGAGTAATTTTATGGCTGTATCACTTCCAGATTTCATCTAGAATCTGGCCAAGCAAAATATACAACTCTATCATAGTTTCTCACCATTTTTTTTTTACCACTAAACCTCCTTTTTATAAAATCTTTTCTGGAAAAAATACCTAACCATCTTGAATTTTCCATAATTATTTCCCATGTTAGTTTGCCAATAAAGAACGTGTCTTAAGATGGATTTCTGGGTATTCACATTATATGTATTATATTATTTAATAATCATGTTGGAAACATGGATCTTCATTCCATTATTTAAATGATTATAAAATATATATTATTTAGCTACCTGCTTTCAGATCATTTGCTGTACATATTTATGCTGCATTTTGGCCAAATAATAAAATTCTGTGTTCTTTTTTTATTGTTGTTATTATTATATTTTAGAGTACTACCTGAGATGCAATAGTGAACATAAACTGAAAAGGAGAAAGGAATCAGAATTCATGAAGTAAAAGACAAATGTTTGAATGTGAATAAAAGAGAGAGATGGAAGTTGGAAACAAGAGACAGTTTTTCAGGGTATTTGATTTCAGAAAACCATTTTGTATCTTCCCATTTTTCTTTTCCATCAACAACCCAAATCATGATCCTTGATCTCTCAAGCATCTAGGATTCCTAGGTAACAATAATAATAACAACCCAAAAAGTGATTTTGTTTGGCTGTATATGTCAAGTGCTGAAAGTGATAGAGGACTTCTACCGGTAAAGCAGGAAGAAAAGCATTGCCTTAATGACCATATTAAGAAGAACCAAGAACTCTTGCTAAGGATGTCAATCAAGAAAAGCGCTTGAAAACAACAAAGATGAAGGCTGAATACAGAAAAAAAATAATAGAAAACAAATTTGTTAATTAGAAGAACAAGCTGCTGCATGGTTAATACTTGACAGATTAAAAAAAGCTGATTAAAAAACCCACATGGAGTTGGTTAAGATCAGGATTAAAGAAACTGAAGTCTTTATTTTTAATGGCTCAAGAACAAACTTTGACAGCTAATTACATGAAGGCAAAAATCTTACTGTAACTAACAACAGCAAATGTCATCTTTCTAATAAAAAGGATGAAACAATTGATCATTGGCTGCAGCAAAATTTCACAAACTGACTACAAGCAGTCACAACTGAGTTGCCAAAATTATTAATTTGAAACTTTGCCAGCAGTTTGAATTTGAATGTAGTAAAAACTACTGGAACCATCAAATTGAGTAGATGTTAGAAAATGAGTGGGTTAAGATCTTACGAACTTTAAGATGTAAACAGACAGGCATCTTGTTCATAACATGCCTGATAGAACAGTGATTTTAAAGAAGTAAATCTAGTTGCTATTCAGAGTGATTTAGGATTGAAAAAAACAATGGGAAAAATATGAAATATAAGGACTTGCAGGTCAAAGCTGAATATTTATATTTTAAAAAATGTTACATCAATCTTGATTGGAACAACATCTAAAGGACTTCCTTGAAATCTGGAATTTAGATTTGAGCATTCTAATTTTACAAAAAAGCACCCTGCTTGGAACTGCCTATATTCTTAGATGCTATCTTAATAATAGGAGAAGCAATGGCTCAGCATTGCAAATAATGAGCTTGTAAACTGAAAAACTGGCAGCCTAGTCTTGAAATCCTGGTGCCCCTTGATTGGATGAGCTCCCGTTATTTATCCCAGCTCCTGGCCACCTAGCAGTTTGAAAGCATGCATACCATGAAGTGGTACCTATTTATCGACTCAAATGCAATTTAGTAGGAAGATAACAGTGTTCTGTGTGCCTTGGCCAGTGGTGGGTTGCTACTGGTTCGCACCAGATTAGGCGAACTGGTAGCAGCGGTGGCGGGAGGCTCCACCCACCCGCCCGGACCTTCTGCACATGCACAGAAGTGCTGCACGTGCACACAAGCAAACCAGTAGCAATGGGATTTGGAACCCACCTTGGCCTTGGCATATAGTTATGCTGGCCCGATGACTATGGAAAGGATCTTTGGACAAAATTGGTCCCTCAGCTAAGAAATGGAGATGAGAACTGCCCACTAGACTTGGAATTGACTGGAGGTGGGGAATCTTTTCCTTTTCCTTTATCTTAATAATACTTAGGTCCTTTGTTAGTACTTGAATTATTAAGATTCCACCAGTCTTAGACTGTGAATCTAACAGTAGATTACCTACACATAATAGTAATAATAATAATAAACACCATACAACAACATCTGCTATCCCAGGTCAGGTTATCCCAGGTTATCCCTTATTGTGACAGACTCAATAAGTGGATAAAAATGCCAAATCCAATCTAAAATCTGGCTGGCTGTGTGATCAATCATAAAATAATAATAATAATAATAATAATAATAATAATAATAATAATAATAATAATAATAATAATAATAGCCAATAAATAATAATAAATACCAGTCAATGGTATTTGTGATGCATTTTTGAATGTTCAGTTGATGAGTTTCATGTTTAATGAATAAAGTAAATAATAATAAATAATTAATTAATAATGGACACTGGCAGCAACCCATATCAATCATTAGCACCAGTCAATGATATTTGTGATGCATTTTTGAATGTTCAGTTGACTGAGTTTCATGTTCAATAAATAAAGTAAATAATCATAATAGAAGTAGAATAATTATAGCAAAAGAAAGCATAATAGAACCAAAAGTAATAGGCATCTTGGATGCAGTCCTAAAACAACTAGAGCACTGCGTGACCATCATCAACATTGATTAAATCACTATCAGTCAATAGCAAAAGGCAGCTTTACTTGGAACAGCTTACATCCTTAATGATACTTGTAATATTATTAAAAAAACATCTGCCAATCCTTTGGAAAGGACTTGATATGTGGATAAAAATGTTAAGTGTGATTTCTCTGCGTATTTTCAGCAATTCTTATTCTGTCCCCCCCCCTTTTTTTTTTTTCTTACATAGTGCTTAGTATTCACCACTCTCATTCAATCAACATTTTCTTGGCTGTTAAATGATCATTGGCTATTTTGGAGATTTATTAAATTTATTTGTGGGATTTATTCCATCTGCCCACTCTGCTCATTTCTCCTTTTCATACCTGCATATTACAAGTTAGATAATCAATTATCTGAAATAGACAAAATGATAACAGTGTCTTACAACAACAAACCAACTTTTTTTTAAAAAAAATCTTTTAGCTAAAAACTTTTGCAATAGAAGTTGAACAGCTCCCCATACTATCAAATAAATCTTTAAGTATCTGACTTAGATTGTGATTATAGACACTCTTATATAGATGTAAAACCCTGCAAAATTTCATGCCAATTCCAGTATATTGAATCTGGCAACATACAATATCTCTTATATTAAAATCATAGTGACTTTCTTAACAATTGGTTAGATTCTCTTTCAAGTCCTGATCACAAATGGCATATCTCCAATGAGGTGATATCAAATTATATTACACAACCTAAATAAAATATTTCATTTACCAGTAGTGAATTGGTACGTGGAGTGGAAATGGTAGAATAAAATGATACTTATGCTATAGGATAATATTTGTTTTCAAAGCAGAAACAAACAAACAAAAATGAACACACTAAAGGACCTATAAAGTGGGCACAAATCTATTATGTTCTAGAATTTTGATATTGGGGGGGAGCGTCTTCTGTTTCTTCATTTATATTGATATTATAATTGTTATATTACAGCTAAAGTCAAAAATTAAATGTAAGAAACCAACTCCATCCCCTCCTTTCCCAGTCATATGATGAAAAGGAGAAAATGAACAAAACCAATAAAAAAGTAGTAAAAAAAATGTCCCAGTTGTCTTAATTTGTATTAATAATACAACAACTTCATCAGGTGATATTGATGGGAAGGCTAGGACGTGGAACCTAACCTTAGAAGACCTTCCTTCTAAGGTCATGTAGTAATAATGGAAGAGATGGTCTTCAAATGGAAATGGTCTTCAAATTACTAGGCTTTCAGCTATGAAGGCTTCATAAATGGAAAACACTGTCTTGAATTGTACTCAAAACTTCCTGGCAATTACTACAACTGGCACAGCAGAGGTGTAACATGTACCAAAAGCACACTTTTCCATCACTTTCTACACCAGCTGAATAATTTTAAGAAATCCATATTTTGAGTTTTGCAATAGTCCATCTGCAATGTGATTAAAGCATGATTGACTGTGATAAGGGACTCCTGTGATAAGGGACTGTGATAAGGGACTCCTGTTCCAGGACAAGACAAAGTTGGCGTAGATGAATTTGGGTAAAGGTCCTTCTAGTCACAGCTGCTACTAACTCTTTGAGCAGGAGCTATAAATCTTGAAAGTTGCCAAAATATAAGAGCCTTGATAGTACAGTGGTCTAAGCACCCTGTTATTAACACAGCTGCCTGCAATTTACTGCTGATTCGAATCTCTCCAAGACTCAAGGTTGACTCAGCCTTCCATCCTTTCTAAGGTAGGTGAAATGAGGACCCAGTTTGTGGGGGCAATAAGCTGACTTTGTATAAATATACAAAAGTATGAAGGCTATTGCTTAACACATTGTAAGTTGTCCTGAGTCTCTGGAGAAGGGCGGCATATAAATCAAATTAAAAAAAAAAAAGTACCCTAATTCTGACTGGGGCAATAAACTAATAGCAACAGCAATAGCAACACTTAGACTTATATACTGCTTCAAAGTACCTTACAGTCAGTGGTGGATTGCCCCCGGTTCACAAGAACCGGTAGTAAAACCGGCGGGAGGTTCCGCCCACTGATCTGGATGTCATCATAGGTGATCTGCGCATGCGCAGAAGCGCAGGTGCGATGTGAACCAGTAGTAAAAATAAGTAGAACCCACCCTTGATTACAGCCCTCTCTAAGTGGTTTACCAAATCAGCATATTTCCCCAACAGTCTGGGTTCTCATTTGAATCAACCGCAGAAGGATGGCAGGCTGAGTCAAATTTGAGCCAGTGAGAATCAAATTCCTGGCAGTGAGCAGGGAGTTAGCCTGCAATACAACATTTTAAGCATTGTGCCACCAAATTCAGATCCTAATTCAGCACTTCCAATTCAGAGCTAAAGATGGAAAATACATAGCACTGGAAGAATGATGAAGATCCAACCATTGGCACAGAGAAAGGAGAGAAAGACCACAACACCATGTCTTCCACTCCCAATCCCTCTATACAATCCCATAGAATATCATAGCTGAAGGTTTCAAAAGCTACTGACAAATCAAGAAGACAGAGGACAGTTGCATCACCTCCATCCTGTCTCTGCCAGAGGTCACCACCAAGTTAACTTCAACCATAATAACACAAGGGCTATCAATAGATTCAAACTCAATGTAATTTGCTCTAATCTTGATTGTAGGAAATACGACTTCTGCAATAGAGTAGTAAATGTCTGAAACACTCTACCTGATCCTGTTGTTAGTCTCTCTAATCCCCATACCTTTTACCTTAAACTGTCTACCGTGAAACTTTCACGTTTCTTAAGAGGTCCCTGACGAGGCATGCATAAGTGCACCAGCGTGCCTACCATCCCTGTCCTACTATTCCCATTTATATGTACTCATTTTATGTGTTTATGGCTATGTTTTGCTTATTTATATCCTTCTGTGTCAAATTTTTTTCATGTGTCCACATCTATGTCTATACTGTAACTTGTTTCCTTGTACTTGTTGACAAACAAAAAACAAATAAACAAACAAACAAACAAACAAACAAATAAATAAATAAATAAAGGCAGTCAATGTCACCTCTGTACCATGTACGTAAACAAATTTGGGAGTGGATTTGGTTTACTTAACAGAATGTTGCGTCTTTATAGGTAAAACAGTTCTTTCATTATGTTGGGCTTGATTTTGTCCTTTATGATTATGTTTGTTTATGCCACTTGTCTCACATTATAATAACTTAGTAGTAGATCTATTAAGGAAATATAGATTCGGGAATCAATTTATGCCGCTGTATTTATCAGGAACAATAGATACTTTTCTGTTTTGTAGTGCTTTCCTTCTCTGATCAATGAGTTGATGCTTTACTTAACAATATTTGAACTATGGACTTCAAGTAGTGTTTTGTGTGAAAATCTCTCCCCAATCCATTTTCATTTCATACTCTTGACATTGAAGTTAATTTGATTCAATTTGTTCTTCTATCAGCTTTCTTGAGTTGTGGGGGATCAAGCATAAATTGTGACTTGTTTTCATGATGTCAGGAAGTGATCTGTACTTTGAATTTAAGCTCCTATGCATGAGACTGAAATGCATTTTTGGTGGAACCATTTTTTCCTTTATGGATACAAAGAAACAAACTCCAGCAGTCTAGTGTGAGTCTTTTCATTATCCTATTACGTCAACCATGCTCTCTTCCACTATTGTAGAATTTAATACCTTTCTAAAACCTTATTTTCTGATGAAGCTAGATTAGCATTCCTTATTGATAGAGAACTTATTGTTCTCCTTGTACCAACATAGACTATTGTTATTTAACTGGGATGCTAAATATTTGTATCATATGGTTTAAACTTTTTAAAGGTCTTTACCAGAAATAGTATTTGTAGCACCAGTTTATAGCATTATAAAGACATTATTATGGAAATATAGCAATAGCATTTATTTATTTATTTATTTATTTATTTATTTATTTATTTATTTATTTATTTAATTAAATTTCTATACCGCCCTACTCCTGAAGGACTCAGGGCGGTGAACAGCCACTGAATAAAACACATAAATACAAAAATTTAAAATAGAATAAAAACGAATTAAATAATTTGGCTGAACAAATTTAAAATACCCCATAATTTAAAACAAATTAAAATTTTCATTTAAAAAGGGGAGAAGGTTTAAGCCAGGCCAGCTTGATGAAATAAAAAAGTCTTAAGCACGTGACGGAAGATGCACAGATCCGGGATCCTCCGTATCTCTGGGGGGAGCCCGTTCCAGATCGTAGGTGCCCCCACAGAGAAGGCTCTCCCCCTAGGGACCGCCAGTCGACATTGTTTGGCCGACGGCACCCGGAGGAGCCCCTCTATATGGGGGCATACTGGCCGGTGGGAGGCTATTGGTGGTAGCAGGCGGTCCCATAGATAACCAGGTCCTAAGCCATGGAGCGCTTTAGTCTTATATACCACTTTACAGTACTTTACACATCTCTCTAAGTGGTTTATTGAGTCAGCCTATTGCCCCCAACAATCTGGGTCCTCATTTTGCCGACCTCAGAAGGATGGAAGGCTGAGTCAACCTTGAGTCTGGTGGGATTTGAACTGCCAAATTGCAGGCAGCCAGCAGTCAGCAGAAATAGCCTGCAGTACTGCACTCTAACCACTGCACCACCGAGGGTCTCGGTGTTAAATATACATTATATATTATACATTATGTTAAATATAACATAATATCAGGCTGACAGCTCAGATACACTGCACATTGGTAGTAAAACTGTGCACGGGTGATTCTATTTATTGCTTCTGTGTGAAGTTATCTCACCCAACCAACATCAGAGAGCACCAGCAGAGAAATGATACATTATGCTACGTAGCAACCATCTTTGGACAACTAATTTTACAAACTACATACTAATATTTTTTTGCCTAAGGCTATAGAGGATATTGTCTCTCAAGGTTAAGTATTTTTCAGTCTGAACAGTGGAAAACATTTAAACTGTTTCTTGTCTTTCCTGCCAACATCAAAGGGAGTTAATTCGAAAAACAATTGCTTTCAAAATGTAACGTATTAAATAGAAATGAAAAATAACCTGGGAAAAATGTAGTGACAATTGTTTTTTGTCCCCTATTGATCCTGCTGTGAAAATGCATGTGGTTTTGGAGAGAAATGGTCAGTTTTAAGCAGACATGTATTCAAGAATACATGTACTGTATCCTTGGTCCTCCTCTAATGTATTCTTTTTCATCCTGCTCATTCAATATATATTGTGCAGGCATTGTGAGAAAATAGATTACAAAGTAGCAAGATTCTATAGTTTAATGAATGGATAGGTATCGGCATCCATAGGACTTTACAGCTTTTGTCAAAATGTTTAAAGTCATATGACTGTCGCTTTTGTTATATGAGTGCAATGTCATCACACACAGACAAAAGGGGAAGTGTATGCATTGTTATGCTACAGTGCTGATTTTGTCAGTCTAATGGACTAAACTTCATATTAAACAGCAACTCATTAAAATGATATGGTATGAGGACTCATTTTTGCATCACCTCTGGACAAAACAGTATGGGAAGAATGTTATACCAATGAAATATAAGGATTCTTACATGATAGTAAGAAACGTTATGTGACTAGTTTTTTCTACCTGTGAGAATTAACTATATTTACTACCGTCAGTAAACCTATCCATAAAACTGGAATATGATTCCAGGAAAAAAGAAAAACAACACCATCCAATAATTTGCAACAAGCTTTTCTGTTCAAGAGTTTTGATTTGGTTTTACATTTAAAAGCCCAAATTGTCCGCTTCTTATGGTTTCCGGCACCCATATTTTTCCACCAAATGTATGCCAAATGTCATACCTGTAAAATATATTTCAATCAAAATGCTGAATTCATATTGTGAACTTTTGAGGGCTTGTTCCCCTTTGAAAAAAGTCCAGGTAATATGCCTCTCAAGGCTAGTCCCTTTCTAATAAATAATATCTCTGATTTGGAGCACATCTCAGTCTTTTCCTTTATGCGCAGATTATGGCAGAACAGTAGAGCAGGGGTGTCAAACTCATGACGTCACAGCAGCATCACGTGACTTCCCCCCCTTTGCTAAACCGGGTGTGGGCGTGGCCAGCACATGACATATCCAGCCCACAGGCCAGGAGTTTGACAGTCCTGCACTACAGGAATTTATTTCAGCAAGAAAAAGGTTGAGTGGAAGCCTTCTCCAGCAGCACTGATTTAAGGATGTTCCAGCTGGACTACATCAGGAAATACTGGAGTTCTCCAGAATCCACATGGTCAAAGTGTTAGCCTAGAAAACAGGAGATTGTGAAATCTAGTACTGCCTTAAGCCTGCCTTAAGTTCTTCCTTCACCTTAGGCATGAAGGCTGGTTTGGTGATCTTGGGTCAGTCAACCCAAGCTCAACTCTCAGCTCAATGGATCTCTCAAGGATGTGGTTGTAGAGAAAATAGGAGGAAGAGATAGCATTAGCTATGCTCACTAGCTTGAGTTATTTATAAAAATAACAAGGTAGGATAGAAATATATTTAAAAAAAACCAATGACAAGTATTCTTGGTATTTGCTAATAATATTTCATGCTGGATGTCAGTATGTGGTGGGAAATCATGAATCTACACAGTTTAGAGCAGGAGTGTCAAACTTGTGGCCTGTGGGCCAGATGCATCATGCGCTGGCCATCCCCATCCCAGTTTAGCGAAGGCAAAAAAAAGTTGTGATACATCATGTGACAACAACATGTCATCGTGAGTTTAACATCCCTGGTTTAGAGGCTTAATAGCCAACACTGGGAAAGGCTTAGTGAAACTTTTTTCCTGCAATTGGGACCTGAAATATTTCAAAGCCATCCAAGTTGTTTCATCAAGTTGCATCAAAACACCTCTTTACTTCAGCATGTTACTTCAACGATGTGGAACTCTTAACTGAATCTAAGTTTGTCTGCACATGCCTACCGTCAGCCCTGGAGGCCATCTTTTTCTTTGGATCTTCAGGGCTGCCACACTTAGTGCTGTGGGAAACTAGGAGTGGGGATAGGATAGAGTGGTGGAGATATTTAGCCATAATAACATTCCTTTCTTTGAGAGTCAAGGACATTCGGGCCTGCACCTAGAGTGGCGTGACAAGGAGGCATCTCCAGTTGGAATGGTGCATCGATTGGACCATGTGATGGACATGTGGGTGCAGGGGGAAGGGATTTGGACTTTCTTTTGGGTGGGGAAAACCTGGAAGCTTTCAAATTCTGGTTTTCCCAGATGTGCCAATGACATCTCTACTAAAATGGAACTTTGAGGAATTTCTAGCCACGGAGTCTTCTTTCGTTTGGGTGTTACTTGGAACCCTGACATATACACCTTTATATACATCAATTTGTTATCATTGTGAGCTTTAGAGATTAGAACATGATATGTGAGATCCTCAAAGTGACCATGTTATCAATTTTTATAGTTAAATGTAAATATGAAGTCTTCCATTAAGATCAGCATTAACAATCTAACAGCCCATTTTAGTTAGCAAAAGCAGCATTCTGAAGTTGGCAGTTAGCAAAATATCCTTTTTTGAAGTACAACAGACATTCAAATGGCCAGACAACAAGTCTTTATAAGAAGCTGAAAGAAGCAAATATTATTTAGAACAGAATAGAATAACAGAGTTGGAGGTCTTCTAGTCCAACCCCCTGCTTAGGCAGGAAACCCTACTTCACTTCGGACAAATGCTTATCCAACATCTTCTTAAAAACTTCCAGTGTTGGAACATTCAAAACTTCTGGAGGCAAGTTGTTCCACTGATTAATTGTTCTGTCAGGAAAGGATTTATGCAATGCTTTATTTATTTATTTAAAAGGGAGAAATGGGGAATAAATTTGCTGTAATGGCTTGCAAACCAATTTTATTTACAAACCTTTAAATAATATTTTATTTGACAGAGAGACCAATAGAAGATTTTTGACAAATCTGGCCATGTTTTCTTAAATTTCCATTTAATGATACCCAATTACTGGTATTTTATTTTTAAAGAAGTTTCATTTTTTATATTATGAAATTATGAGGATATTTATTTATTTATTTATTTATTTATTTATTTATTTATTTGTTTATTTCAGGTTTTCGCGGGTGTTTGTATGTAGGTCTTTGGTTATTCGGGTCTTCTCCCACGTAAAATTGGAAGTGTCTTGGCGACGTTTCGATGAAGTCTCATTCGTCATCTTCAGGCTGGTGTTCTCGGGTTCGTGCTTCCAGGAGCACGAAGCTCCTGGAAGCACGAAGCAGAGAACACCAGCCTGAAGATGACGAATAAGACTTCGTCGAAACGTCACCAAGACACTTCCAATTTTACGTGGGAGAAGACCCGAATAACCAAAGACCCATATATGTATATATGTATATATGTATGTATGTATGTATGTGTGTATATATATATATATATATATATATATATATATATATATATATATATATATATATATATATATATATGTTTCTTACTTATTCGTAGGATTTATGTGTGTTTTTCCTCTAGCCAGGTTTTTCCTACGTAACCAAGGTTTTTCTGCAGCCCTAGCTCAGTAGAATCACATCCACTCGATTCTGGGCTTTTTTTCTTTTCTGGCAGCCGGCAAGTTCTTGCTGCCAGGTGAGAGACTTATATAGATCTATTTCTGGCTCGTTAGCCTTCATCAGTAAACCACACCCACATCTCATATATCCTCCCTGTAAAGGTACAGTATCTATTTTCTTACTTCTTTGTAGGATTTATGTGTGTTTTTCCTCTAGCCAGGTTTTTCCTATGTAACCAAGGTTTTTCTGCAGCCCTGGCTCAGTAAAATCACATCCACTCGATTCTGGGCTTTTTTCCTTTCTGGCAGCCAGCAAGTTCTTGCTGCCAGATGAGAGACTTATATAGAACTATTTCTATATATTCTATAGATCTAACCTTGGTTACATAGGAAAAACCTGGCTAGAGGAACACACACACACACACACACACACACACACACACACACACATACATATAGTGTTTTACCGAGACACCTGGTCTACTCCAACATGTGGGAGAGAGCATTCTGCTCTCTTTTGCCTTTCAGCTCCAACCAGGAGCCCTCAAGCAGTTGCATCCACAACAAACCATTTTATACCAAATATATTTTACTAATAAAGAAATAAAGGGAGACTGGTATAGATCTATTTCAAGCTTCTTAGCTCTCATCAGCCAGCCTTACCCTTACTTGGATTCAAACCTGGGCTGCCTGCATGTAAATATATATTTGGTATAAAAATGGTTTGTTGTGGATGCAACTACTTGAGGGCTCCTGGGTTGGAGCTGAAAGGCAAAAGAGAGCAGAATGCTCTCTCCCACATGTTGGAGTAGACCAGGTATCTCGGTCAAATACTTAATCTTTCCCTTGGCTCAGGCTGATGAAGGGAGGAGAACTTGTGGCTCAGTGGTTAATACAACTGCCTAACATGCAGACAGCCCAGGTTTGAATCCAAGTAAAATGCTACTTTTTCATTGATTAAAATAACTCAGTTATGTTTAATTGACATTCTTTGTCTACAATTCTGTATTGCAACTAGAAGAACTAGAAACCACTATTCCTGAGGTGGTATGCAACAACTAGCTTTTTTTTCCCCATTGTCAGCATGTAAATAATGATTTATTTAGTTATTTTTTTTTTTACAACAGGAGATATTGTTCTTTTCTTTGGAAGGATGTACATTTTCAAAGATACTCAAGAGATGCTAATTGGCACATAACATACCAGCATTGGAATTAGTCTGCCCTGCCTTACTCATGCAGAGATTATGTAAATGTGACCTAAACCACTTTAGATCTAACAATATCCTATGTAAGAAAAGAATAATTTCAATGAAAGTCCAATCTACAATGTCCCTATTATAATTTAAACAAAAGCATTTGATGATCTTTTTTTGAAGTGTAATGAATGCCAGATTAAAACATAACTACCTTAATTAAACCAAACTTGAAATGTTATGATTTAAGCATAATTCTAGCACTGAGAGCAATAATTACTCAACCTGTCACTATTCTTTTTTCCAAGTAACTTAACAATTTGTCAGGGATGTATCTGGCGAACTGACAGGATTAGTGGTGAAAAGTATTGACAAAGATGGAAAAGAGGTCCTACTCCCTTCCCAAATTTTTAATTGGGTGAATTTTATGGGTAACGGGGTTTTAAATTGGAGAAGCCCAAGATAATTTAATTTTGTTTTAATGTATTTTAATATTTGTATTGTGGGTTTTTAATTCTGGCTGTTCACCGCCCCGAGTCCTTCGGGAGAGGGGGCGGTATAAAAATTCAATAAATAAATAAATAAATAAATAAATAAATAAATAAACTATTCTATTCTATTCTATTCTATTCTATTCTATTCTATTCTATTCTATTCTATTCTATTTATTGGTTCGATTTATATGCTACCCTTTTCCGGAGACTCAGGGCAGCTTACAATGCATTAAGCAATAGCCTTCATACTTTTGTATATACCTGCTTAGTAGGGCTTTCGCGCGCCCCCCAGCAGTGTTCTTTTTTTATACAAAGTCTTTTTTTTTATACAAAGTCATCTTATTGCCCCCACTAAATCCCCACAGATGGAAGGCTGAGTCAACCTTGAGCCTGGTGAGATTTGAACTTGCAGTAATTGCAGGCAGCTGGTGTTACTTAACAGTGCTTTAGTCTGCTGTGCAACCAAGGCTCTTATTCTATTCTATTCTATTCTATTCTATTCTATTCTATTCTATTCTATTCTATTCTATTCTATTCATCTATCTCATGCTACTGATGGATTATGGAGGTATCTCAAAAGTTCAAGAGAAGGCTTTGTCCAAAGACGAATTAGATTTCTCTCCAACTTTCTAAGTTGTCATTGACAGATATCAGAAGGCACAATTGTTTGGTAAGCAGATGTCAAAGGAACTGGGGGAAAAACTGGGATTGGGAATGAAATGAAAGGAACTGGATAAATTTTACAATTTATTGGCAAAAGATAGGCAACTCAATATAGAAAGATATATTCTCTGCTTTGGAGAGTGAATAGTAATTATTTTTTTTGAATTCAATGCAAGCTATGGTTGGTCAAATTAAATAGAATACATACTTCTGATTTATGAAATTTGAAATAATATTCCAAAATAGCAATATATATATAGAGCCACCCAACCCACAACAATGTAAATAGAAACTTTGATTTTTTTTTTCTTTAAAAATTGTCATTTTATTTAGTCCAATGTGTCTGAGCAGTAAATATAATATGAAACTGTTCTTGGGCACTTCTCCAATATCAGAGGTATATGAATGGAGAATTGAGCAACCATGCTAAAAAGATTTTATGGATATTTGAAGCTTATGCTTAAGCTCTTAAGAAACCTTGGAATAGGTTTTTTTTTTTTTTTTTCCATTATTATTTTGCAGGGAGAACAGGCATAAACAAGCAGAGTTGGGAAGAAAATGGTCTGATTCCTTTGGGTGTAGAAAATAATTGGGAAAATAGGAGATGGCTAATAAATATAACATTATTTGCACATCTTTGGGCTTAGAAATAAGGGGACTGAAGCATGCACATAGGTCTTGGTTTTATGTGACTGTACACTTGATCCTTCACCAAAATAAATACAAAAAGAAAGTAACTAAAAAGTAATAATGAAAATTTATAGCATAAACCGGACTAACAACAACAACAACAACAACAACAACAACAACAGACAGACAGACTTATGACCCACAACATGCCTGACATCACTGTTGTGGAAAAGAAAAAAAATTGGGTTCATTGATTTTGCAGGTGATGCATGAATTAAAGAGAAGCAACTAGAAAAAATAATGAGATACCACAATCTGCAAACTGAAGTTGAGCGATGGTGGAGGAAGAAACTAATGGTTGCACCAATAATAATAGGTGCCCTTGGAGCAATACCCAAAGGGTTGCCTAGATACATGGAAATTTTGAACTTATCAGACCTGAAAATGTGACTTTGCAAAAAACTTCCTTACTCGGAACTGCCTATATCTGTGATGGTGAACCTATGGCAGGCGTGCCAGAGGTGGCATGCAGAGTCCTCTCTGTGGGCATGTGCACAGTCACCCCAGCTCAGCCAGCTGGTTGTTGAGTTTCTGAAGCATGCATGTGCATCGGCCAGCTGGTCATTGGGTTTCCAAAGTACACATGACGCCGGCTACCTGGTCATCAGGTTTCCAGCACTCTGGTGTGCGCGCGCCTTCCAGTTTGAGCATTCTGTGCCTAAACGTTTCACCATCACTGGCCTATAAACCCAGAAATTACCTTAATAGCTCTTAGATCTTTGGTTAGGAATTGAACTGTTAAGATTTTTCAAGTCCCAGACTGTGAATCGAATTGAAGATTTTATTATTATTATTATTAATCATCACACAGTCAGCCAGATGTTCAGATTGGGTTTGACAGTTTTGTCAACCTATTGAGTCTTTACGAAGGACCTGGGATAGACAAATCTGGATGTTTGACGGTGTTACAAATATTGTCGCAGGATGGAAGCTGTTCCAAGTAATGCCGCCTTCTGCAATTGACTGATGGCAAATTTGTCAATGCCAATGGTGTTTTAGTGGTGCTCTGGTTGTTTTGGGATTGCACCCAAGGTGCCTATTACTATTGGTACTACCCTTGCTTGCCTTTGTCATAGTCATTCTAGACCTGAGATTTAACAATTGTCAATAAGATAGGAGGGGGAAAATGTCTGGATAATGGATGTGGCGGTACCGGAAGATAACAGAATAGAAGAGAAAATACTGAAGAAAAGCACAGAGTACAAAGACCTGCAAATAAACATAAAACAACTGTGGCAAAAGAAAGCAAAGATAGTGCAAATAATAATAGGCACCTTGGGAGCAACTCCACTTGAATACCATTGGCATTGACAAAATCACATTCAATCAATTGCAAAAGGCAGCTTTATTTGAAGCAGTCTACATCCCATGAAAATATCTTTAATATTACAAAAGAGCATCTGCCTATCCTAGGTCCTTGGGAAGGGTCTTATAGGTAGATAAAAATGCCAAATCCAGCCTAAATCTCTGGCTGGCTGGCTGGCTGACCAACCAACCATATACTGTAATAATTTTCATATTCCGCTATTGCTACACACATTTCACCACACAGATAATTGAGAGGTATTCTGCAAAAACCTTTTTTCTTTAGCAAGGAATTGTACCTTTCTCATTGGTGCACTGAAAGTCTGGATTGCCCTCCCCATAAATCTTTGTTATCTACTGCTACAAACTTTATATTTGTTAGTTTCCTCGCTCAAATTTATGCTCTAGTCTACTTCTTTGTATTGTATTCAGTGTAACTTCCAACAATAAAATCACAAAGTAAATGTAGAATTTCAAAGGCCTTAAAAGAACCATAAAGCTTTAAAATACGGTTATTACAATTCTAACCCTGTTTGAAACCCAATTTACATGCCAATGAAAAGTGGTTTCCATTTTCAGTATATTTAATTTATTCCTTTTAGGGGATGGTTCTTTCCGTCTGTGGGCATTTTAAGACTGGACAGCTTTATTTGCTGGGGTTTTTTTTATTGTGTCTTTAATTTATTCATTTTTTTTTTGCATAGTGTTTATTGGTATCTTGAGTATTTTTCTAACGTATAAGGTTTAAACTCAATTTATCTTGAAAAGTATTTGATGTCTTAACCCTAAAAGGTAAACCAGATTAATAACCAACTCTACAGGATGACTTAGATTATACTTTATTGAGGGATGCTGCATTAACAAAACCTTACAATTCTCCCTATTATACCCCAATAAGTGAGGAAGAAACAGCCTTACTAATACTATCTCCATTCCAAGACTTAAGAATCCTTTTGCCCTTTTGGTTGCATAACAGTTTCTGAATAGTTACTTTAAATCTATTTCTATTACTTTCTACATGATGAGTCAGATTATAGCTATATTTAATTGGTCTATCTTTTAATAGGCAGGAATTAATAAACAGTATGGGGGTTAGATGTGGATTTAAATTTAGAAATCAATGTGGCACATATCTGGTAAACTTTCTATTTTAGTAATACAGTAATTTTAGTAACCTTCAGTAATACTGAAAAGTGTATATTCATAGGCATCTGGTCCAAAGAACAAAAGAAGCAACAACAAAACAGACAAAACACGTGTCACATTGTCACAACACACGAGTCTGATTCTCATCCTCAGGTTGGATGGAAATACAGAAGTGATGCTTGCATTGCAAGTTTATCATTTAACACCCCTTTCCCAATTTGGACAGTTATGAGAATATTTATGAAGCCACAAATTTATGGAATATTAGCATATGTTAATGACACACAAAATGTATACAATTTGAACCATTTTCATTTTAAGCGACTACTAATGCACTTTTATTATCTGTGTATATACTTCCTTTTAAAACATAACCAAACAGGTACCCAAATAAGTATTTGCAGCCTTTCTTCACCAAAATTGGTCACAAAGAGGACTTTTAATAATATATATATATATATTTGTCACTCAAAGGAAAACAATTTTAACAATACATTTATGTTTTGTTGGGAGATGCTTATGACTTACGGAGTTTCCCAAATTTTATTTAAGGACTTTTTGGTTTTCAAAGAATCCTGGCAAAATGCTAAAATTAGACAACATATTATTGAAAGTCAATTTACTGAATATCTATAATTTATTAAACTCATTGTGTATAGACATTGTCTGTTTGTACCCACAAGTTAGTCCAAAGAATGCATTATACTAAAACTATTTCGGAATCAACAACTCTAAAAGCCACTAACTTGAAGAATGTGTAAAAAAAAATACCCACTGCGCTTATGAAATTGAAATTTTCATATTAAGACCAGCTTTATTTGCAAAGTTGCACTATCCCTGCAGTTGTGTGGTTGTGATTTTTGACCCTCCCTGCCAGCTTTCCACAAAGCAAAATCAATAGGGAAGACATAATTTGTCCCCTCTTCTTTTTTTTCTGTCTACCCATGGTCTTTCTATTTACCTTATTAGGTAAATAAATATTAAATTATTATTGAAGTTTATTTGCCATACATATTTTTAAGACACACGCTTCTCTTATATTTATTTATTTATTATAAAAAAACAAACAAATAAATACAATTTATTGTCTGGCCATTTTACAATGGGGTACTGCTGAGCAGCTTATAGTTACATCTTAATTAAAATAAAAATGTTGAAATCTAAGCTTAAAACAAAGACACATGCGGAAGGTGGGGGCAGAGTGGGGTGAGGTGGGATCTGTTATTATTCAGTCAACCACCACAGGGGTGAAATCTACTTACCTTCCTTACCGGTTCAGAAGCGCATGCACATGCATCCCAAAAAAAATTACTTCCGAGGTGGCACAGTGATTAGAGTGCAGTACTGCAGTTACTTCAGCTGACTGCTAGTTCAGCAGATCAGCAGATCAAATCTCACCAGCTCAAGGTTGACTCAGCCTTCCATCCTTCCAAAGTGGGCAAAATGAGGACCCAGATTGTTGGGGGCAATATGCTATTTAGTATACTGTCTATGGTGTAAGCCACCCAGAGTCCTCGGAGAGTGGGCAGCATAGAAATATGAATAATAAAATAAAATAAATAAATAAAACCAGGAAGTAATGACACCCGGGCGGCGGTCGCTACCAGATTGCCGAACCACAGGGAAAAATCGCTATCAAATCAGGTGATCCAGTCCAATCTGGGAGCATTTCACCCCTGAACCACCTCCACTGCACTGATCCTCCACTGGGCTCCAAGCTGACTGGCACAGCCACATCTTTGGGCCCTAATGAAAAGACAGGAGGCTTGGGGGCCAACCTCTCATTGGGAGGCAAGATGTTCCAGAGATGATCATTGGACCATCCAGCATTGGGGTCAAAAGGGTTTCTTTAAATTGTGAGATGGGCAGCAAATAAATTTAATAGTAAAGAATTAAATAATATGTTCAAGCAAAAATGTAATTGTCATGGTTCCAAACCACGCCAGCAAAGGAAGAGGCCACACTGTGAGCAAAACACATTTCCTTACTGGCGTCTCAGCTTGGCATACAGTGAACAACACAAGTAAAACGGTTTCTAGACAGCATTACCGGCTTCTGCTAGCCAGCTGGCTATACAGACTCAGCAGGCCCCACTTTCCTGTTCCCAGTTGTTCCCGGCTGGCTCCAGCAAGTACTCTTTTTGCCCATCTCCAGCAAGTACTCTTCGAGCCCAGTTGCTCCCTGGCCGGCTCCAGCAAGTACTCTTCAGGCCTGAATGGCTTCTGAATCAACCACAGCTGGCTTGCCTTCCTGGCAACTCTCCCAGTGAGATATTCTGTCTCGAATGTTGACAATAATATTTGTTCTGGTCAAATCAGACTACACTATCTTGGTCTCAAAGGATGACCCAACTCAAGGTCACAGGTTTGTCATGCATTCTATAAACCCCAACATATATTATACTCAGTTAAAATTCATATTCTACTCCTAATATTCCTTTAGTTCATAATTCTACTTCTAGATAAATTGTGTCTCCCAGGTAAATCAGATAGAAAACAGAACTAAATGTGTTAAATCTACTTTATTGTAAGGCTCCATTAACAGAATCTTGCAATTCTGAAAGTACAAAACTTTCTGCCACAATTTTTAACTACTGGATTGATTAGGGCAGATCCTTTCTGTTTTTTTTTTTCTTTGACCATTAAGCAGGACAAGAAACAATGGATGGAAACTAATGAAGGAGAGGAATTAAGGAGAAACTTTCAAACAGTGGGAACAATTAACCAGTGGAACAGTTTGCCATCAGAAGTTGTGGGTGCTTCACAGTAGTAGGTTTCAAATCCCGATGCTACTGGTTTGCTATCGGTAGCATGTGGGTGCACTTGCTCACTTTATGAGTGTGTGGCACTTCTGCATATGCGCAGAAGCTTCTGTGCATGTGCAGAGCATTTTTGATGATGTCTGGTTGGGTGGGCAGAGTCTCCTGTCACTGCTACAGGTTCGCCTGAACTGGGGAAACCAGGAGCAACCCACCACTGGTGCTTCATCACTGGAGGTTTTGAAGAAGAGACTGGACAGCCACTTGTTTAATGGCTTGAGCAGGGGGCTGGGCTAGAAGACCTTGAAGGTCCCTTTCAGCTCTATTCTAATTGATTATTTGATTGGAAGTTTCTCCAATTGTTTCTTAGACAGCATCTCTTCCTCTCATTCCCCAAGATCCCACATTCCACTACATCTAAGATGGTATTCTATCCTTATGTAGCTGTGAAACAGGGTCAGGGGTGGGTTTCAAAAATTTTAGAAAGGGGTTCTCTGCCCAGTTGCTGGGTGGATGTGGCCATGATGGGCGTGGCCTAGTCAGCCTCCTGCACCATGGCAGGGGGGAGGTGTTTTTGCCCTCCCTGGGTTCCAGAGGCTTTCCTTGAGCCTCCAGGAGGGCAAACACGGCCTCCCTAGAACTTTTGGTAGGCCCTTTTTTCACCCTCCCCAAGTCTCCCCAGGCACCCTGCACTTACCTGCATCCAAAACAGGCTGCATGGGTACTCCTGGGAGGGGAGGAAATGGGTGGGTGGGGCTAGCCAGGAGTGGGATTTGGGGGTTCTCCGAACTGCACAGAATCTTAGCTAGAAGTTGTCCAGAACCCCTGCAAACCCCCTGTAGCCCACCCCTGAACAAGACTGAACAACCCATAGACTGCAGGGACAAATCTCCCAAACCAGTGGTGGGCAACTATGGCCCTTTTATGACCTGTGGACTTCCCAGAATTCCTGAGCCAGCCATGTTAGCTCAGGAATTCTGGGAAATGAAGTCCACAAGTCATAAAAGGGCCATAGTTGCCCACCTCTGCCCCAAACCCATTTTGTTTTCCTTAATATCTTAGCCTTTTTAAAGAGCTGTCACCCAAATGTGACTGGATATTGGTGGCATGGTTTCTTTCCAAATTTCAATGGGAAAGAAAAAGTGGAGGTATGCTGAACTTGCATTTTTTAAAAAAAGTGCAAAAAAAGTGCAAAAATATCTGTTTTATTGCATGGTGAAAAAAATTACTTGCCACTGCCATAATCCTGAATTCTTCAACCTTTATGTTCCACAAAAGCACATACACACACAAACACACACACATACCCACAATGATGGCTAATCACCCCTATTGTCTTGCCACAGTCTTCCCCCATATTTAAATAGCATGCCATTTAGATCACAGTTGTGACTATGTTGATATTATTTACATACTGGTGAGGTTAGAAGTTACAAGCTGTTCATGACTTTGTCAATAATCTAATGTAGTCAAATAAAGGATTGTCCATGATTTAGCCATAGGTTGTGGGGCTATGTCATGACACAACAAGAAACAAATGGGTTTGTGAAGAAAGGAGGTCAAGGGAAATTAGGATAAAGAATAGAAATAGCCCAACCAAGATAAGCAGAAGCACAATTTTAAAAAGCAGCAACACAGACCTTCAGATAAATGAAAACAATTTCCCCCAGTTATTTCTTCTGCAATAAAATCAGATTTGGAACAATTTTAAAATGATTCACAGACATAATTGCATAGCTTACCAAGGTAGCCTATCTTTTTAAAAAATGATTTCCTCCTTTCCATTAGCATCTAATATTGAAGCCATATAATGATTTCTGATATTAAAAGTATATAAAAAACATATAAATGTATGGCATGTAGTAGCAAATCAGTCAATCCATTAGCAGTAAGGCCAGATCCAGTAAGAAAGAAATAGAATATTTTGCTTGCCATCCTATCTTTGAGCTAACCTATGATACCATAAACAAATTTGTACATAGGGGAAGCAATTAATCTATTTTATTTATTTAGTAAAATGGTACCACAATTCCAGAAGTGACATTAAGTCTTGGTTTGTTGAAACAAGTTAGAAACAAGTCAAATTCAATCCTGAAGCAAAACTGTGTAACATATTTGACCAATGCTTTACTATAATTAAAATATTTCTTGTCTTGCACTTTTATGAATTTGGGTAAGACAAACTATAAGCTAGAAAACAGCAAACTAACAAATGCCTCCATATTACAGTAATTAACATACTTTGTGTTTTCAAACTATCCTTATTGGTTGACCAATCTTATATTCCAATATTAAACTTAAGCCAAAAAGACACAAACACAATTCCCATTTTTCTTTTTAGTACATGGAATTGTACCTATTTTCATTTCACAATTATGAGAATATAAGGTGTTCTTCTTAGAGATGATGTCTCCCAGCACAGTTACCTAGTCATAAAGCAGCTATTTTGAACTGTCTGGCAAAGAGGCCTGCATTTTCCATTACATTTTAATTGGATCTATTTTTATTTTACTAGTGATTGTAAGCTGTTCATTTTTTAAATGCCACCCTATTTATTTTAATTGTTACTGCAGTTTGAGTTTCCATTAAAAGCAACTATTAAAATTTCTGTAATGAATAAGTAATAAGTTGAAACAAATATATTTTACATTAATATACTTAGCTACAAACTAAATAAGATTTAATTAGTTCCTGTTTTCAATTAGGGCAACTTACAGCTTTAAATAAGATGTGTACAAATACACACACACACACACACACACACGTGTGTGTGTGTTTGTGCGTGCACATGTGTGTATGTAGAGTGTGTGCACACACATATGTGTGTATGTTATGTTGTGTTATGTTGTTATGTTTTTTAGATTTCTATACCGCCCTTCTCCCGAAGGACTCAGGGTGGTGTACAGCCATATTAAAACACATATAAATATACAAAATTCAAAACAATTTAAAATTGAATATATAAAAACTTGGTCCATAAATTAAAACACACATACACCCATTCTAAAATCTGTATTAGGCCAGGCCGGCTTGTTGGAACAAGAGGGTCTTCAAGGCGCGGCGAAAGGTACGCAGGTCGGGGATGAGATGAATCTCAAGGGGCAGCTCATTCCAGAGGGCTGGTGCCCCCACAGAGAAGGCTCTCCCCCTGGGTGTCGCCAGTCGGCATTGTCTGGCCGACGGCACCCTGAGGAGCCCCTCTCTGTGGGAGCGTATTGGCCGGTGGGAGGCTGTTGCTGGCAGCAGGTGGTCTCATATATACCCCGGTCTTAAGCCATGGAGCACTTTAAAGATGGTGATCAACACCTTGAATAGCACTCGGAAGACCACCGGAAGCCAGTGCAGCTCACGCAGGAGGGGTGTTACGTGGGTGCGCCGAGTCGCCCCCATAACCACCCGTGCAGCCGCATTCTGGACCAGTTGGAGCCTCCGAGCGCTCTTCAAGGGGAGCCCCATGTAGAGAGAGTTACAGTAGTCCAGATGGGACGTGACGAGGGTATGAGTGACCGTGCGCAGGGCATCCCGGTCCAGAAAGGGACGCAACTGGTGTATCAGGAGAACCTGAAAAAAAGCTCCCCTGGCCACAGCCATCATAGGATCTTCCAAGGACAGCCGTATGTGTATTTTTAGATCACATTGAATCTTTTTTTTTTTTTTGTTCAGATTTCAGCATTTTTCCAAAGCTATTTCATATGCTAAATTTGGATTGCATGATGCAAAAATAACAATTAGAATAAAGAACATTATTGTTTTGAATAAGTTTTTCATTTTGAAACTTCTCATTGATTACTTGTCCTTTGCTTACTTCAGTATGCAATGATTAATGCTATAGTTGTAAACTTCCACAGGACAATTTGTTATTTTTGAATTATTGTTACTATTGTATAAATAATAATAATAATAATAATAATAATAATAATAATAATAATAATAATAATAATAATAATTGTTATTATTATTATTCTGTTGATGCTTATATATAATTGTACCATATTATATGGGAGGAGGCCATTATTTAATGAAAATGGGGCTGGGTGAGAATCACTTGAAAACAAACCATGCAGAAAGTGAATTGATTCTCATGGTCAGGAAGAAAAAACAATGGAAACAGGTAATAGATGCCATACAGATAGAAATGCTTCAGTTGCCCTTGAAGTATGAGACAGACAGGCCACTGAATTTATATGTCTACATTTCCTATTCATGACCAAGATGCATATTAATCTGACTCAGCCTTCGATCCTTCTGAGGTCACTAAAATGAGGACTAAGTTTGTTGGGGACAGTATGCAAATGATATTTACATCGTAAACTGCCCAGAAAGTGCTGTACAGATAGTCCTCAACTTACAACAGTTCGTTTAGTGACCATTCAAAGTTACAATGGCACTGAAAAATGTGATTTATGGCCATTTTTTCATAGTTATGACCTTTGCAGCATCCCCATGACTATGTGATTAAAATGCAGATGCTTGGCAATTGGTTCATACTTATGATCTTTGCTGTGTCTCAGGGTCATGTGATCCCTTTTTGGCAAATGTCTGACGAGCAAGGTCAATGGGGAAGCCAGATTCAACTTAACAACCAGGTTATTAACTTATCAGTTGCAGTAATTCACTTAACAACTGTGTCAAGAAAAGTCGTAAAATGGGGCAAAACTCATTTAACAAAGGTCTCCCTTAACAACTGAAATTTGGGGCTCAATTGTGGACATAAGGCGAGGACTACCTGTAAAGCACTTATGGGGCGCAATATAAGTCTAAATGCTATTGCTAAATGCTATTAATCTTAGTTTGCAAGACTCAAGTATGCCGCGTTTGCTGAATTCTGGGGCGAAACATGGTGAATCAGTCATTTCTAAGAAAAAGCCTTGCATATCCTACACAAATTGTAACACTAATCTTCTCGCCACCCCTTTACTTTCCTAACTGACCCTCTCCTGCCTTCTCATTAATGGAATCAGGAAAATATATATAAATATATAGTGTCAGTCGGCACCCTCTATTGCTGATGACTAAATGGACACAAGTAAAATAACGTCCAATACCTCTATGTGTAACAACTGCAAGCGAGTTAGTTCTTTCTATCTGCTCAGCATTTCTTGGCCGTCTTCTTGCAATTTGCGTATTTGCTGATTGAAGGGAGAGCGAGTCCTTGAAAGTGGTGAGCTCCAGATCTGAGTTTCTGAGATTCACGGCTTGCCCTCGCTGCTCTTCGGAAACTCTATGGCTGGTGATAGCAGTAAGACTGGATACAGTAACATCAGCAGATGTGCTAGCAAAGGTATTATCACCACCGGTAGCCGCAATATGTTCCTCTAACTCACCAGTGAAGTCAGTTTGGGTCAAAGTGGAAGAAGAACCTGTGGGATACATAGTAGCACTAGATGCTAACTTTTTTTTCTTTGGAATGGTGTATATATTGTTTTCCTTTTTTTTTAAATTTCTCTTTGATCAAGTTAATCAAATAAAATTGACCTGTCTTTACAACATTTATGATAATTTAGCAACTCAGTGGCTGTCAATTTAAAATAAAATCTGCCATACTCAGAGAACATATGTGCAACATATCAACAAACATCATGTACCTATGAACATAGCATTCCAAGTGTAGGCCAGATAGAAAAGGGGAAAATGCAGAACTGAGTAAGCAGCACTAGGAGGTTGTAAATAAGTTTATTTATTTTATTTTATTTTTATTGTTCACCAATGAGACTATCCAGTGGTGGGATTCAAATAATTTAACAACCGGTTCTCTGCCCTAATGTCCAGCTGGGTAGATGTGGTTTGGTGGTCATGTGACCATGTGGGCGTGGCCAACTCAACATCATTCACTGTTACAATGTAATAAGGGTTAACCAGAGAGGCAGTTTCTATAAGCAGGGCAATAAAGATTAGACTAGAAACAACACAGAATGTTTCTGACTTCCTTACAGGATTAGCCCTGTAAAGTGAAAAAAAACAAAATAAGATTTCTTCCAACAACCGGTTTTCCCGAATAGGTGCGAAATGGCTGAATCCCACCACCGAGACTATCTAAGGATAGTCTCAGTGTGCAATAGACTGGGGGGGGGGGGGGACACAGGAGGACCAAGTGACATATAGAGACCAGAAATAATTCACCACAGAGACAGCATTTCAATAGCATTTAAACTATTACACTGGGGATTTATTCATGGTACAATGGTTAAAATGCTGGATTAGAATTGGGGAGAACTACTAAATCCATCTTCAGCTACAGAAGCTCAGTAGTTGACTTCAGGTCAGTCTTACTTGCTAAGGTTTCTGCATAAGTTTCTTGTTGTGGAAAAAAGTGGAGAAATAAAATAAAGTAAATAAAGAATAAAAATAAAGTCTTTGAATTGAACTCATACCCTGGTACATACATGTCCACGACAATACACATGCATGTCCATGACAATAATACAGAAGTAGTTTTACACTCGGATCTCCAAAAAGATGTTTTCTGAGTTGCCCACTAAATCCACTGCCCTAGTTTTAGTTCTCACCCCACTTCAGTTTTCTAAAAATATCCATGGTTAGCAAAATGATACCACCTGTTATCACACATCCCCCATGCAATACTTTAGCAGAATTGTTCTTACATCCCAATAAATTTTATTCTGACAAACGATATCAAAAAACGATAGGAAAAAAAAAACTCCACACAACTATATAAGAGTTTATAAGGCATAAGAATGTGCCATTGATACTTTCGCTATCAACTGTTCATGCCTAGAAGTTGTACAAGGGCAATCAGAGGCCTACTAATATGTGGACAAATTTTAAAACTTTATGGTGAGAGACGAGGAAACAGAATCTTAATTGAAATATTTTTTTCCATGAGGGAAAAGCTATTTGCTTGTTTTAAGCTATTGGTTTTAACTGAGTTAAATAGACATTACGTGTATAATATGTATTTAGACAAGGAATGGATCTAAGAAATATCCAACCCTTCTTATAATATTTGCACAATGAATGTATGAAAGGGAATATTAAGCTTCAGAAGCTATCAGCAGGAATCTCTCATATCAATATTCTAGCATCACCTTCAGAAGTCGTCTTTAACTAAATTAAATTACTATTAGCATCACCCGCTTGTGAAAATAGAACTTTAAGAAGTACAATCGGTATCCCAAAAAAGAAAATAGAAATCTTTCTGAAAGTTATCTAAGATATTGATTGTGCCATACAGATTTTAGACTGCTAAAGATTGGAAAGTATTATATGTTATTACTTGAAAGAAGTCTAAGCGATCTTCTTCTACCCACTCTCTTTATCCATATTATGATAATATTCATACATTTCAGTCATCTATTGAAAATGTAGATGGAGTATCCATCCATCCATCTGTCTGTCCATCCATCATCTCTCATCTCTTATCTCTCAGTCTTCTGCTTTAAAACAGTAGTTTTCTTTACTGGATTGTTAACCAATCTAAATCTACTCTCTATTTTAAAAAAATAAATGTTTGGAGGAAAAAAAACCTCACCTTCCTTTCCAATAAACATAGTATGCAGACATTGGTAACACTAGCCTTGTTAGCTTCTGTTCTGTCTTGAAATACTGAAAGTGTGGCTGATATCCTACACTTTGATTTCAGATTCTTTGTCTAAACTTCCTGTATTTCTGCCGGCCTGATTTGAAACTATAGACAAGCATGACTGAGGGATGTCAAAACTTCAATATATACAAATGTCAAATGTCACTGAGCTATTGATCCCTGTTTGGGGACCTCATATCATTGCTGCCATTTAGGCTAGAGATGAGAAAATAAATACATTTCTATACCCAAAATATAGCAGCATGGCTTCCCACGAAATCTGATATTCCACAATTGCTGGTTACTATATTTCTATATTGTCCTTCTTTCCTTTCCTTTCCTTTCCTTTCCTTTCCTTTCCTTTCCTTTCCTTTCCTTTCCTTTCCTTTCCTCTCCTCCCCTCCCCTCCCCTCTCCTCCCCTCCCCTCCCCTCCTCTCCTCCCCCCCCTCTCCTCTGCTCCATAAATAACATTTTAGAATGTATTCAGAATTTATAACAAATCACACATGAAGACTTGCAATTTCCTTCATGCTCCAATGGCAAATTTTGATATTTTATCAAAGAATGCTTACAGAAATATTTCATATGATATAAATATCCAGCAGGAATCCGATTTCCCTTTAGCCTTACACTTTAGCCTTATTCCAATAACTACTGAGCCAAAAAAAGTTCCCTTTCTCTGCTACACTTCAAATATTCTGAATGGAACAAACAAACTTTTTAAAAAATATTATTAAATTACTACTACTACTACTACTACTACTACTACTACTATTACTACTACTAAATTACTATTACTATTTGTTACGGATAAAACAACATACAAAAACTAATCTCCCTAATATTTCAATAACATAACATATATAAAGTTTATTCAAACCTTTCTCTTAAAAGATATTTTCAACATTGCAGCAAGTACACAATGTTCCACAAAAAGCTTTAAGTACACCATTTAATAAAGCATGATCCAATATCTCTTTGATCTGCATTTCCCAAGCTGAATGCAGTTTGCCACTCTGGCACTGCTAAAATGAGTAGATTGTCAATGATTTGGTAGGCTATAATTATATAATTGTGTTATTCTTGGTCAAAGAGGGTTTTGTTCCCCCCTTGGAACTATGTAATGCTTATTCAGCTGACAACAGTTTAACAGTTCATTTTAACTGTTATATGACCTTCTTAATGGTAGATACTTCAGATTGTAAAAGTTGATGGTTTCAATCAGTTCAATCAGTAAACTATATGCATTCAATTACAATTATCATATGCTGTATGACCACAAAATTATGGAAAGAGAAGAGAGGAAAGGGAAAAAAAACTAGAAATGTTGATGCATAACATGATGACAAATTAAAGTAGTAATAGAAAGGGTGGTAGAACATTTTTTTTAAATCACACTCTAATAAAACACGAGAAGTCACAGTTCCATTAAAACTCTATCATAATGTCATAGAGAACTCACCTTCCCTTAAACTCACAAAGTAGAAAGATAAAGATGTTACAGGGTTTTACAATATTCACACAGTCTTTCTTTCTCACACATACAAAAACATACAAGGAAAGAGAAAATTTTAAAAATCATGCAGATTCTAGAATCTCTTTCATTCACAAAGCAATGGCATCTGAACAATGTCAAGAGTGCTGTATAATGAATTAAACTACAATTCCAACTGACTATTCCATTCAGATAACTGGATTCTGATTTAGCAAGTGTGCTACTGAAGCTTTTGCAAATGTCATAAAAGCACTTTGCCTTGTTCTAATCAAAGTAATCAGCTTCTTGAAGAACTGTTCTCATGACCTAACTAGTAAAATTATTCTTTCTGTTTGCCTATGTTCACAAAAATATGTGATGGGCACACAATAGGTACTATTTTTGTCTGCTAAAAATATGATTGATATTTGAGTGTTTCTTGGTGGAAGGAAGGAAGGAAGGAAGGAAGGAAGGAAGGAAGGAAGGAAGGAAGGAAGGTAGGTAAAGAATTATTTCTATTATAAAGAATTAAGGTCTTGCACAACTGTTAGTCTTTTTATCCACTTTTTGTATCTAGTATGTATCCATAAAGTATCAGTTGTGGATACATTATGCATTAAATCTGAAATAAGAAGAATGTGCCAACAAGAAAAAGGCCAAAAAGAAGGAGGATAGGAAAATATACACTCCTTTAAAAATGTGCTGAAGAACTAGGTACTCTGCTTTTAAGTTATGTACATAAAATATAACCTATCATCCAGAGACAAAGCATTAAATATGCAAGTGTGTACATGTTGATGACTGAGGAAAAATTACCCGTAAATATTTCAATATATTGAACATGTTTACTTAATACATACAGAGTTGAACATTTTAATGGCTACACAACTGAGAACATGTTCAACAAGAACATGATTGTGAAAGAAAAAGAAGTTAAGGAACATTCAATGCAAGAGGATGCTATGCAATATAATAAAGAGGAACATTTAATGAATCAATGGGGATGCAAGAATTTGTGTCCCCGATGAAAAATGAGTCAGGATAAGAATGTTGGCTGATCATCAGTGACTTTGAGAGATATTTTGTTACTCACCAATTCATTTTATCAATTAGTGTTTCCCTCTATTCCTTGAAATAGAACATTATTACACAGGTTGTAAATTAGGATGGAAAAGAAGATGTGAAATGTGAAATTTGAGTATCTAGGGCATGTTTTTATTACTTTGTCTCTTATATGTTAATTTAAGCCATTGAGATTCCATGTCTATGCTATTTGCCTAAATTTACTCTTCATTTAAATAGCAACTGTGGAATTAACTGAGATTTTAGGACCATCACATTGTCCTCTTAGGACCACTGATTCTTACAGTGTGAATGCTGATAGGCATCCTACAACTAGAGCCTTTATCTTTATCTTTATCTTTATCATCTAGCTTTATCTTTATCATCTAGCTTTATCTTTATCTATGTCTGTCTATCTATCTATCTATCTATCTATCTATCTATCTATCTATCTATCATCTATCTATCATCTATCTATCTCTATCATCTTTGCATAAACTTAAAAGAGCATAAATAACAATTTTACAATAGCTTTAATTAAAGTATGTTATTTCCGAGAAAGAGAAGAAACATTGCAGGCTGAAGTTATCTTCATCACCATTACAGTCTCTGAATTCTCATACAAAGAATAAATGCCACATCACAATATTTTCATCTGGTCTTCTTTCTTTGTGCCTTTTCTCTTTTGTCACTGCCAATTAGTATCTAGGTTCTTCTTCATTTGGGACAAATGGCAAAATTTTAAGAAGTCTGTAATCTGTTGCCAGTTGCTATTTCAGAACATGAAACTCATCACAAAAAGTTCTTGTCTTCCACTCCTTTATGCAATTTCTTGCCTTTTTGAAACCACTCTTCACCTAAACTTTGGCTATTCAAGGAATGGAAGTAGGTATGGGAATTAATGCATACTTACTGTGCATGCTATATTTTCTTCCCATGTTTTTATTGGTAGACTTTCTGCTATCATCATGGTCTAAGAATAGTTTTGATTTGGTTGTGTGTTAGAACAATACATAGGCAAAAGTTGCCTGCAGTTGCACTCTGTCAAATACCGCAGAGGTTGAAAAAAATGGCATAAATGTCCAGAAAGTCTCACATCAGTTCATCATTATTTGCTCCTTCTCCTTTGAAATATCATTTTCCTAATTTCTTCCCTATTACTTGCTGTTTTTTTAAGGAAAAACTCTTCATTTACTTCATTAACTGTTCATCTTTCTATCCTGTTTATGTATTCTGGAACTTATTAATAATATTTAATATTGACCCATAACTACCTAGATCAACATCATTGATCTGCAATGATCAACAGCATTGATGCAAAATCATTGCTAAATGCTCTACTACTTAATATGTGCTTATAGTTCTAAATGCCATCGTTCTAATACATTCCTTATCCCAAAGCCTGCTCGCCATGAGGTATATCCAGTTAATGATGCAATATGTTTATTTATTTATACTTCATATTTCTTAACCTCCCAACTCCCTCAGAGATAAATACTTCTATCCTTTTCCCTTCCACATTTCTTACATTCAATATAGAGATAACTAATTGGTAATATTAATTGGTCATATAACAAAGCAACACTATGTTTGCTGCAGTATCTCCTGCATAATTCCATACAGGATGGCTACCCAAACTCTGCTTGGCAACTTCCAGTGAAGGGAACATACCACACTACAATGCAATTGATTGATAGCTGTTCATATCAGAAAAGTTCTTCTAATACCTAATCGGAAGTTATTTTCCTGCAGTTTCATTGAGTGTGTCATTCCTCAGCATGATGTACCCCTAATAGGATATTCCATTCTTTTAGAAGGTAATCACCAAATGCCTATCAGTATCCCTTTTTTGTTTTTTGTTTTTAATTATACAACTATTTTTTTTCTGGGGTCTGTAACCCCAAATTAAAGCCCCCATGAAGGATGCTGTTCTCATCACACCACATTAGAGAGAATTGTGAAGGAGAGATGTGTGAAGGGGAAAAAAAATCATCCATTATCATCCTCACAAGAATGTAGGCTTCATAAATGCCATAGATTATTTTTATGTACAGTATATGCATATGTACGTGTGTGTGTGTATGTGTTTCTATCGAAGCATCTGGTCTACCTTTCTGCTTCCCTTTCACCTTTCAGCTCCAATTCAGGAGCCCTCAAGCAGTCGCATTCACGACAAACCATTTTATACCAAATTTGTATTTGCTGATAAAGAAATAAAGGGAGACTAGTAAAGATCTATTTCAAGCAATTTAGCTCTCATCAGCTAGCCATACCCAAGTTTGAATCCGAGTAAGGGCATGGCTAGCTGATGAGAGCTAAATAGCTTGAAATATGGCATTTATCAAACCTACATTCTTGTGAGGATGATAATGGATGATTTTTAATATGTATGTATGAATGTATGTATCAGTGGTGGGTTGCTTCCGGTTTGCACCGGTTCCCGCGAGCCAGTAGCAGTGACGATATGATGTCACCGAACTGGTTCTCCCCTCCACCTCTCCACCCCCCCCAATGTTATTCTTACCTTTTATTTGGCCCAACCCCCAATATATTGCTGCCAGCTGATGGCTAGAGGGCAAAAAACTGTTTAAACTCTTGTCGCGGGGCTTCAAAGGGCCGCCCTACAGCTGATCAGTGTTAAAAGAAAACAAATGAGTAGCTATGCTAGGGAAAAAATGAAACTGAAAGTAAAGCAGGCTCTGCTGCAACGTGACAAAATGAAGCAGGGAGAGATTTCTTTTTCTTTTTGCTCACCAAAAAAGGTAGGTGGAAGCAATGGGAAATTTAGGGCAAAAGAGGAGAGTTCAAGATTTTGAAACACAAAAGAAAAAAAAAACTATTTAACTAGGGAATTGTAATAATTGAGATACTATTAATTGTATATTGTGTTGAAAGCAGAAATGGTTAAGTTGTGGTTTGGAGGAATATATGGGACAAATTATTTGGTTTATTATTATTGGTAAATATAATTAATTGATTTGTAAGAAATTGGATTGCATGGAAATAATTGGAATATTCATGTTCATATTGATTAATATACAAAAAAGATAGGTATATAACTAATTGATTTATATAAAATGTTGAATTTGTATTAAACAACTGTAATATTACATAATTAACCAATGTGAGGATGGATCTAAAAATAGATGACAATGGGAATGGGAATAATATAGAATAGAAGGGAAAAATTGAATTTGATTAAGATTAGAGATGAGGATGGAGGGTAATATTGTTTTTTTTAAAAAAAATAGATGAAGAATAAATATGGCAAAAAGAAAATATAGAAATTGTAAATTTAATTGAAATGACTAAACACTGTTTAAATTTGTGAACCAGCCAAATACTCTGTTCAAATAAAATACATTGTATGTTTGTATGTGTGTTTCTAATTATTGCTATTTATTCATATTTGTTCTCTTTTATTCTTTAAAATTTAACAATTCATTCTTTATCTTAATATCTTTATATTTGTTTGGGGTTGCCTTTCTTCCCTTTCATCTTTTTTATTGTACAGCAATCTTTCTCCTCAAACCTACCACCTCTCTCTTTTCTTTCCTTCTTACTTTTTCTTCCCCCCCACTTCTTCTCCTCCCTATTTCCTCTTCCTTTCTCCTTCTTGTCCTCTCTTCCTCCCTCTCTTACCCTCACTCCTACTCTAATTTCCCTTCCCTTCCTTCCTCCCTTCTCTTCTTTCCCTCTCTTCTCCTTCCTTCATCCCTCTCTATTGGTGTATCCTTTTGTGCATATGGATTACTCAGAGGGCTAAAAAAGTTATTTTTGACTGGTCCTTGCACTTTTGACGAGTCCTCAAACTTACAACTGTCCTCACATTTTACGTTTTTTGCCCTATCTTGTCATCATGGTGAAGAGAAGCAGTTGTGAAATGAGTGACACGGTTGTTAAGAATGCTACAATGTGCATAAATGATGACCAGTCATAACTGCGAGGACCGGTCAAAAGTGCGAAGACCTGTCAGAAATCACTTTTTTCAGCCCTCTGGGTAGTCCTTTTGTGCATATGGACTACTCAGAGGGCTGAAAAAATTATTTTTGACTGGTCCTCACACTTTTGACTAGTCCTCGAACTTACGACTGTCCTCACATTTTACGTTTTTTGCCCTATCTTGTCACCATGGTGAACAGAAGCAGTTGTGAAATGAGTGACATGGTTGTTAAGAGTGCTGCACGGGCATAAATGTGAGGATGGTCATAAGTGTGAGGACCAGTCAAAAGTGTGGGGACCTGTCAGAAATGACTTTTTTCAGCCCTCTGAGTAGTCTCTATATACATAGCCATGGCTACCCGGTCACATGACCAGCTAGCCACGTCCACCCACTCACATGACCTCCAAGCCACGCCCACAAAATAAGCCACGCCCACAGAACCGGTAGTAAAAATTTTAGAACCCACCCCTGGTATGTATATATGTATGTATTTGTTGTGGTCCGCCAGCGGCCTGCATGGATCGTGGCTGATCCCGACGACAAGGAGGCTGGTGTGGTGTCGCGCCAGCAGCCTGCGCAGCTGGCACTCGTGTTGGACAGCGAGGAGGCTGAAGAGGATGTGGGGCCAGAGGCAGAGACTCAGCCAGCCTTCAGAACCTCCAGAGGCTCCTTCAAGTGGAGAGAGCAAAGTGGAGAAGCCTCTCCTCAATGCTCAAGCACGCAGGGCTGCCAAAAGGCAGGAGTGGCTACTCAGGAGGAGGAGGTCTCCTCAAGAGTAAGGATTGAGGATAATTGGCCACTCCCTTAGCCTATTTAAGTGGCACGCAGTTAGTAATTTCTTGCTGGAAACAACTTGTAATTATCATCAGAGCATTTTTGGAAAAGTCTTATCGTATTTTTTCTGGGCTGGTTGCCAAGCTTTGTCGGACTTTGATTTATTCTTGCTACTTAATAAATTTGATAAGGACCGTTGGTGTGTGTCAATATCCTCGAGAATCCGGAGCTGGGGCAGAACAATATGTATGTATGCATGTATGTATGTATGTTTGTATATATGTATGTATTTTCTGAGAATAGAGCAGAAAATTTCCCTTGCAGAAAAGAAAATTTGCAGGAAACCGGAGAACAAAGATTCATACAAGACTTAATATTTGATTCCTGTATGTTAGTAGCAACATTTTTTTTAAAATCCTGAATCACTTTACATAGTACAGAATATTCTTCTGAGAATTCCAGTGTTGTATGAGTTATTGTTATTTTTGCTGTTCTTGTTGAATTTTGCATGTTCCCAGATATTGGCTGTTTTCTTGCACATGGTTTATTACCAGACTATGTAATATTGTAGTGTAAGAGAGAGTGGGGTTTATATGTAATAGTGTGAATTACATATACCCAGTCTTGGTTGAAGTACGGTTTCTTCATTATTGGTCCCTTGATTGGGGTGTTGTTTCTTCGTTTATTAAACAATGGTGTTGCTTCCTACTGCTCTAGATACCTTGTCTTTTAAATAGTTCCGAGATGTAATGAAATTATATGTCATTTTAATTATTCATCTTCTCCTAAGAATACATTTTGTTCATCGAAGGTTGATCTTTAAGGTAAATAAGTATTTAATGACTGTACCCCTTATTTCAGCCGAAATTGCAAACAATTTCCTCCAGAAAATTGCAAGTGGCTTATCTCCAGAAGTTGCATATGCTCCATCACTTTAGATTTTTTTAAAAAAAGAGATTGGACAACTGTTTGTCTGGAATAGTATTAATATAGGGCAGTGATGACTAACCTTTTTGCCATCATGTGCCAAAAGCGTGGGAAGCGTGGGGGGATTGCGCGTGCATGTGCCCACACCCATAATTCAATGCTGTGCCGCGCCCCCCGCACATGCACGCACAATCCCCCGTGTGACCCCCGTTTTGGCACATGATGACACAGTGGCCCTCATAGGCCTCTTTTTCGCCCTCCCTAGGCTCCAGAGGCTTTCTAGGAGCCTGGGGAAGGTGAAAATGCCCTTCCCCAGCTCCGCGGAGACCCTCCGGAGGCCAGCAACAGCCCATTTCCCGACTTCTGGTAGGCCAGAAGGCCCGAAAATCAGATGACCGGCACGCTCATGCACACTGGAGCTGAGCTAGGGCAACAAAGATATGGCTCCGTGTGCCACCTGCGGCATGCGAGCCATAGGTTCACCATCACGGGTATAGGGTCTTCTACTTGACCAGGGGTTAGACTCAGTGGTGAAATCCTCCCCAGTTTGCCACCGGTTCGCTGCCCATGTATGTGTGGTGTGTGCCAAATGCACGCTGCATGTGTGTGCATGCCCAGTACATGCCAAACGCACGCTACACACAGAAAAAGGAGGCTTGGGAAGGTAAGTAAAACAGCAAGGGGGACAACAGCTGTGCCGCACAATTTAGACTCACTAGAAAGCAGGATTTCCTGCTTTGTAGTGATTTTAAATAGTGCGGCACAGCTGATCGTCGGAAATACCAGCTTGGACCAACCAGTAGCTTTTTTTTTACTACCGGTTCGCTGAACCAATAGCTTTTATCACTATCAGTTCACACGAACTGGTGTGAAGCGGTAGGATTTCACCACTGGTTAGACTAGAAGACCTCCAAGGTCCCTTCCAATTCTGTTATTCTGTATTCTAATTTAGAAAGGATGAAATTGTGTTCCCTGTCTGGTTGGTATGTGAACCTTTTTCATCTGGCATTTCTGGAGATCAGTGATGACAAAAAAAACCCCTCCAAAGTTCTTTTAAATCAGGAGTACTGAATAGGACCCAATTACAATTGGATAATGCTAGAAGCTTCTCCATGGATATCCCTGATGCCAATTGAAAAACCAGTCAAAGCAGCCTCTTTTCTGGGAATAAGGCTGCGTAACAGAGCAGAAAAAAGATAAAATATAATCTCAGTATGTGACTTTAATATTCATTGCAAACAAAAAAAAAATCATTATACTGTCTACAGTAATTGAAGCTTTTGGAGACTCGTTAAAAAAAAAAAAAGCAGAGCAAGCCAAACCAAAATCCTAACATGCAAATAGGAGCTGTGTAATTACAATTGTGTTTAACAATTTGAGGTAGATGATAGCTGACTTCAGGATTCAGTTGCTGGCTATAGCTGGTTTGAGAGGTGGCTCATGAACTGCGCTTGGATTTCACTTTTTGCATACATAGAAAAGCAGGAGATTTTCTATGCATAATTGCATCCCAAATAAAAATAGCAGTAAGGAACCAATAACAAGATTGCCTCCTTGGGACATATAATTGGATTGGGTGTGAGTTTTGTAGGTCACAACATTTCAATATTATTTTATGCGGCAATGCAGTCCTTCTTTCTCCTTGTTGCAAAGGGTTCAAAAAGGCAATGGATTCTACAGTTCAATATTGCAAGGAAAATATTTAGGTTGGTGCAAAAATTCCAAAACTCCAAAGTCATTCTTCTCCCCCAAAGTTAAAATCTGACTGACTGATCTGACTGACTCAATTTTACCTTTTTTGCAGTTGTTGTTAAGCTATCACAACAATCATTAAGCGAATCCATTGTTTCAGTGGTAGTAGTCAGCCGGTTCTATCCGGTTAGGGCAGAGACTCCAACCACCTACCCGGATGTCATCACGTCCCGTTTTTGATGCTCTGCACATGTGCAAAAGGTCCTGTGCATGTGCAGAGGTGTCACGTGTGAGTGAAGTGAGTGTGCGTGCATGCTCACATTTGCAAACCAGTAGTGAAAGTAAGTCAATACCACTCCTGAATTGTTTGCTATGGACTGGTTTTGCCCAAAACTGAAAGTAAGTACCAGTTTGGCAAAAATGTCATAAAACACAGTCATGTGACTGTAGGACACTTGAATTGGTCATAAATGCAGACCAGTTGTTAAGCATCCAAAACCCTAACCTTGAATGTAGAGGACAGGGTGGCAATTGGAACTTCAGAACCCAACTACCAGGGGTGAAATGCTACCGGTTCAGACCGGTTCAGCTGAACCGGTAGTGAGGGTGACGGGTGGTTTGGAGAACTGGTAGCGATGGCAACACAAGGCTCCGCCCACCTGCCCAGTCGTCGTTGCTTCCTGGTTTTAACTGATAATGTGGCACGTATACTTCTGAACCAGTAGGGAAGGTAAGTAGATTTCACCCCTTACTACTACCCCTTGGAGGTCTGTTGTAACTACAAAAGGTTGCTAACCAACTACTTGTAAGTTGAGGACTACCTATAAAATACTTAAATTGCACTGTTTTGGGTATGGGCAAGCAAACAGAAACAAACAAATCAGCAAAAGCACAAAACTAAAGGAGAAAACACTTGTTCAAATTAATTCAGTTTAACTAAAACTGAAACCAAATGTACAAAAGAGGACCAAATCATTGTAAAGAAACAAACCTGCTTGAACAACTGGATTTTCTAATAGGTGTTGTTTTTATCAGCAAATACATAAACTATTTATAGAAAAAAATGTTCCCTGGTAATACTAGAAAGAATCTAAATACACTGAAGTTTGTGCTCAGGGGAAAATATCATCAAAAATGCATCAGACTGCATCAGTGTATGAGGATTTTGAGCCTCTTATTCTAAAAGTATAATCACTGGAAAAAAGAAATAAGTCAGGAAACTATTGTCAAATCATATTTTGAATGACTTTGGTAATGCTTTCTTAGTCTAATGATGCTAGGAAGCTATATCTTGCCAACAGAAACTATATTTCCAAAAGAGGAAGCTTTTAAAGTTCCTTATAATATTCTCTCTAGCTGGAGGCTAAGCAGAAAGCAAAATAAAATTAGAAACCAAAATAGTTGGTAAAAAAGATTTTTATTAAGGAAGTTAAAAAATATCCCAAATCTTTCCAAGTCTATGTTGCAGCTTACATTGACTGGTAATTCTTAATCATGTCTAGGAAATGCATAGGATTCTATACGTTTTTACTCAAAAGAATATTTATTAATCTTACTGAATCGTAATTTCTGGAAAATTTCCATAAGATTAAAACAATAATTTCTCTTTTTACCCAGCAGCAGCAGGCCTGACAATAGATGCAAATCAACAATTAGATACTTCCTTTGTTCTCTTTTGGAGAATGAGATACAAGTTTTCTTGTAATGGAATTGAGAGAACAAAAATTGACATAACCTACCGTGTTTCACCAAAAATAAGACCCTGTCTTATATTTTTTTGAACCCTGAAATAAGCACTTGGCCTTATTGCCATGCGCTCAAAAGCCCGATTGGGCTTATTATCAGGGGATGTCTTATTTTGGGGGAAACAGGGTACATACCAGGGGTGAAATGCTCCCGGTTCGGACCGGCTCGGGCAAGTAGGTAGCAATGGCGGCGGGCAGTTCGGAGAACTGGTAGCAAAAATCCCTGCCCCCACCCCCCATGCCCAGCTGAGCCGCACAATCATCAGAGCCTTTTTTTCCTTTTAAATGGCTCTGACGATCCAAGCTCTGATGATCCAAGCTCTGACGATCCTAGCTGAGTTGCATGCTAATCAAGCAACTCATCTTGGATTGTCAGACCCATTTAAAAGAAAAAAGTTTCTTTTTCTCTCCCCCCCCCCCCCCAAAAGCCTCCAGCTTGCTTACCTTAGCTGCTGGTCGCAACGCACTTGCTGTAATACCTGCAATCCATTGCATCAGCAAGCAACTGAATCTCCCTGCCTGCAATCAAGCTCATCGGTGAGGAGCTCTATCTGCAACTTTAAGACTTGTGGACTTCAACTCCCAGCAAAGCTGTCTGACAAATTCTGGGAGTTGAAGTCCACAAGTCTTAAAGTTGCCAAGGTTGGAGACCCCTGTTCTATTGGGTAAGTTTTTTTAAAGCTCCTTTGGGAGCTTTAAAAAAATAGTTAATTGGGTTTTTTTTAGTTGTTCTTTTTTTAGACCTAGCCATTTAAAGTTTAAGAAGTTTTAAATTTAGCTGCTTTTATATAAAAATAAAAATAAAATAAAATAATATTTGTGCAGCTTTCTGAGATTTAGTGTGTTTCTGTAGTGTTTCACTCTAACTACACAAACACACAAAATCTCACAAAGCTGTATGTGGAATTTTGTGTGTGTTGTTTGTGTGAAAGTTGTTTTTTTGGGCTTTTTGTGGCTGTGTGAGGTTCCTGCTTGTTGCGGGGCTATTTTGGATCTAGCACAGCTGCTTTTACATGTTGTGTTGTGTTTTGTAGGTTAAAAAAGGGCAAAGAAGTGACATTGACTTGGCCATGCCCACCCAGTCACCTTACCACCAAGCCCCGCCAACTAATTAAGCCACACCCACAGAACCGGTAACAAAAATTTTTAGATTTCACCCCTGGTACATACCCATCATCATGGTGCGGTGGTTGGAATGCAATATTACAGGCTAACTCTACCCAATGCCAGTAATTCGATCCTGACCAGCTTAGGTTGACTCAGCCTTCCATCCTTTGGAGGTCACTAAAGTGAAGACCCAGATTGTTGGGAGCTATATACTGATACTGTAAACTGTCTTTGACTTATGTTCATTCAATGACTGAAAAAAGCCACGGCCTGCCTTTCCACTTATGAACATCACAGGATGCCCAGTCACATGATCAAAATTTGGACCCTTGGCAATAGGCATATATTTATGATGGTTTTAGGGTCCCAGGGCCATATGATTGTCATTTGTTCACAGGTGACTTGAAAAAGCAAAATCAGTGCAGATTTGCTTAATGATTTTGGCAAAAAAAGATTTTAAAACTGGGCACAACTTACTTAATGACCACATCATTGAGCAAGAGAGGTTATTAGTCAACGACTACCTACAGTAGCAGAAATCCATGTCTGCTACAGCACTGATAACTAGCCAAAGGGTGGCTGTCTTTTGGATCAGAACTTTTGGACTTTTGGATAATCTCTGGCTGCCATTGCATTAGAAATCAACAGATAAGAAGTACTGCAGAATCAGAGAAAGAATGGTTTACTAGGGTAATGGAAAATATAGATGTTTATAAGAGAGTTAAAAAAGGAATGAATTTGAACTTAAAACGACGGCAGAAAACTTGCAAGCGGTTCGAGAGATTAAAAATGGCTAACTTTTTGCACTCTTCAGATCAGAAATAGGTTTTCAACAAAATCCATGTAGTAAAAAAGCAAGGTGTTTGAGGAAACCATAATCATGTAAGCTAACCTACTTCATAGGTCTATTTTAAGTTTCTGAGCTCTTAGCTCTTAGCAAAAGTAAACAGGAGGCATATATGAAGCATAGGCAAATGTAAAGTTAATAAATAGCTACAAAGTATTTGAATTTGACAATGTGATAAACAGAGTAGCTAAAGTTTCTAGAGCACTTGGGTTTAAATAAGCCACAACTATTTTTCCATTCTATAGTCTCAGATATCTATATCTAACCAGGACTTCAAAACGACAAAAATGTGAAATATAACAACACAATACAAACCTGTGCTGATTGTGTCACAATATTGCCTGTATGTATAGTATGTGGTGAGTTGTCATCTTGAAACAAATTACACTAACTACTCCTCACTATTCCCTTCTGGACACAAATGAATAATGGGAAGAGAGAAAAAAAATATTTTTTCCCACTACTAATAAACATTGAAATATAGTATTAGAGTGATGTTTTTCAACCGCAGCAACTATTTATTTATTTATTACATTTATTTGCCTCCCATCTCATTTTGAAGCGACTGTGGGCAGCTTACGACATAAAAAGATACATGCTGGCTGGGGAATTCTGGGCATTGAAATCCACACACCTTAATCTTGCTGAGGCTAAGAAACTCCATATTACAATATGATTAATCTTCGTAAACCTACCTTGTGATATGTTAAACGATTACCATGAACATCTTTTTTAAAAACGCCCTAACAATCTGCTGAAGAAGATGTTTTCCTGCATGAAAACATCATCCTGCTGAGAAACTGACTGTCCTTTTGACTGGCCGCAGGACATACTGATGACTACAAGCTTGATATGGGAGGAAAACAATGGCACACAACAAATGTTGTGTTCCATCATGTTCTAATCATTCCACAACATCTGCTACTTCTGTGCGCCTCATTTCATTCTATTCCACAGAACAATTTTCTGCATTATCTAATCTGCACTGTTTTTTCAAGAAATGTGCAAACCTAGGCTAGGATAGATTTGCAGAACCATTTCAGACTGGCATCCTTGAATGGAATGACTTTAATGTTTTCAGTTCTTTCTTCTTTCTTAACACAAAGCTTATATGTGTGCATGTGTGTGTGTGTGTGTGTGTGTGTGTGTGTGTGTGTGCTTGCGTGTTCATGTGTAATGCCAGTAGGAATAACCTTGAGGAGCAGGAGGAAGAGATGCAACCCAAGACAATAGTCTGATAAAAGAAATTTGAATTTGGGGCAGAAAAGAAATGTAATTTGAGAAAGGGAGGGAGGGGGAAGCACATGCATACTTGCAAGATTTGGTACTGTAATCTTATAATAAGTAGCATTAGTAGTCATAAATATCTCATCCTAGTCTGGTCTGCCACGAAGGGCTAACAATTGTTCTGTATTACTCTATATTACTCATACAGAATACAGCCAACCGTGGGTTTTTTTTCTCTTTTTTTCAGAAAAAGTGTGAGCAATTCAATAAAACATTTACAGCAGTAAAAAAAAAAAAAAATGGAAAAGCGATAACATCTACAACAAAATAAAAACTAAATAATAAAAGCTTCATTCCATTCTCCATAAGATGAAAAAAAGAGTTGGTTTTAAAAATGTGTATGGAAAATTGTCAACATAAGGGCTAATCTGATTTCCAGAGGATTTTTTTTTATAATACAGGAGTCCTTACTAAGAAACAGGGTCCATGGCAGGGGTGAAATGCTCCCGGTTCAGACCGGATCCGGCGATCCGGTAGCGATCATAGCGGGTGGTTCAGCGATCCAGTAGCGATGGCGAAGCAAAGCTCCGCCCACCCGCCCCAGGTGTTGTTACTTCCTGGTTTTAACCAGGAAGTAAGTTGTTTTTGCACATGCACAGAAGGTCTGCACGTGTATGTGACACGTGTGTGGTGCATGCACTTCCGAACCGGTAAGGAAGGTAAGTAGATTTCAACCCTTGTCCATGGTGTTTACTTTACAAAAATGGGGACTTTGGTAGCAGTTTCTTCTGGGATGTGAGAATAAGGTGAGTTGAATAAGAATTGGGTTGAAGAAGACTGTTGAAAACCTTAATGCTAAACCTCTACTAAATCATAAAGGCTCTATAGGACAAAATCAAATCACATCCAGAAGCTGGCAGGAAGCCAGTGCAGGTCCTGAAGCATGAATGCCATATGCTTCTGCCAATGTGCATCAGCCAACAGGCAGGTTGCTGCATCCTGGACCAACGATAGCTTCCAAAGGGTTTCAAAGCAGTCCCATGGAGTTTTAATTGCAGTAATGAATCCAAATCAATCATGATCATACATGAAGCACCCCCATAATGTCCTTTCAATCCAATTAGTGAATCAAAGGCAGTCTCTTGGACATGGCCTCTCTTTCCATCCAACAGAAGCTGTAGTCCAGGAAGACACCCAAATGCACAGATCTTCTACCAAAAGGGAACTACAGCTCCATCAAGAGATAATATTGGAGCTGTCAGACCACCTCAATATACAAATAGCTATCTTACTTGTGATCAAGTTTTACTTCAGTCATTTGATGATTAAGCATATACTTGAAGTACCATATTTTTGGGAGGATAAGACACACCTTTTCCCCCCCTAAAAGGGAGTGAAAATTTGGGTGTATACACTGAATGTAGCCCCACCCACCCACTGGTGCCCACCCTTTGGCCTCTGCCTCCCAGCAATTTACCTCCTTGCAGCAAGCAGCAAGAAGAAACAGCCCATTTCAGCTTCAACACAGCCTAATTAGCAGAAGTTGATTGTCCGTTGGATCGGCCTCCCGACTCTCAGCTGTTTCAGGCTGCAGGGATTGCCATTGCCTATTGCTGTGTGGGCCTCTGTTGTTTGATGCAAGGAGGTAAATTGCTGGGAGCAGATTTTTTTTTCTTGTGCTAATCAAGCTATGCTGAAAACGAAAATGAAAGTAAAGAGGCTATTTGCTGTTTGCTGCAAAGAGGCAAAATTGTTGGGAGGCAGAGGAAGATTTCTTTTTCTTGTTTTCCTCGCCAAAAAAGGTAGGTGTGTCTTACAGTCCAGAGCGTTTTATACTCTGAAAAATATATTAAATATATTAAAACTTTTGAATTGAATTGATCTCAAAGACTTTGTTCTGATTACATGAAAGGGAAAGAGATGTATTCCTATAACTGGACTGTATACCCGCTTTTCTTCATACAAGCATCAGTGGTGGGTGTCCCCCGGTTCAGACCGGTTCTATAGAACCGGTAGTAAAACTGGTGGGAGGCCCCGCCCACTGACCCTGGCGTTATCAGAAGCGATCTGCGCATGCACAGAAACTTCTGTGCATGTGCAGAAGCAACGCGTGTGCACTAGCAAAGCGAGCATGCGCGCACAATCCCATTGTGAACCGGTAGTAAAGGTAAAGGTAGAACCCACCCCCGGCAAGCATAATGTAAAAAAGACATACACAGGGATACATTTTAGGTGCAAGGCCACATCTTTTAGGTTTCTCTCCAAAGTCCACCAAGCTTCTTTTGTTGAAATAGTTCTGCTTTGCTTATTATCTCTTTCTTAATTTAATTAAAACCATGATTACTCAAAAGGATGTTGGTTCTATTCTAGGAAGTGGAAACCATCAATGTCTTTCTTATGACAAACTGACATATAGGATATTTGCATTGTCTATGCCAGGGGTCCCCAACCCCCAGTCTATGGACCAGTACCTGGCCACAGCATGCCAGAAAACGGACCACACCAAGAAACAAAGACCCATCTGTGGGATGCAAGCAGCACACAAAATCACACCCCCTCTGGTCCATGGAAAAACTTGTCTCCACATAACTGGTCCCTGGTACCCAAAATGTTGGAGGCCACTGGTCTATGCTATATTTCAGATCTGATTCCAATAATATGGTACAGAATGCTCAAGGGCATGAAAATAGCATCAGTCTGGAGCTCTTTAAAGTATCTCTTTAAGTGTCTTTCCTCAGGTTCCACTGCAACTACCCTGATCTGTGCTGTCATAGGATTACACAACATCCTAATCTTCATTGCTTCCTCTTATAGAATGAGTAAAACAAACTCCAGATATGTGTCATATATTTTTTTTCTCAACATATGCTTGCTTTGTGCAAGCTTCCACCAAGACAATATATATATATATATATATATATATATATATATATATATATATATATATATATATATATATATATATATATATATATATATATATATATATATATCTCCAACCCTAAAAATATGAGTTATTTTTAAATAACTTAAGTTAAAACGTTGTTAAAATTAAAAAAGATATGTCTTAGCCACCATTCTAAAAATTGAGAATGTGGACAACTACAGATCTACAGAAACAATATTTCATTTATATGGAGCAGAATAGAAAATTCCATTTCATATGTATAGCACGTACACTTCTGCTTGCATCCATGGTCTGAAAAAGACATCTCAAATTCTAAATCATAAAAGCTATTAGATCAGGGGTGCTATTCAGCAGGTTCTGACAGGTTCTGGAGAACTGGTAGCAGAAATTTTGAGTAGTTTGGAGAACCGTCAAATACCACCTCTGGCTGGCCCCAGAGTACTGTGGGAATGGAGATATCCTTCCCCCAGTGAGTGAGGAGGAAATGGGGATTTTACATTATCCTTCCCCTGCCATGCCCACCACCAAGCCATGCCCACCAAGCCACATTCACAGAACTAGTAGTAAAAAAAATTGAATTCCACCACTGTATTAGATTATCTTAAAGTGGGGTCCCCAGTGCCAAGCTGTAGCCTGTTTGGAACTGGGTTGTAGAAGTGGTGAGCAAGCAAGCGTGCATGTGTGCATGATGCTGCATTTATGAAAGCAGACCGTGCACGTGAAACCATCCCCCCTTTCCCCGCTGCTGCCTCCACCAATTCGCTGAGCCAGAAACGTTGGAGATCTCTATCTTAAATTATTGAAGTGAAACTGGGAAATAATTTATGTAAAATAAGCAAGTCTTTCACTACTGATATAATACAATCTTGACACATGACACTGGTTTGTAGCTTACTTTTGTTCATGAGTGTTAAATAGAACATACCGTAAACTGTATTTCAAACTAAAGAAAGAAGAGTTTGGAATACAGTAAGAGACTGAAATACATAGATCCAAGGAATTATCAAAGAAGAGTTGTAGATGCCATTCGTATATTTGTGGGATGGAATGCAGTGAGGAGATGGATTCCCAGGAGAAAGAAAGTGGATTCCAGAGGAATAAGAGGCAACTTAGTCCAGAGCAGGGGTGGGCTGCTGGAGGTTCTCAGTGGTTCAGGAGAATATCTAGCTAAGATTCTGTGCAGTTCAGAGAACCCCCAAATCCCACTCCTGGCTAGTCTCACCCACCCCAACCTGTTCCTCCCAGGAGTTCCCACACCGCCTGTTTTGGATGCAGGTAAGTGCAGGGCGTCCATGGAGGCTCAGTGAGGGCAAAAAATGGGCCTACCAGAAGTTCGGGAAGGCCTGTTTCAGCCTCCAGAGGGCCTCTGGAGCCTGGGGAGGCTGTTTTTGCCCTCCCAGAGGCTTGAGGAAAGCCTCCAGAGCCTGGGGAGAGCAAACCCTTCCCCCTCCCGCCATGGTGCAGGAAGCTGACTAAGCCACACCCACCATGGCCACGCCCACCAAGCAACCAGACAGAGAACCCCTTGCTAAAATTTTAGAAGCCCACCCCAGTCTAGAGTTATGTGTAAGAGAAAGAGGGTGAAGACAGTCCCTCCCTAATCATTCATAGAGTATACTGTAGACACAGATAGTAGAGTCCTCAGCCTGGCAAGATTTTGTCTATGGCTGTGAAACAATAAAAAGCTTGGAATAACTGCCATGTTCATTCTTGGATTTGGATCTAAAAGTTCATGACCTACTACTTTATTCCATTCCAGCAGAATTTTAATATTTAAAACATTAACTAGCTGAAAAAAACAACAAGCAAAAAGGGCAAAAGAGCAATGGCTCTTTCTTATTATTTTCTCAAAATGTTTTTTCCCCTATGAATCAGATTTATTATTTTTAGGATGCTTTAGAGCTTCTTTAAATAAATAAATAAATAAATAAATATACATACATACATACATACATACATACATACATACATACATATATATATTCTTGTAGTATTTTGCAACTTTTTTATCATCATAAGGTGAACGAATTTACTAATATGAAACATCTCCTACATCTCCTTTATTGTTCTGTAGTCTCCCTTTATTGTGTGTCCATATGAATTTATATGAGGCATGAAAATCCAGGGGCATACTATATGCGCAATTCTAAACTGTTCATGACTTACATAAATTGAAGGTACCATTAAAATCGCTTGTTTTTGTCCTCCTTTGAAAAGGACAATGAACACAATTTCTTTTTTATCAAGTTGAACAAATGATTTTTAGCACAAAATTAGATGCATATGACCTGTAGATTTCAATTCAGTAAACCTAATCAAATAGTGGGTTGACCAAAAGTACAACAGAAAAATGGCCACATTTGGCCTAATTCTCTTTTTTCCATGCCTGTCAGAATCTCATTTTTGTAGAATTCAAGAAACAGCTTTTTGGGAGTTATTTCAAATTGTTGGATGTGTTTGCCAAAGAATTGTGCACTTCACACCTCTTCAAAGATCGGTATCTTTTCTGCCAGAATCTGAAAAGTTCATTTTATGCAATTGTTGTCATTTATTTTGACAATTTTTTTTTCTCTATTATGCCTTTTATTATTCATGACAGGTGCAAGAAATCAGGAAGTAAGGTGGTTCAAATGAATACAGATTCATTGCTTGCTAATAGTCTCGATAAGAATCTAAATTACTAACAATCAAAGTAAATTGGATAAAAAGATAAGAATCAAAGGAATTCAAAGTGGGCTGAACTTAGATCTTTTGTGGGCATGAAGAGACTCAAGACTGATGACATGCTTGACCCTTCCTTCAGCCTGGTCATCAATTACAATTCATCACCTATAAATTCTCAAATTGAATTGAAAGGTGGGATATAAATCAAATAAGTAAATCCACTATTGGTATCTCAACCTATAATGAAGAATTGTAACCAAGACTACAGCTGGTTACCATCACTTCCACAACAATGCAAGGCAATAAATGCATACTGTATATCCTGAAGCATTTAATGGAATGGTACAGGAGAACCTCTAGTGATTATCATAATGAATCTTAATTGAAATTAAGTCATTCCTTAATGGCTTAATGGAGTAATATGGATTATTATAATTATTAATATACAAAACTGGAACCTTTATTTTTACTCATTGTACAGCTCTGGCCACTATTTTTCAATCTATTAGCATATGAATGCCTGTACCAGAATGTAGATGGACTTTCAAATAAGCTTCCTATTGATATAGATAATAACATGCTTACTCCATTGTACGCAGAAATTTCCATTCAATGTTTACTAGCATTCCATTCTGTAACAAGCATTAACCATGGCAAAACCTGCTTAAGCTTCCCTGTGAATTGAAATTGATCTCTTAGGTAGCTCAGAAAAATATGAATTTGCTTTCTGCAAATTTAGTTCATTACCTGAGTTTCGCAGTGACTTTCAAGAGTTCTAAGAAGCAAATTTGACGGTCAATATTTTACATACAAGACTGTATACTATTTTTTTTTTTTTACAGAGCTGCAAACTATGGCAATGATTTTCTTTCAAATACTAAAAGATTTAAATAAGCTCAAGTTGGCAATGATAAAGGAAAGAACAGTTTTGGAAGACCACACAAGAATTACACAATTATAACTTCTTATGTTATCCCATTTCCTAAACAATTTTGCTTCCTTTTGATGAAGAATTCATATATTTACAAAGAGGATAGGGGGAACTATCATGCACCCTAATGGGAAAATTTATATGTTTAATTGTTTTTGTTAATCTCCTGGAGCTCGTAATGAAAGGAGTGGTATAAATGCATAGAGGATTTGTGCATATGGGTACATATTACATCATTCTATGATTAGCTACATATATTATACACATGCATATGCCTATATTCCTAAATGAAATCAACCCTGACTGTTCTTTGGAATGACAGATATTAAAGATGAAACTCAAAGGCTTTGGCCACCAAATAATAAGAGAGGACTCATTGGAAAAGACCCCAATGTTGGCAAAGACTGAAGACAAAATGAGAAGGGGGCAGTAGAGGATGACATGGCTAGATAGTATCGTTGACAAATTTGAACATGAATTTGGGCAAACTCTGATAGTCAGTGAAAGACAGGGGGCCTGGTATGCTATGGCCCATGGAATCATGAAGAGTCAGACATGATTTAGCAACTGAACAACAAATGCCCATACAACTAGGAGAGAAAGAAAAGAAGAAGGAACATATGCATGTATAAACCTATATGAACATCTTTGTCAGAATATATAGGCATGTCACACAGAACAAATGAGAGAGAGAATAGTTCATAATCTTAATATAGATATTTTCCTGGTATTGAGATGTATTTACTATTTATTAAGTCTGCACTACTATTAATCTTCTCATTGTTCCCACCACCCATCTCCTTCCACTTATGACTGTATGGCTGTGATTTTATTGCTTGTATCATTACGATTTATATTGATATTGTTTCCTGATTGCTTATTTGTACCCTATGAGTATCATTAAGTGTTGTACCTTATGATTCTTGATGAATGTATCTTTTCTTTTATGTACACAGAGAGCATATACACCAAGACAAATTCCTTGTGTGTCCAATCACACTTGGCCAATATATATATATATATTCTATTCTATTCTATTTTGTGTTTGAGGGGTCTGAACTAAGGGAGGCTCATCCAATCTCATTGTACACATGTTGTGCATTGACAGTAAAGGTTTGAATTGAATTGAATTTGAATTGTATGGGATTAGTATTTTGGTGAAAGAATAACCATTGTCTACTTTGTGAAGATATAATGAACCCACATGCAACCCTTAGCAATGCAAATTATTCTCAACAGAGTGCAAAGTCAAGTTCTCAATTATATTCATCACCTCAGTCTGGGACAGTTGTAGTCTACAGGCCAGAAGGTGCTGGGTACGGTCTCCCCCAAGGCAGAGACATAAATATTAGAAAAAGAAAAGAAAATACCCTTTTTCATGCAGCTTTCTATGGAGCCTGATTACTTGACTGTTTGTTTGCAGCTGACACAATGGAAGCCAGTGGAATGCATAACAGAGCAGGGCTGAGTTTCCTCCAGACTCTAACACACCTTGATGTAACACATGATTTCTTTAGCTATAATGGAAAGAACTACCCAAATTAGGCTTATAACTGCCTGGGGACAGTAGAGGGAATCAGCTGGTTCTGGAGCAGTATCCCAGATCCACTATCCAAACTTTTTTGTCTTTCTTAACAACAGGTGATAAGTCTGAGGCATATTGTGGAATTGTCTGTCTGTTCAGTAGCCCCACAATACTTTGACTCTTTTACTTTCTATTACTTTGTCTATTTTGTGGCCCCATCCATTATTGTTTGTAGGCAGTGGTGGGCTGCAACCGGTTTAACAACCGGTTCTGTGAGTGCACGCTTTACGTGTGTGTGCCTAACATGCATCTAAAGCACTTGCACACAGCATTCAAAATACAGCAATTTGAAGCTCAGCTGCTTACCTTCTAAGGCAGCCCCAGTAAGTAGAACAGTGGAGGTGTGAAAATCAGCTGTGCTATGCGAATTAGCTGAGCCAGAAAGAAGGATAGGGTGGGGCAGGTGGGCGGGGCCATCTGATCATCAAAACTACCGGTTCGCCCAAACTGGTCCGAACCAGCAGCAGCCCACCACTGCTTGTAGGCAAGTGATATATCTTGCAAATATTCCAATGCACTTTTGTTGCTACTTTATCATGCCGCTGTTTGTAGTCAGTCTGTGTGATCTTCTTGTAGCAGCTAACCAGTAGAACAATGTTTCTTCAGCTTCTTTGCAGAGATGGCAAACAGATGCTGTCTGTTGCTGTCTTCAAGTTCTGGCTTTATATGCCTTCGTTCTTAAGGCTTGGTCATGTGCAGACAGAATTATTATTATTAGTCTGGTTTGTGCTATAACTTTTTTATTATTGGTTTGATTTTACTTCCTTTTTGTATTATTTATAAGCTGCTTGGAGCCTTCTGCAGTAGAAAGTTATCAACTGCAGTAATAAAAGTGTTCGACTCTGTCAGAATGATTGTTGGAATTGTCCAAACTGCCAACTGAACAAATTTCTACCCCATCCGAATTATGGCCAATACACTTTCCTACTGAAACTCAAGCACCACCATATAACTCTTTAATCAGTTATTTGTTACAGTTTTTCAATTCTGTTTTTCATTGTATTGTCATTTCCATACTTTTTTCTGAGGGGGACTTATAAAAAATAGGCTTTACCTCCCCTGTTTCATTAGCAGGTAATAAAAAAGTAAGACAAGTGCTTTAATCTTATAATTATATGGCATGGTGAGTTGTTGATTGGTTGATTGCTAAGGATAATTATATTAAGGGCAAACTTAATGCCATAATTTTTCAACATATATTGATTATGGGGACTTTGATGCTCTCTGAGCTTGATTGGTTGCAGATGTTTCATTAATTGAGTCGATAATATTATCTTTGATAGTGAGTATGGAGTTTGCTCCCTATTTGCCTACTAGCATTGATGATGTTACCTTGTTGGGCAATTAAAGTCTGCAAGCAAACAACTAATCTCAGAAAACACCAAGGATTCTACAGTTCAACCCTGAGCTACATATATTTTCTCTTATTGGATATATTGATTAATTATTGAAAGGTTTCATCATTTTTTTTATCCCTATCAAAGAATGGAAAAATCCTTCTCATTTTTAAATGCATATATTGAAAGTGAACCAGAAGACAGACGTAAACATTGCCTGCTATCTCTTTTTAGTTTTTGATGTCTTATAAAAATATTGAAATATATATATATCCTAACTTCAATTTAACCATCTTTATTTCTTCCTTACTTTTAAATAGTATAGGATACAGGTCCCACTGAAATTATGGACACTGGTGTTGGGTTTAGAGTTATAATTTGGAAATGTCAAAAATTGAGCTGGAAGTTATGACAGTATTTTCAAAATCTCACCTTTTGTGCAAAGGAGGTGAAGAAACACCATGTTATTATTATTATTTTTTGAAGTGTATTCTACATAGCTATTTGGATGTCATATCCTTAACTTGCTCACTAGCCAATAGGCTCTCACACCTTTTTTCACTTTCTCTTCTTTTAAAGCCTGTTCAAATTCTGGAAAATACTCCAAATAATATTTGGATACTATCTATTTATTTAGACATAAATTTTGCTATACATAAGACGTAAACTGGTAGGCCCTACCAATGCATTTTAGTTCTGTAACCAAATATACTACTTCCATACTCAGTTTGTTTAATAAATCTATGGATAGATATCCAGAGATTAAATACATACACATACATACATACATGCATGCATACATACATATATATATATACATACATACCAAGGTAGATTCTGCTTACCTTTACTACCAGTTCACAACGGGGCCATGCACGCGCTGTTCTGCGCAAGCGCAGAAGCATTTTCATGATGTCAGGGTCAGTGGGCAGAGCCTTCCGCCGGTTTTACTACTGGTTCTATAGAACTGGTGTGAACCAGGGGCAACCCACCACTGATACATACTCTCTCTCTCTGTGTTTGTGTGTATATACAGGAAAAAGTAAATAAATATTATCTGTCCATCTATCCACCCATTCAATCATCCATCCATCCAGAATAGAAATTCTGTTACCTTGTTGCATTGGTTCCTGTTGCCTGAATATCTCATTCATAGCACTAATTTATTGGATGATATTATTATCCTTTCCTATTATTTTTAATAATTTTAATAATTTAAAAGAGTCAATCTTTGTAATCTAAGGAAAGAGTTTTTGAATTCTGGGAGATATTTTTTTTTTTTTTTTTGTATAGATAGCAGTCCGTCTTTAGATGTTAAAGTAATATAGCAAGAAGAAAAATAGTCTTATAACAAGAAAAAAAGCTATTGCGAATGAATCATTTTTTTCCCTGTTTACAGACAACAGGGCCTCAGTGTAGAAAGGCAGCAATTCATATTTTACCTCCTTACATTGTACAGCCCTTCATCACCATTATAAAGACCAAATACTGGTTTGTGCTTGCCAAGGGAAATCTTAAAATGCTAGTTTTTCAACTTGCACACATATTTTTGTTTCCCTTCTTCTATATCTTCCTTGTAGTCCCACCCAACCTGATGTTCGCTGGGAAGCTAAATTCATATTCTCTCTAATTCATAAAACCCAATTATTCAGTTAAGAAGGTAGCAAAAGTGTGATACAACAGAGAAGCAGACAGATAGCAAATTTATGAGAAAGCAGAAGCCAACAGAAGCTTATTATCTTAAGGATAAAAAAGTAGGTAGAATGTAAAAAATATAAAAATAAAAATAAAAATAAAATGGATTTAAATCAGCAGAATGATCACTGTGGCAAGACTTTGATTTCCCAAGCAAATGTGGATTATTCATAATCTCACTCCCAGCTGGTGAATTAACCTTCCTGGTGCAAAGGGGAGAAAGCCGAATATGAAGTCTACCAATAAAGCTGCCAAAAATAGCATTAACCACATTTTGTTTCAGAATATACCCAACACAGCAGAATATGCCTAATATAGTTTATTATAACATTATAGAAATAATAAGGAAAAAAAATCTTGGCTGGAAAAATACTTGAAATGCCATGCCCTTTCAAATGGTATTACAGAAATACACTAAGGGGAGATTGAATATTTAAGATGCCACAATAGACTCACTATTCTTCTTCTACAGGAAAAAAAAAATACCGTACATACATTAACAAATGTGCTGTAACTAAGTTCACTATTGCTAAATCCTACTTAAACTATTTGTTTTAAAATATCCATCTTGTATTATTTTAAATATTTTAGCTCCAGGACACGATCGCTTTTGTAAACTCTGAAATCAATATTATTTTACTTTCCTCTGATCTCATTTAGTTATAAGGATTTTATTTGCTCTTTCATCTATGCATTTTATATGTTTTCACACAGTTTAACTTACAGTAAGTCATTTTCCTTTTGTTTTATAATATAATTTTAATATAAATTTATTTTCCTTTAAAAAAATTAATTAACCTCTTCCCCCCCAACAGAGAATGAATGTAGAATAGATGTGCAACCTAGAATAATAACTAGTTTATTTTCAGTATCAGAATGCTTCTCCCTATATATGGAATTGTTCTCTAACAAGAGGATCATGAAAGTGAATGAGTAAAGAACAAATTGAATAATAGATGAAATCAATAGTATAGCTGGCTATGGCTAGGTAAATACAAAATATCTGGCCATAAATTGTGCAAATACAGGAACGAAGGAACATGCCACACACAGCACTAGCCTAAACTATTTCAGAAAAGATGAATGCTGGTACAAGGGTTAATATATAAAAAATAGCAAGGCTATTTGTGAATGTGATGCTCAGTAGCTGATTATATTAAGTTACTAATAAAAAAGATACTGTGTTCTTTTGCATTAGGCCTTCAGACCTGCCACATTTAACTACTGTGGGAAACTGGGAGGGGGGATTGTAAGGCGCATGAGTGATATATAGTCATAATAACATTCATTTCTCAGAGAGTCAAGGACATCTTGCCCTGCATCTGGAAGGCTGGAACTGGGAGGCATCTCCAATTGGGATGGTGCTTTGATTGGACCATGGGATGGACTTGTGGGTGTTGGGCAGGGACTTGAACTTTCTTTTGGGTGGGTAAAACACGGACACTTTTAGATTTGGGTTTTCCAAGATGTGCCAATATGACATCTCTAATAAAATGTAACTTTGTGGAAACTCAAGCCTTAGAGTTTTCTTTGGTTGGGGGTGTTACTTGGAACCCTGATATAGTGTTTTATATATAAATGGGATGTCAGCATTCCAAGTAATGAGCTTCCAGTTCAGCTTTGGGCCTGACATTGGCCACTTTATATAGAGAAATTAGGTGATTAATTATTTCTAAAATTATTAATGGGTATATTTTAAACTTATAGTATTCCTATGTAATATTTAGAAAACTTGAAAATATAGTTAGAATGCTTGAAATATATTTTAATGCTTCTATAATTAGCAGGACAGTTATATTTTCATTCAATATAATACTAAAGCAAATATAAAATGTTAATTTTGAATGCCAATAATTTAGGTTATTCTTCTACTGATCAGTCAGCTAGGACACTATTAATGACTCTCCTAATTAAACTAATTTATACCAGGAGTTGTGTTGTTGACTATTGTCCCATCCTGAAGTACAAAAGAACATGTCTTTTGAATTTTTTTAAAAAAATGTCCATATTGTATTATATATTATAACTTTATATTGAAAATAAAGACTTGCACTCATCAGCTTGCCAACTGATGGGAAAAAAGGGCCTCAGTTCTCCTGTGAGGTGACAAATCTGCAACCTTATGTACAGATAGTCCTTGACTTACAACCATTTGGAGACCGTTCAAAGTTAAAATGGCACTGTGATAAAGTGACCGAGGACCGTTTTTCACACTTACAATTGCAGCATTCCCCACGGTCACATGATCAAAATTTGGATGCTTGGCAACTTCCATGTATTTAAATGTGTCCTGAGGTCACATTTTGCAAGTTGCACCCAATATCGTGATCTTTTTTTCTTTTCTTTTCTTTTTTTTTTTTTTGCCACTGTAGTTGTTAAATGAATTTTGTGGTTGTTAAACAAATCTGTTCTCCCCCATTAACTCTGATTGTCAGAAGCCAACTGGGAAGATGCAAATGGTGATCACATGACCCCCGGATGCGGCATCCATCATAAATACACGCTGGTTGCCAAGCACACAAATTTTGATCACATGACTGTGGGGATGCTGCAACAATTGTGTGAGGGCCTGTTCTAAGTTACTTTTCACAGTGTTATCGTAACTTTGAACGGTCACTAAACAAATGGTTGTAAGTCGAGGACTCATTGTATATGTATTTAGAAAAGTACAGGGAGTCCTTGACTTACAACAGTTTGTTTAGTGACCGTTCAAAGTTACAGTGGCACTGAAAAATATATTTATGATGATTTTTCACACTTACGACCGTTGCAGCATCCCCACAGTCATGTGATTTACATTCAGATGCCTGACAACCGATTCATATTTAGGACAGTTGCATTGTCCTGGGGTCATGTGATCACTTTTTGCAACCTTCTGACAAGCAAACTCAATGGGGAAGCCAAATTCACTTAACAACTGTGTTACTAACAAAACAACTGCAGTGATTCACTTAACAACTGTGGCAAGAGAGGGCATAATTTTTTTTGGGGGGGGAACTCACTTAACAACTGTCTTGCTTAACCAACAGAAATGTTAGGTTCAATTGTAAGTTGAGGACTACCTTACAATAAAATGTATCATATCCCTGTTTCTGTTAAGCACATCAATTAATATTGTCCTTTATTTACTTCATATTAATTCTATAACTCTGTGGCAGTTGTGATGGATCCATTAGAAATGTTCGGTTTTTTTATTATTTCACCCCATATTGAACACTTCAATACTGCTCTGAAGAGTTATTGAACTATTGCACAGCAAATTCTGAAAACTAACATTTGCAGGAATCCTTTTGGTGATGTTGGCCATGGTCTAAATATGTACAACACTTAAATAATTTATTTGTTATTTTTTTTTAAAAAAAGTATCTTTGTTCTTTTTCCTATATGTGATGTAACTAAACACATGATCCAGAATTTTCCCATTTAAATTTTTGACACTTTAAAAAAACATTTCACTTTCTACGAGTGCACATTTTCATTTTGCTTTACTTTCATAATAAAATTCTACAGATTTAATAGTAATTCTGAGTTCTATTGAATTACAGCAGGTACACAACTGTCATTTTAAAATGCATTTAGTAGGGGACACCACTTAAAGACAAATATATAGTAAATTCATTATGTTGGTAACTTTTCCGCTTCAATTGCAAATGCTATCAAGGGGCAAATGGCGGCATTCACAGATATTTATTGGAACTTGTATTTCTCTGTGGCTTTATTTTGCAAATATCCAATACCATATGAGAAAATTTACTTTTATAGGTAGTTTAAAATTCAAGTTGGTTAGGAGATTCTGCAAAGTACTTGTGAAGGTGACTTATTCACATATAAAGCTGCAGTTATTCTGAAGTTTTGAACAGATGTAAAGCCTCAGCATTATATTACATCAGAAAATAGTAACTTTTTCTGAAGTTCATGTTTTACAAAACTTAAATTGTAATTTACCAATTTTTTAAAAAAGTAAAAATAATGGGGTAGGAAACTTAGAAAAAAAAAATAACACTGCTTGACATATAATTAGTACTCCCTGGCGGTATTCAGACTGTTTGAATTCAAGCTAATTCCCATTGAAGCCTAAAATAGATTTTCTTTTTAATCCTTTCACATCTGAACAGGCTCTTTTGCATCCGGATCAGGCTATTTCAAATATTTTGATGTGTTTCAAGCTCCAAAAAAACCCTGGCAAAATAGTTGTGGCAGCCTTTAAACAATTTATTTTTTTCTTTTCATGCAAATTTGCTTGTATTTAATAGAAGATAATAAATAAAAAACCCTGGTTAGTAAACAAGTAAAAAGCTTCTGCAGGCAATGAAATGTATTCTATTCAACAAAAGAACTCTGCTTAATAATGCTGCAATTACAGGTAGTCCTTAACTTACGACTACAACTGAACCCAAAATTTCTGTTGTTAAGTGAGACATTTGTTAAGCGAGTGTTGCACCATTTTATGACCTTTCTTGCTTCAGTTGTTAAGTGAATCACTGATGATGTTAAATTTTGTAACTTGATTGTTAAATGAAGCTGGATTCCCCATCGACTTTGCTTATCAGAAGGTCGCAAAAAAGGGATCACTTGATCTTGGGACATAGCAACGGTCAATAAATGTGAGCCAGTTGCCAAGCATCTGAATTTTTATCATGCAAAGGCTGTAACTATAAAAAACCATCATAAGTCACTTTTTTCAGTGCAGCTGTAACTTTGAATGGTCACTAAATGAACTGTTGTAAGTCAAGGACTAGCTGTATATAAATAAGCATTGACCATAGCAGGATCACTATGCTGAAAAGTATAGTATATAAACTGCATACTTCTGATCCAAATCTCTCTTAAATATGTGGTAGTTACAGGGCAAATAAACCTTAGTATTAAATGCAATTTTGTTCTTCTCGTAGAGCATGTCAGTTTCTGCATGTATGAACTTACAGATAAGGAAGTTTTCCTCCTTTTTTAATGAGTGGTATATTTGTTTGCACCCCAACACCAACCTCCACTTCCATTCCTAAGTCTGAGAGAAGGAGGAAAAATGGTTTTCATTAAATATACCTTGATAAGGAGCACTAAATCCACGATATCGGTGGTTGCTGTCTGTTACAAAATGAAGTCTTAGCCAGTTTTTGTTGCTGATAACTGGAGGTGGGATATTCATTCCAGATAACCTGAATGAGAAAAAGACAAATAAGACAAACATATTTAACAGGATCAGAAATCCCCAGTTAGTCACCAAGGCCACTAACTCCTTTAAAAGGCACCAGAAAAGACTTGTACTCAGAAGAAAAAAAAAATTAGGAAACTGTTGTGCATTATTTTGTATAATTTTGCACTTCTTTCAATTGGAATGGCGAGAAAGAATGATAAGATAGGACTTTTCTATTCTTTAGGAAAGAAGTGTTAAATAAAGGACTTATGCTAAAGAATTGTAAATTTAGTCCCAATATTGAGATAAAGCTTTATAAAATTATAATGTGACATCTTCATCATGTTCATTATCCTAGCTCAGAACTTTCAGAATTCATTGGGACACAGAAATAGAGGGACTTTACATAGTAGAGATATGTAATTTGCATTTAAAAGGCCGGATAAATTAAAAGTGCATGCATGGATTTGTTCGAGTCCGACTTGAAGGAGAAAAAAAGTCTATTAATAGCTACAAAACATGATGACTATTTAAGTATTAGATTTATTTATTAGATTTTCATCCAGGTGCTCAAGGCAGTATACATAGTGCTCCAATTTTGTCTTCACAGAAACAACTCTCCAATAAAAGAGAAAATTTGTAGCTCAGAGTTGAACTGTGGAGTCCTTGGTGCTCTCTGAGCTTGATTGTTTGCTTGCAAAGGTAACATCCAGTTAACATCACAACTGATTATGGTTCCAAGTTGGGTAATGGAATGTCTAAAAGCAAACAACCAAGCTTACAGGGCACCAGGAACTCCACCAAAACAACAAAATAAAAACAAGAGACTGAAGCAAAGTCACTCATTGACTTTCCAGGTCCAAGGATGGTTTTGAACTTGGTTATATCAGTACACCACAATGTCTCTCTATATGATTTCCCTAAAATCAGTACTGAGTTGACCAGCAAGATCAATTGCAAAGGACAATAGCAAAAAATAGCATGAAAGTCACTGTAACACAGCAGTTAGGAAGTTGGACCTGGAGTGTAAGAAGTTCAAGTTCAAGGGTCTCTGGAGATTGTGGGAATGATGTGATCTCAGTTGTCGGCAAACCGTGCTTGGTAAACAACATTGACACAAAGTCCTAATCTCATCAAAGACAGGATGTTTGGCAGAGACCCTATGTCAAGATATACAAGGCATGGGGACCCAGAATGTAGCATTGTTTGTCACAGGAAATAACATGAGGGAAACACGAGGGATCCATATGGAATTCACAAGCTTTCTTTAGCCAATCAGTATCAGTAAACGTTGATAAATGTTTTGCTATGGTAGTTGTAAAATGACAATAAAAGGAAGCCTTTTGAATGGGGTCAGGATGCCTTCCACAAGGTACTTTCACACCGAAGGGCCTTCCCGTGAACCATCATCCTGCCTACACGTCTTTCTTCATCGAAACAACAGGAGATTCTCAGTGATCCAGGTCATGGTTGCCCAAAGATGCTTTTTTCAAGAGGCAACTGGACTTTGTGGTTATTCTCTGAAGAGGTTTGTTCTTCTCATCCAAGAAACTTCTTAATCTCTAGAGCTGAAAAAGCTTTTTGGATGAAAAATGAAACATCTTCAAAGAAAAACCAGAAAGTCCAGTTGCCTCTTGAAAAAAGCACTTTTGGTTCAAGTTCAAGTCTATTCTCTTTCTTTCTTTCTTTCTTTCTTTCTTTCTTTCTTTCTTTCTTTCTTTCTTTCTTTCTTTCTTTCTCTTCCTTCCTTCCTTCCTTCCTTCCTTCCTTCCCTACCTCCATCCCCTTCCTTCCTTCCTTCCTTCCTTCCTTCCTTCCTTCCTTCCTTCCTTCCTTCCTTCCTTCCTTCCTTCCTTCCTTTATCATATTTCAAGATTCCCCATGTGTCATATAGTAAATATTTGATCACTTTGAGGATGTGGCCCACAGGCAAAAGTATCTCATAAGTTTTTTGGGGGTCAGGATATATCCTCACATACCCTTTCCTGAATTTCTAAAGAAATGAAAGGATATAATCAAATAAATATAGTTATTCACATATCCTGATGTAAGCTTTCAGGAGAAAGGGAAATGGGCTTTTATAAAATCTGAAAGTTGTGGGATCTCAGCAATAATTTTCTGAGACACCAAAGTAACTGTAGATCTGTGTCATGAAGTTGATTGTCTTTTCTAACTATCCAACTTTTTTAAATTATTTCTATAATCACCGTGATTATTAAGTGAATTACTTTCCCCTATGACTTTGCTTGTCAGAAACCAGTGGGAAGATCGCAAGTGAAATCACACAATCCAAGGATGCAATTGTAAATACATGCTGGTTGTCAAGCACTGAATTTTGATCACATGACCATGGGGGAGGGCCTTCAATGGTCATAAGTGCAAGGACCGGTCATAAGTTCTTTTTTCAGTGATGTGTCTTCAAACAGTTTCTAAATGAATGGCTGTTAAATCCATAAGTTTCTCTACAGAGGTAGCAGAATAGTGATAGAAAATAAGATGCCAGGTGAAAAAGCCTATTTAATAAATGAAATGCTGAACAGTGAGAAAAGATTTGCAGATTACTGTCTGCGAGAATACTAGAACTAAGATTCATCCAATAAATCTACTATTTATCAGGTGTTGACAAAGCAGTAATTCACTGAGCGTAATGCAAAGCAGCATATTTTTTTAAGGATTACTAGCCTTCATGGCTTTAAAATTGTATGAGACCAAATTAAGAAAGGTAGCTACATTAATAGTTAATAGCTATTAGGTGGCTGATTTCTATCAGATGCCTTCTGGGTATTATTGATGCCTGATGGAGATAGTATTATTTAGAACAGAACAAAACAGAACAGAATAACAGAGTTAACAGACCATGGAGGTCTTCCAATCCATTTCAGACAAATGCTTGTCCAATCTTTTCTTAAAAACTTCCAGTGTTGGAGCATTCACAACTTCTGGAGGCAAGTCGTTCCATTGATTAACCGTTCTAACTATCAGGAAATGTCTTCTTAGTTCTTGGTTGCTTCTCTCCTTGATTAGTTGTTGGATAAGTACATTATCATTGTCTATCAAAAGTTTATTCATATTGCAAAATAAGGCTCCTTAATAATAGCAGCAGTGATGTCCCATGGCTAGTCAGCTTCTACACTACCCATGCAGAATTTCCGAACAAAAACCAACAATCCCATGTTTTTTAGTAAATCCTGGCAACATGCCCTTGTTATAGTCACGGGAGTGCAAGACGTGATTTGACTGGATGGCACATGATTCTGGAATGGGAATATCACTTCTCCTTAATTTAGTAAACAAAACTAAAATATTTTCTTTTAAAAGCAGACTAGCTTAGAATGAGCACAAAACTTCTAATTTTTTTTCTTAATAGGAAAGAGAAATCAAAATATGTCACTAAACTCCTCAAGTCCCTTTCTGGATTGGGACTCGTTACGCACGGTCACTCACGCCCTTGTCACCTCACGCCTGGATTATTGTAATGCTCTCTACATCTGGCTCCACTTGAGGAGCACCCGGAGGCTCCAACTGGTCCAGAATGCGGCCGCGCGGGTGGTGACGGGAGCGATGTGGCGCTCTCATGTGACCCCCCTCCTGCGGAAGCTACACTGGCTCCCGGTGGTTTTCCGGGTGCGCTTCAAGGTTTTGGTTACTACCTTTAGAGTGCTCCATGGCTCAGGACCAGGGTACTTACGAGACTGCCTCCTGCCACCAGTAGCCTCTCACCGACCAGTTCGCTCCCATAGAGAGGGGCTCCTTGGTGTGCCGTCGGCCAAACAATGTCAACTGGTGGCCCCCAGGGGGAGAGCCTTCTCTGTGGGGGCACCTGCCATCTGGAACGAGCTCCCCCCAGAGATACTGAGGATCCAAGACTTACGCATCTTCTGCCGTGCCCTAAAAACATTTTTATTCCAACAGGCTGGTCTGGCCTAACTCTCCCTTTTAAATTGGCTTTTAAATTTTAACTTTTGTATGTCTTTGTATTTTATTTATGGCTGTTCACCGCCCTGAGTCCTTCGGGAGTAGGGCGGTATACAAATACGAAAAATAAATAAATAAATAAATAAATAAATAAATAAATAAATAAATAAATAAAGTTTTGTGCCAGGTGTTAGAAGGAGTCCCTATCAATTAACTGTAAATAGTAGACCAAGAATGGAATCAAACTTTGATATTAGAATACATATTTAGCCTCAAAAGGAATAAGTACACAATGAAACTTTCTGTAGGAGAGATGCAACTAGAGGTGAGTACACAGTTTCTTAAAATTTCTGTGGCTGATGCATGCTGATCATTTGAATGCACAGTACTTAGAATATTATGAATTGTATTCATTATTTTACATACAATATTAATTAATCCTTTGTTAATTATTAAAGTATTAATCAGGCACATTAAATCATAGGTTCATACAGTTGGAAAGGGCCATTTTAGCCATTGAGTCCAGACTTCTCTTCTTCAGAGCATGAATCCAGACTAAAATACTCTACCAACATTTTTCTGTAGCCTCTGCTTGAGTGCATGCAATAGTGGAAGCCTTCCTACCTTCTCTCCTGAATAACTGTTTCCACTGTCAAAGTGTTCTGATTGTCAATTTTTCTAAAATACATATTACGTTATTTTATAGCAATAGATGAATAGAATAGAATAGAATAGAATAGAACAGAACAGAACAGAACAGAACAGAATAGAATAGAATAGAATAGAATAGAATAGAATAGAATAGAATAGAATAGAATGGAATCATAGCTGAGCAGAACAGAGCAGAGCAGAGCAGAACAGAACAGAACAGAATAACAGAGTTGGAACGAACCTTGGAGGTCTTCTAATCCAACCCCCTGCTTAAGAGATATACTACTTCAGACAAATAGTTGTCCAATCTCTTCTTTAAAACATCCAGTGTTGGAGCATTCACAACTTCTGGAGGCAAGTTGTTCCACTGATTAACCATTCTAACTAACAGGAAATTTCTCCTTAGTTCTAAGTTGCTTATATCCTTGATTAGTTTCCACCCATTGCTTCTTGTCCTGTCCTCAGGTGCTTTGGAGAATATACTAACTGAATATAGCTCTCTTTATGCCTTGAACTAGCCACCAATAGCATATCCTTAATTCATTTTCCCCACTTTATCCTCATATTTCCTATGAACATCCTGTGTTAAATAACTCATAAAATTAAATATAAAATAATGCAATGGAAATTTTAAAAAGAAAGAAATAGAATCAACTGTCAACTACTCATCCCATGTCATGTAACATGAATTAGTATTCTTTTTCTTGGCCATTATTCTCATACATGGGAGACATTGCCATAATTATTGAAGAAGGCATAGTAGTTCCATTATTCAAAAGCTTGGATATTTTGAAAGATCTACAAAGACATTTATTTCTTCCAACTGAACTTTTACCCATATTTATTAAATAAATAGTCTTACAGAATTCATTGAGGTTTTCTTTTAAGTAAATGCTAACAGAATGGTGCTGTTAAACATCTCTGGCTTATGTGTGTTGAAACCCATTCAATCTCTTTGCACTCAAAATTAAAAGCAAAGAAGATACAGCAAAAGCTTTGTCTGAAATGTTTCATATTTTGAAATTTAATTTTTAACCTCCAAATGATGCAGTACAAAAATTAAGTGGAAATGTATTCTATACCAAATGAAATATTAGTACACAAAAACTTTCAGTTAACATAGATGGGGTGGAACAAGCATGGACGGGTAGAACAATTTCATTCTTAATACTCATTTATATTTTAGTCTGCCAATCAGGACACTTTTTGATGTGATAGATTGGGTAGTAATGCAAATTATCTTCATTAAGCACATTGGTCTAAACCCTAACACTTCTGATTTATATAGTTGATTTCTTTGAGATTATTTCTATTGAAGTGATATTGCAAAGTGACAGGATTTACAAGGACTTCTGGCATGAAATATTTGTTTATTCCAATTATATACTTAAGTTTTCTTTTCAAAGTCAATTTATTTTCCAAACAAATTAAGAAGCTGTTGCTTATTATTATAATACATTTGCAGTAAAGCCACAGAAGCATGCCTAGCAATCTTTGAAGACACAATGTTATCCTAATTTTTAAAATAAATCTGTATTAATAATTCATATTTCATATAATGTCCAGACTGTTGAAGAAAATCAACAAGCAGGCATAGGTGCTTAATGTGTTCTCCGTGTATCAATTTTCTCTTGCAGTTCTATTAAAATTTGAACATATAAAATAACTCCCACAAGCTCTGTGGAATATGGTTAAAATTCCTACATACGATTCTCTACATTCATTTATCTATTGTTCTCACGTTGTCTTCATTCAATGCACATTTTAATAGTTACCTAATTCTGGAAATGTTCTGTCAGCCCAAATGATCATAGAAATCCAGGAAACTACCTTACAACAATATTTTCATTTAGCACACACATTCAAATGCTATAAGTAAAGTTAAATGACAACATATTACCTCATAGCTTACTGGACTATAGGAAAAACTGAGGCAAATCTTTCATACTGGTTACATTTAAAATCTGGTCAAGTATGCTTTTGCTGCATAGCAACTCAGCACCTCATAACCTATTGATACTGAGGGGCAGCTGAGAAGAAGAAGAGTTAGAAATTCTCCTTGTGTTCCCTTTTTATGTCCTCCTCAACCATTTCTCTGTCTTTGAGACTGCTGATCAATTGCTTCTTTCGCCCTGCCTTATCTCGGCATACAATTTCTTTCACCTCAAGTATTACCTATAACCGTCTCCCTCCTTGCAATTCTACAACCAAGTCTCTTTTGGTTAAATGACCAAAACCTGTTTCACTAGTCTGATTCAGGTTTGATTCCCATTTTCCAGCAACATAAAAATCACTTCCTCCAACAATAGGCAGGGAAAAGAAGAAGAAGAAAAAAAAAATTGTTGGAAGCATATTTGTATTCTGTGCAGCACAGCCAGCTACCTACTGAACTAAATTATGTATGGTTGGTGATCTGATTTATCAGCCTGCCAGTGTAGTTCAGAAGCAATATACCAGAAACAAAAACAAAAAAAGAAAAAAAAGAAAGAAAGACTGCCTCTATTTTAAATAGCAAAACACTATGAAACAATAAACTTCTTCTAATAACTGACAAGTCATTCTGTCTCAGACGTGTGTGTGTGTGTGTGTGTGTGTGTGTGTATGTGCATATGTATATTTTATGTGTGTGCACATGCACATGTATATGTATAAGTATACAATATCTGGATATGAGTGGGTGTTTGATCTGTCCCCGTCCACACACACACACAAACACAGCCAGCCGAGGGTTAAGGAAACACTTTGGCACACACCCAGGTCTTTATCTCCAACTTGGCAGCGATTTACACACCATCTGCCAAGTGTGTTTATTTCCACAAAACAGAAAGATAAGATACTTAGCGTACAAAAGTCCAATCAGAATAATATTTCTCTCAGCAGTTTCCGGACGAGGCTTTAGTGACTATCCAAGGTTTACTTTTGTTCGTCACAGGGATCGCTGGCCACCACCCTCTATTATATAGTCTTTGGGGTGTGGTCCAGTGACTCAGTTCTAATCCCTAGCACGCCTCCTGAGCTGCTGCAATCATTTATCATGCCTTCAGAGGCGTGCGTCCAGGAATGATGTCTCTTCCTCACTCTCATCCGAGCCACCTGTCTCCCTGTTAATCTCCTCTCCCTCGGCCGGCACCTGAGACAGTGCCAGAGGGGAGGGGCCTGGAAAGGGAGGTCTGGCTGACTCCTCTTCCTCATGCTCGGAACTTTCTTCCTCCGATGGGACAGGCTCAGAGGGCAGGGCCACAACAGTGTTATTGTGGGTGTGCATGCACGGGCCAGGTTTTCATTTGCCAAATGCTACATTTTTATCATTCCGAGCACGGATTCCCCTCCAGTTTTCAAACTCAGGCCTCACTTTCATGTCATAAGCATGTATCTAATAGAGATCAATCTTAGGATGAGTTAATCTCTCTAGAGAAAGCTTTATTTAAATCAAATCAGCATTGAATAGCTTAGATTAAATCCAAAACATCTGATCTGCAAATTAATCTATTTAAACACACTCAGGGGAGCAAGACAGAAAGAAGCCTGAATGTTTTGTGTTCATCCATCTCAGCTTAAATCTTGGAATGAACATATATCTGCATTTAGTTAACTGAATTATCCAATCCACTCAAAAGTTTCATTTGTTGCTGAGAAGTTCAGAGAGCTTTTATTTGATTACACAATTACTGGAAAAGAGGAATGATATCTCTCTCTCCTGGTAGATTATTTGCTGTTCTAATATGCCTTAATTCTAGAGGGACGTATTTTAAGGCAACTAACATCTAGGAGTGCATGTAAAATAAAACTTGGGACTTAAGTATTGAAGGAACATTGCTATTTGTCTCATGAAAGAAGAAAAATAATGCAGTAATGAATCAGAACAAGTAGATAACTCTCAGGATGCAATCTCATATTGATTTACTTGGGAGTAAGCTATGCTAACCATCGGTAGTGGTGTAACTGAGTACATATTTAAAATTGTATTTAGTGCAATTCATTAAAGGCAAATGAAGCCTTTAATGAATAAAAAGAATACATAAATAATCAGTCCCTGCCCCCGCCAAAATAAGAAAAAAATCTCCCAAACTGGAAACAGCCATAATTTGAAAAAGGCTTACTTGTATAATATTGGGCTAAAAAATGTTAAAATACATTAATAGAATTGCTCTCTGCAAACCAATTCACTTCCAGCATAGATGATATTACCTAGCTGGGTAAGGAAACATCAGCAAAAAAAAAAAAAAAAAAAAAAAAAAAAACACCAGCCAAGCTTACAGCACCAAGGATCCCCTACATTTCAACCCTGAGCTACAAATATTCTCTTCTATGTTTTTCCTCTAGCCAGGTTTTTCCTATGTAACCAAGGTTTTTCTGCAGCCCTAGCTCAGTAGAATAACATCCACACATCTAGTGAGCTAGGGCTGCAGAAAAACCTTGGTTACGTAGGAAAAACCTGGCTAGAGGAAAAACACACATAAATCCTACGAAGAAGTAAGAAAATAAATTCTCTTCTATCTTTCTACAATGGAATACAAGTCCTAGATCCTGCAACTTTGAAGGAACTGGGGATATCCAGTATATAGAGAGGGAGGAGAGATTTCAGGAGAGGGAATTGATCCAGGGTGGATTTCAGAACCCAAAAATAGGAATAAAAATAGAATATGTTAGCATCTCTGTCCCCACTAAAAAACTTGCTTAATGAAGTGCCTATCTGGGAAAGATATAATTAAAAAAGATTCATACATATAGTTCTGTTTTTAAATGTTCACTATGGAATGGCACATGTAAAACTATTACATTTTTAAAAAATTAAAAACATCCAACATGATTTTCCACTAAAATGCACCCCCCCCCCCAAATAATCTAAGTGGTCTGAAAGAGACAGGAATGGGCTCAAGGTCATCCAGCTAGCTTTGTGCCTAAGAGAGGACTAGAACTCATAATCTCTTGATTTATATATTTATTTTTAGTTTGATACCTTTATGCAAAACATAGAAAAAGGATAAAAAATAATAAATGAATTTGATGAATTTAAAGCAAGATACACATTTTAATGTATTTATTTATTTTATACCCCCTTTATTATTTTAATAAATAACCCAAGGCAGTGAAGTTGCACAATACTCTCCTCCTCCTCCTCCTCCTCCTCTATTTTTCACACAATAACAACCCTGTGAGGTAGGTTGGGCTAAGAGAATGTGATTGACTCAAGGTCACCCAGCTGACTTTCATGTCTAAAGTGGTACTAGGACACGTTCTCCTGGCTTCCAGATGGTCTCTTAGCTAACTAGTCTCAAACTGGTCTCATTTCTGTCCTTTATTTATAGCAGCTTCATTAAGTACAGTATCATTCATTATACTTTTCTGTCTTCAAATATATATGTTTTCTCTTTCTCTCTCACTCTTTCTCTCTCTCTCTCTCTACACCCACCCACACACAAAAACAAAATTGCCTTTTGCTATTTAAATTTCCTACTTCACCCTTTTCAAGGATCTCATCAAGTTATCCAGTTAGGACTCTCTCAATTTTTCTTCTTCTTGACACGGTCATTCTTCTTCTCTATATTTTACCGTTAGTTTTATTTTATTTTATTTTTAAAATACAATAAATCTTTATTTGATCATTTGATCATTGTTCTTTTTTTTCTTCTCATTCACATACTTCTTCACTTTCATTCAACACTTCCACATTCATTCAACACTTATTCATTCTTAACCTTGTTATGTTTTATAGTCCACTTCTTCTTAAGTTACTCCACATTCAACTTTTATGTTTCTCCTGACATATCCATATAACACTTTTTTTAATAAAATAGAAAAATAATTGCTTTGAGTTTTAGACATACAATACCCAAGCCACATGCAAGGTAAACTTCCTCTGAGAATGGTAATTCTCAGGACAGTTCTGCAAATAGTAAGGAAATTATGATTATTCTCTAATAAAATGAGGAACAAAGAAGGAAGCGAAAATAATGTTAATCTTGCTGAATTGTTATTGTGAATGACTGATTCCTCCTTTGGGATGAGAGATAGAGGAGGAATCAGGCTGGGTGAATGAGGAAAACCCTCTACTGGCTAGTGTGAATGGCAGGATAGGGTACCTGTAACTGTTTGAGCAACAGTGAGTAAGGTTGTGAATATGAATGAGGGATACTCCAGTAGGAGTATCTTAGAATAGAATAGAATAACAGAGTTGGAAGGAACCTTGGAGGTCTTCTAGTGCAACCCCCTGCTTAGGCAGGAAACCCTGCACCACTTCACAAATGGTTATCCAACATCTTCTTAAAAACTTCCAGCGTTGGAGCATTCACAACTTCTGGTGAAGTTGTTCTACTGATTAATTGTTCTGTCAGGAAATTTCTCCTTAGTTCTAAGTTGCTTCTCTCCTTGATTAGTTTCCACCCATTGCTTCTTGTCCTGCCCTCAGGTGCTTTGGAGAATAGCTTGACTCCCTCTTCTTTGTGGCAGTCCCTGAAATATTGGAACACCACTATCGTGTCTCCCCTAGTCCTTCTTTTCATTAAACTAGACATACCCAGTTCCTGCCACCGTTCTTCATATGTTTTAGCCTCCAGTCCCCTAATCATCTTTGTTGCTCTTCTCTGCACTCTTTCTAGAGTCGCCACATCTTTTTTACATTGTGGCAACCAAAATTGAATGCAGTATTCCAAGTGTGGCCTTACCAAGGCATTATAAAGTAGTATTAACACTTCTTGTAGTTTTTATGGATGTTTGGAGGAGCTGGAAGGTGGGATCTGGTGACACTATAGTATCCCAGGGTGCCCAGTCCACCTCCCATTGATGTTTAATAAGAACAATGGGAAGTTTTTGTCCCTGGTCTGGAGGGATTTGGTTTTGGGAATGTGGCTGCCATGGGGTGGCGGGCAGAGGTGGAAGCAGACCAGGACCCATCGCCTTGCACCCAAAGGGAGAGGAGAGGAGACATTGCATGAATGAAGTTAATTCCAATGTTAAGATTTTAACTGTGAATTCACATATCTGGATAGTATTTATAGTATACAAAAATAAGGATTTTCAAATGAAAACATTCTGGCAACTACAGGGATGCTTCTTTTATGAATCTGGCATATATTTTATTTTATTATTTGCTATTCACATTTAAAGCATAGATTCAAAGACTAGCATCCTTGTAAAAAGAGAAAATAATACCAGAAGGAAAGCAGAAGGAGGGAGGGAGAGATACAGAGAGTAAGAGAAATTGGCTCTGTAATGTTGTTGCTTCTCACTATATTTTGTTGAAATAAACTGTTATTTACAATGATAAACAGAATATTAAGGTATGAAAATTTCTTCTAAGTTACCACCAGAACAAAAGAAATGACAGAACTGCTAATATTAAATCGGGAATAAATGTCTATTTATGTACACACATTTATTCCCTTCCTTCCTCTATTATTTCATGTATTACCAAATATAATTTATGATGACTTACGGTAGTTGGAAACATTTCTCTTATAAGTGCCAAGAAACTCACTCATGGAATATTTATATAAACATAAAATACTGTGATATACTGTCCACATCTATCCATTTAGCTCAAAATCACTATAATATATAAATAATACATCTAATATAATAAATGTTGTAATATAATGTGATATGATAATATAATATATTTCTCTCTTTTTTTTAATCTGTATCTTTAATTTCCTAAGGTTCTTAAATACAGAGGGAGAAGAGAAGAGACAGAAAGGAAATAAGCATAATAACAAAGCAAATACATTAGCTTCTAGCATCATCCAGAAGTTTATTTAGGCTCCTTGGTTGATTGATTATGTGTAATCAAGTCAGAATTAACCCTTTGAGATCACATTTTTTTCCACGATGTTCTGATCCCAGCCTGATGCTCCATGACTTCCAACCGTGCACCCATTGTCACTGTAATTTAATCCATTCATCCTGCTACTTTTTATCCTTTTCGCCTCTTTCCTTTCATTTTCTCTGCAGATTTCTAGGTTTTTGCATGATGTATCCAAAGTAGGATAAATTTGAGTTTTGAGTAGATCTCTGGATTGTTTAATGACCCATTGTTTCTTTTCTTGGCTGTCTATGGTATTCTCAGACATGTCTCGAACATTCCAAAGCATTAATACTCATTATATCATGCTTTTCAGTTACATTGAGTGTTACAGAAGAAACCATTGTAAGTATAGATAGGTCCATCATAACAGCTTTCAAAACATGAAGATTAGAAGGTTGGGAAAAAATTTAGGATAACAAAGACCTTTCTTGGAGGCTGCTGTGAAGCAATCTAACTGGTTTGCACTTTGATAAATTGATATTATTGTGTGTGCCCATGCCCTCACAGAAGATATTTTCATGGCATATATTTTCTCAGTGTGCCTGGAAGGGCTGCAAACTTCTCATACATAGTGTGTGAATTACTTTAGGTAGCCGAAGAAGATGTGTTTGGATTGGGGTTTTTTTTCTTTGACTAGCAAATCACCAAATATATCACAACTTAATTTTAATATCCCCAGAGTTCTAAACTCCTTTGCTACATAATTCAGGATCTCTACTTTCTCATCTTTGAATATTAATAATCACAGCTTTGGCCTTACACCACTCCATATGTATATTTTCTTTTTCCTACGGGCATGCTGTAGATTCAATAGAGTATTAAATATGTTGTTTTAATGTTGTTTGAGTCAGAAGGATATTTTTGTATAGATCATATGGATTGACATTAAAAACTTAAAATCTGTTAGTGCCATGCAGTGTTAAAAAGCACAAACAGAATGACATATTGTCTCTAAAATCTAAGAAATATTTTTACACTTTAACAAATAAATGGGCAGAATTATTGACAATTGAGTTGAAATATAATGTAAGCTAACTTTAAAACAGTTTTTACTAGCATATCATATTTGACAGCAACAAAACAGATGAATTTTTATTGTATTTATTTATTCATTTGTTAAGCATGTATAAGATAACAGATATAAGTATAAACATGATTATGAATACAGGAAATGGATACGAATAAATGGGGACAGTAGGACAGGGACCGTAGGCACATTGGTGCGCTTATGCACACCCCTTACAGACCTCTTAGGAATCGGGTGAGATCGACAGTAGATAGTTTAAGGTTGAAGCTGTGGGGGTTTGAAGCAGTGGTGGGTTCCTCCCGGTTCGGCCCGGTTCGGCCGAGCCGGTAGCGGTGATGATATGACATCACCGAACCGGTTCTCCCCCCCACCCCCCACGTTATTCTTACCTTTTATTTGGTCCCACCCCCAATCTATTGCTGCCTCCTGAGTCCCAGCTGATGACTAGAGGGATAAAAACTGTTTAAACTCTTGCCGCAGGGCTTCAAAGGGCCGTCCTACAGCTGATCAGTGTTAAAAGCAAACAAATGAGTTTGTTTATTTATTTATTTATTTATTTATTTATTTATTTAATTTGTATACCGCCCTTCTCCCAGAAGGGACTCAGGGCGGTGAACAGCCAAAATTAAAAACCATACAAATACAAAAGTTAAGATAATTAAAAGAATTAAATAACTGGGTTATTGAGTTGGGTCGTAAGTGTGAGGACTGGTCGTAAGTGCGAGGACCTTCCAGAAATGACTCTGACCAGCTAGCCACGTCCACCTAGTCACATGACCTCCAAGCCACACCCACAAAATAAGCCACGCCCACAGAACCAGTAGTAAAAAAAATTAGAACCCACCCCTGGTTTGAGGATGTAACAACAGGGCCATTGTTGCTGAAGTCGTATTTTCTGCAGTCGAGTTTGGGGCGGTTTACCTTAAGTTTGTATCTATTGTGTGCTCGTGTATTATTGCGGTTGAAGCTGAAGTAGTCATTAATAGGTAGGATGTTGTAGCAGATAATTTTATGCACTATGCTTAGGTCAGACCGAAGGTGGCCTAAGCCCAAAATTTCAAGCCTGGTGGTATAAGGTATTCTGTTGTGAGCAGAGGAGTGGAGGAATCTTGAAATATCTCTGGACTTGCTCAATTGTATTAATATCTGATATGCAGTGTGGGTTCCAGACAGATGAACTGTATTCAAGAATTGGTCTAGCAAAGGTTTTATATGCCCTAGTTTGCAATACAACTGCAAAGTAGGGCATATAAGAAGAAGCTTCGCAAGATTAGGTTAACAACTCTTAATGCCTTTTTGGTAATGCTGTTACAGTGAGCTCTGGCATTTAGATAATTAGAGATGAGTACTCCAAGGTCCTTGAAGAGTGAGGGTCGTCTATGAGGTCGTATCTTCTATCATTCTTGGTTTTTTTTTAAGTGAACGGAGCACTTTGGCAATACACATCACTGCAAATGATGTATTCTATTTTGTGCTTTAAGTACTTGGTGGTTATTTAAAACTTGTGCTGCTTTAATTCTTTCTTCCCACATAGGAATACTGATGAATATTCACTGTTCTCCGATCTTGGTAGCAGCATGAACAGGCAAGTTCCCAGACTGGCTTCAGTTCTGAAACTTCAAATTGCTTGACAGATGCAAAGAGTTACTGTATACATCCTCCCACCTCCTCAACTCAATTCCCACCCCCGCCCCACCTTTCAGGTTAGTCCTTAAAGATACAAGCAGCCTCAGGGAACACATAACAAAGATATTTTGTGTGGAATTTTGTCTATAGAAAGTTCATGGATAGACAATGTTGGAAGTAAGGGTGAACAATGTTTGTCTTCCTGCCTTTGGATTTATAATGCAACATTTGCAAACATACATTCTTAGTGGAATGCAAAGTGAATTAGTTTTAGGAGTTTGTGCATTGCAATGAATCAAGAAAAATGATAATTTCTTGGACAGGAGAGCTAAAGCTCTCCAAAGGTACAGAAGAGCGAAGAGAACACTAGAGGAAAAAGAAAAACAATGTTCCCTTTAAGGACAACGCATGGAGGTAAGTGATCCATAAAAACAGAGCAATTAAAGAACATGGTGCCAGCAGAACTTAGGAACCAAAATTAGTCTCTCTCTTTCTCTCCAAAGACAATTAATAGCCGGCTAAGTGAAACTTGCTACTGACACTGTGATAGACCTTGAAGAAATCCAAGAAGCATCTTAAGAAAGAACAGATGTGACATGATGGTAAATGATACCCTGCTGAAGGGAACTGAAGCATCTGTGTGCAGACTCAATAAGACTTTGCAGGCAGGATGTATATTGCCTTTCAGGTAATCTCCAGGTAACAACAAAGAGATTACCAAGACTGACCATAAATTATACTTAGTTCATGTGGAGATGAATATTATAGCCAGAAGAGAACCTAAATCTGAATACTAAATGGCATTGGGTAAGGAAGTGGAATATATTTGCAGCTTGGATGAAGGAGATGGATAAAAATAAACAAGAATATTTTCAGTTAGATTACCCTGCTAATAACTCAGAATATGAAAAACCAAAGATAAATGGCATTGGTTTTATATAATTATATAGTTTCCTATAGTTAGGAAAAAGCCAGGAGGGCTCAGTTGTTAGAATGCAGTATTGCAGGCTAATTCTTCTGACTGCTGACTGCTGGCAGTTCAAATTTTAGCAGCTCAAGGTTGACTCAGCCTTCCATTCTTCTGAGGTCAGTAAAATGAGGACTCATTGTTGGGGGCACTATGCGGACTCTGTAAACCACTTAGAGAGGGCTGTAAAGCACTATGAAGCAGTATTTAAGACTAAGTACTAGTGCTAGGAAAAGTACAGCAAGAACAATGTTTGGTTACAGTACAATTAATGACTGAATAACATCAATTGTTATTGTGCTCATCAGTTTTTACTCTAACCGCTGATGCAAAATAAATTTCATGGTAGAGAACCAGAAGAACTTTGGGCCAAAATTATTTAATATACTTTTAAATGGTTTTTAACTTTTGTATGATGTACTTTTATCTTGTGGCTGTTCACCGCCCTGAGTCCTTCGGGAGTAGGGTGGTATATAAATTAAATAAAATAAATAAATAAATAAATAAAAATAAAAGGACTAAAAGAAGTCATTGAGGATAAATGTGAAAAGTGACTGCCAAATATGGAGAAATTGAAGAAAACAAACTGAATGTCAGAATAAACCAAGACATGGACCATAGACTAGCCCTTGGTATAGTAGTTATGAAAGCCTTAGAAAAGGTATTCAGATGCCATGATGTGTCTATATCTACAAAGATCAAAATAGTGCAAGCAGTGGTATAGCTTGTAATACTCTATGAAGAAACAAAGAAGAAAGAATATTGGTGTTTTTGAAGGTTTCAAAATGTGCTCACCAACCAAAAAAGATAGCTTAAAAATATGTTGGGATATTCCCATATAGTATATAAAGCACTATATGGTTGACTGATTTGAATATTCAGAATATCAGTTTTAATAAAGATTTAATAAATATTGCTTGTCATCTGATGAATTTAGTTAACATGCAGCTGACTGTCATAGCAAGATTTATTTATGAATCAAAATGTGTTTTGTGGCCATTCAGGTATAAAAGTGGCTACTCCAGTGGTGGGTTTGGCCGAGCCGGTAGCGGGGACGATATGATGTCACTGAACTGGTTCTCTTTGTTCGGGAGATGGGCCCTCCCGCCACACCCCCCCACATTATTCTTACCTTTTATTTGGCCCCGCCCCAATCTATTCACTGCCTCCCAGCTGATCAGCTAGAAGGAAAAAAACTGTTTAAATTCTTGCTGTGGGGCTTCAAAGGGCCTCTCTACAGCTGATCAGTGTTAAAAGGCAGTGTGGTGGTAGACCAGTGCGCTCGAAAAACAAATGAGTAGACCGGTGCCTCCAAAAACAAATGGGTAGACCGGTGCCTTCAAAAGCAAATGAGTAGACTGGTGCCTCCAAAAACAAATGGGTAGACCGAAACGCTCCAAGAACAAATGGGTAGACCGGTACAGCTTTGCAAGCAGTTAAAAGCCTGGTAGACCAGTACCTTTGCTAAATCTTAAAGAATTGTCACCACACCCACAAAATAAGCCACGCTCATAGAACCGGTAGTAAAAAAATTTAGAACCCACCCCTGGGCTACTCCCAATTATGACCCTACCATCGCATATGTTTCTGACATAATTTCAATATTATTATATCAAATTGTATTCTGTATTGTTAACATGTCATTTGGTCTAGCAGAATTTTCAGCCTAGATTGACAGATAAAATTGTCAATCTAGGAACAATTCCAAAGATGAGGTCAGGATAAATAGCAAGCTTTGTTTTACAGTTCTTACACAATCTTTTATCCAAACTACCCAAAAAGAAAAGATTTTATTATGGAAATGTCATTAAAGAATTTTATTTTTATATCAGAATAGAGTAGCTCTTCAAAATGCAATATCATCTATAACAAACTTTGTAACCCTGCATTTAGTTTTAATAGGATTTTACTAGATCAGTTCTATCTAAAGTAAAGCATAAGCTTTTGTTGATAGAGAATATTCTTTGCATATATAAGCAATTAGGAGTTGAATTTCAATACTACTCTAAAGGGATAAAAATATTAACATAATACATCTAATTAAGAAATCTGAGCTAATTAAATTTTGTAGATCTATTTTTCCCTAACATATGGTGAGGTGCTTTTGCATAACAAAATACATTGATCTCATCCTACAATATGAATGATATGCTTAGGATAGAGTGTTCCTTCAGTCTGCAACTTCAAATTAGCCATTATTAAATTAGCATTTTAATTCTGTGTTATAGTTTATAGAATGTACTTGGGAAACAAAACTGTTTTGATCTGTATAAATTTAACCATCTCAGTCATCTAAACATCTTCCATCCTTAAAAAATGAAGAAAACAAAACAACATGTTTTTCAAGTATAGGATAAAGTCGCCAAATTGCTGTACAAAAGACAAATGAAGTATAGTATTTTTTTTTAATCCCACTAATGACTGGAGTAAATTAGGCTTTTAAAATAATTAGGCTAGAGATATGTCTAAACAGTGTAATTGTGTGAGAAATCATTGACAAATCTGAATCTTTTCACCATGGATAATTGACTCATTTAAGTGGCGATGTGAATAATCTTGCTATAGCAGTCATTAAAACTGAAAGTATGCAGAGCACCTTGGATCTGAGGAGAAACTGAAACATCTGTGGCCTTTTAAATATTATTTGAGGTTGTCATCCCAGATTACTGTCTGTGGCAATAACTGGAATTCCAAATCCAGCCGAAAGACCGTAGCTTTTATTTAATTATTTTATTCAATTTCTGTAGCTGCCCATCTCAGTCCAATTGCCTCTGGGGCAGCAAACAATATGGCAATTAAAACCATAAAAGCACAAATTAACTTTCTTTTTCCATCTAAATAATCCATGGCAGTGGAATTGTTTCGAGTCGTATCTAACTGACTCTATGATGAGTGTCTTCAATTTATTTCAGCTTACCGTTTTCAAACATGCTTTCAGAAATGCATATCGCTGCATAGCAGTACAAATAAAAAAAAAATTACAGATGAAGTGTTAGTAACACTTGACATCATTTCACTGTCAAACTCCATGTAGCTCCCAAACCAAAGAAGCAAGAAACATACAAGTTTCAGAAAAGCATCTTTAATGCTAGCCTGAGGTAAAAACATAACCCTGAAAAGTGTAAGTGTAAATCCCCAGCTAGACTCATGGTGAGTTGTTTAAGGCAGATTTTGTTGAAATACTTTTTTCCTAATGTTCTCACTTCAGGGCTGGTTTGATTCTTCTCATCTAAACTGTATTTATCCTCGCTTCCAGTGCAATATTTCCATTAGAAAGAACTCAGTGAAATTAATTACATTTTGAGAAATAAGAAAGCTATCTTATTCATGCTTTGCCTAGCCTAATATTATCTGCTTTAGCTGGTCCTTTGAGAGCAAAGATTTGATCTGTGCCATTGATTTTATTAAACTGAGGAGCAAAGCCAACTAACTCACAGTTTAGTACTAAATACCTAATTTCTTTATTTTGTTTTACCATGTGGTGTACATAGCCAGGCAAATCTACAATGTTTTTGTTTTGTTTTTTTATTACAGAGAAGTTCTAGCAGCCCAACATTGTCAGTTCATTTGGTTAATGCATGTGTGATACCAAAATATACCACAAGGGGCAAGCTAGCTATGCACCAGCTGGCTAGCAACATTTAGGGGATATCAGGTCATCTAGGCTTTCTTCCGCCAATCTCGCCTCATATACAGGCAGGTGCAGCACTGGCTCCTGCTTCTACATGAAACGCTACTAGCTTTTCCTAACTAGGTAAAGATAAAGGTTCCCCTCGCACATATGTGCTAGTCATTCCCAACTCTAGAGGGTGGTGCTCATCTCCATTTCAAAACCGAAGAGCCAGCAGTGTCTGAAGACGTCTCCGTGGTCCGTGGCCAGCATGACTAAATGCCAAAGGTGCATAGAACACTGTTACCTTACCACCAAAGGTGGTCCCTATTTTTCTACTTGCATTTTTTATGTGCTTTCGAACTGCTAGGTTGGCAGAAGCTGGGACAAGTAATGGGAGCTCACCCGTTATGCAGCACTAGGGATTCGAACTGTTGAACTGCCGACCTTCCGATCGACAAGCTCAGCGTCTTAGCCACATCCTTTTTCCTAACTAAGTGGTACCTATTTGTCTACTGGCATTTTTATATGTTTTGAACTGCTAGGTGGGCATGAGCTAGGGTCAAATGATGGGAGCACACTCTGTAATGCATTTGTCATGGGCTTGAACTGCCAGAGTGCCAACCATCTGTGGCCCAAGAGTGCCGACCATCAAAGACACTGTGCTACCGCACCCCCTTACTAGATTCCTAATAATATTTTCTTATGAACACTAAAATGGATGTTTAACATGCATGAAGGATTTTGTAGTTCTGATTAGTAACTATTGATACATTTATATTTTATTAAGTTTTCCATTAGGTAGTTAGGTTTTTGCAATCTCTGGCAAAACGTGGGTCCTATTGAATGAGACGTCCAATATTTTGAATTTAGGTTATTATAAAGTATACATAACAACTGACCAAAGAAGATTAAAGAACCATGGCCTACTTTCAAACAATTCAATTCATTAATCAACAATACTTTATTGTTCAAAACTTTACTTCCATTTCAGTAGGCAATTTCAGTTATACCATTGTTCTACAGAACATAAATATCTTAATTATATACCACACAATAATATCTACTTGCAAATTAATATTGCAGTATGGCCTTATTTGAAATAGTAAGAGTATTCCTGGTAATGAAAGAATATCATAAATATTATGCAGTTTCCCAAAAGGAATATATAAACATTTTCCTTCCAAGTGTCATTTTATACTGATTTTGTGACTTTACAAAATTTAAATGCAATTTTTATAACAATAATTTTATTATATATTAATATATTGCAAGAAATATTGATCAGATATCTAATTCAATATATGTTATTTTTGTTATACAATAAAAATATAATTAAAAGTCCATTCAGATAGGGTACTCTGAAAAGCAAATTGTACATTTGTGATGCAACCACTATCATTTACTGTTCTTCTATATTTGTCATATTAGAGATTAATAAATATAGCACAAATATCTGATAACATCAGATTTCACATGAATTGAAAAATGAAAGCAATGGTAATCACATCATAATAACTATACATTTCTAATGTCTTAGAAAGTAAAAGAAAAAAATCAAAACGAAATCACTGTTATCCCTCCAATATGAAAATAAATAGTAAAAATACAGTATAAGAATATATTTTAATGGTAACAACATTATAGTCTTTTATGATCCTTTAATCAGCAGATAAACATACAAAATAATAAAATGTAACTCTGATTCATATTATACAAAACACAATTGGAAGAATTAGGCACAAATTTGAAATTTGCAAAATTACACAAACCCAATCACTAACAATACTTGTCAAATTGAAACTGATTTCCAAATTCTAGACAAAAGACTATTAGCATATCTATGCTCTACATCAGTGGTTCTCAACCTTCCTAATACCACGACCCTTTAATACAGTTCCTCATGTTGTGGTGATCCCCAACCATAAAATTATTCCTAAAACCATTGAAAATATGTGTTTTCTGATGGTCTTAGGTGACCCCTGGGAAAGGGCCGTTCGACCCCCAAAGGGGTCCCGACCCACAGGTTGAGAACCACTGTTCTACATCAAGCATAAACTACACAAGAGGTAGAAAATAACCATATTACTTTTCTTTGATCATTATTAATTTCATTTTTTTAAAAAAAGGATGTACATTTCTTATCTTGGAGAAGCATTAAACTATGCAAAGTCAATCTAATTAGTAGCAATTAATTATCTTTTAGACAGCAGCTGGAATATTTATCTAGCATATGGCTAGATGTTTTATACAGTATAATTGAGTTGATTAAGCTGGTGGTCAGAATCTCAGCTCACCCATAGAACTAAAACTGATCATAGATTTTCAGAACAGTCCAACATTAATAGCACCTTTCACTGACCAGAACATTCATACTAGCCATGATTTTCCCCAAATATGGCTGCTATGCTATGCTACTCTATGCTATGCTATGCTATGCTATGCTATGCTATGCTATGCTATGCTATGCTATGCTATGCTATGCTATGCTATGCTATGCCTAGCTATCTATCCATCTATCCATCTATATCTATCTATCTATCATCTATCCATCCATTCATCCATCTATCTCTCCCTCTCTCCCTCCCTCCAACCACCCATCTATCTATCTCTCCCTCCCTGCTCCCCTCCCTCCCTCCTTCCCTCCCTCCTATATCTATCTATCTATCTATCTATCTATCTATCTATCTATCTATCTATCTATCCATCCATCTATCCCTCCCTCCCTCCCTCCCTCCCTCCATCCATCCATCTATCCCTCCTTCCCTCCCTCCCTCCCTCCATATCTATCTATCTATCTATCTATCTATCTATCTATCTATCTATCTATCTATCTATCTATCTATCTATCTCACAGCTGGATGCTCACCCACAGAAGAAAAAAAAGAAGTAACCTTATTTTTTTTTTAAGTGAACTCTAAAATAAATTTACAAAAACATATCCAGCGCAAAAAATCTTCAGTAAATCAAAACAAAGTTAAAATGACATCGCTAAACTTCAACAAACAGCTTCAAGTAGGAATCATTTATTCAGTTCCAACTACAGGCAGTCCTTGATTTACAGTAATTTGTTTGGCAACAGTTTGAAGTATTAATAGCACTGAAAAAACAAGTAACTGGTCGTCACATGTATGACTGTCACATGGTCATATGATCAAAACTTGGGCACTTGGCAACCAATGTATTTACAATGGCTGTAGCATTTTAGGATTATATAATTGCTAGTTGTTATCTTCTGGTTTTCCAACAAGCAATGCCAATGGGGGAAGTCAAATTTACTTAATGAATGCATAGTTCACTTAACAACTGCAGTGATTTGCTTAACAACCCACATAACTTACAACTTATGACATAAATGTTATAAAATTGAACACTTAACAATCACCTTACGTAGCAATGGAAATTCTGATTCCAACTGTGGTCATAATTTGAGAGCTACTTATATTGTTTTACCTAAGCTCACTAAAAGTCTTGTTCAGATGTTTACATGAAACCATGGAAAAATCATACACATTTGTGCTATTATCCAGAAGGAATTTGCTGCCATTTTTAATACAAATGATTTTACTTACCATATTGTGGGTGGTTCAGAACCTTCTATTTCCAGGTAATCATATTTCTCTTCCATATGAAAATCCGTAAAGATGAGTGAGATGGTGTCTCCAGGTTCTGCCACAATTGTCCATGTACAGTCTGCATTATTATGGTACTCATTTGGAAAATTAGGACTAGAGATGACACCACTGGATCCCCTCATTGTTCCTCCGCATGCATCTTCCGCTATCAAAAAAAACCCAAACAAATGGGAAGTATCTATTAGAAAAAAAATATCTGGAAACGGGTCTTTACTAGCATATGACAATGTAATTAACTTAAGGGCTGCAGGAAGAAGAGAGTAATATAAACTAGGCTTACTTCATCAACTTTTCTAAGAATCAGCTTTGTTAGCATCATTTTTCCCCACCAGCATAATTTTACAGCTATTTTATAATATGCAAAAAAATGAGAAGCAACAGATATTTATTCCCCTCTCAACTGTTTCTCTTCTTCCTTATTGTCTTAAGAATTAAAATCTAATGTTGCTTATCTTCCTCTTGCTTCCATTCTTTTGTGCCAAATATTTTAGACAGTTATATTCGGGTCTTATAAGAGTGGCGCAGTGGCCTAGGGGTGGAGCTCCTGCCTCACAATTAGGAGGCTGTGAGTTCGATCCTAGGTAGTGGCAAGTATTTCCTCTCTGGGCACTATGAGTAAATATCAGTTGTGAACCCTGCATTGGTGACAGGAAGGGCATCCAGCCAGTAAATACTCAGCTCCATTCAGTTGCCCAGACTCCACCCCAATGCAAGGGATTATGGGGTCATTAAAAGACAAAAAAAATATTTGGGTCTTATAAAATAAGATATATTTGTTGTGGTTGTTAACTACATGTAAGGCATTCTATTAATCTTGTTCCCAGAGTCAAAGTAAAATAAATAAATCTCAATGGGATCTCAAAGTCTACAAAGATATTAGGTTGAATTGAATACAACAAATATGGCCTGGTTATCTTTGGCTCATGGAACAGTTGTTTTACAGCTGACAGCAGATATTTCAACTTGTTATTCAGAACACATTAATGAAGTATGATGATGAATAGATATAGAATCCATCTATTATTTGGCAAGGTTAATCCCCAAGTAATTCTTCAACATTTGCATTCAATGTTAGTCACGATGTTACTTTCAGTTGAACTACTTTTGCTCTAATCTTCTAATTTAATTGGTCTGATATCAACAAACACATGCCAGGCCTATGCTTATCAGGACATTTCCAAGCTTGATTTTATTGAATGAAGTCTCACTGAATTTAATATGCCTTATTCCATAATTTTGCTTTTTATGCATTTAGTCAACGTGATGAAAAGTGAGATAGTGATGTTCTCAATTTTGTACCAACTCCTCCAAATTATAGCTATGTTAAACTGAGCAAAAAACATACATTGGATCCTTGGGCGTATTGTGTGGATTGATTTGAATGCAGGCAAAATAATAAAGTTTTTCCCTGATTACTATTAGGCACGTTAATAGGAAAGGTGGCCATTTACCTTCCAGATAGCCTAATCTTAATATGCAGGACAAGAGTATGTCTGTTGTCTATTAATAATCTTGGCATAGCAATTGGCAACTGACAACTAGACCCAAACAATCAACAGCTAGCTTAATTTCAGCTGTGCCATTATCTGCTGATTCAAGTAAAACTGTAGAGAAGGGCTTTCTACTAATTTGTTAAAAGGGATTTTGGCTGAGGTATATTTATTTATTTATTTTATTGAATTTGTATACCGTCCTACTCCCGAAGGACTCAGGGCGGTGAACAGCCATAGAATAAAACATATAAATACAAAATTTAAAATAAAATAAAACAAATTAAATAATTTGGCTGAAAATTTAAAACCCCAATAATTTAAAACCAAATTTAAAATTTCCATTTAAAAAGGGAAAAAACTTAGGTCAGGCCAGCTTGATGAAATAAGAACGTCTTGAGCGCGCGATGGAAGGTACGCAGATCCGGAATCCTCCGTATCTCCGGGGGAAGCTCGTTCCAGATAGTAGGTGCCCCCACAGAGAAGGCTTTCCCCCTGGGGGTCACCAGTCGACATTGTTTGGCCAACGGCACCCGGAGGAGCCCCTCTCTATGGGAGCGTACTGGTCGGTGGGAGGCTATTGGTGGTAGCAGGCGGTCCCGTAAGTAACCAGGTCCTAAGCCATGGAGCGCTCTAAAGGTGATAACCAAGACCTTGAAGCACACTCGGAAGACCACCGGGAGCTAGTGCAGCTCGCTCAAGAGAGGTGTTACATGGGAGCGCCACGTCGCTCCCATTACCACCCGCACGGCCACACTCTGCACCAGTTGGAGCCTCCGAGTGCTCCTCAAGGGGAGCCCCATGTAGAGAGTGTTACAATAGTCCAGACGGGAGGTAACAAGGGCATGAGTGACCATGCGTAGGGAGTCCCAATCTAGAAAGGGACGCAACTGGCGGATCAGGCGAACCTGATGAAAAATCCTCCCGGTCACGGCCATCAAGTGCTCTTCTAAAGTTGCGAGCCCTTTCCATGGGGCCAATGATTCGCCCCCAATAGTCAGCGATGGCACCAGCTGACTATATTGGGACGTCGGAAACCACAGCCACTCGGTCTTAGATGGGTTGAGCCTGAGACTGTTTCTCCCCATCCAGATCCGTACGGCCTCCAGGCACCGGGACATCACTTCAAGGGCATTGTTGGGGTGGTCTGAGGTGGGGATGTACAGCTGGGTGTCGTCAGTGTACTGGTGGTACTCCACCCCGAAACCATGGATGATCTCGCCCAGGGGCTTTACATAAATGTTGAACAAAAGGGGCGGGAGGACTGATCCGTGCGGCACTCCACATATAAGGGGCCTCTGCCCCCCTGTCAACACAGACTGCGACCGGTCAGAAAGGAGGAGAACCACCGTAGTATGGTGCCTCCCACCCCCAACTCTTCCAACAGGTGCAGCATGATACCATGGTCGATGGTATCAAAAGCTGCTGAGAGATCTAACAGGACCAGGACAGAGGAGCACCCCCTGTCCCGAGCCCTCCAGAGATCATCCACCAACGCGACCAATGCCGTTTCTGTGCTGTACCCAGGCCTGAAGCCCGACTGGAACAGATCTAGATATGTCATTTCATCCAGGTACTGGGGGAGCTGTCGCGCAACCATGCTCTCAACAACCTTCGCCACAAAGCGAATGTTGGAGACTGGATGATAATTAGCCAATACTGCCGGGTCCAGGGAAGGCTTTTTGAGGAGAGGTCTCACCACCGCCTCTTTCAAGGCAGTGGGAAAGACACCCTCGCCCAGTGAAGCATTTATAATCCCCTGGAGCCAGCCTCGCGTCACCTCCCGGGAAGCCAGCACTAACCAGGAGGGACACGGGTCCAACAAACATGTGGTCGTGTTCAGTCTATCCAGATATGTCTTGTCACTAGCCCTACAAGATCTGGCAGATTTGTTATGTAGATTTATAATAGAAGAAGATTTTAAACTAAGCTATGCCAGCAAACTGGATAACAAAACACTTTGATTGTGTTGACCATGTCAACTAATGGAATATCCTCTGGAAAATGGGAATTTCAGAATTTTTCATTGGTCTTAGGTGAAACCCATATCCAGGAGAAAAGGCCACAGCAGAGTCAGAACATGGCAAAACAGACTGTTTTGACATCCAGCAAGAATGTGTGACAAGAAATATAGTCTCTCCTTATTTATTCTATACATACATACATACATACATACATACATATATATATATATATATATATATATATATATATATATATATATATATACTGACTCAATATTGAGAGAGACCATATTGGAATCTGTGGCAATGCTTTTCCCTGTGACACTCTATGGAAGGGCTGTCAAACTTGCGGCCCATAGGTCAGATGGGTCATGTGCTGGCCACGCCCATGCCCGGTTTAGCAAAGGGAAAACAAGTCGTGATATATCATGTGACGAAGCTGTGACAATGCGAGTTTGACACCCCTACTCTATGGAAATGAAAGTACCATAGATTTTAAAGAAGCAAGCTAGAAAGAATATTGACACTTCTGAACACTAGTGTTGGGAAAAAGTCAAGAAGAGCATTGATACACAGGATATTAGAACAGATCAATCCAAATATTTCAATCAAGATACACAGGACAAAGCTTAAGTGGTTCTATTTTGGACCATTATGTGAAGACCCAGTTTCCATAATACTGGAAAAGATGGAAAGAAAAAGAAAAGGATGACCAGCAGCGACATAGATTGACTCAATTACAATGGCAATGGCTGTACTCTTAGAAGACTGCTGAGGCTCTGAATTAGTTGAAAAAAATACGTTGTACCTGACATGAAAATTTAATAGAGTATACTGTAGCAGCAGCATGCAGGCTTCTTTTTAATCCCATAATGGATAAAAATGTGTGTTAAAAAAGCTTCCACTTTTATCTCAGAACAGTGTCCATCTCATATAACAAAATGCTTTCAAGGATCTAGTCTCCTTTAATTTTTGTGAAAGCATAATTATGCAAAGAACTTAAAATTCAGCCCTTCAGAATTTGACTTCTCACTATCACTTTTCTCAGAAATTACAACTAGGACTTGACCTATTCTGAACAGACCTTCAGCTAAATTATAGAGATTGCTTAGTAAGAGTTTTTTTTCCCCCATCTCTCTGTGTTCTGCCAATATTTAGCAGCCAGGATACATCTTCCTCTGAGAGAATTAACAGCAATGCCAATTGAGAATGAAAAGTAGAAAGTATGTTAGAGAGAAAAGATTTTTTTTTCTATACAACTTAAAATCAAACCTGATGAAAAGAACTTTTGTTCAAAAGGAGGAAGTCATATAAAGTAAGTTATTCTTTTCTTTCTTTCTGAAAAGGCCTACTTCTCATGCCCATCACATATCCAATCTCATAGTGAACTTTCTGGATATCTCAGAACATAAGTAGGTTGATCCTAAATCCAGCAGCAATCAGTACAACTCATGTAAACTTACTGAAAAACTTTGCTTCCAACAACAGTACTTTAGTTACATTTTGTATCAGTCTAGAATAGAATAGAATAGAATAGAATAGAATAGAATAGAATAGAATAGAATAGAATAGAATTCTTTATTGGCCAAGTGTGATTGGACACACAAGGAATTTGTCTTTGGTGCATATGCTCTCAGTGTACATAAAAAGACAAGATACACTTGCCAAGAATCACAGGGCACAACACCCAGTGACAGTCATACGGTACAATAAGCAATCAAATCATCCTAGGAAACAATCAATATTTTGCAGCCCTTAAGCAATTCTAAACAGAATGGAATGGAGTGGAGCAGAACGGAGTGGAGCGGAATGGAACGGAACAGAATGGAACAGAATGGAACAGGAGTTGTCTAGACAAGTGTCCATACTATATGGCTAACAAAGGCCAGGTCTATTCTTTTTAGTTTAGTAACATATGTACTTGGTTCCTAGCCTCCACTGATAAAAATACAAAGCCATCACCAACACCACTGATAAACCCACCATTGAAATATCCATGTTCTATAGGTAATACAAAGTTCAAGAGGACTATAAACTACTATAAACCTAATGCTCTGGAAACAATATAATACCACTAGGACATGTGGAAAACCAATGTCCACATCAGACAGTTTCAATATACACCCCATAATTTTCACTATGTTTATAATTTTTAGAAGAAGGCTACACTTTCTTAAAACAATGCTCCTGCCCTTTTCGGATTAATCTTCAGCCTTTTCAAATTATTATTTCTGCACTTTCTCGAGATCACAGTGAATTCTCAGTTCCTTACAGCTCTTAGTTCTTTCAAAGTTTTCTTCTTGATTATTAATGCATCTCTGTGTGTTTCTATCAATGTACCATAAAATCCTCCTTACAATTTATTAATAGGATTTTGCACCTGCAAAAACAATCTTGATATGATTGAATACATGATCGCACCATCTGCATATCAGAGAAAGCAGCATATGAAACTAATGGCCTTCTTGTACATCTCATGTCAAAATCATTTTATTTATAAAATACCGGATGAGGGAATCAATACCAATGAACTATTAAATGTTCTGGACTGTGATGATATAAATGTAAAACCAAAAGTTGTTTGCAATGCAAAGAAAGAAATAATTCTGTGCAATTAAAGCTTTCAAATCATCTCTCACAGGCTGTATAAAGCTTTAAAGTTTTAATCACTAAGAGCAATTATAATCTGTCATTTGCAGATTATACATATAAACCCAAATTTGAGCAGAGACAAGGTTTTACAATTTTGGTCACTCTTAATAATTTGAGTTTAACATTTCAAATAATTACTCTATTACTGAATACATTAAATATTCATATATTCATAACTTGTGCGAGCTCTTCCCATGGTCCAGATTAATGTATTATAGAAAAAAAATTTTAAAAGTCCTTCTATGAAAGAATAAGCATCTATCACTTCATATACACATTCCTCTTAGTGGGTAAATATGAGCATCTTGATTTTTTTCCCCATCAGTTATAGAATCCCTAAGAACAGAGCTGCAATAAATCTTGTTTTATAAATACAAAGGTTCATAAATGTAAACAAATAAATCACAAATGCAGTCTGCACAGGAAATCAGCAGGTTGCATAACTGTTCCAGCTTCTTTTTAGTTGATTTCAGAGTGTCTATGTTCTTAATATGGCTGATGAATCTCCCAAGTAATTAAGAAAATGCCACTAATTCAGAGGTTGGTCACATGAGTCACCTTCTCCCCCAAAAGCAAAACATTTATTTATTTCTTTATTTTATTTATTTGACAAGCATATATAAGATAACAGATAAAAGTATAAAACATGATTATGAATACATGAAATGGATACAAATAAAAAGGGACAATAGGACAGGAACGGTAGGCACGCTGGTGCGCTTATGCATGCCCCTTACAGACCTCTTAGGAATGGGGTGAGGTCCACGGTAGACAGTCTAAGGTTAAAGTTTTGGGGGTTTGGGGAAGAAACCACAGAGTCAGGTAGTGTTCTGCCCCAGCTACGGACCCCAAAGAACGGAGCACACACAAAATCTGTTCAAACCCTAATTTACTGAACAAACCAGTCTTTTACAACAACAGCTGTTAATTAATTGCATTAGCAGCCACCAAGAATTCAAAGAATAATAACTGAAAACTTACTATGGTTGGCAGAATCCCCAGAAGCAATTTGCAGGAAGCTGATAAGATAAGTAAGACAAAACATGAAGGTATGTGAACTAAGTTGTTCCCTGCAAATTGCTTCAGTCGGCGTTCCTCCTTAAATAGGCTAAGGGAGTGGCCAATTAGCCCAAGCCTTACTCTCAAGGCGACTCCTCCTGAGGAGCCACTCCCATCTTTTGGCAGCTCTGCGTGCCTGTGCATCGAGAAAACGCTCCTCCTCTTCGTCCTCTTCACTTAAGGGAGCTTCTAGAGGTTCTGAAGGCCCTGGCTAAATCCCCACCTCTGGCACTACATCTTCTCCAGCCTCCTCATTGTCTGACTCAACTGCCAGCTGCACAGGCTGCTGGTGCAGCACCACACCAGCTTCCTCACCGTCTGAATCGGCTACTAGCTGCACAGGCCACGTACAGGCCACAACAGATAGTGCATTCCAGGCATTGATCACTCTGTTGCTGAAGTCATATTTTCTGCAATTGAGTTTGGAGCTGTTTACTTTAAGTTTGTATCTATTGTTTTCTCATGAACAAACTGAAGTAGTTGAAGCTGAAGTAGTCATTGACAGGTAGGACATTGTAGCAGATAATTTTATGTACTACGCTTAGGTCAGACCTAAGGCGGTGTAGTTCTATGTTGTCTAATGACTTAATTAATTAACTAACTAATGACTAAAGACAACATGACTTGTGAAAAACTTATTTGAAATCCAGTGAGTTTACATACATTATTTTGATACACTCATATAAGAGCGCATAAACAGAGACCTTGGTGAAATTAGTAAAAACTGATATTTGGCGATCTTCTGGGATTCAGGCCACTTTAATTGTTAAAAGTCTTATTCATGGGAGAGGTGAAACATGCAGTTTCTTATGTTCCAAAACACTAATGCATGCAATGCCATTAATGCATTAATATAGAATTCTCATTTCCTATGTCACTGATGTACATGCCAACACAACATTCTCATTTCCACCAACAGTATTTTGAAGAGGTATTTTACATGAAAGCATAGAAAAATAATTATATGTGGCCACTTTATGAAACTGCCAAGTTTAACTTTGGCAGGAGCTTAGTTGCCTTTGCCATTGACAGATGCAACAAAGAAATTCTGACCTAAAAGGCAGATATGTTTGTTGTTGTTGTTAAGGATGAACATCGGTCTTCGCAGTGTTTCTTCCTGGACAAGACATTGTTAGTCTGCTCAGGGAAGACTGACTCCAGCAGCCTCTATTTTATACAAAGGTTTCATTTCCCTTAAGATTGAACAGCATGAAGCTGATAAATGGAACAAGCTACAATTAAGCTTTCCCAAACTGGTAAGATAAATGAATTGCCACCATTAATGTATACACTGATTGATTGTGCAAGGACTATCAAGTCAGTGTCAACTCTTTGCGAACACATGGCTAGACTCTTTTTTTTTTCAGTCTATCTATGTCTGGTCCTAAAGAATCAACCTTTCATCTGATCTGAAATGATGCAATGACACGTATTACAAATGATGTATTAAATATATATTACAACAATGCATGACAGACTCAAAGAATGCATATGATCTGAAATTTTGCAAGAATCTGACTATAATAAAATGATAGTTTATGCTTGATATCCTACAGAATAAGGAAGATGATCTTGACTGAGACAGACCAGATACATGTTTTTTTCCCCCACCTGTAAACCAAGCTGCCTCTTCTCAGACAATTGACCAGGATGGGAACATTCCTCCTATCTCCCAAGGTCATTCTCATGTACCATTATAGTTATTTACTTGTATTTATTTGTATCTGTTATTGATAAAAATCAAAAATAAATGAAGTTGATCCTTTTATAGTATTCCACAGCTAAAAACAAATAAGGGTATGACCCTTTAGAAAACGCAAATCAAATGAATCAGGAGATCTGGCAGATTCCAAGGAAACATTCCATGGTTGTTGTATTGAATCACCATTTTAAACTGATATCTATAAACATCAGGATAACTCTGCTCACTGCCAGGAGTTCGAACCTGACCAGTTCAAAATTGACTCAACTTTCCATCCTTCCGAGTTCGGTAAAATGAGCATCCAGATTGTTGGAGGCAATATACTGACTCCATAAAAAACATAGAGAAGGTGTAAAGCACTATAAAGTGGTATATAAGTCTAAGTGCTATTGCTATCATATTTGCTTCTTTAACATACAGATTGATTAGACTGTTGTAATGATTCCTTGCTGAAAATTAGATTTGGTAATTAATGAGAAAATGTAGTTTCTGACAGTGATTTTAAAGGGCACACAATGAAATCAGAGCTAGGCAAAACATTTCTCAAAAATAAAAACAGTTCCCAAAATTACAAATTCCTACCCTTAGTAAGCTATCTTATCCTTCACATTCTTTCTGTGCCAACTACTACTAATAATATTGTGGGAAGCCTTTTCATTATAAAAAAATATGGATTATTTATTATACTGACAATTTAGAAATAAGAGAGTGAGTGTAATATATTTACAAACGGAGAAGCCTCCTTTGCCAAAATGAATGAATGAATGTAGGCAATTATGAAAAACAGGAAAAGGTGAGTAAGCTATCTAGAAGGGTATGCATAGGTCTGTGTATGTGTATATGTTTATATATACACATCTGCATAGGAGTCTATTCCAGAAACAAACCATGATTTTCAGATGTTTCCTATTGGACATATTTTGAATGTACTTTGAATGTTGTACTTTATTGCTCTGATTGGACATTATTGTTTATCTTGCAATTGGATTGTTGAATTCTCTTATTTAAGCCAACAGACCCAGAGGTGCTTTTTCAAAAGGCAACTGGACTATGTTTTTTTTTTCCTTGAAGATGTTTCGCTTTTCATCCAAGAAGCTTCTTCTGACTGAATGGTGGAAGATGGAAGGATTTATATTCCTTACAGTCATCTGATTGTTAGCACTATTTCTGAGAGTTGTTGAGGCCATTTGGAGGTTTATCTGTGCCCTCAGGGTCACCTGAATGGGTGTGGAACCTTCTTGGAGAATTGCTATAGATATTTAGGCCAGGGGTCTCCAACCTTGGCAATTTAAAGACTTGTGGACTTCAAATCCCAGAATTCCCAAACTCCCAAAGCTGGCTGAAGAATTCTGGGAATTGAAGTCCACAAGTCTTAAAGTTGTCAAGGTTGGAGACTCCTGATCTAGGCTAATAGAGATAAGAAGGCTTGGATGAGTAGGATGATTTGGGTGGAATCCTGGAGTGAAGCAGCAGATATTTAAGGAGAATGCAGCATATATAGGGTCATAATAAGGCTAACAACCTTTGGAAAAATACTCTGATGGTGACTAGTGATAAATATCTAGTTATTTGCCTTTCTCTGGATCTAACTACATAGACCCAATCTAATTCAGTCTCAGTTTTGTTTCATTGTACTAAAATGGGTAGTAGCTTTAATAAAACAAAGTGAGATTACCCCTCCTCACCCTTTTCCATTGTTTTTCTTCATTGATTACAAAATGACTATAAAGTTAAAAAGGACATTCTCAACCATCCTAAATATAGTTCATTGGCTTATTTGAAGGAATGAGTTCTTCTGTTTGGTCTGAACTGTCACACTACTGCATGCTAGATGCCACACTGAAGATGGCATTTAATTTTGTTGTACAAAGTGCAATGACACTAAACTAAACTAAACTAAACTAAACTAAACTAAACTAAACTAAACTAAACTAAACTAAACTAAACTAAACTAGATATATGTGTACATACAGTACATTAATAGAAATATTTGATATTCTGCTTTAAGAGAATAGAAGGTTTCTTCTAACCTTCAGTTTAGGACCTAGCTGCTAGTAGTTCAATTCTCTATGTCCCTCCATCTTTTCTTTTTTAAAAAAAATACTGAACAAGCATGGCTAGAAGAGCTAGGATAGTTAGAGAACCAGTCAGACTACTTATCAGAAGTTCACCAATTCTTATGGAGAGGAAATGGCCCAGGTAGAACACAACCAAAATTGGCTGGAATCATCCAACGCATGTTCTTCTAGCAGCTGCAGTTCCTGGTTCAGCATGCTCAAGATCACCAACCTCTTGATCACCTCTTGAGATAGTCATGAAAAGTTAAAGGAAAGGGTCAACACATATTTTGAGCAAGTGACATAAATGACCCATATTCCCCAAATCAATTTTGGAGATCCATTATTAATTGCGTAGGTTAGTGTTTCTCAACCAATGATACCTCAGGTGACAGTCCTTTAGTCATTTAGATGGGAAGCAGAACGGAGGCATTTCTACTCACAACAGTTTGTTTAGTTAAATAAGTGACTGACTAGATGCTTTTATTTTATTACTTAAATTGTTTTATTTTTATTTTATTTTTATTTTACTATTTTATTTTTATTTTACTATTTTATTTTATTTTATTACTATTTTATTTTATTTTATAAAATAAATTGGCAATGGTTGTCCAACAATATATCTCTTGCCCAACAACTCACATCCAAAAACAATAGCTTGTTCTCCATTGTAGATAAAGGTGGATAAACATCAACTGATACACTTGGACACTTAATTTTTGGAACTACTTCCAATTTTAGGAACTACTTCCCATTATTGTTAAAATAAACCTCTCCTTGCTGGATTTCTTTGAACTGCCAATGGAGGAAGACTTAAGGTTAGTCCCTTAATGTTTTCAGATTTCTGCCCACTCCCAAAATGTTGCCCCACTAATTGTAACTGCCAATGGAGGAAGACTTAAGGTTAGTCCCTTAATGTTTTCAGATTTCTGCCCACTCCCAAAATGTTGCCCCACTAATTGTAACTCAACTGAGACACTCTATAAGCCAGTAATTTATGTAATTTGAGAAAATCATACTGTCATGCAGGGGTGTAATTCAGCAGGTTCTGACAGGTTCTACCAATAGCGGAAATTGTGAGCAGTTTGGAGAACTGGTAGCGGAAAGTTTGAGTAGTTCAGAGAACCAGCAAATACCACCTCTGGCTGGCCCCAGAGTGGGATGGGAATTTAATTTAATTTAATTTAATTTAATATTTAAATTTATATACCACCCTTCTCCCAAAGGACTCAGGGTGGTGAACAGCCAGAAGTAAAAAACATCAAATACAAAATTTAAAAACAATTTAAAAATAAATTAAACATTTTGGCCCGAGAGTTAAAATCCCCCATTAAAAATCCAAATTAAAATACACAATTGGAGAGATTAGGCCAGCCTGACTTGATGAAATAAAAAGGTTTTGAGGGCCTGACGGAAAGTACGTAAATCCGGAATCGGAATAGAGATTTTGCAATATCCTTGCTCCAAGAGGGAATGAGGATTTTGTAGTATCTTTCCCCTGCCAGGCCTACCAAGCCACGCCCACAGAACCGGTAGTTAAAAAAAATTAGATTTCACTACTGCTGTCATGGGTCTTTATCTGTCACTGTGAGAGATGCACACTGGATGAGTGTCCTTAGAAAAATACCACTAAATAAGGTTCACATTGAACTTTATGGGACTTTCAGAGCAGAACTAATGAATGTGGCTTACATTAAAAGATATTATATGTGTTTCCTTTCTCCCTATGCTGTGAGAATTGCATTGAATATATCTATCATTTATCCTCTAACCCTTCCATAATCCCAAAGTCATATTCCCTTGTTTTTCATATCTAATCAATGATAACATTGCTGTACTCCAATTCCTGACCAAACTAGATCAGACAAAGTTTATCGTCATTCTGAAGCCACATGACCTCATATCATGCAGAGATACAGATGCTTAGACCAAAAACTATTTTTTCTTCTCCATTATCATTCCATTATCCAGCTCCCTAGAAGGTAAGGTACTAATGGATTTCATGCAGTTGAGTTAATATGTGTCTCCTTCAAAATGAAAAGAAAAGCAGATAAACTCAAGTGAAGTAAATGGGAAAAAAAAACCCCTCATACTAATCTTTGTTAGTTTAGTTGGTCTGTTACATAGTTGCTCTTTGCTTTTCAAATTAAATCAGAAAAAAAACCAAAGCAAGCCAACAGAATATAAATTTTGCTGGGCAAAAAAGTATGATAATACAAGACCATCATCACAATTATTATGACTTAACCAGCATAGCAGAGTACATGTATCCTTTCAATGCTCTTTGTACCAGCAGAGTACATGTATTCTTTCAATGGTCTTTGTGCTAGCTTCTAGAATGCCTTTGAAATTGTCAGAACTCACCATTTATATAAAAGTATCTGGATCTCAAGATCAACAGAAGATCAACAGAAGAGTTTGCTTAGTATGATGGACCAAAACCATGGAGCCACCCATCTTTCTTCACATTTTTAATTAGAATACCTATAGCTAAGTTGAATAAGGTTGAAGCAACAAAAATCATCACACTATATGGCAGTAAAAAGCAGTAACAAAGTGTATAACTTTTTGATGAAATCTAGTGGTTCTACAGGTTTTTTTTTTTTTTTTTTTTTTTTTTTTTTGTTCTCAAGAGATTTGTCCTGAATTCCAATTTTCCATGACAGAATATCTACAACTTTTTATGCATTCTGGTTTGTCTGAATCCATAACAAATAAATTGATCCAGCCTTGGAATGGTAAAACATATGGAATGGCATTGATTGAGCATTAGAATGATAACACATATATCTCAAATGTCTTGTTATGACTTGGAAATACAACTTATTTCCCATTTTGGGCACATCCCTGTAAATTTAAACAGAAAAGAACCATAATATGTCCAACAATTTGCTTCTCAATTGATCGTTTATCATTTAGGTAGTAAACACCAAACCTATCTTATTTTAAGCTGACAAATCATTTATATATCTTGCAGTCTGTGCCATGAAAAATAAAAATAAACAAAAAAGGAAAAGAAAAAAGAAGAATCTCTGTTGGATTTTCATAATGTTGGGAATTAAGAATTGCTGCATGCAAACATTTGCATCATGATATTGTATTGGTTTAAAGTGATAATCCTCTAAATCAATGTTTGTCAACTTTAACTCTCTAAGATGTGTGAACTCCAATGCCTAGAATTCCCCAGCCTCTGCAAACATTAAGGAATCAAAGGAAACAGGATTTAGCTATAGTTTGTCAAAATCCAATATTAAATGTTCAGGAAGAAGTGTCTGTTCCATGCAGCTAGATTTTTTTTTCCTATTGTCTCTTATAAAAAAATCTGTCTTTGGGGACCTGACACTATTGCAGCTCTTCATACCACAGTAGCCAAGACACAAAACTCTGCAGATGCAATTGAAATGTAGAAAATTGGTACTTGGAGTCCTTCTTTTTGCAGTTGTTCCATTTTCCCCACAAGTAAAATAATTTTATACTAATAAATGCAAACTGCACACTACAGAAAACTGCAATGCCCCAGGTTTGCATATCTATTTTAGTACCTTGAAAAATGGATTGAAATGAATCCCCTCTAGATGCTATGAAAGGGCTTTAATTGCATGAATCAAAATTGATATTCTCTTTTATGCACAAATGCCACACAAAAGTGGCAATCATCTGTGCACAAATCATCCTGAAAGTGTTTGTCAAATTACAGAAGGAATGTTGGAATTCATCTTAAGGTGTGGAATTTATGTTATTTTCTGTGTATAATGAATATATGTTTAGGATTGGTGTATTATGTGAACCTAACCATGGTATGAATGTAATCAATTGAAGGCTTATTCATAATCCACAGTTAAACAATTCATGGTGTATCATTCCTACTGTTAGTCACTTCCTGGTGGCTGATCCTTCCCTCCCTTTTAACAAAAAAAAAATAATAAAAAATATAATGGTCACACTGAAGTTGAACAAATGACCTTAAAAAGGGTAAGTCTGCTCAGTCAATAAGTGTGCCTTAGAGAATAACACATTTCTTTTGATATATAGCACATTTTCACAGTTGGTTTTCTGAAGTTCACTTGTAGAACATATGCTTGATATATCAATGATGCCAAAGCCCATCCGCTATAGACCTGGGATTAATTTGGAGTCTTGAGAGCTGCTTGTAGATATCCCTGAGAAGCTAATTAATTGCCAGTGAAGATCTGAAATGTTTTTTCTATTCTTACAAAATGTCCATTCTTACAAAAACCCTGCCATATGGATCCCTCCAGTACTATTTTGCTGTCTGAACATACTTTCTATTCAGAAATTGAAGGTCTGCTCCCAGGAGGAAGGGAGCAGTGAATGGCGTCCTACAGGCCATGTAGCAAAGGCCAACATTTTATTTTAGATAGTCCAGACCTAAGAATTTGAATTGATACATAATCTGAAAAACTGTGATGTTAAAATGCACACAAGGTAGGATTTTCCAGCATATGAAAACGAGTAATACTTGAGCAGAGGATCTAAAAAACAAAAAACCTTGAAAGGAAAATCATTATTTTGGTTGTCAGCTGAGCTCAAGTATAAGGGATGGCCATTTCCACCAGATATGGAATTGCTCAGCTTTTATTATTCCCTCCCCACCCCCCAAAAAAAACCAAAAAAAAAAAAAAAAAAACGGCATCAGCATGTTGGCACCTAGATTATGATTATCAGAGCTTTGGTAGCAGAATGCTATTTTAAGTCTTTCAGAAGAATGGAACATGCAGAAGCACCTTCAACATCATGGCAGCCAAAGTTGAAGAGTGGAGACAGCTAGAAAGATGAACTGACAATCAAGTGCCATACCTTGTATCTGAGTGGCAAATGGCTTCATAAAAAGTTGTTGTATCAGAGGCTGGAAAGAACTGATATATAAAACACATGCCTGTCAAGTATTAAAGGATGTGTGCAGTTTCAAATTTCAGATTTTTTTTTTTCCAAACACAGAAGAAAAAAACCATCAAAAATATTTAGCCTAAGTCAGCTCTGAATCAATGTTTTCTTTCCCCTTCTAGCTGAAGTACAACATCAATGGTTTTGCGTCTTCTTTCATGATTCCATTGTTGTCAATGTTGTTGTTTCTTTGACACAGTTGAAATAGCTTCTAGATTGAATAGGAATTATAATTATTATAATTATCACTATTAAATAGTGTGTCAGGTTTAAAGGATGGACTGTCTGAATTAATTAATTAATGTTGGAGTATTAATGTTCAATTTGTTTCCTTTTTTTAAGTGACATTAAAGTCATATAAGCTCTTCAACGGTATATTGTGAAACTGTGAAGGTTAATATTTGTCTCTTTTGTTACCTACTGGAAGCAGCTGTGACTTTAATCGCTTCATTTGTCTTCATCTGTTGCAAAAAAAAAAATTCTTTGTGAGCTAAAAGGTTAACTCAGCACATAAAATCTTTGAAAGCTGCAGAGATAACTATTTTACCTAAGATGCCAGCTGTTTATCATTAGCATGTCATTATTTAATGTCTGTGATCACACAGAACAAAGTTTTGACTGTACAAGAATGTCTTTTACTCCAAAATCAACTCTATTATAATTATTTTGTCACTGCCTCCTGATATTACCTTATTTTCATTGTGTCTCACTTACTAGCATGGCTATAAATATTGCTGTCTCTGTCTCCTGGCCTTATTTTTGATAATATGTTCTAAAGGAAATCCTGTCACAAATGTAACAACAGTAATAATGATGTAAGCTCACTGCCATTTGGCTAGCAGAGCTATAAAAAAAACGGATTCCCTCCCCCCCCCGACTTTTGAATAGCTAATGTCAAAAGATATGACTTTAACTTTTATCAGTCATTTAAAAGACCATTAGTCTGGTGTTATAATTGTTAATATATTTTATTTCCATTTTTCATATGGCGTTGAAGATAACATGACTTTGGGTCTACATCAGTGGTGGGTTTCAAAAATTTTTACAACCGGTTCTGTGGGTGTGGCTTGGTGGGTGTGGTTTGGTGGGTGTGGCTTGGTGGGCATGGCTTGGTGGCTGTGGCATGGGAAGGTTACTGCAAAATCCCCATTTCCTCCCAATCAGCTGGGACTTGGGAGGCCGAGAATAGATGGGGTTGGGGCCAGTCAGAACTTTTACTACCGGTTCTCCGAACTACTCAAAATTTCTGCTACCGGTTCTCCAGATGTGGTCAGAACCTGCTGAAACCCACCTCTAGTCTACATGTATTAGAATTTTTCTTCTTACAATTTAGCATGAATAAACTAGGGAATGGATGGAAAGGAACGGGAAGAGAAAGGAAGATGTAAGGGGAGGGGAGAGAGAGAGAGGGCTGCATCCAATCTGAGTTGGTCCTCGGGACCAGAGTTTCAAGTTTTCATACTTGTGAAGGAGCCCATCCTCAGGGAACTTATTTCTCTTTCTGAGGACACAGTCTAGAGAGAAAGAAGTTCCCTGAGGATGGGCTCCAGCACGAGTCCGAAAGCATGGAAGATTAACCCTTAACCATAGACATACTATTTCGGCTACACTATTACAGACATGAGGTCATAATGATAGCTCTAGCTGCTAGCCGTAGTCCAGGTACTTGTACTACAATATTGTGAGTAGTGGTTCTGGATCTATTGCTTCCAAAAGGTGCAGAAGACCATTTGAATTTGTTTTTGCCATATAAATTATTGCACGATGTAGATTGTACCTGGTCATCAACTTCATCAGGAGCTTCATCATCACTGATGTCAGAATCGGTGGTGGCTGTGGGTTCCTCATCGTCCATTACAAAATTTTCATTGCAATATGATTCCACTTCACTCAGATCACTCTCTGCTTCTTCATATCATGTTAGAACAGTTTCTTCCAAGTTTGGGTCACCAAATCACACTCTTTTTGGCGGAAAATGTGGTCCCAACATTATAAAAAATATATACATTAACAAAGATCTGCGGTCAAAATGACCACAATTCCAATTCAAATGCCGCTACAGAAAACACCAAATAACTTACGCAAGCACGATGCTGCATACATTCTTATTGGCAGGAAAACAAAAGCTTTATTTTAGAATGGTCCATTTCTAAAAATAGGAGTGTTCCAAACATTTTGGAAAACTGTTGTGGTACTATGATTGCAGGTCTGTAGTTATGGGTTAAAACTCTGGTCCCGGTGGATTGCAGAAATTGGATTCTGCAAAATTATCCTGGGATACATATATTTGCATACACTTGTGCATCTGCGAGAGAGCTGTTCCAGATGCTCAGTTTGGAAACGTTAGAAAGCAAAGGACAAAATATTACTTCTTACGGCCCAAAATATCTTAAATTGGCACAAATTGTACTTGGAGGAACCAGTCCAGTTCCAGAATATCTTAAATTGATACCGATTGCTAGTTGGAACTAATCTTTCCTTTCCCCCTCCCCCCAATTCTATTATTTATTATTTAATGTATTTACACTCTACACTTCAGCCAATACCTCTTATAGATTAGTGTGAGTTATAGATCAATAAAAAAATGCAGTCCTTCTTATTTGCTCACAGTGCAAAAAAGAGACAGTAAAAAAATAAAAATCCTATGTAGGCTACCTGTGTTGAAATAAGATTCATCCCCTGCCTATAGAACATTTCTGATAGCTTACAAAACAATTCTGTCAGATGACAAGAATCCAAAGCAATAGCCACTGGGAGCAGAACCTTTTGCTGTGTGGCCAGTTCTCAGGCATCGGGAAATCTTAGGTTGACCATCATTATTTTGCAATAGATCCCACTTAGCATGTGGGAAAGTGAATTGAAAGTCATTGGATAGATGTTTCACATATTCTAAAGAGATAACATGTTTCTACCATGGAATGTGTATTGTAGGAGTACTTCACTTACAACCACTCATTTAATGAGTATTTGAATTTATGATGGTGCTGGAAAAAGTGACTTACAACTGGTCCTTGAGCTTATGGCCACCGTAGCATCCCCATGGTCACATGATCAAAACTCAGGTGCTTGGCAATTGGCATGTATTTATGACAGCTACTGCATCTCATGGTCACGTGATTATCATTCATGACCTTTCTGGCGGGCTTCCAAAAAGCAAAAAACAATGGGAGAAGCCAGGTTTGCTTAACAGCCACTTGATTTGTCCCAAAAGACCAAGTGGCTGTGGCTTCCGGCGTCCCGATATAGTCAGCTGGTTCCATCGCTGACCATTGGGGGTGAGCTCCTGGCCCCTTCAGAGAGGGCTTGCAACTTGGGTGTTCTCCTGGATGCACGGCTGTCTTTGGAAGATCACATGACGGCCATGGCCAGAGGAGCTTTCTATCGGGTTCGCCTGATGCACCAGTTGCATCCCTTTCTAGACTGGGATGCCCTGCGCATGGTCACTCATGCCCTCGTCACATCCCATCTGGACTACTGCAACACTCTCTAATGGGGCTCCCCTTGAAGAGCACTCAGAGGCTCCAACTGGTCCAGAATGTGGCTCCGCGGGTGGTTATGGGTGTGACTTGCCGCACCCACGTAACACCCCTCCTGCACTGCTCCTGGTGGTCTTCCGGGTGCATTCAAGGTGTTGGTTACCACCTTTAAAGCACTCCATGGCTTAGGACAGGGATATATATGAGACCGCCTTCTGCCATCAACAACCTCCCACTGGCCAATATGCTCCCACAGAGAGGGGCTCCTCAGAGTGCCATTGGCCAAACAATGCCGACTGGCGACACCCAGGGGGAGAGCCTTCTCTGTGGGGGCACCAGCCCTCTGGAATGAGCTGCCCCTAGAGCTTCATACTTTTTACTGTGCCCTTAAGACCCTTTTGTTCCAGCAAGCCGGACTGGCCTAGTACGAATTTTATAATGGGTGTATGTGTGTTTTAATTTGTGGGCCAAATTTTATATATTCGATTTTAATTGGTTTTAAATTTTATAAATCTATGTGTTTTAATATGGCTGTACACCACCCTGAGTCCTTTGGGAGAAGGGCGGTATAGAAATCTAATAAACTTCAAACTTCAAACTTTTCAAGAGGCAACTGGACTTTCTGGTTTTTCTTCAAAGAAAACGAGAAAGTCCAGTTGCCTCTTGAAAAAAACATCTTTGGGACAACCATGACCTGGATGACTGAGAATCTCTATAGACAGCCACCTGATTTGCTTAACAACTATGGCAGAAAAGATTGTAAAATTGGGCATGACTCACTTAATGATCACACCACTTAGCAACAGAAGTTCTGGCCCCAATTGTGTTCTATTGCCAAAGACTATCTGTATTAAAGGTATAACAGTGAAGTTTCAGCCCTTCTTATATTGTTTGGTTCCACTTCTCATCAGTTCCAATTCATTAAGGCCAATGGTGAAGATAACCTTCCACAGAATATTTTTACCTCCGTCTTTTGTTGCCTTTGTTTCTTGCCTATTATGGATTACCTTCTGCCTCTGACTTTCTGGTCTAATTGCTATTCTTGGACTTTTTTTCCCACCCCCTCAAATCACACTGACTTTAGCCCTTTCTCTCATCCAATGAAAAAAAATGATCTGTGTTTGCTCTTGCCAATTTTATTTGTACCTTTACTAATTGCTTGGAATTAAGGCCAGATCAAGATAGTGGGAATAAAATGCAACCAAACCTAATTTCCTTTTTATTAGGTTGATTGGTTATGTGCCTTGAAGTCAGTGTTGACTCTTAACAACTACATAAATAGATTTTTCCCATAACTACCTGTTCCTAACTTTACTTTTCAAAGTCTTCCAATGATGCACTCATCACTACTGTAACTGCCATCCAACCTGTTTAGTTTCTTTGCTTAATGGAAATTGTATTCTCCTGACAACTCCCTATGCTTCTTCCAAATCAGATTTCAATGATTCCTCTCTAGATAAATTTAGAGAGGAAAGCAAAAGACAAATATAATGATTCCACTTTCAGTTTCATTAGCAAAACCTTCAATCAATGGACCAACACTAGATGACTTTTACTCCAGAGCAAAAACTTTCCAAAAAGAGAGATTTGACAGGCGTTATTTACCTTGACAATACTGTTTATGCTCTGAGAAAGAGCACATGAAAAGATGGAAAGATAAATGGAACTAAGCTGACATATGGCAAACTAAGGACAAACACTTCTGATGGACCAGATTATTTTGAAAGTCAGCTCCAGATGGATGTGGGCCAAAATGGGAGGTGGCAGCTAACCTTCATGCTGGCTTCTTCTTGTGAAATTAAGAGAAATGATTTGCTTCCCTTGGTGCTCAGCCAACTAATGTACATAATCCTGCTGTTATTTCTAATAGAAGGACAGAGGGATATAATTGAACGTAATTAGGGAAAATTATCATATGGTTGGATTTTACATTCCAGTGTTGGATTTACTAAAATGGATCAGCATCATGAGGTCAGAAATATCCAAGTACTAAAAAACACTAAAATATTAAAAATGAACTCAAACTAATATGTATAGTTATGGCAATAGAAAGCTCAGAACAGAGCAATTTCAAAAATGAGAGGGTAAAAAAGGGCCTGACCTCACAGCTGTGAGGATTTCAAACTATCTCGTATTATCTAATTCTAATGACTGAAATATGTTAAAATTCAAGCTTGCAAATGTAATTTACACAAAGATTAATTTATTAATCTTCTCATCGTTCCCATCACCCATCTCCTTCCACTTATGATTGTATGACTGCAACTTTGTTGCTTGTATCCTTACGATTTATATTGATATTGATTGTTTCCTGATTGTTTATTTGTACCCTAGGACAATCATTAAGTGCTGTACCTTATGATTCTTGATGAACATATATTTTCTTTTATGTACACTGAGAGCATATGCATCAAGACAAATTCCTTGTGTGTCCAATCACACTTGGCCAATAAAAATTTCTATTCTATTCTATACCCTTTTGACCTTGTTAAGCTTAAAGGAATCTATAATCAATTGGGATTCTTTAAAGAAAAATTGACATTAAAGATTTTTTTAAAAAAGTACATGCTTATCAAATCTAATAGGGTTATTAAGGAAGATTCTATCACCAATGGATTAGGAGAGAGAAAAAGGATTGTAAGATATACTGTATATGTCTAGCTTGTTGATAGAGGATAGAGGACAGAGGATGGATGGACAGACAGATGATAGATAATTTCATACAAGAATAAAAGGTCTTGTCAAGTGAAAAAAAAAGCTTCAATAGGAAATGAATAGTTAATGTTCAAGCAGAGGTCATAATTGCTGCATCCCACATTCAGTGCCCTAGTTCTTAAATATTACTGGAAATATAATTAAAAAATAATTGGGTAATATCTAATGGCAATATCTAATATTTAGGTGGCCTTTTTTTACACATTGGAAATTCCCCTTATAATGTTTACATACTTTTCAAAAGTTTTCTAGATATGCCTCAAACCTCTTGAGGAAACTTGGGTAGGCCAATAAGATCTTCAGACAAGAAGGCTTCCGGTTTGTCTGCCTCCGACGAAAGATGGTCCCTTCTTAAAGACCGCCAGCCTCGCCGCCTGTAGAGTCGCTTCGATTCCAAGAAGCGGCTTGAAAACTCTGAAATCTGAAGGATTGGAAGAGCAGAGCAAGCAAGGTGCAGGTTGAGCCCCTGTGAGCCCCCAGAAAATCGCTACTGGGGAGGAAACAGGCGCAGCTCCCTTTCAACTTGCTGAGACTCCGGACGGCGTGGGACGACTCTGCTTTCCGCAGAGCAAGTCGGCTGCAGCAACCATCCAAACTAATCGAATTTAACTTTAATAATTAGCGCAAACAACAACTTGAACCCTCAAATCTGGAAATTGCAAGTATTACCGTTTTTGTGACTTTCTGTCTTAACTAAAAGTACGAGCGAGTGAAAGTGGCTTGAAAAAATGGCGCCCGGCTTCAGCGTTAACAAGCTGAGAGTGAGAGTGGATTTGTAAAAGTTTTTTTTAAACCAGCTACAAAGTTGCGCTGCCTGTAACAAGGAGGAACAGGAGAAAAGGAAAAATTCTTTTTAAAATAAGCTTGAGCTTGCTTCAGTCTAATTTTATCCCCAATTTGATTAAACCTGGGGGATTTTTTTTAGAGGACTTTGTGGTGGTGGAAAAGGAAAAAGGATTTCCTTTTTCAGAAAAGCTAATCTACGTGGCAGAATGGCTTCTAAAAAACAGGAAGGAAAGGCAGCGGGGGGGGGGGATCCCCCACACATAAACCTAAACCTGAACAGCAGATTCCTCCTGGTCAGCAGAGTCAGAAAAAAGATTTTGATATTGAAAGTTTAAAAGAATTTATTACTCAGGCTCTGGATGATAAATTTCAAAAATCTCAACAGGAAATTAAGCAAGAAATTAATGAAATTAAAAATGTGGTGAAAGAGAATTATGGCAAGGTGACTAATAAAATATCGAATGTGGTGTCTGGCCTATCAGAAATTATTATTAAAGTGGATTCCAAACTGGAAGAATTTAAATCAGAAGTCAATGTTAAAATAAAGGATACTGACTATAAAATTTTTGATGTTGATAATAAAATGCAGAGAGTTGAAAACGAAATTACGATGATGCAATTCAGGTCCATGGAATTCGCTATAAGGCTTAGAGGTATTAAAAAGAATGACAGACAAGATTTGAGACAGATTTGTGCTGATGCTCTGGCTGTGCTGTTAAAAATTAATCCTGAAGAGATTTTTTACAAAATAGACAAAATTTACAGAGTGAACTTGTGGGTGGCCAGACAAAGACAATTGCCTAGAGATGTGGTGATATATTTTACTGATAGAAGAATAAGAAATGATATTTTGCAAAAATCTTTTCTTTCCTCTGTTCAAGTGGAGGGAGCTCAAATTGGAATCTATAAAGAACTACCACCTAAGATGTTAAAAGATAGAAAAGACTTTGGTTTTTTAGTGAATGAATTGAAAAGACAACAAATACCATTTCGGTGGGATGCCCCAACTGGCATAATTCTGAAGTATAATGGAGAAAGACATTGTTTGAATACTGTTGAGAAGGTGGAACATTTCTACTCTACTGTTCTTAAAGAGAGATCACCATCCCCACGTACATCTACATCTACAGTGTTGGAGATAAAGGAGAGTGATAAGGAGAAGCAACCTCAGCAAGAGATGGAAGAGCAGCTTAAGCAGGTGGAGCCAGTGGAAATGCAGAGTGCTACAGAAGGTTATCTGGAGGAGCCCCTGTTAGAACCTTCTCCAATTTTGCCCATAAGAGATGAGGCTTTGGACCTGGCTCGGATGGCTGAAGCCAAAGACCAGCGTATAACTCGTGCAATTTCTAAGCAACTTAAAGAAAAGCAACAACAGGAAAGACAATACAAAAAGGGAGCTAAGAGTACTACACAAGGAAGCGAAGCCATAGGGGGAGCAAAATCAAAGATTTCGGAAGATATTCGGCAATTCTGCTCATCGCTTCAAAAAGATGCAGATGACAATTAAGTTTTTATCTTGGAATGTGAATGGACTGAATTCACCACAGAAAAGGAAGAAGTTATTTACATATTTGAGACAATTTAATAATGATATAATTTGTCTACAAGAAACTCATGTTAGAACACAAGATCAAAAATACTTGATAAATTCAAAATTAGGAACACATTTTATAGCTTCAACTTCGGAAAAAAAGAATGGTGTGGTTATTTATGTAAATAAAAGATTGTCAGCTAAAATTATAGAAGCAGATGAAGGCGGCAGGTTTATAGCAATTGAACTGCATACGGTAAACGGCCAAATTCTTTTGATTGGAATTTATGCTCCTAACCAACAACAGGATCATTTTTATAAAACTTTGCACACTAAAATATTGCAATGGGATTATAGATCTATTTTAATTATGGGGGATTGGAATGGAGTAATTGATTCCAAATTAGATAAAAAGAGCCTGGCGAAGTCAAGGATTAGACTACCACAGACTTTTTTTGACATGAAAGAAGATTTGGAATTAAAAGATATCTGGAGAATACATAATCCAAAAGAATTGGACTATACTTTTTTCTCTGATAGACATAGATCTTTCTCTAGGATTGATTTTATTTTATTATCAGATGATTTACTTGTTAAGACAAAAAGAACAAAGATTTTTCCAAGAACTTTAACCGACCATAGCCCAGTATGGATAGAAATTGAGACTGAAAAGACTGAGAGAAGATCATGGAGATTAAATGAAAACTTGTTTAGATATGAAAAAAATATAATAGAATTTAAAAAGCAGATGAAAGGATTTTTTGAAATAAATTTGAATAAGGGTACCCCAATTGAAATTGTGTGGGATGTGAGTAAAGCGTATATGAGAGGGGTACTCATTTATATGAATTCTAAACATAAACTGAATCGACAAAAGAAAAGATCTGAACTGGAAGTAGAAATAAAGAAAAAAGAACAGTTACTTATTAAAAATCCAACAGATGAAAAAATACGTGGTGCTATAAAACTTTTGAAAGATCAATTCCAAATGCTTATGGCGGAACAAGCTGCAACAAATTTACAATATGCAAAGCACAATACATTTTGTAATGCCAATAAACCGGGCAGATGGTTGGCCTATACATTAAGGAAGAAGCAGAGTATGCGGACTATTGATAGTATCGATATTGGAGGGAAAGAAATTTCTCAACAAAAAATTAATTAAAGAAGTCTTTGTAGATTATTATACCAAATTATATGCTAAAGATGATATACAGAATGGACTCATAGAAAAATATTTAGAAAATAAAAGAGTAATAAAAATTACCAAACAACAAAAGGAAAGAATGAATCATCCTATAACAGTAGAGGAGATAATTGCAGCAATTAAACAATTGAAAACAGCTAAAGCTCCTGGAACTGATGGCTTGACTGCAGTGTATTATAAAACTTTGCAGGCAGAAATGATGGAACAACTTAGAGATTTATTTTGTAATATACAAGGGGGTAAAATACCCCCATCATGGAAAACAGTTTATATTTCTTTGATACCAAAAGAACAAGTAGGTCCTAAAAAACCGGAGAACTATAGACCAATATCTCTTCTGAATAATGATTATAAAATTTATGCAAAAGTACTAGCCAACAGGTTGATGCCAGTAATTCAAGAGGTGATTCATGATGATCAAGCAGGATTTATAGAGGGCAGATATATGAAGGACAATGTAAGGCAAGTTATAGATTTATTGGAATATCTTGAGAAGAATAAACAGATCCCTGCAGTGCTGGTTTTCTTGGATGCGGAGAAGGCCTTTGATAGAGTGGACTGGAATTTTCTATTAAAGACTTTAAAAAAGATGGACTTTGGGGATCAATTTATACAGGCAGTTTCAGCAATTTACCAAGAGCAAAAGGCACAGATTATTATTAATGGAAATTTGACAACAGACTTTAATATTTAAAAAGGAACAAGACAAGGTTGTCCGTTATCCCCATTGTTATTTATTTTAACACTAGAAGTCTTGTTGAATACAATACGGGATTCGAATATCTTGAAAGGTATAGTGATAAGGCAAGAGGACTACAGAATAAGGGCATTTGCAGATGATCTGGTTGTTACCCTAACACAGCCGATGGAATCAATAATCCAGATGAAAGACATTATAAAAGACTATGGTACAGTATCAGGATTTAGATTGAACCAGAAAAAAACTAAGATGATAGTTAAAAATATGACACAAGATCGAAAACACGAACTTGAAAGGAGGGCAGGTTTTGAGATTGTACCAAAGGTTAAATATCTAGGAGTTCAGGTTGCAGAATCAAATATGAAACTGTTTCAAAATAATTATGAGGTGTTGTGGCGAGATGTACAGAAAGATATGGGGACTTGGAAAAAACTGCAGCTGTCTCTACTTGGAAGAAAGCAGCAGTTAAGATGAACATTTTGCCAAGATTTCTTTTTTTGTTTCAAATGATTCCGGTGCTTAAAAGTGATAAACAACTGAAAGAATGGCAAAGTGGAGTGAATAAATTTGTCTGGAATGAGAAAAAACCGAGAGTGAAATTGAAAATTATGCAAGATGTTCCAGAAAGGGGAGGTCTTAAACTTCCAAACCTACAGTTATATTATGAAGCAGCAGCTTTGACCCAAGCAAGCGATTGGTTTGGAAGGAAAAAGACTGGAATATTGAATATAGAAAGTTTTGATCTTGAATTTGGATGGCTTGCTTACTTATTTTATGAAAATAAAGTGGATAAAGTATTTAAAAGCCATATACTTAGAGACTCTTTGATGAGAGTTTGGAAGAAGCACCGATTCAAATGGGATTATAAAATACCGCTATGGCTGGATCTTGGTCATATCATGTGAAATACAAATATAATGTCACTCGGGGGGGGGGAGGGTTATATAAAGAAGTTCTTTTTACAGATGCGGGCTGATGGCAACTGAAGACATTAGAGACACTGTTGGATGAAGGGATTAATTTAACTTGGTTACAGTATAATCAACTTCAATTGAGATGGAAAGAGGACCAAAAAACTGGTATAATGATGCATGAGGAAGAATTGGTTAGACATATAAAAGAGAAAGGTCCAATGCATATTAAAAGGCTTTATAATGTTTTGTTAGAAAGGGATTCAGAAACTGAATTGGTTAAAGATTGTATGATTAAGTGGGCACAAAATTTTGCAGAACCAGTGATGTTGGAAACATGGGAAAAAATTTGGGTTCAGAATGTTAAATTCACACAGTCGCAGAATTTGAGGGAAAATTTTTATAAAATGTTTTACAGATGGCATTTAGATCCTAAGAAATTGTCGTGTATGTACCCTAATGTTCAGCCAAAATGTTGGAGATGTGACTGCTTAGATGCTACATATTATCATGTTTGGTGGACTTGCAAGAAAGTTAAGGCTTTTTGGATAAAAATTTGGTGGGTCATGCAGAATGTTTTGAGGAAAAAAATTCAATTTTCTCCACAATTGTTTTTATTGGGTATAGTTAAGGGTTTTACATTGGGTGAAACTAAGTTGATATTGTATATGATAACAGCAGCGAGATTATTGATAGGTAAACTCTGGAAAAATGAAGCTTTGCCCACTATTGAAGAATGGACTTTGAAGATGGCCAGTTTCGCAGAGATGGCGAAGATATCAGCATATTTAAAAGATCGCTCACAAGAGACTTATGAATGGGAATGGAAAAAGTGGATAGATTATGTGCAGAACAAATATCAAACTAGGAAGTATCAAATAGCTTTTCACTGATAGTATTATATAAAGATAGAAATATTTGAATTTTGTGAAGATAAAAATTATATGGGGGATGGAGGGGTTCAAGTTTTATATAAAGGGTATTTTGTTGGGAGTATATTCTGTGGAAGTCCGGGGGGAAGGGGAGGGTTAGGGGGGGTTAGGGAGGGTTAGGTTGGGTACTTTGGGGTGGGTTGGGGGGGGAAATGGGGTGAAAATGTAATTGTAAAACTTTTGCAATAAAAAAAAAAGATCTTCAGACAAGAGTCTGCCAATGTCACCATTGGAGATAATCTATTCTTACATTGGCAGAAAGAAATGACTGGAAACAATAAGTGAATAGAAATAGCAATAGCACTTAGACTTATATACCACTTTACAGTGCTTTAAAGCCCTCTCTAAGCGGGCTAAGCGGGCTAAGCGGAGTTTACAGAGTCAGCATATTGCCCCCAACAATTTGGGTCCTCATTTTATCCACTTTGGAAGGATGGAACGCTGAGTCAACCTTGAGCCTGGTGAAATTTGAACTGCCAAATTGCAGGCAGCCAGCAGTCAGCAGAAGTAGCCTGCAGTACTGCACTCTAATCCCTGCACTACCATGGCTCATCTCTACATAGCCAGAAGCAAACTAAGTCCAACCCCATTTGAGTGTTGTTGACTCTTATCTAACTCTAAGCAGATTCTGACCATTGGTTAAGAAGATTCATGTGCATAGGCTTTTAGTGATAAAACAGTTTAATTGAACCATCACATGTGAAGATTGTGCCTGACAATTATATACATTTCTAGGATATGAAAAGCAAGAAGGAGAATATAGTTCTCTGTGCTATCTTGGTTGACTGATTTGAAACTCATTTTATTATAGCTTTAAAATGTCAGCCACATAAAGAGCAAGTAAATAGTCTCTCTCTCTCTGTGTGTGTGTGTGTGTGTGTGTGTGCGGGTGCGTGTGCACGCGCGTGCACATATAGTTCCATGAAAAATAAATTAATCTCCAGATATTAAATAATACATTGCCAGGAAATTATGCCTCATAAAGGAAATGTTTTTCATCTTGCATCGATAGAAACATGGAAACAGAAGTAATTTGGGTAGGATTTTTAAAGACAAGTTGCAAGTAAAAAGAAAAGAATTTGAATGCAGATCTTCTTTTGGATTGGTAACATTTGGAGATAACCCAAAGTGTAACAATATTGGTATTTATCAAAAGTTGGGGTATGCTCCTTGTACTATATTAAATTCCTGATCAAAACCTGATTCAAAGGCTGATAAAAGTCAGGTAATATCTTGCATCATTGCTACCTTATAAATAACCACACTGGACCACAAATCCTATGAGTTATTTGAAGCCTAAGAATTATATTCAAATATAAGAGCTGATGAGAAGTGTGATGAATTTCCAGTTGCTGTCATCCGTCTGAAACTAGGCAGGATAAGATGCATGGCCAGTGATTCCAGCTTGCAGATCTAGAGGTCAGATATAAGCCTCAAAGAAATATCTCCGTGGATGAGAAGATTAACGATAGGATATCCTAGTAAGAATACAATTGCCCTTCATTTGCAAACTGGAATGCAACTATTTTAATGAGCTGTGACAGATTTCTACTCAGCTTGAAAGCAAAGACTAAATGCTAAATGCAATCATGGGATCAAGTGTTAGCGCTAAGGAGGCAGTACCTGACTGAAATATCATCATCATCATCATCATCATCATCTTCTTCTTCTTCTTCTTCTTCTTCTTCATCATCATTTTAGCCATTGTCTATCTACTGCAGGTGGAAGACCTCTTCCACATGTTTCCAACCAACATGGTCCTGAGCTTTCTTTTGCCAATTAGGCCTGCAATACTTGCTGATACTTGTTGTCAATCCATCTTGTTTTAGGTCTCTTTCATGAACGCTTTTTATCAAGTGGGATCCATTCTATGACAGCCTTGGCCAGTCGAGAAACATGGACACTAACCTCACAATCAATACAAAAGCTACGACAGGTGCAGAGAATAGAATAGAATAGAATAGAATAGAATAGAATAGAATAGAATAGAATAGAATAGAATAGAATAGAATAGAATAGAATTCTTTATTGGCCAAGTGTGATTGGACACACAAGGAAATTGTCTTTGGTGCATATGGTCTCAGTGTACATAAAAAGAAAAGATACATTTGTCAAGAATCATAAGGTGCAACACTTAATGATAATCATAGGCTACAAATAAGCAATCAAATCATACTAGGAAACAATCAATATAAATCGTAAGAATACAAGCAACAAAGTTACAGTCATACAGTCATAAGTGGGAGGAGATGGATGATAGGAACAATGAGAAGATTAATAGTAATGCAGACTTAGTGAATAGTTTCTTAGTGAATAGAGCCATGGAAAGATACATGTTCAGCATTACAAGATAAGATAGAAAAACCTGCACATGGATTGGAGAACAAACAAAATCACAAGGTATCAGTAAGAGAGTAAAAGAATTGAGATGGAAATTGACTGGTCACCTAGCAAGAACTGATGGCAGGTGGACCAAGAAGTTATTATGTTCTTCTCTCATCACAATTATTTTTCCAAGCAGGGGTGAAATATTCCCGGTTCGGACGAACCAATAGCGATGGCAGAGGGTGGTTTGGAGAACCGGTAGCTATGGTGGCATGAGGCTCCGCCCACCTGCCTGGTTGCTTCCTGGGTTTAACCAGGAAGTAACCTGTTTTTTTACTCTCTGTGCATGCGCAGAAGGGTTTGCGCATGTGCAGAGGGTCCATGCGTTCGTGTGACGTGTGCGTGCATGAGCAAAGTGAGCAAGCGCGCACAGAACATGCACTTCTGGACTGGTTGGGAAGGTAAGTAGATTTCACCCCTGTATCCAAGGCAGGTAACACTTCTGTTGGGACTGTCAGAAAACGGAAGTAGCTCTGCAGTCAGCAAAGAAAAACTTTCACTGCAGTCATGCAACCTTCACAAATGATGTGGCTGCTTTTATGCTTCAAAAAAAGTGCTCCGTTGGTCCTAACATGCTTTGCAGAGGATCTCTCTTAGGCTATAGAAAGAAACCTGATTTTAATAGACTAACTGAAGGAATGAGAAGACATTATGAAAGGAATTTTATTGGATCAAAAATCTGGGCACTGCAGGGCTTTTTATCATTTATCATACTGACATCATCATATAAATGATGTAGCTTAACTCATCTGTGGCTTTTGCAAAATGATTATCAGTATAGATATGATGTAAATTGCCACATAAATCTGATTGGCTACATACAAAACCCATTTTCCCCATATATGTATGTCCATATATATATTGTATGGGTGAACAAGTTTACGATTGTTAAGTAGTGTAAAAATACATACTGATATGGGCAATATTTTTATTAAAAAGCTCAACTCTTTATTTACTTTAGAAACAAAGAATTTCTTGGCAAGCACTCAGTTCTAATTATAGTCATAACTTCATATTATTTCCCATATTCAAGGCAGCCATACATATTTGGATGCTATTGGGAAGGAAATGAGAATTTGGCTCTTATTCTCATGAGAGATTAGCTCTTTGGAATAATCCCTATTTAAAAATGTTGTCTCAATACTTTTTCAGGAAAAGTTGGGCTGAAAACATTCTTAATACTCTAGACAAGTTTTGTTATTTTGTTAATGATATTTTTAAGAGTTTTAAGAGGTTACAGAGAGAAAGTAAATTGCTTTAATGCAGTGAATGGCAATCAAGGCAATTAAAACAAGTTTTCTGCTTGGAATTGACTGACTGGTGGCTTGCACAATTCCTATGATTTTAATTTGCTGAACAGATTTTTAGAAGCTAAAATCAACCCACTTAACTATTCCAACTACTATGAAGAGCTTTACAAAAATAAATATAAATTACATTTAAAAAGTTGGAACATAGAACTGGATTTCCCATTCTAACAAATCAGTGATTTTAGGTATTTTTTTTTTAAAAAATAAAAATGTTTCTGCTGATCTTAAATAAGATTCTTTTTCAAACATCAGGAGTCATTAGCAGGTGTTTAGAAAGGATCAGTTCAGAGGTGGGTTTCAGCAGGTTCTGACCAGTTCTGGAGAACTGGTAGCAGAAATTTTGAGTAGTTTGGAGAACCGATAGTAAAAATTTTGACTGGCCCTACCCCCATCTATTCTCTGCCACCCAAGTCCCAGCTGATTGGGAGGAAATGGAGATTTTGCAGTAACCTTTCCCTGGATTAGGGAGGGAATGGAGATTTTACAGTATCCTTCCCCTGGAATAGGGTGGGAATGGAGATTTTACAGTATCCTTCCCCTGCCATGCCCACCAAGCCATGCCACGCCCACCAAGACACACCCACAGAACTGGTAGTAAAATAATTTGAAACCCACCACTGGATTGGTTACCTACTTTTTTTATATCAAAGAGGCAGTAACTTAACATTAACATTCAGAATTTATCTTTCTCTCAGCTTGTTTCATATTTGTTGAATATTCTGAATATTGTGAATAGTATTTTCCAAAGATTTATTGATTCAAAAAGATTTAAACACACAGGCTTTTCATTCAGGCGCTAAAATCAGCAGATCCAGAGGTATTATTCAGCCAGTTCGGACCAGTTTGGGTGAACCAGTGGCAGTGACTGCGGGGCCCACCTGCCCGCCCAGACATAATGCCATTCTATTTAGCCACATTTTCAAGGCCAGGCACATGCATGGAAGGCCAGGCGCATGCGTGGAAGGCCAGGAACATGCATGCAAGGCACATGTGCATGCAGCAAGTGTGAGGAAGGCCGGACGCATGCGTGGAAGGTCAGGCGCATTGCGTGGAAGGCCAGGTGCATGCATGGAAGGCCAGGCACATGCGTGGAAGGCCAGGAGCATGTGTGGAAGACACAAGTGCATGCAGCAAGCATGAGGAAGGCCGGGCACATGCATGGAAGGCGCATGGTGAACCGGTGGCAACAATATGTGAAACCCTCCCCTGCAGCATATAAAATATATATTTTATATATATAAAATGTTCCTCCTTTCTATTTTCCCTCACAAAAACAAAGGCATGAAATAGATTGGGTTGAGAGCACCTCAGTCAGGGGCTGTAGCTAAAGGGGGTCTAAAAACTGTTCTCTCTGCTCCCACTAAAGTTGTTGAAGTATACTCCTAAAAATTGGGATTTATTTCTATACCTTTGGAGTGCACTATTGCAAAAACTTGGAAAAAGACTTCTTTTTTGCCTGTCATATCAAAGCAATAAAATGAACTAAAAATAGACCCTTTCAACATGCAACAGTTAAACCACATCTCTAAAAGAGGCAACAAGTGTTATAAGCTAGTTGTGACTTTTATCTATAAATAGAACAACCTTTCAAAAATATAAGAGATATTATCCCTGATTATCAAACCTCCTAATTAATATAACCTTTACAGAGTGACTATATTATATTTAATCGTGACCTTATTTATTAGCCTTTGGTGAATCATTCTCACCAATCTGCAGTATGTGGCAGTCTACAATTCCTACCCTGTCTGAAAAGTAGAAGGTGATGGGATGAGACTATTGTCAGGTTTCATCATTTAAAATGCCCCAAGCAAAATTAATATGTCAGCAGAGGGGGAAATTAATTTAAAATCTGGTCATGGGCTATGCACACAGTAATTGACACTTCATAACACAATAAATCAAAATCACCCTGTCTCCATTTAAACTTTGCCTGTCTCTACAGGTAGTACTCATTTAGTAACCACAGTTGAGACTAGCTACTCAGTTGTTGTGCAACACAATTGTTAAGCAAATCTGCGATTGTGCTGATGCTCTTATTTCAGATTTTCTTTCTTACAGACCTGAAAAGGTCATAAATGCAAGGACTGGTTATAAACTTACTTTTTCATCACCATCACAACTGCAAATGTTTGTTAAATGAGGCAGTTGTTAAACAAGGACTAGATTTGAGCTGCGGTGGCACAGTGGTTAGAATGCAGCAGGCTACTTCTGCTGATCACTGGCTGCCAGCAGTTTTGCAGATTGAATTTCACCAGGCTCAGGGTTGACTCAGCCTTCCATCCTTCCGAGGTCGGTAAAATGAGGATCCAGATTGTTGGGGGCAATATACAAACTGCTTAGAGAGGGCTTTAAAGCACTATGAAGCGGTATATACTGTAAACCTAAGTGCTATTGCTATTTGTATGCATTTCTCATGAGTCTAGACTGCAATAATTTAAATGGACGTTGGCAACTCTAGAAGATGCTGAACATATCTATCTATATCAGCATGCTATCTATATTGACTATAAATGACGTATCACCTATTAATGGTGACTAAACATATGCCTTTGAATAAAGGCAATATTAATATGAAGTGATGGTTTATTTGTCATTATGTTCATTATCATTTCCCACCCTGTATTTCAGGACAGAAGTACTGAAACCCAGATTTACTAGTGGTTGGATAACTAGATTAGTTTCAGAGACTGTGATTAGGCCTAAAACTGTGCATCTAGATCAAATATTCTGGATTAACTATCCCTGTATCTTGTATGGCAGAAAGTTGTACTGACGTTAAACTGGATTTTATTATATATGGTTTGAATTCATACCTCATATGTTCAATTTCTAAGAAGGAAATCCAAGCCATTTTAAATGAATTGGTGTGTTTTACTAATGTTTTATGAAATTGAATTGTCATTGTATGATTTCATTTCTCATCAGTACATACTTAGTGTTTGGGATTTTAACATGTAGGGAATCACACTCTGTTTAGTGATCAGGAGAACAGTTGGTTTTTCTGTCTTTTACCTTTTCCAAAGAGCTAAACTATCAATGCATTTGTATCTTCTTCCTTCCATCTCAAAGTTACCTACTTAATCTTCAGAAACTACCTGGGTTTTTGTGGCATCACTGGTTCATCAGTGGTGAAATCTAAAATTTGTAACTACCGGTTCTGTGGGCGTGGCTTGGTGGTGGTGGCTAATGTGACTGGGTGGGCGTGGCCAACTTTTTTTTTTAACTTTTAAAACCATTTTTTCTACAATCTCTTCGGCCGAAGAGGTTGTAAAAAAATGCTTTTAAAAGCCTCTGACGATTCCAACTGAGTTGCCTGATCGGCAGAGGCTTTTTTTTTTTTTTAAAAGAAAGCTGAGTTGCCTGATTGGCAGAGGCTTTTAAAAGAAAAAAAAGTCTCTGCCGATCAGGCAACTCAGCTGGGATCATCAGAGGCTTTTAAAAACATTTTTTTCTACAATCTCTTTAGCTGAAGAGGTTGTAAAAAAATACTTTTAAAAGCCTCTGACGATCCCAGATGAGCTGCACGAACCCAAGCTACAGCATGCTTAATTTTTTAAATCAGATACATTTTTGCCCAGTGCAATTGCTATGATGGTGAAACCACTTACAATGTATTACATACTCCAAATTCCCTTCTCTTTTATTATTAGCTCCATGTTTTCACCGCTGATTTTTCTACTTATCTGAAGTATTCATCTGAAATTTACATCATTCTTAGTCATGCTACCCAAGAATTGACAGCAGGTAGTCCTGGATTTACAACAGTTCATTTAGTGATCATTCAAAGTTACAATGGCACTGAAAAAAGTGACTTATGATCATTTTTCACACTTATGACTATTGCAGCATCCACATGGTCACATGATCAAAACTCAGATGCTTGACAACTTATTCATATTTATTATGGTTGCAGTGTTCCGGTGTCCTTCTGACACCTTCAGAAGGTCCTTTTGGTGACCTTCTGACAAGCAAAGTCAATGGGGAAGCCAGATTCATTTAACAACCACGTTACTAATTTAACAATTGCAGTGATTCACTTAACAAATGTGGCAAGAAAAATGGGGCAGAATTCGCTTAAGAAATTTCTCACTTAGCAACATAAAGTTTGGGGTCCATTGTGGTCATAAATCGAGGACTACCTGTATCTGAAACTGAGTTATAATCTGAAAAATCTGCAGGAAGTAACCCAACTTAAACTCAAGAAAGCACTGCTCACCTGCTTCACTTGTGGGTTTATCCCAACCTGGTCAATTTAGTCAGACAGAAATGAAAGAGTAACACAAGTCACTGATAGTGTCATCTCTTGACATATCTTATGTCTTTGAGACCTAAAAGCTAAAAACAATAGCCAGGAACCTATCAAGCAGTTGCCAAGGTCATCTCCCTATGACCTGTCCCAACTGTGGTATCCAGAAATAATTGAATCCAATTGACCTTGTCTGTAAAGGATGGTACAAATTGTTCACAACAAGCTTACAATTTTCCCAGCTATGTTCCCACAGCATTGCATATGGAACAGCTGTCACACAGTATGGGAAAATATCATTGGTTCATTCTGCACAAACTTAGCTGCATTTACATGCTGTGTAGTGGGACTTCAAATAGAACTGACAAAGGGCCCATTCTGTGTTCAATCTGATTCACTGCAAAAGGTCTCCATTCACACGCCAACCCCCTACTTATCTTCTGTTGTTCTCAATTTTCTCATAAACAGTTTGAGCTCTACTACAGGGAGGAAGGCACTTAAGAATAATAGTATCCAGTTATTCTTTTTGGCCCACTCATTGACCAGATATTTTACGTGATTGCTGACAGACACAGCAAATTCCCCAAGCTGTGCGCGCATGCACAATGCATGCTAAATGCACACTAAGTGTGCACGCATGTACAGTATGTGCCAAACACACACTATGCACAAAAAAAGGAGGATTGGGAAGGTAAGTAGAACAGTGAGTGGGGGGGGGGGAAAGCTGTGCTGCGCGATTTCAATTCACTAGAAAACAGGATTTCCTGCTTTCTAGTGATTTTAAATCATGCAGCACAGCTGATTGTCGGAAATACCAGTTCGGACCAACTGGTAGCTTTTTTTTTTTACTACCAGTTCGCCAAACTGGTAGCTTTTATCACTACCAATTCGCCTGAACCGGTGTGAATTGGTAGGATTTCACCATTGATTTAAATCAGATCAGAGAGAACCATTTTTATGCTGTGTTTGGTGCAAAGACCAAAGACTTTCTTAGCAAACATGGAAGATTCAGAGCCTGGAGAAGCTGATTCAGAGCCTGAGGAGAAGTCCCCTCAGACAGTAAATTTTGGGTGAACCAAAAGAACTATAAACTATTATTTATTCATATCATTATTGTAATTTATTAACTAGACAGTGTGCTGGGATTCTCCATTTTGATGCAGTACGACCTCGATGTTAAAGTTAGCCTCAAACGCAATTGCTATGTATTCTTAAAACGCTCCATATTTGAAAGCCTTATATAATATATTTTCTTTTATTGCACATGAATGTAAGCAGGGAATATTAATACAGTAAATCTTCCCTGTGACCAGGCAATGATAAGAATTTTTAGACTCCAGCTTCCTTTCATTAGATCTCCATCAGTGTTACACTCTTACTGTCCCTTCTGTTCTAGCTTTGTTCAAGAAAATCAATTCTCCAGTAAAGAAGAACACCAAATATTGGAGGGCGGGGGGAACCCTTTTGGGATTGTACTTCAATCAAAACTCTGCAGTACTTTAAACTAAACTTTGTTTCATACATAGGTCTGTAGCAGTTGCTTTCAGTGCTTCACTTGGATGCTCTGAAGATGTACTGTTTTCCCACAGATTGCCATGCAAAGGAAAGTTGGAATTGCACAATAAATTGTTGGCTGTAAGAAGATACTTCAAGGGCAACCACTATTTCACCAGTATATAACATAAATAGATTGCTTCGAGCCAAAGCTTGTTCTATGCATTATTTAAGCTCTATTGTGTGTTCAGGACCCTTTCCCTAGGAAAACCAATGCAGAACATAGTTTCAAAAGCAACAAGAACAACCATAAGACTTAATAGGAAGAGTTACATAATCTCTTACATACGGTGGTTATGTAACTCAGAATTTCCTAATAGAAATTCTTCAACTCTCTTCTTCTATGAGGAGTTCATATTACTGTGTGTGTGTGTGTGTGTGTGTGTGTATGTATGTGTGTGTGTGTGTGTGTGTATGTGTTTAGTATTATACCTCCCAACGGTATGTCTTCTTCTTTCCCCAAATATTATCTTTTCTTTTGCAATTTAGTTTCCAGTTTATCTTTTGCATAATTAATGAACTAGCATATCTATGCTAGATCTAATGATCTAGCAATGATTAACCATACAATCTAATGTGTGCCTACTTAGAAATAATCCCTTTGGGTAGAGTGTAGCTTACTCTCAGCCAAATGTCATCCAACTAAATGCCAAAGGGGGGGGGGAGTTTCTTTTTTAATTTGTACCTTCTAGAAATCATGATAGCTACAGAAGAATTTTAATTCTATACAAGTTTGCTGCATTTGTAGATGAATATCCCCAAACAACTTTAATCCGCATAGAAAAGAATCATCCAGAAAAAAATATATTTCAGACAACTTGAATCCAAATCTTTTAAAGGTAAAGGTAAAGGTTCCCCTTGCACATACGTGCTAGTCATTCCCGACTCTAGGGGACGGTGCTTATCTCTGTTTCTAAGCCACTGTCTGATGACAATTCCATGGTTGTGTGGTCAACATAACTAAACGCTGAAGGCGCATGGAACAATTACCTTCCCACCAAGGTGGTCCCTATTTTTCTACTTGCATTTTTACATGCTTTCAAACTGCTAGATTGGCAGAAGCTGGGGCAAGTAACGGGAGCTTACTCTGTTACGCGGCACTAGGGATTCAAACTGCCAAACTGCAGACCTTTCTGATCAACAAGCTCAGCGTTTTAGCCACTGAGCCACTGTGTTCCCAAATCTTTTAGGTACGCTTAATATTAGAGCTCCTTTTGGAAGATATATTTAGAAGAAATATATCTTCTAAATGGAAAGGCCTGTCGCTTCCTTCAAAATTATGACTTTACAAATAACATATTTACCTTGATTCAGCTCTATATTATTTGTCATCCAGGTTATAAGTCAAACATGCATTACAGTCATATCAGTAGCTGCATTTTTAATAAATATCCAGTACCATAAAGCCCACCCTCCTAGTTCTAATAAAAGTTTCACAAATTAAACTTTTTAACATTTAATATCAGTGTTTTTATAGTGAATATTGGTTTTATATTAGATTTTATTGGATGTTCAACTTACCTCTACAGATAGGAACTGGAAAGTCCCAGGATGCTGTATTTACTGAACTGGCTATACAGGTAAGCTGAGGATGACCATCTAGTATGTAGCCAGTCACACAGTTATATCGGATTTTGTCACCAACATCAAAACGTGTTCCAGATAAAATACCTTTGGATGGAGTTCCAGGATTTCCACAAGAACTGCTCTGTAATTCTATGAAAGAAAAGAAAAGAAAAAGAATTATAACTAGAGCTCATAGTTCACAACTTAACACTGCTGTTTAAGATGCTCTTATGTACCAGCCAATACCCAACCAATTATCTCTTTCTCAAGATATTGCATACTATTCCTTTCTGTTGTGTTTCCATTAGCTTAAATTCCACATGGTGCTGCAGTTTGTGTTTCCTTAAAGGTGCCAATTTATTTATATTTATTTATTAAAAAAATCAATTTATTTTTTATAATTATGTATTTCATTATCAGCAATTTTCTAAAATTATAAACCAAATTTTCTCTTTATTTTCCATGTATATTGTATTCAGTATATTTTGTATTCAGCTTTAACAGATGTACACCTTTTTTTAAAAAAAAAGTACACATTCTTACATGAAATGGAAAAAGAATTTCAGGCAAATTCACTATTGAATTTGCTCTCTAGAAACACAACAGACATTGGAATACTCTGAAAATTACATAGAAAGTTACATAGAGTTCTAGCCCAATCTCTGGCTCAAGCAGGAGACCCTATAATCTTCCTATTACAACTCTCTCATTTTTCTCCAGTAAAAATAACTTATTAGAGATTCTTGAATTATTAGAATTTTCCCAATTGTTTCCTGTCCTGTCCGTTGAACAAAGCCTGGAATTTAGCTCATGGTCCTATTGATTTTAAAGTTCTTCTCATAAAGTACCCTTTTAATTGATTACTATTTTAAATTAACATCTCTATTTTAAAACTTGGAAGAGAGGACAATTATTCCAGATAGGACATCAGATTTTTATGTTCAACAACAAGAGCAATATATTGCATAGTGTTTGAATATTTAATCTTATTACAAAGTCTTGCCATTGTGAACGATGCTTCCCCCCGCCCCCCGCTTGATGAAAAGCAGTTTAAAAATCATCATGAGAACCAGGAATAGTCAATTCTATAGTATATGGTTATAATAAGGCTGTCCCAAACATGAAAGGTGGATTAACGTATGAATAAGACAAGCTACCATATTAAAATTTACACTTCTATTTAAAAATGGAATTCATGCTATTTAGTCAAAGATCAAGTTAGTTGAGGCCAGCCAAAATGTTACAGATATTACCTTTGATGGGAAATGGTGTAGAGTACAGAAATAAATGCACAATGATTAACACAATTCCTAAATCCTAAAAAAGAGAAAGTCCAGGTTTTTTTTTTCTTTGAGACCTAAAACTTAAATTCATTTAAAAGAAAAACTTGAAATGAATGTACTTAATTGCTTCTCAAGATTCTTTTTTGTGAAGAAAGTATGTTTTTTGCAGATTTCTGAGTGAAGTTCAAAACGGATTTTTCCCATATTTTATTAATTTAAACATGCCCATTGATAACATGATAAAGGAGAACATGGAGCTGAATTAGATAGTGTTAAACTGACCCAAGCATACAAAAATTTATCTTGCTTAAGCAACTGCATTTGTTCGTAAAATATGAATTCCCACAACTAATTACAATGAAGAACATTAACCAGATTTATACTTTCAACCAATTATTTTTCACCTGAGATGCAATTCTAGGTCACAAGCACAAATAATTAGACCCAATCCATTAATTAAAGCTATTTGCCAAGAGACTATGAACGTACTGTAAATTGTAATTGCATCTAGCAATTGTAGTAATTTATCCCACCCAAACTCATCAATCCATCCTTTTACTTCATTAGACACTATGAGCAGTTAAAGCATGACTAACCCCCTTGAAAGAATAATTTTTGTTCCTTCCAGTAAATAAATATTTACCTTTTAATAAATGCTGCAGAAAAGCTGTCCTTTAGAAAAATTTGCAGGGCAGTCCAAATTGTGTATAATGCTAATAAACTCCTAAGTGTTTTCATTTAAGCTGCTGAATTATTATTATATACATAGCACTAGGAAATCACAGTTGCCTGTTCTAGCTGGTGAGGGGCCTTCCTACACATCAAATTCATTCCAAAAATGAAGATGTTGCAATGTATTGGTGTAGTATATATGCAGATCCAAGAAATATGGATTTGCATTTGACAGATGGAAATTTTGACAATGCACAGATTGTCTAAGTGTCATCCAACATTTTTATTTTCAATAGTAAGGATTTTGTTGTTGTTGTTAAATAACCTAATAGAATAATAGAGTTGGAAGGGATCCTGGAGTTCTTCTAGTTCAACCTTCTCTCAGTCCAGCTATCCAATCTCTTCTTAAAAATCTGCAGTTATGGAGCACCCACAACTTTTGAGGCAAGTTGTTCTACTAGTTAATTGTTCTCACTGTTTGGAAGTTTCTCCTTAGTTCAAGGTTGTTTCTCTCCATGATTAGTTTCCATACATTATTTCTTCTCTTACCTTCTGGTGCTTTGGAGAATAGCTTAACTCCATCTTCTTTGTGGCTGCCCCTCAAATATTGGAACACTGTTACCATGTCACCCCCAGTCCTTTGTTTTATTAAACTAGACACACTCAATTCCAGCAACTGTTCTTCATATATTTTAACTTCCAGCCCCTTAAATATTTTTGTTGCTCTTTTCTGCACTCTTTCCAGAGTCTTAACATATATTTTATATTGTGATGACCAAATATAATGTATACCTCATTTTAAAACTCATGTGACTGAGGAAGGCTATGAACTAAGGTTATGTTCTTTTTCAGGAATCATAAATATTTATGGCTGTTAATATTTTGTCAGATTGTCAAATTGATTGGGGTTTTAATCTGTCTGGGCCAAACTATTTAATTCGATTTTATTTCTGCTTTTTAAATTTTGTATGTATGTATTTTATTGTTGGCTGTTCACCGCCCTGAATCCTTCGGGAGTAGGGCGGTATACAAATCAAATAAAAGTAAAAGTAAAGTAAAGTCAGCATGCTCCTCTTTAAAAAAAAATGTGACAGACAGTTAAATTATTTTCACCAGAATTTCTGCTTATTTTCAAATATTTCCATTGGATGAAAAGTCTTTTAAAGATTATTTTACTAAGATCTTTAACTTTGATGTTCTGGAAAACTTAAACCAAGGAAGATTTTTCATTTTCCTCTTTCACACTTTTAAAAAAGAAGCAAGAAATCTAAGATTCTCCCTAGGAATATATTGGAATTTTAGAACATAGATTATAAATTCTACCATGAACTGAAGGATTTTTTCCAGGTTAAGAGCCATTCTCAAAATAACGTTTGAAGCAGTTTTCCTAGAAACTGCAATATTTGTTTAAGAAATATCATATAAAAATACATTTCATTTACAGTACTATGTGCTTATTTTTGAATGACGTGAGTTCAATGAGTTTCCTGGTTTTCTCCAGATATGGTGTGTTTTTTTTGTCTTTCAATCTACTTTTTGTAAGAGATTGATTTGAAAATTGATCAATCTGAAGAGTGGTTGTCTTTAATTCTCTTAAAATGAGAAGATTTCCCATGATTATGTTTTAATCTAGATTACAACAGGATCCCCTTTTATCTTTTCAAATAAAGTCAAGAATGGCAAGACAAGAAACAATAGATGGAAACTAATCAAGGAGAGAAAGCAACCTAGAACTATGGAGAAACTTCCTAACAGTGAGAACAATTTTTATTTATTTATTTATTTATTTATATTTGAATTTATATGCCACCCTTCTGCCCTAGGGACTCAGGGCAGTAAACAGCCGAAATTAAAATACATACAATATAAAAGTTAAGATAGCTAAAATAAATTAAATCAATCGGCCCCCAATTTAAAACCTCAAAGCTATACAATTAAAAACTAACCCATAGAAAACCTAATTAGGTTAGGCCAGCTTGCTGAAATAAAAACGTCTTCAGGGCCTTACGGAAAGTGAAGAGATCCAGGATCAGTCGTATTCTGGGAGGAAGCTCATTCCAGAGGGTGGGTGCCCCCACAGAGAAAGCTTTCCCCCTGGGGGCCGCCAGCCGACATTGCTTGACCTACGGCACCCTGAGGAGGCCCTCTCTGTGAGAGCGTATTGGCCGGTGGGAGGTTATCGGTAGCAGAAGGCAGTCTCGTAAATACCCTGGTCCTAAGCCATGGAGTGCTTTAAAGGTGAGAACCAACACCTTGAAGCGCACCCGGAAGAACACCAGGAGCCAGTGCACCTCGCGCAGGAGAGGTGTTATATGGGAGCGCCATGTCGGTCCCACAATCACCCACACAGCCGCATTCTGGACCAGTTGGAGCCTCCGGGTGCTCCTCAAGGGGAGCCCCATGTAGAGAACGTTACAGTAGTCCAGGCGGGACTACTACTATTAACCAGTGTAACACCTTGCCTTCAGAAGTTATGGGCACTCCATCACTGGAGGCTTTTAAGAAGAGACTGGACAGCCATTTGTCTGGAATGGCATTGGGTCTCCTGCTTGAGTAGGGCAGAAACATCTCCAAGGTCCCCTCCAACTCTGTTATTTTGTTATTTATGTTGAAATCTACTTCCTTCAACTATGAAGTAATAAAACTGTAAGGGCAAATTGCTCATAAAATATTTCCAGCAAGCTTTTTCATTTCATATTCCATTCTTGTTCTGCATGGAGAAATCTTTCTAATGTTAATAGGAGTTTTGTGCACTAAAACCGAGAGGAAAAATATGCTCTGGAGAGTTCTCCTTAGCAGAAATGGGAAATGTTTTGAGAATATTTAATTAACAACATTCCACTATTTGTAAATATTAATTAAAACCATTCAAATTAAATACTTCTCACAATTCATAATATTTTGATAGAAACAACCTATGAAGAGGAACATTTTTACTTTGGGACGTTTTGATTAAAAATCTGACCCAAATAAATATTTCAGCCCACCATTCTTCTTTTTATGGTTATAAATGGAAATGGTATGTGTGGACAGCTGCTTTCTCTTCTTTACGTGGAAAAAAAAATAGCATCAGAAATAAAACAGTACTGAATCTTATCAATAGTTCAAAAATAGTCCTGGAAGCATGGAAGATAGCAAAATATACATAATTTGGAAAAATAGTATTTATTTATTTATTTATTGATTGATTGATTGATTTATCGGACTTATATGCCACCCTTTCTCCACAAGGACTCAGGGCGGCTCACAGCAATAAGCAACAACAAGTCCAAATTAAAATTCAAACAATAAAAAAATCTAAAATTCCCATTAAAACCCCTTCAGTCCAGACCAGCCTGGCAAAACAACCATGTTTTAAGGTCACGGCGGAAAGAGCGAAGGTCGGGGGCCACCCGGAACTCCAAGAGGAGCTGATTCCAGAGGGTAGGTGCACCTACAGAGAAGGCTCGCTCTCTAGGGGCCATCAGCCGACATTGCTTGGCCGACAGAACCCCAAGTAGGCCCTCTCTGTGTGAGTGCACCGGGCGATGGGGAGCTGTTACTGACTGCAGATGATCCGCCAGATACCCCAGGCCTGAGCCATGTAGGGCTTTATAGGTCATCACCAACACCTTGAACCTCACTCGGAGAGCAACCGGTAGCCAATACAGGTCATACAGGAGGGGTGTGACATGGGAGCATTGGGACACTCCCATCACTACCCGCGCGGCCTCATTCTGCACCAGTTGAAGCCTCCGAGTGGTTTTCAAGGGCAGCCCCATGTATACAGCGTTGCAATGGTCAATCTGGGAGGTGACGAGTGCGTGGGTGACTGTGCATAAGGCATCTCGGTCCAGGTAGTCTCTACTCAGTCTAGGTAGTCCCTGCTTATGAGACATCTGTTGGTCACTGTGAGGAAAAAAATTCTGAATAAAAATGAACCTTTGAGAGACCAGTAGGTGCTGTCCTGATGCTTTCGTATACAAGCTTGTCAATATATTCATGAACTGGAATAGGGATAGCAACAGATCAGCCAATGGGGGACTATTGGGTAACTGAAACATAGTATTTGTTGTATGGGGCCATATGAGACAGTTTAGAGCCTGGGCGTGGCTTAACTGTTCTGTATATAAGCTTGAGGGGACTAGCTTCTCTCTCCTCCAGTTTGCCTTCTCCATTTTGTGCTGTGTTTGTACTTGCTATTTCTCTTCTCTGCAATGTGGAAAAACCTACAAGGGTATTGTATACATGCCTTATGTGTTGTTATGTATATAAAGAATTTTTGAATCCTGCTGCAATGTCTGATTGTGTGTGTTGCAACAAACTCTGACAAAACTAAAATCATATACTGTAGAAATATACTTATTGTATTTTTTGGAGTAGAAGACGCACCTTTTTCCCCCCCTAAAAGGGGTGAAAATTTAGGAGTGTCTTATACACTGAATGTAGCCCCACCCACCCACTGGCCCCCACCCTTTGGTCTCTGCCTCGCAGCAGTTACCTCCCTGCAAGCAAACAGCAAGAAGAAACAGTTCCTTTCAGCTTCAGCACAGGCTAATTAGCACAAGTTGATTGGATCGGTCTCCCAAGTCTCAGCTGATTTGCTCTCAGCTATTTTGCACAGCCTCTGCTGCTTGCTGCAAAGAGGTAAATTGTTGGAGTAGATTTTTTTTTCTCCTTTGCTAATTAAGCTATGCTGAAAATGAAAATGAAAGTAAAGCAGGCTGTTTGCTATTTGCTGCAACGAGGCAAAATTGCTCAGAGACAGAAGCAGAGAGAGATTTCTTTTTCTTCTTTCCCTCACCAAAAAAGGTAGGTGCATCTTATACTCCGGTGCATTTTATACTCCGAAAAATATGGTACTTACTAAAATCAGGATACATTGATAGCGGACTAAATTATGAAAAATGTTGATCAGAACAAATTTTCCAGCCTTTCCATTAATAATAATCAGAAGGAAAAAAAGAACTAAACATAGAATTATTTATTGGGTGCTGGTATTCCATAGTACATATAGTTTAAACATGTATGGTTGGCTATAATATTTTCTCCTCTATAACGTGTCTCCTACCCCCTTCCCGATCTCTAAAGAAATAACCAAGATGCCTTTTTAGACAAATATCCTAGGGAATTAGGTCTAAAGCTGTTCGTGGATGCTTGTGTGTGTAAAAAAAAGGAAGTTTTCTTTTAAGTAGGTTTAGCACATTAAAATAATTCCACAGGATCACATTGCTGACACTTTTATTTTGGACGAAAGGATTATAATGGTTATATTGTCCTTCTGTGTTTGCAAAACGTGTAGCAACTTTATTTATAGAACGAAAATAATGCCTTATGCTCCCTGCTGAAATGCCAGCTTCAGCATTAAAGAAGTTTGAACATCACCCACGCTAACTGTTCAGATTTTTCCTAAATAACTGAAATTATTTATAGTAGATATCCATTATATAGCATTACAGAGGTTTTTACACATACATTTACATTACATTGAGGATGAATTATTTATCTATAAAACTGTTCATAGTGCTATACAAATGTATAATATAGTTCCCATAAAGTTAATAATCCAGAATTTATATCATATAGCATAATTCAAATCAGCATTTATTTGCCCTATTTTTTTTTAAATAACCCTATAATTCCTTGCATTGGGGTGGAGTTGGGATGGCTGAATGGAGGGAAGTAAGCATTTACTGGCTGGATGCCTTTCCTGATGCCTATGCAGAATTCACAGCAGATATTTTCTCTTCCCGTCCAGAGAAAGAAATATCTGCCGCTAATTAGGATCGAACTCACAACCTCCTGATTGTGAGGTGAGAGCTCCATCTCTAGGCCATCACACTGCTCTGCATTGATTTGCTCAATAAATTTCTTTTTATTTTTCCTTCTCTTTTCTGTTTCCACATACTTACCTATATACAGATGCTACTAAATCCCAATTCATTTTTAAGGACCAAAGTACCCAGTAACCTTAGCAGCTTTTTTCCACTTTTTAGAGGGAATCATTATTTAAATAATGTATGAAAGGATATACTTTATAGATATTCATCCATTGTTGCCATTTAGTATAAGCTATTAAAATTATATTTGCTGTGGTTTTTAATTGAACTTAACTACTGACAATGATTCTGTTTTAATTATAAAGCCCCTATGTCTCCCTTGTGCATGGTGAAATTTAAGTAACTAGGCGCTGCTCATTTTGTACTTAACTATTCATAGATCACTATCCTAAATGAGAAAGACCAGGCATAATCAATAAGAAAGTTAGCTAGAAGGGTAGAGAGAAATGGATACAGAGACAAACAATATCTACTGGCAGTACCATCCTAAACTTGTCTACTCAGAAATAATAAGTTAGAGGTATATTTACTAGTAAAATGTACCCCTATATTTGCAGAATTGTAATCAATGTTTGTTAAACTATAGGTTATAACTTCTTCCTCAGATAGGAAGACAACATTGAAAGAATAAGCTTCATTAGCACATTATTCTGCTTCACACTTTACCTATAACCCATTAAAGCAAGTAAAATGCAGGCCCATCATTACCTTGAAGAAAGCTCTTTTCATGTTAATGTAAACTGCCTTGCATTCTTTAGCCATTCTGTGTATCTGATGCAGTGAACTCATAAAAGTGTATGGTTCTTACTAAGAAAACTTACTAAGGGCCTGGTGGCTCAGCAGACTGATAGCATTGTGATTAACACCAGCTGTCTGCAATTACTGTAAGTTTGAATCTCACCAGGCTCAAGGTTGACTCAGCCTTCCATCCTTTCTAAGGTAGGTAAATTGAGGACCCAGTTTGTGGGGGCAATAAGCTGACTTTGTATATACAAAAGTATGAAGGCTATTGCTTAACGCATTGTAAGCCGCCCTGAGTCTCCGGAGAAGGGCGGCATATAAATCATTTTTTTAAAAAAAATAACATTACTAGTTAGCAAAAGTGTCATGAGAATTTTGATATTTAGCTACATGCAATAACATTGCTCTCCTCTTACAATCTTTTGTAAGCTAATAGCAAAACATTATATTATATTTTTATCTGATTGTTGTGCACTGCCCAGAGTCACTTTTGTTGAGATGGGCAACTGTATAAATTATATATACATAGACACACAATTATACACACATGGCTTCTGAATGTTCAAGGTGAAGTAGCCGGACCTCTGATTTGATTGAACCAAAGTCATATATGTTTTCAAAATTTGCCATTTGATAGAACAATGAGTCTAAAGTAAGACAAAGGCAAGACAAAGTAAGTAATCATCAGAAGTGATTATTTACTCATGATCATTTATCATTAATTATCAGCCCATCATTCAGATCTTAAACTGTGCAATAAATTATAGTTCACTTATGGATTAAATTAGTTAAGGACCAAGTTTAGATAAAGTATCTTGTTTACCAACAAAGAAGATGGCCCAAACTTAAAATGAGAAACAAGGAATATAATAATTATTATCATTATATCTTATTAGTAATAATAATAAATAGAAAAAGACCAACAGGATTCTATGTAAATTTGCCAGCTCCAGTTAAAACTAATCTTGTAATTTCTCTTTCTCTTGCCCAATAAATACATGTAACAATTTGCATATATGAATGTCTGTACAGTATGTCTACATGTACATAGAAGTCACAATCCACAAAAAAATGGATATGGCCAGGGGTGGAATTCAGCCACTTTGGGCGTGCGCCACTATGACCTGTTTTTGTTCCCAGGATGCTGCAGGGAGGCCTACTAGGCCCAAAACAGGGCATGAGGGTAAGCGGTGTGTCCCCCATGGCCCGTTTTTGCTGCCAGGAAGGTACAGGAGGTTGAGTGCTGCCTGTCACACACCCTGGCCATGCCCACAATGGCCATGCCCACCCAGACGGTCATTAGGTTGTTAAATTATTTGAATCCCACCACTGGATATGGCTGAATCAATAACTTTTAATTAAAATATACTACAAGATAAAGGACTGTTCAAAGGTTTGAAGGCATGAATTCTTCTGATGAAGCTTCAACTATGCAACCTTCACCTAACTCATTGCCTTGCTCAGCTTTGGACACCATCTCAGCATCTCCTCTAGATTTCTTGTGACAAGAGAAAGCAGACAGAAACCTTTCCAGCACTGGCTGAAGGTTGTTTACGCTAGATGGCTCTGGATTGCGTGAATTTTTCAGTGGGCAGTTTAGACCCACATTGTGGTTAATCCCAAAATTGGTCAGTCTAGAAGCAATTCAACCAGTGCTAGGAGAGAGAAATTAGAGAAACCTTCCTTGCAACATTGGTCCAAAGAGGCAGCCAAAATTGTCCTACTGTGGCCTGTTCACAATTCTGAAGTCTCCTCTATTTCCTGAAATTCTCCATCAAACAAATTAAATATTTCTTTCCATAGGATTCAGAATTGATTCAGAGATCAATTATGATTCAGAGGTTTTTATGTATGAAAAAGATACCACCAGTATCTCTTTCATACGCAGAAACATCAGATCAGACACAGACAGGTTCCTTGGTTTTCTTCCAGAAAAAAAACAACAACACCAACAATCATGAAAAAGAATTGGTAAGGTAAGAGAAGAGAAGAAATAGAAAAGAAAAAAGAAAAAAAAAATCCCTTGTTAGGCACTCTAAAAACCTCTTCAATTCTTAACAATAAATTTAAGTTGACTCTCCAATTCTCAGGTAACGATTTAGAGAGAAACAAAGGAACTTCCCTATAGTGTAAATGTGAAGTATCAAAGAACAAGCCATGGTTCAGTAACAAACTATTATTCTGCTTTATATACCAAATGTCCACCATCCATCTCCTTTATTTCCAGTTATATAGAAGGGAATTGACTGCGAAATGTTTGAGGTTATTTCCAAACTTCACTGCATAAGCAATACTAACCATTTATGACTGCAGGTCAGTGCTTCTTAAAAAAATATCTTCTAAGAACTTCTAAGTGAAAAATGTTAATTTGGGAATATTGTTATTTTATTTTAACCTGTTTGTTTTAGCAATAGCACTTAGACTTATATATTGCTTCATAGTGCTTTACAGCCCTCTCTAAGTGATTTACAGAGTCAGCATATCGCCTCCAATAATCTGTGTCTGGCTTCCCCCACTGAACATGTCTTGCCAGAAACTGACAGGGAAAGTCACAAATGGCAATCACATGACCTCGAGATGTTGCAATACATGAATCTGAATTTTGATCATGTGAACATGGGGATGCCACAAAGGTCGTAAGTGCAAGGAACAGCCATAAGTCATTTCTATCAGTGCCGCTGTAACTTTGAACAGCCACCAAACAAATGGCTGTAAGTCAAGGACTACCTTATTTTTATACTAAAAGCTGTTTGATGCTTTCCTTAAACAGACAACAGAAGTCAGCCTTTTGTCTGACTTTCTGTCACTTTTCAGGAAATATCTCTGGCACTGAGAGAATTTCAAGATTTCCCATGAACATTCTTACTACTAAATATGTTTAGAGACTGGAAAAAAACATTAAATACTAGCTGGATGCCCATGTTTCACTATGAAACTATGTGATTGGGTGTGATAAGTTGACACTTAAAGCTTGAAACTTAATATAGAATAAGGCAACTGGCAATTGGAACAGAGGAGGAGGGGGACTAGAATGTCCTAGCCTGCAGGCCGGATGAGTCATGACCTGGCCACACCCATGCTCTGTTTAGCGAAGGGTGTGTTAATATAAGGCAACTGGCAGTTGGGACAGAGTTCCTTTTAGGTGGGGAGGGGGGAGTAGAACATCTAACTACATAGCATCAGAGCATGTGAAGATAATACTGTATATGAAATACTAATGATCTGATGGTCATTTTGAGAAATCCTTTCTTAGCAAGCACCTAGAAGCCAACAAGAACATATGTGCCAAATTTCAAGTTTGTAGGCTTTACGGTTCTGGATATTTCATGATGAGTGAGTGGTATTTGGCTTGTATATATATAGATAAGGTTGAAAGGAAGCACATACACTTAACTTTTGAAAGATAATGCATTTCGGAGTTCTGCATTCTACATGATCTTTTCTTATGGACATAATTTATTTTCAGCTCCTCATCTGACATAGTAGTAGAAAGTGAGACTTCAAGAATAATTTATTGTATTTTATTTATTTATTTATTTAATTTTATTAGGCTTATATGCCGCCGTATCTCCAATGGGCTCAGGGCAGCTCACAACAATAAAAACCACAATAATCCATTATACAAAGTTAAAATGCCTAATTAAATCAGATAAAACTAAAAAAAACCCATATAAAACCCCATCAGTCCAGGCTGGGGGACTCGAATAACCAAGTTTTTAATTCGCGGCGAAAGGTGCGAAGGTCAGGGGCCAATTGGAGCCCCAAGGGGAGTTGATTCCAGAGGGTGGGTGTGCCCACAGAGAAGGCTCTACCCCTGGGGACTACCAGCCGACACTGTCTCGCCGACAGCACCCTGAGCAGGCCCTCCCTATGGGCGCGAACCAGGCGATGGGATGTTGTTGCTGGCTGCAGGTGGTCCGCCAAATATACTGGGCCTAAGCCATGTAGGGCTTTATAGGTCATCACCAGTACCTTGAATCTCACCCGGAGGGCAACCGGCAACCAATGCAAGTCGCGCAGGAGAGGTGTTACATGGGAGTATCGGGATTCTCCCGTCACAAACCACGCGCCTGCATTTTGCACCAGCTGAAGCCTCTGAGTGGTCCTCAAGTGCAGCCCCATGTAGAGACCGTTACAGTAGTCAATACGGAAGGTGACTAGCGCATGAGTGACTGTGCATAGGGCATCTCGGTCCAAGTAGGGGCGCAACTGGCACACCAGACGGATCTGGGCATATGCCCCCCTGGTCACGGTCATTATATGGTCTTCTAAACTCAACCGTGAGTCCAGGAGGACACCCAAGTTGCGTGCCCTATAATGATTATAAAGCAACCCAGTAGCTTTAATTACCTTTCATTCTTAACAAATATTTCTTTCCAAAAAGAAGACTAGTCACATACGGTAAATGTAAGAGTAACGAGACTTACATATTGCAACAATAGATGTAAAAAAAAAAGATTCAAAAAAATGAAATCTGTAAATGCTAAATATTTATCTACGAAGTATTATAGTCAATATATTTATAACTAATTTACAGCAAAATATCAATTTTTACAAGTACATAATAAACGTGAGCATACATGGTGACATAATAAACCTTTATATGGCTTGCCATTTTTCAAGCTATTAAATATAAAGACCAAACAAGTGAAATGTATTTAGTTTCAAATACAGAAAAAAAAACCCAAAGAAAGAAATAATTTAAAATATAAAAAAGAAAAATCTCCGTATCAGAAGAAGACTATACAGATTTATTTTAATAAGGCTCCATTATATGCAAACATCAGTTATTGATAATTGTTCAAATTATCTAAATGGAGTCCAGCAGTTGACTATAGTAACAAAGACTTTTATTCAGAACCAGTATGACGAATAACAGCCTCCAAATTTGCAATGTTCTTGTGACCAGAAAAGAAAGTCACAAGGAATATCAAATAAGAAACATATTGTATAAATGGCATTAACTAAAACCACTCATCGAATTCAGTTTATTCAGAACTAAGTTTATCTACATGAGGAAGCAAAAGAAACCCATATTGTATCTTGAGTTGAGGCTATAAATATAAACTTTTCATTCCCCTCTTCATATAAGAAAAATAACCTTTGTAAGTCATCAGACTTTGTAGCCTTTAGCGTAAAACTGTAAACTGTATAGCTCTGAGCTACAAATCTTGGAAGCCACAATGGATCCAGAGAGGCTCTCCAGGTTGTTCCTTGAAACTGAAAGCCTATGTAGTTTTATATATATTTATATATATCCCTGTCTTCTGTGATTAACGTACTTTAATTTTTCCTAGCTGTCATTACGGAGTATTTTCAGGCCAACACAGAAATAAATTTAAAAAATTGAACTCGGCTCCTAGAACACACAATCACACAGTGGTTTTGAAAAATCAAGAGGATGAATATAAGTGCTGTAACCCTATAGAAAAACATGGTTCTCCTTTTGATATTTTCTTATAACCTAAACAAAAACTCAACCTGAAGATGAGAACTGAAAGATGAAATAGATGTCTACAATAAGTTTTAAATTTAAATCTGTCTTCTCCTTGCAAATTCTGTATTTGTCCAGGAGAATCAAACCAAATGATTTTTCTCTTTTGTTTAAATTAATCCTGTAATTTGTCTTCCTTCTCTGACAGAACACAGATGTAGATATTCATTTCAAACATATCCCTGTATTATATTAATATGCCTTCCATTTCTTGACTTCTTTCAGCTTTTTCCTCCTTTGATGAGCTGTGGTGGGGCAGTACTGCAGGCTACTTCTGCTGACTGCCGACTGCCTGCAATTTGGCAGTTCAAATCTCACCAGGCTCACAGCTGACTCAGCCTTCCATCCTTCTGAGATGGGTAAAATGAGGACCCAAATTGTTGAGGCAATATGCTGACTCTGTAAACTGCTTAAAGAGGGCAATAAAACTGTGAAGCTGTATATACGTCTAAGTGCCATTGCTATTTCTAATTATGTTGAACTCCATCATGACACTATAGCTTTTTCTCATTGTGTCTTAATCCATTGGACTGGTTTTCAAGCAGAGATTAGCTGCCTATAGAAAACTTAGTAAATTGATTGATTAAACCACTGTTCACAGTTTCTACTTAAACAAGTAGATAATAACATATTTCCATGATAGTATTATTTTTGTGAAGCATTGAAAGAATTTGATACTTTTAGCAAGTCTTCCAGGGATTTCTTCATGGGCATATGCCATTTTATATATAAACTTCTCTGCCTCTCCTTTTTCTACTTTACTTTAATTTTAATTATCAATATTCTTTGAATTTTACATTCGGATTCAGATTCTAATCCCATCCATAACACTAGTCCGATACTCTCCTTTCCTGTATTAAAATGTCTAGATCATTCTGTTGGTTCTACAGATGTTAGGGATATCATGGTTTATTGTTTCCTTACTACCATGTGTTGACAGTTTTTTAGTACTCTTTTGTGTCTTATATTTTCTTGATTAGCAATCATTTTCCCAGTATGACTGTGCCTTTGTAACACTCCCTCTTCCAAATGCTTTTTACCTTTTTTTTTCATGTGAAGTAAAGCTCATCCATATTTAAAAGTGCCTTATATTGCAGGTGTTAGCAATAATCCGAGAGCCACTTTGGGGCACTATTTAAAGGCACTGGGATAGAAACTAGGAAACCATGACGTCAAGTCCTGTCTTAGATCCAAAGCAGCTGAATGATTTTGAGCCAGTCATTGTCTTTCAGTGCTAGGAAGAAAGCAACGGCAAAAAAAAAAAACAACAACAACAAAAAAACACTTCCAAAGTGTTGCTAAGAAAACTACATGGAATTGTCCAGGTAGTCACCAGGAGTCCATAATTATTCAAAGTCACATGAATGCATAGACACCAGGAGAATGCACAAATCTCAATATGCGTTAATGATTCAGTTTCCAAAACATAAACATTAGAGGGAGGCGGAAAGCAGAATTATTTTTGCCCAAAGCTTCATTTCTACTTAAGGTTTGTTTGCTGCTTGTAATTCAATCCCCATAGCATCATTTTATAATAAATACTTAAAGTAAAATTAATAAATAAAATCATTTGTTCCCATTTGGTTAAGCAGGATTTTTTTTTTTCATATACGTTGTTGTTTGTCCTGAGAAAACTGAACCCTTTTGATGTATTGGCCCCTACACTTCATAGTTCATCTTTCTGCTTATTGAAGTATTTTTCATTATATATGGGCTAGAAATCAAGAGACCATGACTTCTAGTCCTGCCTTAGGCAGAAAACCAGATGTATTGTGTGCTTTGGAAGGTGTTGGAAATTATCTTCCTTGTGGCTTATCTCACATGGTGAATATATTATGTTTGCGTTTTCAGGAGAAAAATAAACCTTTGAATTTTCACACGAGCTGTTTTTATAAGTTCTATTTGCTTGGGCTAAGTAAAGATACCAGTAATTAATGCAAACATGAGATTTTTGAATTTTCAGTTTCATAGCCTACAGATAAGCAATCTAATCCTCATTAGCATTGAGCAAATACGGTGCATACTTAACTATGTTTGTAGAAAGAGTACTATGAAACAGTAAACAATGGCTGTAGCAAATATAACCTGCACAATAAATCCAGGCAATGCATCAATAAACATGAAAAGTTGATTACATGGGTACTTCTTTTTTGTGTTGATAGACATTGCTTTTAAGTGTTTATCTTCAAACATTTACCATGAATGCCTCTTAGTGCATAATCATTTCAATTAGTATATTAAAGTCTCATCAAGGTGAATTCAGTATTTGGCTATTCAGGGTAAGAAGGTAGCAGTCTCTTTATTTATTTTTTTTCTTGTCATTTTTGGCAGATACTGGAATTTTGGCACCAGCAAAATCACATATTGCTAACTGTGGCAAAAGTGGGTTTTAATGCTACTTTGGTTCTAATAGTTGTATTCATCTCCATATAATTCTCTTGTCTGCAAAAAATAACCTGCAAGGTGCCATAATTCTCATTGACAGAGGGTAAAAATGAGGAAATGCAACTATTGCATGAAAAAGTTAACCATTCAGTAGGATGAATGGTTTTCATTCTAAAGTGGTTGAGTCCTTCCATTTGCCTCAGTGGCATCTTCTTAAGCCTAACTTTTCTTCTTGGGTTTTTCCATCAGGGGGGAAAAAACTTCCTATGGACTGGTTAATCACATCAGATAAGAAGAAAAAAATAATTTGTGGGAACTAGGTGAAATACGGAAAGGGGACCCAGGTGAGTTTACACAAAAGTAAGTTTTCTGTGGAATCCTTGGTACTCTTTGAGCTTTTGTTTTCTTGCAGATGTTACATTGCCCTGCTAGATAACATCTTCAGTGCTAAGCATTGAAGATGTTATCTAATTGGAAAATGAAACAGCTGCAAGGAAACAACCAAGCTCAGAGTCCATCAAGAATTCCACAGTGCAACTCACAGATACAAGTTATCTCTTATGTTAGTAAGCTTTCTTCCTTTATTGTTAGTTCACTTTTCTTTGTGCTACATATAAAGCAAAGAACTTCCTTTTCTCCATGTACAATGTGGACCTAGGTAGTTAATGCAGGAAGATACTTTATTTCTGCCTTGCTACCTCACTTAATGTTCCTTCTGTACAACAATGAAATGCAGTGAATAGCTGGGCAAAGACTAATCTTTTTCTCCATGTGCTATCCACAATCTCAAAAGTAGGGGTGGAAGGAAGAAGAGTAGAGAAAGACAGAAAGATGAAAAGAATTAAAAAATAAAGAAATTAAGAGAAAGACACATGGCAGAAAGGCAGAAACACAAAATGATAACATATAAGAGGGAAGGAACTAATCTGAATTAGCAAACATCCTTTAAACCGTCTATTGACTCTGAATTTCTAGAAAGGTTTAAGATCTATTGTTCCTTTCTGTTTATCATCTTGGCTATATGATAATTGAAGTGTGAAAATACTAGAGTGTTCAAAATTAAAGTAGCCCTGTAAGCTGGGTATCAAAGCAATGCCTAAATTATAATGCAAACAATTCGGAAACCTGAAAGGGAGCATTTGAAACATTCTTGAATTAACTGAACCAGATCTTTTTTTTAAAATGCCATCTGGTGGTACATCATATAATCACATATTTTTCATACTTTAGTTCTGTTTTGTTTATCAACCATACAATACTGAAACTAATGATTATTATATATTTGAAAATGGGTATACTGAGATGTCTACGTGCTAAATTAGATATGGTGAAAATATGTGTCTCCTGCACTTTTGTTATTAAATTTAGATTTGGATGAAAGAAAATTAAATAATTCTGCACAGGGGGATTTAAAGATTCATAACTAAAATCACCATAAATTGTTTATTTGTCTTTAGAAGATCTTAGTTACTTGTTGGTATTTCTGTAGTGTTATTTTTGTTGATTTTCCAAATTCCATATTTCTATCTAACATATTCTATTCTATTCTATTCTATTCTATTCTATTCTATTCTATTCTATTCTATTCTATTCTATTCTATTCTACTCCACTCCACTCCACTCCACTCCACTCCACTCCACTCCACTCCACTCCATTCCATTCTATTCTTCTAATATACATACCAAAAATCTGAATACGTTTTTTATATGATGTCTTTTAGAATAAATATTTAAGCACTCTGTTTCTCCATGTAGTAGTATCTGCATGAATATAGTCAATTTAAACAGTTAGTTTTCATTTTTAGGATTGTACCATAATCTAGAAATATAAATCATATTGGTTCCTATTGGATCAAATTCATAATTACTCAGGTTTGAGATGCACTTCATGCTAGCTTACAATATGATTTTTTCCCCTTAATCAGAATTCTTCCTTGTAATATAAATTGAATATAATTTCCCTTTACAGTTATGGTCTATAATTTTTTTTTTTAAAAAAAAGAATGTTAAGGCACTACATTAATAAAATACAAATTTAACTTAGATTTTTTTTGTGGAAAATTAAAAAGAAATTTAAACAGTTCAGAATAGGTTTTGGATTGGATTGCTCTAGATCCCATCTGCAAAAGAAGTCCATCTGACAAGACTTTTGAAGTAAGTTTTATTTTTCCAGGGCATCCACCATCTGGAACATCTTCTCTTTTGAGAGAACCTACTCTTGTTGCCTTCCATAAAGCTCTCAGCACATGTTTTCTTAAGCAAGCTTGGGGATCCCCTGGTTATAGAGACCCTGGACACTGGTTATACTGTGTGTAAACATATTCTCTCTCATAGTTTTGCTTTACCTATGCTTTTTTTTAAAAAAATTGAGAGCAATTTAGTATAGAATAGAACAGAATAACAGAGTTGGAAGGTCTTCTAGTGCAACCCCCTGCTTAGACAGGAAACCCTACACTACTTCAGGCAAATGGTTATCCAACATCTTCTTAAAAACATCCAGTGTTGGAGCATTCACAACTTCTGGAGGCAAGTTGTTCCATGGATTAATTGTTCTGTCAGGAAATTTCTCTTTAGTTCTAAGTTGCTTCTCTCCTTATTAGCTTCCACCCATTGCTTCTTGTCCTGCCCTCAGGTGCTTTGTTTGACTCCCTCTTCTTTGTGGCAGCCCCGGAGATATTGGAACACTGCTATCATGTCTCCCCTAGTCCTTCTTTTCATTAAACTAGACATACCCAGTTTCTGCAACCGTTCTTCATAGAACGGTTCTTCATCTTTTAGCCTCCAGTCCTCTAATCATCTTGTGGCTCTTCTCTGCACTCTTTCTAGAGTCTCCACCTTGTGGCGACCAAAATTGGATGCAGTATTCCAAGGCATTATAAAGTGGTATTAACACTTCACGTGATCTTGATTCTATCCCTCTGTTTATGCAGCCTAGAACTGTGTTGGCTTTTTTAGCAGCTGTTGCACACTGCTGGCTCATATTTAAATGGTTGTCCGCTGGGACTCCAAGATCCCTCTCACAGGTGTAGTGGTTAAGGCATCAGTCTCACAGATTGTGAATTCTGCCCTGCCTTAGACAGAAAGTCAACTTGATGACACTTTCTTTCAGTCCTAGGAAGAAGGAAATAGCAAACCACTTCTGTAAATCTTGCCAAGAAAACTACAGGGACTTGTCCAGGAAGACTCTGAGAATTAGACATGATTAAACAGAACAACAAAAAAGATTTTAGTGGGTTTGCAAAACATTACACCAAGATTAATACTTGACCAACAATCAAGCAGTAAACAATGTCCCAATCAAGGAACTACCACCTCAAACAATAAACAGCCTAATCAAGGAGCCAGCAAGAACACTCTCCCATCAACACTGACAGGGCAAGCCACTAGTAAATAAATAGAGAGCAAAAACCCACTTCCCTCTAGCACTGATGATGTTACTTAGTTGGGTAATGAAACATCTGCAAGAAAATAACCAAGTTCAGAGAGTGCCAAGGATCCAAAAATATGTTTTTAATGTATGCTGCTCAGAATCACTTCAGGTAAGATGGGTGGTCATATAAATTTGGTAAATAAATAAATGAAAGATCTTCCATGTAAACAACCATCATGTTGTAAGGTTGCTTTCAGATACCTGACCTTTGACTTTTTTATACCTGGAAATAAAAAGGGGAGGGGCAGGGAGAGGAAACTCCCTCTTATTTCTAAATGTTTTTAAAGATCAAACTCATGATTCAATAAAAATCACAAAACATATTTATTTATCCTCACTTTACCATGAAAATACCAACAAAAGAAAATGAAAGGCAGCATGGATGCAATAACTGTATATTTTTCTTATGAATAAAAAACTACATGCCAATTTGAGTTCTCCTTCTCTTCTCTGATTTTGACACATAGGTATTTTAATACCCAATTCAGCTAAAGATTTATGAAAAAATAATAGGATTCTGGTCTTTTCAGAAGATGAAATTTTTTGGGCAGTTTGATTCGGTTTGGTTTAATTTAGTTTATAAGAAAAATATGTAATAGGATCATGCCTGTGAAGTAACATTTAAGTCTCCGTAAGAATTGTAAAATAGAACAATAAATTAAATCTCAATTACTTGGAGCAGAGATCTTAAATTCCAGCATGAAATACAGTATATGTTATGTATTCCTTGACATTATGGAAATCAATGTATCAGTTTCAAGAAACTATAATTTCATTTTCAGAAAAACAATGCTTCAGCAATTTAATTTGATTCACTTTCTAACAGCTGATATTACCTATATTAAACAGACATATCTATTCCTAATTTATAACCTACCAGAATTTAAATAAAGTGTGGACTGATAGGGTGGAAAAAAGAGTTATTGACTTCACAAATACTTATTCATTGTAATCAGAGCTTCACATCTAACAGAAATGCAGATCTCAAATATTATTATCACTAAAGGTAAAGGTAAAGGTTCCCCTCGCACATACGTGCTAGACGTTCCCGAGTCTAGGGGGCGGTGCTCATCTCCGTTTCAAAGCCAAAGAGCCAGCACTGTCTGAAGACGTCTCTGTGGTCATGTGGCTGGCATGACTAAACACCAAAGGAGCACGGAACGCTGTTACCTTCCCACCAAAGGTGGTCCCTATTTTTCTACTTGCATTTTTTACATGCTTTCAAACTGCTAGGTTGGCAGAAGCTGGGACAAGGAATGGGAGCTTAGGCCGTTACGTGGCACTAGGGATTCAAACCACTAAGCTGCCAATCTTTTGATCAACAAGCTAAGCATCTTAGCCACTGAGCCACCGCGTCCCCGCTTATTATCACTAATAATGCTAATTAGGTTTGCAGAATGAGTATTTAATTATATCAGTTCATGATCATCCATAGTCTTCTTGGATAAACAAATGAAATGTTCATGTATCCATACTATATTGAGATATCATGACAGACACTTAGAACTAGGACCAGTTTAAGTGGGTTCTAGCACATGCAGCTGCCTTAGGTCCAAGAAAGATGTTCTAGTGAAGAGGACTTATTCAAACTTTCCTTCTTAAGTTCATCTCTACGTTCTGTCTCTTATGAAAGGATTTGGGGTTTGGCTGATGTTGTGGCAGTTTTCTATCTATTGGTTGAACTAGCAGTTACAACTGTTCTTATCTTCTTCCCTGAATGCAGAACAACTAAACAATAAAGCAATCAAAAACTTGTTTTCAAATCTATATATGACCTGAAGTTTCAGAAAATATTTTCTTACTCTTAAAGATTTTGTTTTCCAAAACAAAAAAAGTACTGAGGACTGCAAAAATGCTATGTGTTTCTATGGGATGGGGAAGAAACAATCTTGAAAAGAATCCAGCCTGATTTTACAAGCATTTGCTTTAAAAAGTCATTTGAATTTTTGATAGAATCACAGATGCTATTTTGCAGCTGCCAAAGAAAAGGTTTTTTTAAAAAAAAAAAATCTATAAAAAAGGGTTGTTTTCAAACACTTATTTCCCTATTTAATGGCTAAAATACTACTTATGCCAAATTAGAAAAGATGAAAATTATACATTCTTATATCCCAATGTTATTTAAAAAATGAATAAATAACACATTATAATCTGCAACAAACAGATTAAATGACTGAATTATTTGAGGCGGGGGGGAAGATTGTCCTTCTTTCTGATTTCCTAACTCAAGGAGTAGTTGTGTCCAAAATCCAATAATTACATATAAAAAAGTGTGTTTGTATATGTATATATGAGTGTGTGTAAGCTATTAAATCTATGAATTGGATCATGCATTAAACTATACATATGATGCAAAATTCTGAACTGGTAAAATCTACCAACTTTCATATGCTGAATAGTATTTTATTTATGGCTAAACCAATGCATGTTAGGTTTTTTTTCCAAAATAGGCTTTGCAGCACCTTTATTTGCCAAGTCTTAAATGGTCTTGATGTTTGGTTTTTTTGTAGAAGTCTCATTACCCAAACTAGGTAACATCATCAGTGCTAGTGGTTATGCACAGATTATCAGTGAATGACTAGCACTTTTGATGTTACTTACCTAGAAGCTCAGAGAGCATCAAAGACCCCTCATTTCAATCTTGAGCCACCAATATTCTCCTTTAAATGGTCTAAATTTGCAGTAGAAACTCTGCTATGAGGATTGGATCTGCATTAAATGAGTATTCCATCTAAAGCATATATATATATATATATATATATATATATATATATATATATATATATATATATATATATATATATATATATATTCATTATATACATACATATGATTCTGTTTTCATTCTGTTTGTTTGTGTACAGCCACAAACACAGTAGATCTATTATGTTGTCATTTATGAACTAATGGCTCGGGAGACCATTATGGTCTAAGCCATGAAATTGGCTCTTTGATTCGCTTCAGAATTCTGTCTAATGGCCTTGCCCTCTTAGGGTCATGCATTATTTGAGCATTTGGTTGTTGGCAACAAAATATATCACACTAAGAATTTAGCGTTTCTGACTAATGAGAAGATAGCTAACACATTTTACCATCAATCTTGCAAAAGAAAGACAAACAAAAAATAATAATCTAAAGACTATGGTCAGTTGCCCACAGATATATATCTAGTTAGGTGAAACATAATTTAACTAGAAAAATAATGATTTTGAGTGTTTAAATGCTCTATTCAGAACAATATAACAATTGCCCTATAACTTCCCAAATTTGAAACTTTGTTTCAGATGTGTTGAAATAGTGATTAAGGATTAAGATTTGGATGAAATTCAACCAGTGAACGTACATATCCTGTTAAAATGATGCAATTCTAGTTACCCCCCAATATAAGTTCCTCATTGTTCACTTGTTTGTTTCTTCAGTTTTTTCAATCATTCAATTATCTATTATTTATAATATTTTTGACATTTGAATAGGTTTATGATGTTTCGTAGCTATGTTGGACTCTGGGGACAAACCTGACTGATTGTAGAATAGACACTTAAAAATCCATTCCTGAAGAAGACAACTACTGTGTTGCTACCAAAAATCAGCCATAAGACAAAACCAATTGTAGGTCAAGTACTACCTGTAGTGCTTTCAAGTTGAAAAACAGTACAATGCATACAAAGACAATATTAGAGGGGAAAGTAAGTTCCTAAGGAATCAGTTGTAAAGTTTTCTTCCAGCCTATTTGGGCTCATCAAATCAAGTATGGAATTAATAGATGTAACCAATTCACTCAATTTGAACAATAGCATAAAGACATCATGGTTCAGCAAGTCCAATTTGGAAAATACTTCAGAAATAAGTGCCCCAATCATCTTTTAATTGCATCGAGGAAGACAGTTATAAAATATGATGGAGTTATCTTTTCAAATATCAAATTTTTATATAGATTGCCCTCAAATTACAATTAAAGATGTGTACACAGAGATGTTGAAAATCTCTGTCTCTGTAAAACACAGAGATGTTTTACGTCTCTTTAATTTTTTTTTTAAAGTCTTTGTTATATTATAGTATTTGTCATATTGAATTAGGGGAAGTGACAACACAATCTGGATTTGCTTCAGACAGATCATTCAGAAGGCACAGTGAGTATAAAACATTCCATAATGATATTTGATGCTCAGCACGTTAGTATTACAATCTCATGAATAAGCACCAAGAAACTTGATGTTGTTATGAGAAACATCAGAAAGGAACATTCTTTGCTGATAAAACTCCTTTCCAAAGGCGGCGGGGGGGGGGGGGGACGACACCGCACCAAAAGCTAAAGAATAAAGCAGCCCCAATATTGCAGAATTTGCATATTCCAAAGCACATTGTTGCCTGCAGCTTTTGTTCTCAGCTTCCATTGGTCTCCTGGTGCAGAGAGGATTAACATAATTCAAAGAACAGCATCTTACGTTGCCATCCTGTCACATAAACTGTAGTATTATGCACAAGAAGTAAATTGAGTGGAAGAGCAATTTACACAAGCATAATGCCACAACAGACCAACAGCTAAAATCTTCTGTCTCTCTATTAACTCTTCTAATTAGCAATGATTTCTAAATTCTTATGTGGGTCACATTTATCGGGGATTTTTTTAAACTGGGATTTTCAGAGAATATAAATATTGTCAGGAACCAGAACAACTTCATGAATGGGCCAAAGCAGTTTCTTATTGTTGATCCCCTCCTTGCAGCCTCCTCTCCTTTGGCCAGTAATTCCATCACAATTGGAGTGTTGTGCATAGAAAATCTTTATTTAAAGATAAAGCCGCTCATTCCCCAGCACTAGTCCAAAAAGTTATATCATGATAAACTGTTATATTAATTTACCACATTTAATTTGAATGCTTGAGATTGTATGCAAGTGACATTTGTATATTTTCAAGTTCTTATGTGGGTCACATTTATCTGGAATTTTTAAATTGGGATTTTCAGTTTTTCATATACAAGCTTTTTAATATATATATATTAGTGACCTGCATACAATCTTACACATTCAAATTAAATGTAGTAAATTAATATATTTCTAATGTCTAATATCTATCTATCTATCTATCTATCTATCTATCTATCTATCTATCTATCTCAATTATCCGGGTCATGGTTGTCCCAAAGCTAATTTTCCAAAAGGCAATTAGACTTTATTATTTTTTAACTTTGAAAATGTTTTGTTTCTTACCCTCACTCAGTTAGAACTGAAGAAGTTTCTTGGATGAGAAGTGAAACATTTTCAAGAAAATCCTGTTGTCTTTAGGTTACAGTCTTCTGGTTTCTATTACTACATCACTATATACTGGCTCTCAGTTATAGTTGCATAGAACTGTTGTTAAATGAGCAAATGAACAGACCTTTGGTGTCTCTAGGTTGGCAATTTAGCATCTTGATAATAGTACTAATAATGCAAAATAGAATTTTTAATTTCATAAATGGTAAATGCCTTGCCTGCAGAGGGAAGAACTACAGATATCCTGGTTCACTATACCTAATTCCTTGGGCCAATTCTTAGCCGAATTGCTAGTACTGAGTTAAATTTTACTTACTGATATTAAATTTAAAAAGATAGAAAACATCCTTTAATTTTTGTTGGGGTGAGAAAGAGAAGAAAATATTGGAAATAAGATCAATAATACTTGGGCAATTTCAGCCGCTACATGAGAATCTCAGATAAGCGGCTTAGCTAGGTTAATGTTTGGCTGAAATATTTAATGCAAAGTGCCTAAAATTCTCCTGGAAAGAAGCCAAATGCACAGATTAATAATATTCCCTTCAACTTGTGCCAATCAGATATGATGCCATGAATGGTAGGACTGTTATGAAACAGTTGTAGGACTGCTTCATAAAGTGCCATTGATGCTTTTAAAACCTATTAGTAATCCACCCATACTGAAGCTGCTACCTAACTTTTATTTAGGTGTACAAGAAGATGCACAACATCTTCTACACATTTCCAAAACCAAAGACTTATTTTCAGGAAGTAACACTGAATAAATATTTTAATTTCAAGACTTATCCATTACCAAGCACACAGATTCCCCACTGTATTTTCCATTGTGATGATGAGACTAATTGCACAATAGCAATGAGATTGATGTGATGTCTTTTCTAAAGGCTAGGAAAAAGATTTTGACCTTGCAGTTTTCGTGTCTCATAAATGAAATAACTATATCCGTAGGTTTCATTTCGCTTAAAAAAAATCAATTGAAAAAGACCCAATAAAAAATGGATCAAGTGCATTAACAGAAACCTGGAGCAAATAAACTTACTATATTCTATGGTAAGATCTTCTAGTCCAACCCCCTACTAAGGCAGGAAATCCTATACCATTTCAAACAAATAGTTGTCCAATCTCTTCTTTAAAACTTCCAGCGTTGGAGCATTTACAACTTCTGGAGTTCATATTCCATTCTTTTTTCTGCATGGAGAAATCTTTTTAAGGTCCAAGGTCCCTTCCAACTCTGTTATTCTGTTAACTTCTTGGCTGTACACATTACATATCTAGGAAGGATCCGACAGGTAAAGTAATCCATATCTGTTTCCACATTACATATAATTTGCTCTAGTTTAGCACAGATTCCATAATATCTGGGCCACACGCAGAAAATAAATTCCATAGTATCATATGGTAAAGCGCTTTACCTTATTGCTATATCATTTTTTTTCCCTCACAGACCATTCTCTTTGTTCGTACTTATTAAATCAGTTTTGATGACAATCCTAATCCCTGAACATATATTTTTACTCTAATATAACATGTTTATCTGAAGAATTTTATTAATGTGTGTGTGTGTGCCAAGTTTTATCTAATCATCTCTGATATCTAATTTTACATATTTATTAAAGTAGCATATTTAGAGAAAATTCAATTTGAAATATTTTAGCTTTTTCATATTGATACAAATAACCCCATTGTAAGTACTGATAGCTAATTAGCTGCCTATGGAAATTCTCAGTCATTTAGGTCATGGTTGTCCCAAAGGTGCTTTATCAAGAGGCAACTGAACTTTCTAGTTTTACTCTGAAGATATTTCGCTTCAGAGCTGAAGAAGCTTCTTGGAGAAAAAGCAAAACATATTCAAAGAAAAAACAGAAAATCCAGTTGCCTCTTGAGAAAAGCACCTTTGGGATATCTAGTTAACTTCTAATTATCTGAGAAGGTAGTTTGTGTCACAGTTGGAAAAGTTGTATACAAATAATGTTTTTGTCATATGCAACTTTGTTTGAAAAAAAAAATCAATAAAATTAAAACGTTTGTGCAGTCCAGATAAAACACAGTTAGCTCTCAGTTTCAAGACTTACCATCTGTTTTCATTCTGAATTTTAACTGGTAGTTTAAACATAGTTCACAGATTTCATTTGTTCTGATATTTTCTAACTGCAAGCTACTAAAATTACAGCTGGGGAACATACGCTGGCACATTTTAATTATGTGAATACATTATCTCTGTATGCTTCAGTACTTCATTACATCAGATATAGAGTTTTCTTAATGCTACCGTATAAATGGCATTGCTGTTTTCCAAATCATTATGTGTAGCAGCAGCTCATATTTAGTAAATAATTTTATAGAATTTTCTGGCATGTTGCTAAAATAAATTTGCACAGGATCATTCCTTCTTATTTTCTTTCATCTTTTAACTCAATGGATATAAGAAACCTCATTAAACTGAATTTAATCACTAGAGACTTTGCTGATAGTTCTTCTTTCTTTAAGATTTCATACCTGTGATCTATTAATGAGTTCTATCAGAGATTAAATGTGGTTTTTATCTTTTTTGTATGAGATATTTACTGTTGCATTGCTATCAGGAGTTAAAAGCTGGGGGAAAAGAATGAAGATTGAGGATAAATAATATGTGAAAATATATCAGCCTAGGTTGGAAGACATGGATTCATTTGTTAATATTTGGTTGGATTCAAAAACTTTTAAAATAAAGTGTGTGAGCGCATAGTTGCAAGCAACTATGAATTGTTGTGGTCATCTAGAATTCTGACAGTTTGAACAGGAACAATACTGCAGATCCATTTCATGGCCTTTGAAGTTCAGTGAAAGAATACTATTGTGTAACTAGAATGCTTCCTTTTATTTAAAAAAAAATGTGGGTTTTTTCTCTATCATTTTTCTTTTGCATAATGCACAAATCTTTCATATTAGATTTTTTTTTTAAAAAAATGTAATGCTGTATCACAATAATTTGCTGTTAAATGAAATTACTCGAATCAACCTAAATTATTTATTTAATTTATTAAGTTAATTCATTTACCTTTTTATTTTTATTTTATTTTACTTTATTTTATTCTATTTTTAGCTTCAAGTCAGCGTTGATTCCTGGCAATTGCCTGGGCAAGTCCCTGCAGTTTTCTTGGAAATAATTCATAAATGATTCCTAAGATTGAGAGACAGTGTCAGACCCAAGGCTACCTATTACTTTCAGCCTAAAGTAGGACTAGAACTCTCAGTCTCCCCTTTCTGGCTTTTAATCTCGATATCAAACTTGCTCTCATTACATTAACTAAAATTACCATTTCTAGTAAAGAATTCTATTTATCCATGAGACTTTTGAGGGGTACTCGAGAAAGTTAAAAGCAAGGAATGTAGTTTATGGCCTATTTTATCTCTAGTGTCCAGCAATCCGAAAGTTGCTATAGGTTTTGTTGGCTACTGCTTAGGATAGACCTATCATATCTCATTGCACTTGTGGAAGCACCAAAGTGCTCTGGGTTGAAAACAATAGACAGTTACATCACTGCTGCCTGGAGGGCACCCAGTTGAGGACTTCTTTCATGTCCCTGGTGTCAACTTCGAACTGAACCTGACCTTAGCCATCTCTCTGTTCCTCAGTTGCCATACAGGAGGGAAGGGGATTGGAAGGCATTACTAGACATAGCAAAGAGCTTTCTCATGCGAACGGAGGTCATCTCCCCTGGCAACAGATAAGGTTGGGAAAGGAGTACCTGAAGAACCCACCAATTAGCCCAATTGGCCAAGGTGACCTGTGACACTTGGGGATGGGGTTATTTCCCAGTTTAGTTATACTGAAACTGGGGGAAAGATTTAGATTTGGCTTTCCACTGAAGCTGTGCCGATATTATGTACTCATTAAAGAAGACCTTTGAGAAGGAGCCAAGACTAAGATTCTGATTTGCTGGAGTTCATTAGTCAGAGGCTTGATACCCAGCAGGATAGAGCAAAGGACAGATGCTCAGCCCACCCCATAGCAGTACTCAGGTCTCAAACACAGGCTTGCTAACTTCCAACCCAGTGTCTTAACCATGTAATCGGAGCCAATGTGCTCCGATTGATCTATTACCCATAAAGTGAATTTAGGGTCAGCTCAATTATCAATCACTTTTGTGGTAGTGAACATTACACTGAATTGTCTACGTAGCTCTTTCTAAAACTAATATCAGCTAGACTGTCACTAAAGTAGAATTTAAAGCAAGGTTGAGGTGGATTCTATTCAGATGATAAAGACGTTTCCAAGGGAAGTCAAAATTTAGATGACACCAAAAACAGAGAGGGGAACTAAGTATCTCTGTTGCAAAACAGTAAACAGTTGATATTACTGGACAGAGTATCCTTTGTAAGTAAATGCGAGTTTTGCACACAGTATTTAAAACATGGGGTGAAATTCAAGTACCTAATTTATAATTATTCCTTGGCTCGCTTTTTTTTTCCCTCCCTCCTTTTCAATACTAATGAAATGGAAATCTCTTCAGTAGCTGGTTACCTACTTAATTACAATTTTTAAAAGTTCAGTAAGAACAAAGAAACATTGTCCTATGCAAATCAGAGAATTTTCAGAAAGGCTCCTGCTGTGTCCTGAAAGCTATTATTTTACTTCCCTTCTGAACGGTGGTATCTCTTCTACACAGGCACAGCAGACTAAGCTACATCATATGTAATTGGTCTTCAGCTGGAAAAGATAGACCTAAGTAAAATTATCCCAGAACTAATCATATTGGAATAGGCCTGTAAAAAGTAAAGTATAATTGATTAAAATTCTAAGTATAGGTAGATCAGTTGCCATGTTTCAGCAGTATGTACCTTATCGTAATCACCTGTTGGCAGACATAATCAGTTTACAAGAAGTTGTCAAGTGTGAGAGACATTTGGTTTGAGTCATATTATCTCTTCTTGTCATTCTTTCAGGCAGCATATGTGGTGCTTTTTAGAGGGACTTCCAATTTATGATTATTTTTCACCTGTGTTTCAAGAAGGCTGCATATCGTAAAACATCCAACTGTACTTCAACATTGTTCAACATCACATCACAGAACAAACACTATGAGTAAGTACTTTTCTTCCTTACTCCAAGTTCTTGTTTCTCAGAATGACTGCAGTTCATGACTGGGATTAAGGAAATGATTTTTTTTCAGCATTTGCTTTTCTAACCTTAGCTTTGTTAATAAATGCCATGATAAAAAAACATTGAAATAAGTGCTTCCTGTTAATACACATATCTGAGAATTGACCTTGACAGAATGGCTGTATAACTGAATGCCTGTGATGCATACAAATAGATATTTCTTTAAAAAATAAATAAATGGAATAGCAATAATACAACTCAGACTGTATATAACACTGTATATTATCAAAGCTTTATTTTCATTATTTTTTAAAGTAGCAACAGCTATGCACAAGATAATAAAGATTGTAACAATAGCAACAGGTGCCCTGGGTGCAATTCCAAAACATGTGAAGCATTACTCACTATCAATCAATTGCAAAAGGCAGCTTTACTTCAAACACCTTACATCCTGCAACAATACCTTGAATATAATGAAACATCTGCATATTACAGGTTCTTTTTTTAAAAAAAATAGACATACATACAGACACACACACATACAATGTGTGTGTTATTTTTTCTGAGTATTGGCCGGTTCGCAAATTTAAACAATTTTTAGTCATTTCAACACAATCTATATATGCCCTTTTTGCCATAGTATTTATTCTCTCTATTTTTCTTTTTTCTTTTTTTCCTTTTTAAATCAATATTACCCATTCATCCTAACTCTAATCTTAACCAAATTCCATTTTTCCCTTCATCTCTATATTAAACCCCTTAAATTTGAAATCTCCTTTAACATAATTCCTTTTTTTTTATTATTTTTTTTATTTATTTATTTAAAACAGTACATCAAACAAAAAAAAGAAATAGTCAAACATAATTCCTAATATTACAATCATTCATTTCGTATCAAAATAATAGTCCAAAACATTCCAAATAATACACTCCAACATCTTAGTAAAAATCAGTTAATTATATAACCATTATTTTCTCTTTATATAATAATATTAAACCAAATTGCTTCCTTGAATCTTATGCATATTCCAGGTTCTTGAGAAGAACTCGATTGCTGGATAAAAATGCCAAATCCAGTTTAAATATCTAGCTGACTGGCCAATGAACTATTATATATAATATACAGATTGCTAGTGTTGTGCCATGCTCTTATTGTATTTCTGGTATCATGCTTAATAACCCCAGTATCTTTAAATTATGTGAAGGAAATTGGAAAATAGAGTTAATCCCTAGGATACTAGGTTTGGTTTCTCCTAACATGGTATTTTGTGCCAATCATTTTGTCAGATTTGCCTCAGTTTGAACCTCTAAGTAAGAATGATCCTTAATTCCATTTGTTGAGAAAGGTATAGTTGACTAGAAGTCAAGTGAATTACAGTAGTGCATAGCCAGAACTGAAGATCATGTACCAATATCTCCAAATCTAACATTTTCCTCCCTTATTTGCCTCCCATCACTGCCACACACACACACACACACACACAGCCCATGTCCAATCAAATTCAAACATGATGTTTTTAGAACAGTCGTTTCAGGCATAGGTTTGGTATGCAGCTGCATTCCAGTCCCAACCAGTTGACCTTGAAGCCCAACTCGGAGAATTACAGTGAACTTTTGTTTCCCTTGAAGCATCCTCTCCTCCCATCCAGCCCCCTGGATTTCACGGCAGCTAATACTGAATGGTTGTGAAGCACAAGCGTGAGATGGAAGTTGACACATTTTAAATAATTGAGTCTCCAGTGACAATTGTATAAGCGTGCCCAAACGCCCCTTCCCTTATCTTTGTTGTATAGAAATTCAACTATACACCCAGAATAGATCCTATTAATCTATGCTCACTATTCCATTACTCCAACATTCTCAGTGAATCATTAAAAATAAACAAAACAAGCAAGCAAACAAACAAAAACAGAAAATCTGCAGTCATCCTTGTACAGGTACTATAGCGTTTTTTTCTCTGCTTACTTTGTTAAGATTATTTGATAAGACTATTTTGAGTTATGGTTTACAAAATTGTCTATGGCTGTGGACAACTTCAAGTCAGATTTGACTCCTGATGACTGCCTGGACTAGTCCCTGCCATTTCCTTGACAACAATTCAGAAGTGGCTTGCCATTGCCTATTTCCTAGGGCTGAGGGAGAGTGACTGGTTCAAAGTCACTCAGCTGCCTTTATGCCTAAGGCAGGACTGGACTTCACATACTCTGGGTGTTTACCATGATGTTTTACCACTACACCAAACTGGTCCTATTAAAACACACACACACATAGCCATGTTAGGGAATGGCTATTGCCTAACTGGTTGGGTTGGCAATATATATAAACCATCAATGCATATTTGCAGTCAAAATATAATGTATAGCTTTAAGACTGTAATGCTGTATTACATCACACTGTATTCTGATTGGCTAGCTCTGTAGCAAAGGTACTTAAGAGGAAGCTTGAATCATGGCTTATTTTTCTTATTACATTATTATTGCTTCCTCTGCTCCTCTCTGCCTGTTCTCTCTGCATGATCACTGATTGATCATTGCTACTTGTTGTTTTCTACTGTTTTACTAATTGTTTTACTGCTGTACTTGATCCTGTTTGCAACTCCAAAAAGAACTGTTTTATTGCATATGACTACAACAACTGGTAAGAAGACTTTGTTCTTGGAATATCCCTGGATTGACAATTTAACTATCTTTATCTGTGTATGACCTGGATTGTTTATTGGACTTTGCTTTGCTTTTTCTTAAAAGTAAAAGAATATCACAACTCAGTGTGTCTGTGTATTGACAGTGCTTATTCACAATCACTCTCAGCCGTTTCTCATGTGCACAACCTTGCTACTCAAGGGTTACTCTGCACATATTCCTTAACACACATACACACTTTTTATTTTATTTTGTGGAACTTGTAAATTGTTGTAAACTGTTTTAATTTTTTTAAACTATTATCCATCTTTCCAAGATATTGGAAAGCTGATTTTGTGCATTGGTTTTAACAATTTTTCTTACTGAAGATGGCACTGGATTCTATGTTTCACTGCTGCACATCCCCTATTGAAGTAAATGTGGGTGTGTCATCACATTTCTATGTTAAAACAATAACAATGAAAGCAGACCAGTTTTGTTTCGAAATATCACTGAGCAATGTAGAACAATGCACTGCAAAAATTCTTGCTGCAATTTTCAGCTATTAGCTGGCAATCCTAATTATCTATCTAATTAATATTCTATTCTGTGAAGATTAATGAAGTGAATATTGGAACCTCCAGAGCACTATCAAATAATTTTGTCCTGCGTGGTAATGATTCTAAAGTTCATATTAATCTTGTCCTACAGACTTAGCCAGTTTTCAATGCTTGGTTTGACTGCAAATCAAGGGGCATTCTTGCTAAAATCTTATTGTGGTTAAGAAACTGAATTGAATGCTTGCCTGGCATGTTAAATTTAGTGAGTTAACCTTTTCCAAAACATCTGGACATTAGGGACCCTAGGAAATTGCACAGATCAGAGTTTTTTCCCCCTGAATTTAGAAATGTCTAGTATTTAATGTTTTTCAAGTAGATGTAATTTATAGTATTACCACTACTTTTAGGAGACCAATCTCTAAAGGTTTGATCTCCATGACTAGGATCGTCTGTCTGTCTGTCTGTCTGTTTGTCTATTGAATTTATTTGCAGTCCACCTCATAACGAAATTATTCCAGGTGGTTTACAGCATTAAAACATTAAAATCCTAACAAATACATAACCATAAAACAACAAAAATTCCCAATCAAAATAAAATTATAGTTAAAAGATGGGGAGGGAACAGGATGAGTAGAAGACAAATGGGATTGCCTCTCAATTTATCAACCACATGCAGTGTGATGCTCCCCTATTGGGTCCCACGCCATCTGGGAGAACCAGGTTTTCAGGCTTCTGTGGAATGTCAGAAGGTGGTAGCCAATCTCACCTCAGGGGATAAGCTGTTTCAAAGGGCGGGAGCTATAGCAGAGAACACCTTTGTCCTGGACCCCGCCAGCCAGATTTCCTTAATCAACAGGGCCCAGAGCATGCCTCCTGTGCCAGTGTGGATGGGGCAAGCCAGTCCTTGTAGATGAGATGATTCCTCAAGTAACCTGGAACCATGTCACTCAGGGCTTTAAAGGTAATAACCAATAGCTTGAATTGCATCCAGTAGCAGACTGGCACCCAGTGCAGCATATGGACCAGTGGTGTAGTATTGACCATCCTAAGGACCCAAAGAACTGCCCGTGCTGCCACACTCTGTGCCAGTTGAAGCTTCCAAATGCTCTTCAAGGATAGCCACATGTAGAGTTGCACTAGTCCAGTTGTGACATGATACATTTTGGACGAGACCTCTTTCATTCTGGGCTTCAATGTCTAAGTGCCTTTCTTTAATAACTTTAATAATTCAGTGAAATGAAGAAGATATAGAGAGTCAATGAAGAGGCCACAAGATAGAAGATCTGTATCTTTTGCTTGAGTCTCAAGAGGATTCAAATTCATTTGGAAAAAAAAAATGGATGGAATCAGTCCAGCTGGAAAATAATGGCATTTAAGCAAGTAATTAAAGATTAATAGCCATGCTCTGACCTCAATTCTCATTTGACCAGCTTCAAATCTCAGAATTGTATTAGATATACATTTTGGGGCTTGGAACACTGCTCTAATGAATTTGGTTTGTACAATTTCCATCTGTGTGTAATTTGGATATGGGCCTAGCTGGGAGCAGCTGAGCCAGAGGTTTTGGATGAGAATAATTTGAAAGCTGTAGAGATAATTTCTCCTCTTTTTCTATGGAGAATCCTAAAATGGCTGAAAAACTTTTTTTTGAGCTTGTGCTACCATATTCATGATGCTTTCCCTGACCCTGAATCTTAGAAGACAACACCTAAATATTCAAAGCCCCTCACCTACTCAATTTCCAGTCCTTCTATTAACCAGAAAAGCTCCCTTTTATAAGTGAAGATCATTATTTATTCTTAACTTCATCATATTTTCTCCAAAAGCTCAATGTGGAATTCATCCCATTTTCATTTTACAGTCACTGTGCATTGCTGGCTGGAAAAAATAAATTGGATTCCTCTCATCCAAGCAACATGGCAGCCTTCTTGGTTCTCTGAATCAAGCCTAATAATGCTTCTCTGGTTATATCTTGAAGGAATTCTTTTGCAAGAGATAAATAAGGAGAAATGGAGCCTGTCGTAGGACCAAAGCAACAGAAAATGAGAAATGGAATGTTATTGGTGTTCTCTGAGCTTGGTTGCTTTCTTGCAGACATTTGCCATATTTTTCCATCTATTGTTCTGCCCCAGTTACAGACCCCAAAGAAGGCAGCACACACAAAGTCCATTCAAACCTTAATTTACTGAATAAACCAGTCTTTTATTGAATAAATCAGTCTTTTACAACAACAGCTGTTAATTAATTGCATTAACAGTCACCAAGAATTCAAAGAATAATAACTTACTATGGTTGGCAGAATGCCAAGAAGCAATTTGCAGGAAGCTGATAAGATAAGCAAGACAAGACACAAGGGATGTGAACTAAGTTGTTCCCTGCAAATTGCTTCAGTCGGCGTTCCTCCTTAAATAGGCTAAGGGAGTGGTCAATTATTCCCAAGCCTTACTCTTGAGGAAACCTCCTCCCGAGGAGCCACTCCTGCCTTTTGGCAGCTCTGGGCATCCGTGCATCGAGAAGAGGTCCTCCTCTTTGTCCTCTTCACTTAAGGGAGCTTCTGGAGGTTCTGAAGGCCCTGGCTGAATCCCCACCTCTGGCACCACATCTTCTCCAGCCTCCTCATTGTCTGACTTGAGTGCCAGCTGCACAGGCTGCTGGCGCAGCACCACACCAACCTCCTCACTATCTGAATCAGCTACTAGCTGCACAGGCCGCATACAGGCCACAACACTTATAAGATGCCCCCATATATAAGACGCCCCCAAGTTTCATGTAGTTTCTTGTAGTAAGCACACTATAAGCCATCGCTATGAAGAAGCCATCTTGTTAGAGTGAGTAATACAACAAGAACAGGAAATGCATCACAGGAACAATAGAGATGAAACCTAGAGTGGCAATGTGATACAGGAAACAACTACAATAAGAGATGAATGATAGAGCTGCATATAAGATAGACTCACAGGGGTCCTCAAACCTGGCAGCTTTAAGACTTGTGGACTTCAACTCCCTGGGAGTTGAAGTCCACAAGTCTTAAAGCTGTCAAGTTTGAAGATTTCTGAGATAGAGGCTCATCTGACATTTGTGGCCTTCTCCTTGGCCTGTTGTGTATAAGACACACCTCAATTTTCAAGTAAATGTTTTTAAGAAAAAGTAGCATCTATACATGGAAAAATATGGTATTATCCAAACTAGGTAACATCATCAGCACTAGCACTGATGATGTTTCTTAGTTCAGAGATCCCTCATTTCTACAATATTCTCCCTTCAATGGAATATTCATTAGCTTATTTTAAGCTATATATCAATTTCCTTTATTGGTCATGCTTGGTTGGGAAAAGAAAGGAAGAAAAACTCACTCTGGCTTCTTGTTGCCACCCTGATAGAACTCTCATGTGCTGTCACAATAAAAGGATGCCAAAACTGGAAGCTGGCATGGAAAATGGCCCAATTTACATTGATTTCTCTAGAGTATAATTATCTCTTAAGTATCTCTCTGTAATTTAATCAAATATTAGTGGATCCTGAAACACCAGTGATGAAAAAAATGCACAAAGCCTTGTTCCATAACACTCAAATAGGGTCAAGTACAATCCTGAACTCAAAGATAATCAGAGAGATGGAAGGAAACCAAAGGTAATAAAACAGCATTTTCCATTGAAAAGAGTGACAACGTAGAACTTGCAAGGAAATAAATGAACCAAAAACACATTGCAAGGGAACGAGAAAGCTCCGTAGCCCATCACAATTTCAACCATTGAGATTGATACAACTTCAGGTATTTTCTACTATTTTGTTTTTTACTTATTGTTGAGTTCAAGTGAAGCAAACAGTGATTGACATGAGCTGAAATGCTCAATTCATTAGAGTGGGAAAAAAATAATTCCACCCTAAAATAATCTAACCTGCACTATAGGTTCATCTGAGAGGCTCAGGTCACTGTGAAGGAAGTAGAACATAGAATGTCATTAGACTTGGAAGGGACCTTGGAGGTCTTCTAGTCATACTCCCTGCACAAGCAGGAGACCCTATACCTGTGATGGTGAACCTATGGCACACATGTCACAGGTGACATGCATAGCCATATCGGTGGGGAACATGAGCTCAGCACTAGCGCGCATGTGTCTGCCAGCCAGCTGATTTTCGGGCCTTCTGGGCCCACCAGAAATAGGGAAACAGGCTGTTTCCTGCCTCCGGAGAGCCTTGGGGGATGGTGGGTAAGGCCTGTTTTTCTCTCTCCCCAGGCTCCAGAGCCTTTCTAGGAGTCTGGGGAGGACAAAAATGGCCTTACCCACCCCCACCCTCCGGAGGCCCTCCAGAGACCGGAAACAGCCCCGTTTGCCAACTTCTGGTGGAGAAGGTTGTTTTCACCCTCCCCAGGTTCCGAGAAAGGTTCTGGAGCCTGGAGAGAGAGAAAAATGGGCCCACTGGGCCATTGCATGGCAGGAGTGAGGGAAGCGGGGGGGTCATGCATGCATGTGTGGGGGCAGGGTGCATAGAATTATGGGTGTGGGCATGCACATGTGTGACTTCCCCACGCTCCCCATGCTCCTGGCATGCAATGGCAAAAAGGTTAGCCATCACTGCCCTGTACTATTTCAGACAAATGGCTGTCTGGTCTCTTCTTAAAAGCCTCCAGTGATGGCACACCCACACCTTTTGAAGGCAAACTGTTCCACTGGTTGATTGTGCTAACTGTCAGGAAATTTCTCCTTAGTTCTAGATTGGTTCTTTCCTTAGTTAGTTTCCATTTGTTGCTTCTTTTCTAACCTTCTGATACTTTGGAAAATAAGTTGAGTCCCTCTTCTTTGTGGCAGCCTCTTAAATATTGGAACACTGTTATTATGTCACTAGACTTGACAAGACTAGACCTTCTTTTCCTTCTTTTCACCATACTAGACATACCCAACCATTCTTCATATGTTTTAGCCTCCAGCCCCCTAATCAACTTCATTGCTCTTCTTTGCACTCTTTCCATAGTGTCAACGTATTTTAAATATATTTTTTTTAATTATACAGCATATGTATATCAACCTGTGAGAAACAATGGTCTTTCTTTAGTATTTTTTACAACAGTGTTGCATTCCTTGCATTAGTTTCATTGATTTTCACTCTTGGTTGCCTCTAATTGCTGTAAATCAGGTTGATCAAACAGCAGAACACGATTATCCCATTCACAGTACGATCTCTGTGTGTCTCATATAAGGAAGATGAAGAAACATAAGCACCAAGGGCTAGACTAATGTGGGGGTAATTAAAAAGAAAAAGGAAAACAGCTGGCTATCACATAGACACATCTAAGTAGTAATACATAGAATTAATATGCTCTTATTGTAGGATCTCAGACTGTGCAACATCAGTTGTATGATTGTAATATAAATTGTTGCCTTTGTTTTCCTTTATTATAGTTTGTCCTCCTTTGTCCACCCTTATGGTTCATAAGTACTGAGTTGTTTTCCAAAATTGAATGTTGACATAAGCTATTGCAGTTCTAACATGCATATTTATAATATAGTACTTTACCTTCATAATATACTTTAAATCCATGAGCACTCACTGCAAAGTCACTGGTTAATCGTAATGAAAATACAGATTTTGTGGAGGTCACAGGTGGAGGAAGATGAAATCCTGTTAACCTGAAAGCAAACAAACAAACAAACAAACAAACTCTGATTATTATTATTTTTCACTCAGATAAAGTAAGCTGACTGGCTGAAATAATTTTGAGGTTATTTTCTCTGTCATGTTGCTTAAGGAATGGCATGCCCTCTTCAAAACCCATTAAGATCAATGCATAAGATGAAACTCCACAATACCTTAGGGCACAATTAAGTGATTTCCACCAAAAGCTGGAATTTATCTTAAAGAGTCAGAGCAGTCAAACGACTTGTGTTAAAAATTAATTTTAGCCAATAACTAACATACATAATTTGCACTCAAGATTTATTTGATATCATTCCGGACTTAGCCTGAAAGAGATCTTATGAAACCAATATATATATATATCCCTTACAAACCCTGGTTGAATAGGATCTAACAGCTGTATTCTCCTCGTACTACATATTTGAAACCTATAAGATAATTGTGCTACAGGTTTTAGTCTCAAATACTTTGAATCCCCCTAGCATAGAATTATCTTTTTTCATGCAGAAAATCTTTAAGATGGAAGTTACAGTTTTTGTTTTAATTTATCTTTTTGTGACTGAATTTGGGTATTTTAAATTGCTATATCATGGAAAAATAATTTCAAGTTTTGAATAGAATAAAAAAATAAAAATTCAGAGTAAAAAGCTCCATTGACTTTGTCACTGAATCCCACTTCTTCAACGATGCCCTTGAAGTGATGTCCCGGTGCCTGGAGGCCGTGCGGGTCTGGATGGGGAGGAATAGGCTCAGGCTCAACCCATCCAAGACTGAGTGGCTGTGGTTTCCGACGTCCTGATATAGTCAGTTGGTGCCATCACTGACTATTGGGGGCGAATCATTGGCCCCCACGGAGAGGGTGCGCAACTTGGGCGTCCTCCTGGATTCATGGCTGTCTTTAGAAGAGCACTTGACGGCCGTGACCAGGAGGATTTGTCATCAGGTTCGCCTGATTCACCAGTTGCGTCCATTTCTGGATCGGGACTCCTTACGCATGGTCATTCATGCCCTCGTCACCTCCCACCTGGACTATTGTAACACTTTCTACATGGGGCTCCCCTTGAGGAGCACCCGGAGGCTCCAACTGGTGCAGAGTGCGGCCACACGGGTGGTAATGGGAGCCACATGGCGTTCCCATGTAACACCCCTCCTGCGTGAGCTGCACTGGCTCCCGGTGGTCTTCCGGGTGTGCTTCAAGGTTTAAAGCGCTCCATGGCTCAGGACCTGGGTACTTGCGGGACCGCCTACTACCACCAATAGCCTCCCACCGGCCAGTACGCTCTCATAGAGAGAGGCTCCTCCGGGTGCTGTCAGCCAAACAATGTCAACTGGCGGCCCCCAGAGGGAGGGCCTTGTCTGTGGGGGCATCTACTATCTGGAACAAGCTCCCCCCAGAGATACGGAGGATCCCGGTTCTGTGCACCTTCCGCCGCACTCTAAAGACCTTTTTATTTCACCAGGCAGGCCTGGCCTAACTTTCTCCCTCTTTTTAAACATTTTTAATATTTTTTAATATTTTTTAGTATTTTTAATATTCAAATTTCATTTAAATTTGTTTTAAATTGATTGGGTTTTAAATCTGTCTGGGCCAAACTATTTAATTTGATTTTATCTCTGCTTTTTAAATTTTGTATGTATGTATTTTATTGTTGGCTGTTCACCGCCCTGAGTCCTTCAGGAGTAGGGCAGTATATAAATCAAATAAAAAAAATTTTTTTAAAAAAACCTGGCATGAAAGCATCTGCTATTGACTAGTCATAGACAATGCGGAAGTAAGGATATATTTAACAGACTGTCATTGAAGTGAGTAAAAATACTCCAAAACTGTAATAGAAGAGAAGAGCCTAAAGAAAGAGTAAGTCCGTGATTTTCGGTGAAAGAAAGAAGCTCAATTTGTGAGGGAATCCTCAAAGTAAGTGGCAACCCAGCGGGAAGAGCTGTGAGTCAGCAAATTAAAATAACTAAAGATTAAGAGAAGGGAGACAAAGAACTTTGTGGCAAGATCTTTAGGAGGAGAGGAGTAGCAAGAAAGTGGCTGGGAGAGGATTGGAATCTGTAATTTGAAACCCAGAACGAAGAAAGAGTGAAAATACTTAGTGACTGAACAGCAACTAAAATCCCTTGAAGGTAGAACCTATCCTAGAATTAGAATATTTTAGAGGCAGGATATCTGACTATTTTAGGGTTCGCTAAACCTAATTTGAAAAAAACAAAAGATGGAATATTCATATGTTAATTGTGCCTGAACCAGAGGTGGTATTCAGCCGGTTCAGACCAGTTCAGGTGAACCAGTAGCGAAAATCATGGGTGGGCTTGCCCACCTGCCCCAGCTCTATGCTGTCCTATTTAAGCACATTTTTGAGGCTGGGTGCATGTGCAGAAGGTGCGCGTGTGAGCAAAGCACATGTACAGAACTCTGGGCACATGCGCGGAAGGCATGCGTGCGCATGAAGCGAGTGTGCATGTGTGCATGCAGTGAACCAGTGGTAACAAAATGTGAAACCCACCTCTGTCCAGAACTAATATTTATTTTAATCTAAAATGTTTTTTTCCCCTACCTGAAAGGTAAAGTATTTAGAGAAGACTTTTGCTTTTGTTTTGATATATACAGCATCGAAAAGGAGGCATAATATCAGGCCATGCCCAAAAACACTTAGTGAAATCAAATTGAGTCCAATTCTTTACTTGTTTTATACCTAATGGAGATAGAATCTTGCTAATCTAAATCTATAGTGTTCTAATCCTACTACCGTGTTTCCCCGAAAATAAGACCCTGTCTTATATTTTTTTGAACCCTGAAATAAGCGCTTGGCCTTATTGCCATGCGCTCAAAAGTCTGATTAGGCTTATTATCAGGAGATGTCTTGTTTTGGGGAAAACAGGGTAGTTAGACCCTGAGAGATTCTAGGGTGTAGCTACTCTGAACCTCTTCCTTCTCCCCCCATCCATTTTGGGAATGTGTAGTCTATTAATCTGGACTTTTCTCTGGAATATACTGCCACCTCCCTGGGAAACTGTGGTGCTGCCAAGATCCCCTTTTCTAGGTACACATTCCATCACACATCGTCAGTATCTCCAGCACATCAAATCTGCATTTCCAAAGTTTTGTTTTTTTTTTAATGTAATACTCATTTCTTTTCAGATTGTTCTGTGAAGAATATACATTATAAGCAAGGGTCTTTCTTCTTATTAACTCCACCCTTCTTACTTGTACATGGATAAAATGTACAAGTAAATGAACAATAGCATCAAATAAATAATGATACATGCTAGGTATGCATGTTGCAATTTATCAGGGAAAAACATATTTGTGAAATTTTGTTGTGCTTTCCCAAGTGCATTTGAAATAGAGGACAGGAAACAGTGGCTACAAGGAAAGCCATCTTGTATTCTGAAAAATATATGACCGTACTACTTCCTATGTCATAAAATTATTCCAGATGATTTGCTTCATGAGTTAAATGCAATAAAAGTTAGATTTCCATCTGTTCTGCATTGTCTTCAATACCCCTGACTTGTTTTTAATTTTAGCACTGACTGACGAACAGGTTCATGCAGAGCAATGATCATTCTTTGCAACAGCTTCTATTCACACTGGATATAATGGAAATTAAGTAGGCATAATTCAAAATTAAAAGGGAAAGAAATGCTGATATTTGGCAATCAGAGACAGTTTTTGCTGTGCTAATCAGCAATGCCACATTTAAGTATATTGTATTTTTGAGCTACATTTTTAAATTAAAAAATGGTTATTTATCTTTCAGGCCTAGACCTTCAGATGATTTTTTTAAAAATTCAGAGGCATTCCCTAAACCTTACCTTATATATGAGATCAGTATGGTACAATAATTCTCTTCCTAGGACTGGAGACCAAGATTCAAGTTCACAGAAACTCACTTAATAACTTTGAGCCAGTGGTGAAATCCCCCTTTTTTTTTTACTACCGGTTCTGTGGGCGTGGCTTGGTGGGCATGGTGTGGCTTGGTGGGCATGGCAGGGGAAGGTTACTGTGGAATTTCCATTCCCACCTCACTCCAGAGGAAGGATACTGCAAAATCCTCATTCCCTCCCCACTCCAGGGGAAGGATATTGTAAACTCTCCATTCCCACCCCACTCTGGGGCCAGCTAAAGGTGGTATTTGCTGGTTCTCCATACTACTAAAAATTTCCACTAGCGGTTCTCTGAACTGCTCAAAATTTTTGCTACCGGTTCTCCAGAACCTGCTGGATTTCACCCCTGCTTTGAGCTAGTTCTTCAGCCAAATTTATTTTATAGGGTTACTGCGGGAGGGATAATCCCATGTAAATAGAATAGGACTTTAACAGAATAACAGAGTTGGAAGGGACCTTGGAAGTTTTCTAATCCAATCCCCTGCTCAAGGAGGAGATTCTACACCATTTGAGACAGATGGCTGCCAATCTCTTCTTAAAAGCCTCCAGTGATGGAGTACTTATAACTTCTGGAGGCAAACCATTCTACTAATTAATTGTTTTTGTTTCCAGAAAATTTCTCCTTACTTCAGGAAATGGCCTGAATTTTTCTTCTTGCCCTGCCCTCAGGTGCTTTGGAGAACATGTTGACCCCCCCACCTTCTTTGTAGAAGCCTCTCAAATACTGTATCTGGAACACTACTATCATGTCACTCCTAGTCCTTTTTTCAACCTACAACCTTTCTTCAGAGATGGGTTTCAGCAGCTTCTGACCAGTTCTGGAGACCCGGTAGTGGAAATTTTGAGTAGTTCGGCAAACTGGTAAATACCACCTCTGACTGGCCCCACCCCCATCTATTCTGTGCCTCCCGAGTCCCAGCTGATTGGGAGGAAATGGGGATTTTTCAGTAACCTTCCCCTGGAGTGGGAAGGAATGGAGATTTTACAGTATCCTTCCCCTGACATGCCCACCAAGCCATACCCATAGAACCGGTAGTAAAAGAAATTTGAAACCCACCCCTGCCTTTCTTCATATGTTTCAACCTCCAGTTCCTTAATCGTCTTTCAGTTATGTTTTAGTTATATTTCACTTAGTGACCAGTGTAAAAAACAAAAAGAAATAGAGCAAAGTATATAGATACATCTAGCCAAATTAATAACTATTTTCCTAAAATAAAATAAAAATACGGGGGAAGGGGTAATTTTAGCATAGCAATGACCATGTCTTCTGAGTATTTGGATTACTTGTATTCTGTTTGATGACTACCAACTGACTACCAACTGGCTGAAGAATTTTAGGAGTTGAAATCCATACATCATAAAGTTGCCAAGTTTAAGAAACACCAGTAAAGTCTGCCTATGTTACTCTGAGTTGGACAACATAATTAAAATAAATAAAGTAACACCACTTTTGACAATGCATAATGCAGATTTGTATCATTTGAAATGTTAGATCATCTTTCAAAAGCAGTTTAAGGTAACAATAGCTACTTAGATGTATATATCACTTCATAGTGCTTTATATTTTACTTGTTTTAATTTGTATACTGCCCTTCTCCAACAGGACTCAGGGCGGTGAACAGCCAGAATAAAACAGAACATACAAAATTTAAAAACAGTTTAAAAATAATTAAATATTTTTAGCCACAATTTAAAACAACCCAATTAAAATCAATTAAATTTAACCAAAAACTGTGGGATCAAGCCAGCCCAGCTAGGTGAAATAAATAAGTTTTCAGGGCCCGACAAAAAGTCCGGAGGTCTGATATTGTACGTATCTCTGGGGGGAGGTTGTTCCAGAGGGCGGGCGCCGCCACAAAGAAGGCTCTCCCCCTGGGGGTCACCAGCCAACACTGTCTGGCGGACGGCACCCTGAGGAGGCCCTCTCTGTGCGAGCGTACTGGCCGGTGGGAGGCTATTGGTGGCAGAAGGTGGTCTCATAAATACCCCAGCCCTAAGCCATGAAGCACTTTAAAGGTGAGAACCAACACCTTGAAGCGCACCCGGAAGACCACCAGGAGCCAGTGCAGCTCGCGCAGGAGAGGTGTCACATGGGAGCGCCCCTTCGCTCCCATAATCCCCCGTGCGGTCGCATTCTGGACCAGCTGGAGCCTCCGGGTGCACCCCAGGGGGAGCCCCATGTAGAGAGCATTGCAGTAGATATGACTCATCTTGGTGGTTTACAATATCAGCATATTGCCCTGAACAATCTAGATCCTCATTTTACCAATTTCAGAAGGATCGAAGACTAAGTTAACCTTAAATCAGGATGTCAGCTTTGGAAGCCATATTAGGCCAGAAGCTTCCATGCTGCCACCTTCTCATGTGTGGGAAAGTAGGAGGGGTTGTTGGTAGACATAACAGCATTCTTCCTGTCGGTCAAGGTCAGGGTGATCCAGCATCTGGAGAAGGAGTGGTCCAGTGGTGGATTGCCACAGGTTTGCACCGGTTCTATAGAACCAGTAGTAAAACCATTGGGAGGCCCTGCCCACTGACCCTGACATCATGAAAATGCTTCTGCGCATGCGCAGAAGCTTCTGCGCTTGTGTGTGGTCCCATTGCGAACCGGTAGTAAAGGTAAGTAGAACCCACCCCTGGAGTGGTTGGAGTGCTGAGTCGAGATGGGATGAACGTTGATTGGAGCATGTGATCAACTGAGGAGTGAGGGGATGGTTTGGGGGGTTTGATTTACTGAGGGAAAACCTGGACCTTTCAGATTCGGGTTTTCCCAGATGTGCCAGTTTACCTATTCTAGTAAAAAGAACTTTGGAAAATGCTTGCTTCCGTGTCTTTACCCGGAGTGGGGGTGTTCTGGAATGCTGACACAGGATCAATCTCCAGGCTATGGGCAGGATTTGCCTGCAATACTGCATTTTAATCATTGCTCCACCATGTAGAACATAATACAGTAATATATTTTAGAGATGGTATTTTGCATATTAGCTAGACTAAGGTAGTTGAACTTTGGAGTTTACTATTTAAGACTATGCAGGATATTATATAGTTCAGTGGTTCTCAAGTTTTCTTCACCATAGACCCCTTTAAATACCTTTTGTGGCCATGGACCCACAAGATCTGATTCACAATTTAAATCATAACATTTCTTCAAGCCTTCATTGACCCCTTGAGGACATTGCAGCTGCCAGCCAAACAGGGGTGAAATCCAGCAGGTTCTGACAGGTTCTGGAGAACCGGTAGTAGAAATTTTGAGCAGTTCGGAGAACCGGTAGCGGAAATTTTGAGTAGTTCAGAGAACTGGCAAATACCACCTCTGGTTGGCCCCAGAGTGGAGTGGGAATGGAGATTTTGCAATATCCTTCCCCTGCCATGCCCACCAAGCCACACCACGCTCACCAAGTCACACCCACAAAACCAATAGTAAAAAAAAAATTGGATTTCACCAAGGTATCCATGGACCACAGGTTGAGAACCACTTGTATAATTTGAATGAGTCAATGTTCTATTTTTAATTGTTGAATTGCCTTAATTGGAGTAATTTTGCTATTTTAGTAGATTTTCTTCCTGATTTTATCCTTCCCCCATGAGTTTCTTTCTAGTAAGTATATTCAGATGCTACCAAGAGAAAAAAGTGTGTTCAAATTCACTACTATCAATACTTCATCCATATGGGAAAATACTCTACATTAACACAATTTTTATAGGCTTACAAAGCTTTAAAATGATAAAATAAAGTTCTGCACTTGAAGAAAACTATCCAGCATGTATGGCAAATAAATCAATGAACAGTAGTGTATATAGTTTGGAGGGAGATTATTATTTTGAATGAGCTTTTTAGATGGAAGTGCATTTATACAACAACTTAACAATTTTCATTCTGAAATGGTACAGCAGCTATCAGCCACATGGTGTCCTCTAGATATGTGTAAATCTGAGGACCTGAGAAATCTGGAATGTATCACTAATTAGGGTATGGCTGAGACTGAGCCTAGCACCTCATGAACTTTTTTTGTTCTTTGTAAATACAAAATCAATATTAGTTTGGATTCTCACATTCATTAACCCTTCCAAAAATTCTCCCCCCCACCCCAGAAATCATAACTTTTTTTCAAGAGCCAAATACTACCATGATAGATATGCTAAATATAAAGTTTGGCAACAGAAGCTTTATTCATTCTGAGAGCTTCACTACTGTTTTCTGCTCATCTAAATTTGCTAGAGTCACTATCTAAAGGGTAATTGGAACAGCATGAAATACTGAACTGGCTTGGTGAACATCAAAAAGAAGAGAAATGGGAACCATCAGAAATGCTTCATAAGTTCTCTGCATGTTCCGTCATATTCGAGCATGACAAAGAGCTGGCGCTAAAAAAGCTGATCTTTTTTGCTCAGAAACTTCCAGTTTTGTGAAGAGCTCTAAGATAAAATGGGTTAAAAGTTTTGATATAACATACAGATGAACCAATGGGCAGATATGTGGTTAAAGGGGTTGAAATTTAGATTGTGTTATGACCTTAAAGACAATTTTTTAAGAAAATGATGAATCGTTGTGATATCTGAGAAATTATGCAGAATGTACAAAGGTACTTCAAATGCATGTTGCAAATGTGAACATTATGAAGGGACATTTTATCATGCATGGTGGATATGTAAAAAAAAAATTAATCATTTTTAAATTCAAATACATACTTTGATGCAGAAGATTTTAAAGATCAATATTCAGTGGAAGCCAGAACTTTTGCTTTAAGGATTAATGAACGAACAGGAAAAAAAGCCACTGAAGATTATTTCAGCATATGAAATATATTACAGCAAGATTATTATATGCACAGAAATAGATTTGACACTACTCTATGCAAGAATGGTTGGTGAAATTGACATATCTCGCTTATATATAGTTCGTCTGCGAACTGTCCTTAAACATCACACTTCGTTTCTTACCATGTTACAGAGCCCCCAACTACGACATTGCACATGTGAACAAGTTAACTACACTACTAACATGGGCAGGCTCTTGCCCATACCCTCTCATCTTTCTGGGTGACCTCAACCTACCTCTTATTAATTGGACAATAAACAAATGTACAAGTGAACCCATCCATAAAACCCTATACAATGCTGTTACTAATCTAGGTCTAGATCAACTAGTAACTTACAATACTAGACACAACAACTGCCTCAACCTCATCTTCTGCAACAGCTTAAACTCAATTTATGGACTACAAATAAAAGAACCCTTTTCCAACAGTGACCACAGCATGATAGACTTTTGTCTCAATATACGCCCTTACAAAAATCACCATGATAATGGGATACCCAACTACAACTTCAAAAAAGGCACCTTTGATCTCTCATAGACACCGACCTCTCATCTCTTGATTGGCAAATTCTATTCTCTAACTGTAACACTGCCGAAGACCATTATAATATTTTCTTGCTCAAAGTCAATAGAGTTATTAAACTATATGTACCATTAATAACCACCAAAACCAGGAAAAACAAATTTACCCATATCAATAAGAAAGTTCCAATTCAAAAAAAAAAAAAAATCTTTGGCATAAAAACAAAACTGGTTATGTAGCTAACTTTAAAAGCTGTTACAAAAATATATGCCACCAAATAAAGACTGAATGCACCAATTACCACATCAAACAAGAAGAAAACCTTCTGCGCACGAAATCCAATTGCGCCTTCTATAATTTTGTAAACAACAAACTTAAAGACTCAAGATCCATCCCACCCCTAAAAGGACCTAACTTTAACGGTAAAGAATGCAATGATGAAATAGTTAAAGCAAACCTCTTTAACACATTCTTCGGCTCAGTCTTTGTTAACAGCAATGGCTCATGCCCAACATTCCCTAGTCGTACTACTAATGACTACAACGATCTAACACAAATAGATTTCACAGAAGATAAAGTTGAAAAGGCACCATGTAGACTGAAACCATCTCTATCTATTGGACCTGATGGATTATGTGCATACTTCTTAAAAAAGCTTTCCACTGCTATAGCAGAACCCCTAAGCATAATCTTTGAAAAATCTTTCAGGACCAGTTCCCTAGCTAGCCTATGGTCATTAGCCACGGTCATCCCTATCTTCAAAAAGGGAGACCCCAGCCTAGTCAAAATTTACAGGCCAATCTCTTTATGCTGCGTCACCTGCAAAGTCATGGAATCAATCATCAACCAATCCATTACCCTCCACCTAGAAACAAACAACCTACTCTCTAATAAACATTTTGGTTTCAGAAAAAAAATTATCCTGTAATCTACAACATCTACACTGCAAAAATATATGGACTATAAATCTTGATTAGGGCAAAGCAATAGATGCAATTTACATAGACTTCTGTAAAGCCTTTGATTCAGTGGTACATGACAAACTACTTCAAAAACTAAAATCTTATGGCATCTCCTGACCCCTCCATAATTGGATAACTGTGTTTCTGTCAAATAGACAACAAGTAGTCAAAATAGGGAGTGCCCTATCAAATCCTGCACCTGTTAATAGCGGTGTCCCCCAAGGCAGCATTCTAGGACCAACACTCTTCATACTATACATAAATGACCTTTGTGATCATATTATAAATAACTGTGTTCTCTTCGCGAATGATGTTAAACTATTTAACACTACCAACAATGCTGCTACTCTTCAAAAAGACCTTGACTTTGTATCAGAATGGTCAAAAAATTGGCAACTCCAAATCTCAACCAACAAATGCTCTGTCTTAGCAAAAAGAATCAGAACACGAAATACAAGCTAAGTGGACATGACCTTGTAGATGACCCTCACTCTGTCAAGGACCTTGGAGTACTCGTATCAAATGATCTAAGTGCCAAAGCCCACTGTAACAATATCGCCAAAAAGGCATTAAGGTTTGTAAACCTAATCTTGTGTAGCTTCTTCTCTGGTAATATTACACTACTAAACAGAACATACAAAACATTTGCTAGACCAATTCTAGAATACAGGTCATCTGTCTGGAAACTGCACTGCATTTTGAACATTAATACAATTGAGCGCGTCCAGAAATATTTCACAAGAAGAGTCCTCCACTCCTCTGCTCATAACAAAATACCTATGCCACCAGACTTGAAATTCTGGGTTTAGAAAATTTAGAACTATGCCACCTTTGGTATGACCTAAGCATAGCTCATGAAATCATCTGCTAGAATGTCCTACCTGTCAATGACTACTTCAGCTTCAACCACAACAATACAAGAGCACACAATAGATACAAACTTAAAGTGAACCACTCCAAACTCGATTAGAGAACATATGACTTCAGTAATAGAGTTGTTAATGCCTGGAATGCACTACCAGGCTCTGTGGTCTCATCCCAAAACCCTAAAAACTTTAACTTAAAACTGTCTACTGTTGACCTCACCCCATTCCTAAGAGGTCTGTAAGGGGCGTCCATAAGAGCACCAGCGTGCCTACATGTCCTAATGTTCCCTTTAATTGTATTCATTTTATGTATTCAGTTCATGCTTATACTTATATATATTATCTAATATGCACTTGACTAAATAAATAAATAAATAAATAAATAAATAAATAAATAAATAAATAAATGGTCCATTATTGTAGGCTACTTGCTGATCACTGGCTGACAGGAGTTTGGCAGATCGAACCTCACCAGGCTCAAGGTTGACTCAGCCTTCCATCCTTCCGAGGTCAGAAAAATGAGGATTTAAGATTGTTGGGGGCTATATGCTGACTGTATAAACTGCTTAGAGAGGGCTGTAAAGCACTATGAAGTGATATAAAAGTCTAAGTGCTATTGCTATATGCTAGGTATAAATTAATTTCTTTGATTGGAGAAAATACATTATCTACATTTTAAAAAGAGCTTGTTATTTATGTCTTTGATGACTACACAAAATAGATTATAGAAAGGAAACAATTATGATGTAACTTTAGACAGAGTTTTAAATATAGCTGCTATAACTGAAAAATACTGGAAGTTCCCTCTTTGTATCTGTTTTGTTTCTATTTTTCTTCCCTTTTTTTTTCTTTTCTTGCGCTTTTTGCTTTCACTTTTTTTCTTCTTTACTTTATTAGTTTGGAATAGTTTCTAACTAACTAACTATGTATGTGCAGAGATGGATAAATTAACCCTAAAACTACAGGATAAGGAAGATTCAAAATACTTTAAAATATGGAATAGCTGGTACCAGTGGATAAGTCAGAGAGAGGGAATGCTTAGAGATGGAAGTTAGGAGAAATCAATGCAAATAAACAACTGCACTGTCAGAGAGATATAGAAGGAAATAAGTCACTGTGCGTATATATATGTGTATATATAACATTAGAAAGTAGTTAATAGATGAAGTTGAGCATTATATATGTATAGTATATGTACTTGTAATTTGTGTGTTTGATTAAGAAAAACTTGTTCAGTTTTCTTATAATTGTTTTAAATGTTTTTTTTTAAATACGAATAAAGTTTGTTTATAAAAAAAAGAAATATCAAAAAACTTCTTGGGAAAAAATCTTCTGAGAGATGCTAACTTAAGGGTTAGCATATTTCTTGATTACAATTATTTTGTCAGGTGCAAATAACTAGATCTACATGTGAAGCATTCAATTAGTTGCTTAATAGTTCAAGCCTATACATAAGATTCTTCTTAGACTGACAGTTCGCACATGGGTTAGATTAGATAAAGGTCAAAGGTATTCAAAAGTGTCAGAATTTCTTCTGTTGTGGCAACATGGAAATTCTAGGCTAATTCCCCATTTGACTCTTTTCCTTGGCTCAGCCAGTTTCCTTCTAACATCTTTATATTTAATTATATCCTGCTTTTAGGGTATTAGTGGCACAGTGGTTAGAATGCAGTATTCCAAACTGACTCTGCCTACAGTCTGCTGTTCGATCCTGATGGGCTTAGTGGTTACAATGTAGTATTTCAGGTTAACTCTGTCCACAGTCTGGTATTTGATTCTGATGGGCTCAAGGTTGACTCAGCCTTCCATCCTTCCGAGGTTTGTAAAATGATGGTCCAGATTATTAGGGGCAATTTGATGACATTGTAAGCTGCTCAGAAAGTGCTATAAAGCAGGCATAAAAGTCTAAGTGCTATTGCTATTAATTCTCCTAAAACATATTTCAAGTACCCTAAACAATGGTAAATAAAAATAAAAATAAACAAAGTTGAAAGACCAAAAACCTTCCCATGAGATTCTTGGTGGCAATGGACAACAGAGGAATGCTGGTCCTGCAGTTATCTGAGCAGGTGGCTACTTCTTGCTCAGAGTTTCATCGTAGTTCATTAGATTATACTTGATCTGCAAAATTCCATGTTGACATAAATTTACATAATCCTAGTTACATTAAATTTGTATAAAGGCTTCCTGTAGAGTTTTTAACAGAATGGCTCTTTTGCATGGGAGAACTGTACAATGTTTGGAAGAAGTTGAAGATAGGAACAACATTTTCTTCTTGTGAAAATATTGTCCGTTCATTAAATAGTTTAGTTCAAATCCCCTTCCTTGCCAACTTCCAGTACTAACCATCCTCTATCACTGTCTTTCAAATATTCCTTGATTGAAAACTCAGAATTGTTTTATTTGCCCTGGAATCCTGCTGGGCTGACTGATGAATGCATATTTTCTTTATGTTAATAAATGCACTCAAATGTTCCAGGCAGTTTCAAAGTGAAATTTAAGGAAACTTTTCTATTTTTTTTTTATTCCAAAATCTTCAAAAAAGCCCAAGTGATAAATGGTTTTGCAGAGCTAATTATAAATGACTAAGCATTTACTGACATTTCATGTATCTATCCTTGCTGAAATCAAATAAACCAGCCAAAATTCTTCCTCATCAGTCTAATGCTGGGCAGTTCAGAAAATACATATGAACATCAATCGGAAATTTTATCTCTCAGTTGGAGCATTAACACAGGGATGATTCTGTTATGTGATTTCTTCAGGTTTTCTGTTTTAGTCCTAAAAAAAAAAAAAATACCCCCCAGAAAAATTCATGTCTGTAGCAATCAAATGTTTTGACATCTGTCTGGTGATCTACAAAATACCATGTTTTCTCACCAGAACTTATTTTAAACCTTCTAGAATACTTAGCGGGAGCTAGATCAAATAATATAATCAGCACACCTGTTTACACAACATTTTCTGGGACAACATGACTGGTCAGAGAATATTTATTTTCCAAGAAAGAAGATAGGACTTGTTAGCCTCTAAATTAATTTCTCTTTTTCTTCTCCTCTTCCCACTCTCCCACAGATGGGCATAATTTTACAAAGCTGTGTACTATCACCTACCATTTTAATTTTTTGTAAAAAAAAAATACCTAAAAAGCATTCTTGTAAAAACATTCCCCTTCTCCTTTTAATTAAACAAAATACATTAAAAAATAATAAAGTTTTGCAAACACGAAGAAGGGTACCATAAACAACTTAGAATCCAAAGATGCAACATGACAAATATGTATGTGATATTATGGGATGCAAATATGTAACATGTTTGACTACCTGATTTCCTAGGCAAAGGGGAGGTTATATTTTATCCTGTCCAATCAATTTTCGTCTTGCATTTTCTTTGTTGTGTAAGTATAAAAAGGAATGTAACATGGGGCTCAAGGTTCTCCTTTTTCATAGGGACATCCCACTTTATCAGAGTAACCTAATAAACTGTTTTTAAATGATCTTCTTACTCAGTGGCTTATTGGGAAGGTAAACCAAGGCAGAACCTAGAGCCAGATTTGGCTATCACTATTCTTCAGTTGCATACTTCAAATGTTCAGCCTTCTTGGAACTCCGCACCCATTTCCACCACTCAGGTGACACTGATGACACAGATAAACCTCCAGGTGATCTTAAAGATATACTAAAAGAATACAAATGACCAGCTGTCTGCAAGGAGTATAAATCCTTCCATTCCCCACCATCCAGTCAGAGCTCAAGAAACTTCTTGGATAAGAAGCAAAACGTCTTCAAAGAAAAACCAGAGGGCCCAGTTGCCTCTTGAAAAAGCACCGTTGGGACAATCATGACCAGGATGACTGAGAATCTCCATAGACAATGAAAAAAGGTGACTTACATCAATCTTTGTGCTCATGATCACCTCAACCTTGAAAGAGGCGGTGGTGAGGCCTCTCCTCAAGAAGCCGTCCCTGGATCCGGCTATATTGGCCAACTATCATCCTGTCTCCAACCTTCGCTTCCTGGCGAAGGTTGTTGAGAGTGTGGTCGCGTGACAGTTTCCGCAATTCTTGGAGGAAACATCCTATCTAGATCCGTTCCAGTTGGGTTTCAGGCCTGGGCACAGCACGGAAACGGCATTGGTCGTGTTGGTTGATGATCTCTGGAGGGCTCGGGACAGGGGTTGCTCCTCTGTTCTGGTCCTGTTAGACCTCTCAGCGGCTTTTGATACCATCGACCATGGTATCATGCTGCACCGGTTGGAAGAGTTGGGGATGGGGTCACCGTATTACGGTGGTTCTCCTCCTTTCTCTCCGACTGGTCGCAGTTCGTGTTGGCAGGGGGGCAGAGGTCGACCTCAAGGCCTCTTATATGTGGAGTGCCTCAGGGGTCGGTCCTCTCGCCCCTCCTGTTCAACATTTATGTGAAGCCGCTGGGCGAGATCATCCGTGGCTTTGGGGTGAGATACCACCAGTACGCTGATGACACCCAGCTGTACATCTTCACCCCAGGCCACCCCAACGATGCCCTTGAAGTGATGTCCCAGTGCCTGGAGGCTGTGCGGATCTGAATGGGGAGGAACAGGCTCAGGCTCAACCCTTCCAAGACTGAGTGGCTGTGGCTCCCGGCATCCCGATATAGTCAGTTGACTCCATCACTGACTATTGGGGGCGAGTCGTTGGCCCCCACTGAGAGGGCTTGCAATCTGGGAGTCCTCCTGGATACACAGATGTCCTTGGAGGAACATCTGACGGCTGTAACCAGGGGGACCTTTTGTCAGGTTCGCCTGATTCGCCAGTTGCGTCCCTTTCTTGATCAGGATTCCCTGTGCACAGTCACTCATGCCCTCGTCACCTCTCGCCTTGACTACTGCAACGCTCTCTACATGGGGCTCCCCTTGAAGAGCACCCGGAGGCTCCAACTGGTCCAGAACTCAGCAGCATGGGTAGTGACGGGAGCAGCATGGCGCTCCCATGTAACACCGCTCCTGCGCGAGCTGCACTGGCTCCCAGTGGTCTTCCGGGTGCGCTTCAAGGTGTTGGTTATCACCTTTAAAGTGCTCCATGGCATAGGGCCTAGCTATCTTCGAGACTGCCTGCTGCCACCGACGACCTCCCATCGACCCGTGCGCTCCCACAGAGAGAGCCTCCTCAGGGTGCCATCAGCCAAACAGTGCAGGCTGGTGACCCCCAGGGGAAGGGCCTTTTCTGTGGGGGCACCTACCCTCTGGAATCAATTGCCCCCAGAGATAAGGAGAATCCAAGACCTCAGTGCCTTCCGCCGTGCCCTTAAAACCTTCATTTTCCAGCAAGCCGGGCTGGCCTAATTTTTTAAGTGTTTTTAAGTGTTTTGTTTATTGTTTTTAATTAATGGGGCCAAAGATATATATATATATATATATATATATATATATATATATATATATATATATATATATATATATACACATATATATACATATACATACATATATATATACATACATATATATATACATATACATACATACATATATATATATACATATACATATACATATACATATACATATACATATACATATACATATACATATACATATACATATACATATACATATACATATATATATATATATATATATATATATATATATATATATATATATATAAATTTTCTTACTTCTTCGTAGGGTCTATGTGTGTTTTTCTTCTAGCCAGGTTTTCCCTACGTAGCCAAGGTTTTTTTGTAGCTCCAGCTCAGTAGATGAGATTCTACTGAGCTGGAGCTACAAAAAAACCTTGGCTACGTAGGGAAAACCTGGCTAGAAGAAAAACATATATATATATATATATATATATATATATATATATATATATATATATATATATATATATATATATATATATATATATATATATATATATATATATATATAAACAAAACTGTATTTTAATATTTGTACTTGATGTTTTTACTTGGCTGTTCACCGCCCTGAGTCCTCAGGGAGAAGGGCGGTATACAAATTCAAAATAAAATAAAAATAAAAATAAAAAAAAATAAATCATCACAGAACCCCCATGATTACATGATGAAAATTCAGGCACTTGGCAACCTGCATGTGTTTACAATGGTTGCAGCATCTCAGGGTTATAGGATCACCATTTGCCACCTTCCTAGCTGGCTTCCAACAAGAAAAGTCAATGGAAGAAGTTGAATCCTCCTCATGATCATGTGATTCACTTTACTGCAGGGATCTGCTTAACAATCATGGCACAAAAGGTCATAAAATTGGGCACAATTCACTTAATAATTGTCTTGATTTGCAATGGACATTCTGATAGGAAGTGTAGTTGTAAGTCAAGGCCTACTTGTAAGGTGGTATTTTCAATCAGACATAATGAAAGGCTACTATAATTGTTTACCTTTCAATGTGTTTGTGGAAGAGGATTTAACCTTTTCACTAATGATAAACAGGACAACCTAATGTGTAATTACACAGCAGGTACTTTACACTAGATCTTTTGTCCTAAAATACAGTTAAAATAATAGCTAAATGTACAAATCTCTCAGGGAAGTGAAAGTTAGACTTTGAACAAGCAAGATCAGAACAGTATTGATGTTTTTGAACTCTTCTCTTTGGAGAAGACTCCAGAGAATATAGTGCCATGTTGGTGAACCTATGGAATGCGTGCCAGAAGCGGCTCACAGAACCATTCCATGAGGGATGTGTGGCCTCGCTGGCTCCTCGTCTGCATTCCTGTGCACACATGTACTGATCAGCTGGCCTACGCACATGCGGGATCGCCAAAACCTGGAAGGGCAGCGTTCTATCATGTGTGCGTGAGCTGGCACCCGAACTTCTGGGTTTATGTCGTGTGCATGCACAATGGCCAGTTGTTCGTCAGGTGTACATCCATGCCAGAAACCGGAAGTTCAGGTGCCTGCTCGCGCATGCACGATGGAACGCTGGTCTTCGGGTTATTGTGCTCCCTCGCGCGCAAAGGCCAATGAGGCCGTGTGGTCCAGGTAGGATGGTTTTGCATGCCATTTCTGGCATGCAGGCCAGTACGCGGTGACGTAAAAGGTTAACCATAATTGATATAGTGGATAGCCAAGAAAACAAACTAATGGATCATTGAATAAATCAACCTAGACTTCTTACTCAAGACACAATGACCAAGTTCAAATTATCCCACTTTAGGCATATCATGGAAAGTCTCAGCTCTCCAGAGAAGGCCATAATACTGTGAAAATTGGAAGGAACGAGAAGAAGATAAATATCAATTAAATGAATTGACACAGTTAAAAGTCAGTGTATCTGAAAGACCAGGTTAGGGACTGATGAACGTGGAGAAATATACCAATGTGGTCACTAGGACCCATGATGGAACAAAATCCATTTATCAATGAATCTCCCAATAGATTACCTGCTGTTCTATTTTTTTACTTTCTAGTTTACATATTTTTCAGACTTCCTCCAATAAAGAAAAATATATTGCTCTTTCCACCTGCAATGTTCCTTAGTGATAGATAAGGTGTAAAGAACTACCTACTGTAATATGTAAATGGAGATTCAATCATCCAAGGCAAAAGTAAAATCATGGCAACTGGACCAAAGTTTACTAAAACTGACATCTTTCATTACGTATCCAAGTAACTTCTTCAGTCAAAATTTGGAAAGGTAGAGAGTTAGAAAGTCACTAGAAAGAATTAATTCTTGCCATACAGACTGCAGGGGGTTTCTCCCCAAAATTAAAAGTGATATATAAATGAAGATTCAATCATCCAGGTCAAAAATATCTGAAAAGGTTAAATTATGGCAACTGGACCAACTTTTATTAAAGTTTATTAAACTGAGATGTTTCATTACTCATCCAAGTAACTTACTCCAAGAAATTATGTGGTTGAGTAATAAAGTGTCTCAGTTTTAATAAACTTTGGTCCACTTGCCATGATTTAACCTTTTAAGAAAGCTACTGTAATGGAAAACAAGTGCCTAAACTCCTTCCTCTGAGGTTGATATTTCAATATTACTTGCTTGGGAGGGAAAGACAAAAGGACATAAACCACTACTGCAAACCACTATCTCTTTAGTTGGACATTCTAATTTGATTTAATAGTTTAACAGGCAGAAATCTCAAGGAAGATTGTCTTGTCTTAAAATACAGTGGTACCTTGGTATTCAAGGTAAATTGGTTTTAGGAGACACAATTGCTACTAAAAATTAAATAACTATGAGTGCCAAACAAACAAGGTAACTTACTACCCTTTGTTTTGGCTGGAAAAATCTTTCTGTCTGCCCTTTTTCCTATGTTGGTACCTCTGCAGCATGACTGACTTCTTGTCTGCCCTCTGCAAACATTTCTCTCTTCCTTTTGCAGCGACCTTCCCAGTATGGGCAACTCTCTCTTCCTTTTACGAAGTGCCAAATACTAAATAAACTGAGTAGTGAGACACAGTTTTTGCATCAAAATGCATCAAATACCAAATTGCTGAAACACTACTTATTGTAGTGTTTCAGCAATTACTGGCCACACCTGTAAGTTTGTCAACTCATCACCCAACTATTTAGGAAAAGCTCTTTTGGAAAGGAAAAGGAGTGATTTTAATTTAGTTTTGATTCCTGATGATTAGATTGGTCCATCCAGTTTTCTTGGCAAGATTTTGAAAGTGTTTGGTCATTGTCCTCTTGTTAGGGATGAGAAAGAGAGAGATAGTTGGCTTTGTGCCTAAGATGACACTAGAACTCACATTCTCCTAGTTTCTAGTTTGGTGCTTCTCTCTGAATGTTTAGGGAGACTGTAATGTTCAGCCTATTGTTATAGTTGCTGATACTCTCACTAATTACCAAAGGAACAGGGATGCATACTATATACACATGTAGGAGAGTTTAAGGGATTAAAAAAATAGATATATTATTTCACCTAATGGAAAGCACTATCCAGTGGTGGGATTCTACTGGTTTGGACCTGTTTGGGTGAACTGTTTACTCCAACTTTCAGACATGAGCGACCCAGTTCTCTCTTTCTTTGAAGTGGGCCCGCCCGCCCCTGCATTATATTTACCTATATTTCTGCTTCCGAAGCCCAGCTGATCAGGGCAGCAGAGTGGATTGCCGCTCCTCAGCTGTTTTCTTTGCTCTCAGCAATGCGGAAGTTCAATTTTCTGCAAAGTGTGCATGTGTGCTGCAAAGCACGCGCTCAGCGAACTGGTTGTTAAACTGGTAGGATCCCATCACTGGCACTAGCCTCAAGAACCTATTTTGCTTTCTTTGGTGAAAGTCAATAAAATGTTTCTACCAATCTGTATGACAATATATGCCATGGACATTTTGAAATTGATAATCCAGAAAGGATCCTTAACAGAAAAGGATTAGGACTGAAGCTAGCATGGATTCTAAAGAACAGGACTAGCTTTCTTATGAAACCCTTTGCATTCATATTAAACCTTTGAATATAGTCATAATAGTAACACTGATAGCATTAAAAAAAATTCTAACAAAATGTGGTTAATTGTTATTTTCAACTTGTTTATGAATATTCTGATAGTGTGTGTGTGTGTTTGTGTGTGCGTGTGTGTGTGTGTGTGAGAGAGAGAGAGAGAGAGAGAGACAAAAAGAGAGTGGAGATAGATAGATAGGTAGATAGATAGATAGATAGATAGATAGATAGATAGATAGATAGATAGATAGATAGATAGATATTTTAACTTCTAAAGTCTGTACTTGAGATATAAACTGTTGTGGACAAAACTTGGCTCACTTAAAGGAACCAAATCACTTTAAAAATACAGCATAATTGTGTTAAGCCCATAAACAACTACAGTATACATCAGGATCCAAGAAAAGCACTGGCAAGTTATAGGCAGCCTGAACAAAAACAGAATAACAATTTAGACAGTTTTGGCTTACTATATTTCACACACAAAGCAAAGGAAAAGCCAGAGACAGTGTAAATTATAGCAAGATGTTGGAGTACTTTTGATAAACCCACCTGGGTAACTTTCTTATTATATATTCCTTCCTATTAAGTCAGCATGCTAGCGATACTATCTCTGAGATATGGTCAGTGAATAGAAACAATTTCGTTTATTGTGGCACTAGTCACTTTGATTCTTCACTCTGTTGCCACTTAGGGTCAATTCAGCTTGCTGTAAATGTTCTCTTACAATGGCCCTTTAAGCAGTTCACATGCATGGTGAGGAGGGTACATATAATAGCTCTGTACATCTATGTGAGGGTAGGCTATTTTACCACCCCATTAGCATGAGCAATGAAAGGCCTGCTTTCTCATTCAAATGAATATAAACTGGGGTGAAATGCTACCAGTACGCTCCAGTTCGGGCGAACTGGTAGGATAAAAACTACCGGTTCGGGGAAACCAGTAGTAAAAAGGCTTGACACCATGACACCCCCTGCCCCCTGCTCCCTGTGCATGCATGTGTGCTCCCCGCATTCTCCCGCCTCCCACGCATGCACGCACAACCCTCTGCACCCCATTTTGGGCCTAGCTAGCCTCCCTGCAGCCTCCTGGGACCAAAAATGGGCTGTGGGGGGGGCACGCCACACCCACCCACTCCCCCTATCCCTGCACATGTGTGCAGGGCCCCCCCACTCCTCCACCCATGCACACGCATCTCCTGCATTTGCCCCCCGTGCATGCATGGCAAAGATCCGAAAATCAGCTGCTGGAGAGAGACGTGTGCACATGCGCAATGGAGCTGAGCTGGGGCAACAGCTCGTTTGCCCGCAGAGAGGGCTCTGCATGCCATCTATGGTACACACCATAGGTTTGCCATCATGAGTATAGTCTACTTTTTGGATGGAGAGAATCATTGGTTTAAAAGAGGGGCAAAGGAATCCATCTATGTTAGAACTGAACACCCCACCGTCAACAGAGCGGTAGGACTAATACACCACTTATCTCCAGTCTACAACACGGTCCTTGCAGCAGTTCCAAGAAGATTCCACAACCAATTGCACCCTGATTCTACTGATCCTGAGGACACAGATAAACCCTCAAGTGGCCTCAAGTGGCCTCAGAGAGTGCTAATGACCAGATGACTGCAAAGAAATATAATTCTTCCACCTTCCCTTCCACCATCCCCTCAGAACCTATCCTTCCATCCTCCGCACCATCCCATCTCAACTGTCAGTACCTATCCTTCATCTACTCGCCATTAGAACTGATGAAACTTCTTGGATGCGGAGAGAAACATTTTTTTTCCTTCCTCCTCAAAGAAAGAAACAGCCCAGTTGCCTTTTGAAGGAAAAAAAGCACCTTTGAGACAGCTATGACCTGGATCACTGGGACATTTCCCTCATCAAAACAGTTTTCTATTTTGTTCAATTCTCCAGAACAGAATTCGTCTGCTCAGACTTACCATTTTCACCCTAAGCAAAATCTCTGTAGGCATAATGTTTCATTCAGTTACTGTGTAAAGTTTTTTATTGAGTTATTGCAGTTAGAGGTTACCAAAGTTCATCTTGGAGAAATGATTGATGTTCAGCACCATAGAATGATATCAGTATTCTACACAGAGGTGTTAATTGCATCTGTAATAGGGTACTGCACTTAAGAGTTGGTACCACTGAGTTAACTGGAGTTCAGAAGGATTCTCCAGTGCAGGTGATGTTGTAGGTATAAAATGTGTTTCACTGAAAATCAATTGCAAGTAGCATCCCGTAGCTTCTTTATTTCTATTAAGACTTGATAAAATGTTGCTGCAACTACTGGTGTTATATATCAGAATCTCTTTTTTTCCCCTTTTTCTTCATGTTTCTTTCTTCCTTTTTCTTAAGTGGTAGAAAATTTTCCCCATTTCATCAAGCTTTATTTCCAGGTTGCACTGAATTTACAAGGATGAACATTTAATCGCATGTCAAATGAGCATTCTGTTTCCAAACTGGTCTCCAAAGTTATTGGCCCTTAATTAAAATGCACTTTCAACTGGAAGATTAAATTAGAGCAATAGCTTTGAAAGTCCTAAGCTAAAATGATGGGAAACAGTTTTGATTTGTCATGGTAAAAAATGCTTGGAGTGAAACAGTTGACAGCCACATGAAATGATGTAAATAAACTGACAGCCCTAACGCAGCTGTAATTGTAGATTTGGCTGTAAAGATTTGGAAAAGTGAGCGTTATGCAGACTGCAGCCCGCTTATGTTCAAATGTCTTGCTAATAATTCAAACATATAAAGCTGATAATTAAAGTTACCTATATGGCAGAAACAGTTTTAATTATAACTAAAGCACAGAACGTGAGGGATCATGCTTTGGAAATTGTATATTAGTCAAACACAGAAGAAGCCAATGGCTATCTGGATTTAGCTTGTTGATAAATAAACAATATGAAGATAGATTTGGCAAATTTGGATGTCAGTTGATGTCATTGCTATTTGAAGACTTTCCTATAGCTCCTTGGGAATAATAATGACCTTTCATTAATCAACCTGGAGGTTGAGAAGGGAATAATAAGGGCAGCTATATAAATGTTTTAACTAAACCAACCAACCAACCAAAGAAAACTTGAACATCTGAAAGTATAAATGAAGTATCCTAGATTAGATACTTTAGAATAACTTAATTCATTCTATTAAGTAGTCTAACTGTCCAAATAATTCTAGGCTATGCACAATACAATAAAACAATAAATAAATAAAAAGGAATAAATGGCAACATATTTACATATAGGTTACTATTCTAGGGAAGGAAACATTAAGAAACAAGAAATTCAATTTTAAAAAAACCCTGTTCTATCCCGCTGAAAGAGGTGCAAAATGTAGGACAGAATGCAATCGCTGGTAAAATCATTATCTATAAAGGACGTATTTCTAATATGATTGGGATGTAAAAGTTGGAGAAATAGAGTAACATGGAATTAGAGGGGAAAAATGGACAGTTCAGGAGATAGATATGGTTGTAGTACAAATAAGTGAAGAAATACACCAGGCAAATGCAACATTAATGAATCTACCAAATAAGAACTTTGGCAAAACTTGTGGATGTTGAATTAAAAGCACTAATATAGAGATGAACACTTACCTTAATGTAAGACCTTGGCTCTCTATGATTTGCTTGACTGACTCATGTGCCTATACCAGAGCAACACCATTTTAAATAACCTACTTATTAACCTATACTGAGATGACTTACCTTTGGCCTGTCATTCTGCTAAGCACTAGTAATCACAAGAGGGCCTAACCTAATTTGGTTCTATAGGGACTTTCCAAATGTGTATGTGAGATTCAATCTGTGCACGACCATCATCTAATGTAATTGTTCAGAAATAGTATTATAAATTTAGTGAAGGTGCCTATGAAAGCTGGGGGCTTAGCAGGTGTGTTTGTGTTCTTCTACTGAAATACTATAACAAGGTCGTGTTCCCTTCCTACAGACTCATCGAACTGAAGTTTAAAGGTCTCTCTCTGATTGTCTTATTTGCCATTATGGAATGAATGAATGAACAAATGAATTAATCCATGACAAACTGCACCTGGTATCACTGTTGCAAACTACCTAAGCTTCAGTGGGCTCAAAAGGTACTAACACATACATCAGTCAAAAATTGCTTTGTTCCCTGCCAGCACCTGAATAAACAACCTGAAATTCTGCACCTCAAAATCATTGGTTCAACAACATCAGAATTAAATTCATTACATAATAGGAAACAGCTGTGAAGTGCAAGATTCCTTCAAGTGCTAATTTTATAATAGACCATGAAATACTGGTACCAAGTAAATGAGTTGAACATTTAAAGTTGAACATTAAAATGATATGCCAGCTAGGTTTAAACTAGCAGTCCTACAGTCAGGCTATGAAATCAATGTAAAGAACAGATTCAGTACATTTCAGAGAAAGAGGACCTAAGGTATTGTTGGATGAGATAAGAAACTAAAAACTGTAAAAACCACAGCAGAAAATAAAATGAAGAAGAAAAGATATGAGTGGGTTTTCCAAATAAATTATCTTTTTTTTTATTGCAAGAGTTTTACAATTACATTTTCACCCCCTTTTTCCCCCCCCACTACCCCCCCCAGACTTCCCAACCTCCCCAGCCCACCCTAACCCTCCCCTCCCCCCAGACTTCCTAGTATGCTCATGTCAGATAAAAGGAAAAAACCCTCCTTTGTATATAAAACTTGAACCCCTCCCTCCCCCTTACAAATTTTCATCTTCATTACATTAACCTATTTCTATCTTGGTATAACATTTTCAGATAAATTTTCATCCTGATTACCTTAAAAATATTTCTATCTTAATATAACATTTTCTAGCAAGTTTTTATCCTCAACCCTAAAATGTTTCTATCTTGATATAACATTTTTATATAAAGGCTATTTGATACTTCCTAGTTTGATATTTGTGCTGAACATAATTTATCCACTTCTTCCATTCCCATTCATAGGTCTCTTGAGAACAGTCTTTTAGATATGCTGAAATCTTCGCCATCTCTGCAAAACTGGCCATCTTCAAAGTCCATTCCTCAATCGTAGGCAGCGCTTCATTTTTCCAGTATTTACCTATCAACAATCTTGCTGCAGTTATCATGTACAATATCAATTTTGTTTCCCCCAATGTAAAACCCTTAACTATACCCAATAAAAACAGTTGTGGAGAAAATTGAATTTTTTTCTTCAAAACATTCTGCATGACCCACCAAATTTTTATCCAAAAATTATCTTCATGGAGGATGAAAACCTCCATAGGTAATGCAATGACTGAATGGCAACTTCTATTTTTGAGGAGGAAAGAACTAAAAGTATATCTCAATTGAGAATGTAATAGACAATAAAAAATATATATAACAAAGAGGAGAATAAGGTATGTTCTTCATAGGACAGAGAATTCAGTTCAGAGAAAAGAGAAGAATGTTTACTACTAAAGTAATCCTGCTCAAAAGGAACCAAAGAAAAGACACTAATGAGGTAAAATAAGACTAAAGACTATATTTAAGCATGACTATACCTAGTTATAATTTTGTAAACATATCTACTATGATGCAAAGCTGTGAATCCCACCCTTATGTTCTTGGGTCCTGATGGCTAATAGAGGTACATATGTCATGATACACATTTTATCATTTAGCCATAAATATTCTTCATTGCACCCAGGATTATACTAAAAGAAAAATATTGAATAGAATATTGAATCATTTGGAAAGGAAGAATGCATTTGGGAATTGACTTTACTAGAAAGAAAGGATGGAAAGACAACAACCAAATTATCAAAGGTAAAAGCAGAAATGTATTGGTGATACCAACTGAATGCTTATTAAATTTCAGGATAAAATGAGCAGATATAGGCCAACAACCATGGGAGAGGACAAGAAGCATGTTGTCCTCAGTTCTGTTTAATCTTTACATCAAGCACCTTATAGGAATGGCTGAATTGAAAAATGGCAGCTGGGATTATAATTGCAGAATGAAGTGCTAACAATGCAGATGGCAGCATTTTATTAGCATTAATTAAAAAAAGATTTAGAAAAGTTCATTAGGAAAATAAAGAAAAGGAAAAAGCAAAAATCTGGTTTTCTACTAAATATTAAGAAGGAAAAAGCTAATATTGTCAACATTCTTAGAGAACTGACATTTGATGATAAAGAAATGAAGGCGGTAGATGGTTCTGTTGAGCTCAATTACAGATTAAGTCAATGTGCTGCAGAAGAAGAAGGTAATTCTAACAGGAAGGACATAGACAACTTAGATAAACTGACAGGGAATGCTATTTCTCTGACAGCAAATCTCAGAATAGTTAAAACAATGGCTCCTGCAGTGACAATGTATAATGATGAGGGAAGTAGAAAGAGAAAACAATGGATAATATAGATGGATGGAATCCATCAGGATCCAAAAAGATCTTGACAGACTTGAACAATGGGCCCTATCCAACAACATGAAATTTAATGTGAACAAAAGCAAGGTTTTACAGCTAGACAGGAAAAACCAAAAACACAAGTACAGAGTAGGTGAAATATGGCTCAAAAATAGTAACTGTGAGATGGATCTTGGAGTACTAGTGGACACTTAAATATGAGCCACCTATCTGAAATGGTATAGAGTCTCCTGCTTGAGCTGGTGGTTGGACTAGAAGAACTCCAAGGTCCATTCCAGCTCTATTCTTGTTGGGATCAGGACATCAGGAATAACACTTCTCTGAAGATCTATCAATTTTTTCAGGGAGAAATTAGAAGAGAAGGAATTAGACCATACGGTCACCAGCAGTTGGTTTGAACCAGAAAACTTTTATGAAAATGTCTCTATGATGTTTCAAACATATTTTTTTCTAGGCTTGTTGAAGAATGCTAGAGATTGAACAGAGCTTTTTTTTTTAAGGAAAAACAATATGTCTTACCATTGCACCACAGCTATTCTCATGAGTAAAGGTGGCTTTTTCTGGAGCTTTATCCATGGATCATAAACTCAAGAATGTAAGCATTTTGATTTCTACTTATATTAAAAATGAGTACCAAATTATGATTTTGTGTACTGATTTTAATGTGAGCAAAAATATATAACCCAGAAGGATTTTATATAATTCCAAAGGGAATTATATAAAGATATATATCTATACATGATATATAAATATAAGGACTATTAATCAATAGAATAGCTTGCCTCAGTAGTGAAATCCAATTTTTTTTACTACCGGTTCTGTGGGCATGGCTTGGTGGGCGTGATGTGGCTTGGTGGGTGTGGCTTGGTGGGCGTGGCAGGGGAAGGATACTGCAAACTCTCCATTCTCACCCCACCCTGGGGTCAGCCAGAGGTGGCACTCAAAATTTCCGCTACTGGTTCTCCGAACTGCTCAAAATTTCTGCTACCGGTTCTCCAGAATCTGTCAGAACTTGCTGGATTTCACCCCTTGCTTGCTCCTGGAGATATGGGTGCTCCATTGCAGGAGGTTTTCAAGAAAAGTTTTGACAACCACTTGCCTAGGATAGTATAAGTACTCTTGCCTTGGGCAGGGAGTTGGACCAGAAGACCTCTAAGATCCCTTTCGGCCTTATGATTCTAAGTCAGGCAAGCTTGCTTTTTCTTCCAATGAATTATAATAATCTATATGAGAGAGTATTTTGAATTAGAAAATGGCTAAAATATGGCTGCACCTCTTCCTCCTCAATTCAGGAATTAGTTGTCTAATTCCTAAACTAATCTAGTAGAATCTTATAGAACTATAAGCATTTTTAAAACCTATTAAAATTGTTGGTTTTATTTATTGTATATAACAGCACATGTCCACTCAGAAATGTGAAATTGGAATTTTTGTATGTTATAAAATAAAATAAAAACTTATTACCCCCCCACCCCCAACAAAAGAAATGTGTATCACTGAGAATGGTGAGTGTGCAGCATTTCTAGTGCTGAAGTAAATTAGATGAAGCTTTGGTTTATATTGAAACTATTCAGTTGCTATCAAAAGCTATTTGTTAATATGAAGTTTATAATTCTTCATTGAAGAAGCTGCTTTTTTGTATGACTAGAATGCCTTATTTTCACCGGTTTTTTTGTTTGGTTACTGTCCAATGTCCTCCCTTATTCTGCATTCAAATCGAACTTCCCCTTTTGAACTCTGTCAAATCTTTGTTTCACAAAAGATTAAATCCATGGCATGTACAAGACAATGGCATTTACTTTTTTTCTATGACTGAGATATCTGGCAGGAGAAATGATTACTTAATAAAGTAAGCATTTTAAAAGGTCAAAGATTGTGTCCATTTTGACATCCGGTGTCAAAGTATGAATGTACATTTCTGAGTTATTCATATCCAGTTGTAGGAAGTTAGCACCCACCCGCTCCTAAAAGAATGAAATATTCCAGGAAATATTAAAAAGGCAGAATATTATACCTCCCTGAATGAGAAAAGGAGAAAAATGCTCTTGGAAAGCAGCTCCCATCTTTGTTAATAGCCCTAGAAAGACTGGTGCAAACTATCTACAAGACAAAAGACTGAGCCTGTCTATCTACAAAACAAAAGACCTTCACCCTCAGACATGATAGGATTAGCCCAGAGGTAGGTGTCACATACTGTAACAACTGGTTCGCCCAGAACCAAAAATGTGAGTGTGTGTATGTGCATGCTCACTTCATGCGTTCATGAGCCTTCCATGCATGCACACATCAAAAAAACTGGTGATTATATAGGACGTGATAGCACCAGGTGGGTGGGTGGGCCCAGCCGCTTGTCAGAACTACCGGTTCGCCCGAACCGGTCTGAACCAGCAGCAGCCCACCATGGGTTAGCCCTCACTCAAGATCCAAACCGGACAAAGCCATTAAGCCTTAATAGGAATTGCCCAACACCCTTTCAGAACACAACCCTCTTCGTTACATCATCCCCCAGCAAGATTTAACCAAGCCTGGACTCAAGGCAGCCTACAAAGTTACCCTGCATGGGCCCATGAGAATCTGACAACCAATCAGGATACCTGCCCTTACACAGGAACAGGAAGCTCTAAGGCGGAGCCCAAGAGAGGGTATAAATCTCTCTCTCTCTCTCTCTCCCTCTCTCTCTCTCTCCCTCTCTCTCTCTCTCTCTCACACACACACACACACACACACACACACACACACACACACAGAGAGAGAGAGAGAGAGAGAGAGAGAGAGAGAGAGAGAGAGAGAGAGATGTGCTCATTTGCCCAGGATCCAAGAAACCCATGTGATCCTGTCCACCATTAAACCATCTTTCCAAACAGCCTCCATGTTTCCAGTGTCTTTCTCCCCACTTGGAACTGAACCCAGATGGACATTTCTTCCAACACAGTGACAATGAAAACTTTGATTTTATGTCCTTTAATACATTCCTGGTTTTTTTTTTTCTTCCTTGCAGCCCAACTACCCAAACAAAAAATCATGTTCCTGTTTTAATGCAGAAGCACGATTAGCTCTACCTTTTAAGATCTTACTTAATTTGGATCCAATGTTCTGGTCTGATAGCTATGTTCTCTTTCTTTATTGCTCAATATTTGCTGTATACTGATATCTATATTGAAATATCTACACCGCAAGATGCAGCCTGCTGAAACAGGAGAAATCTCTAGAATTTGATTATGAAATACTGCAAGCAAATGTTCATATTGATTCTTCTTCTTTCAATTCCTGTACCTTCTGCCACTTACTAACTCTTTTTGTGTCGAGGACTACTTGGGGCAAGGGGAGTCCTTGAAAACCTGACATATATATCTAATTGTCAGCAAATGCAACTGTTAGTGTCATTGTTCTGTGAGAAATGGGGTGGGGATTTATTTTGATGCCTAACCGAAAGTGATATGGAGGCTAAAACATCTAAAGAACAGTTGTAGGAATTGGGTCTGTCTAATGTAATGAAAAGAAGGACTAGGGGTGACATGATAGCAGTGTTCCAATATCTAAGGGGCTGTCACAAAGAAGAGGGGACAATCTATTACCCAAAGCTCCTGAAGATAAGACAAGATGCAATTGATGGAAACTCATGAAGGAGAGAACCAATCAAGAATTAAGGAGGGATTTCCTGACAGGTAGAACAATTAATCAGTGGAATGGCTTGCCTCCAGAAGCTGTGGTGTTTTCTGGAAGTTTTTTGGAGAGATTGGACAATTGTCCTTTTTCCTCTACCTGTCCTAGCTGAAAGCCCTATCAATTGTGGAGCCGACCAGCAACAGGGAGCCACAGCAGAGGGATAAAGAGCCAAATGTGGCTCCAAAGCCGCAGGTTGCTGACCCCTGCCCTAGGCAGTATATCTTTACCTCATCTTCCAAGATCTTTTCTACATACCGTTAACCAAGTTAAAATCTGTGTTAACACTGTTGCCTCTCTGTTTCTTTTACATTCACGAAAGGTGTGGAAGTTTAATTGAAAAGAGAGTTGTTGTTTTTTTTTTAAAAAAAAGGCTTTAATATTTGCTCTAGTGGTTAAGGTACCAGGCTAGAAGCTGAGAGACTTATGTTCTAGTCTGGCCTTAGGCATAGATGCGGGCTGGGTGACTTTGGGTCAGTTAATCTCTCTTAGCCCAATCCACCTTCCAGGGTTGTTGTTTTGTTGAAAAAATAGGCAGAGGAAGAAATATTAGATATGTTCACCACTTATTTATAAAAATAATAAAGGCAGGATAAAAAAAATCAATAAATAAATATTAATAAGGGATAAATATAGAAAATGTTACAGACCCCAAAAAGAATCTTTTGTGTTCTTATAACATTTTGAGATCTATTCTTTCTCTTTGGAAACATTATTGATGATCAATCATGTCAAATGGATTGTCTTATATGTTGAAAAGAACTAGATTGAAAGACCACATCTATATATCTGCTTCTTTTCCATTGATTAGGATACAAAGGCCTGATTATTTTCTGCCTGCATATTCCTTAGACTTAAACATTAGAATATGATATATGAACTAATTTATTGTGTAAAATTATTAATTTTTTTTCTGCCAAAGTTATTGAATCAATTAGCATATCATTTAGACAATGATTGTAGGTCAGAATGTAATAGTGTGTAATTGAACTAAACAAGTAATTACTTGTCCGGCCCTGGTGCAATCATTTATATTCTTTTTAAAATATAAGTTAAGAAATAAAGAAAAGCAAAGAGCATTTTGCTTTGTAATGATCAATCTTTTATTACATAATGTTCTATCTGTCAACCGTGAATGTAATTGATCAATATTGTTTTGATTTTTCTCATATTCCTTTTAGAAATGCGAGCACCGATAGATGCAGTGTATAATACAATTTGAAAGATGATCTGAAGACTTGCTCATCATTCTAGGCATTCAAAGGAAGTTATGGAAATATGTACAATGAAACAGGAAAAATATTGTATAAATGCAAGGTATGTATATACAGTGAATGTGACACTGCAATGATCATGGATTATGATTAATAGCTGTCATGTTCCTCTCTTATCTGTAATATCTTCTATAACTTAAGTTAAAATGAGAAAGTAAATGTGGACCAATTATAGTCCAAATAGGAAGAGCTTTTCCTTCATAATGGTCCAGTCCTCCAACCCTCTAGAAATTTTCTCCCCAATTCTAGGATATTTGGAAAATAGGAGCCATTGTCACTTCAGGGAGATAAAATGTTCTGTAGAAGAGGAATCCTTATGTCGAATGCCACAATAAGCATGCCTCATTTTGTCACAGCTCTGATTGGTGGGGATATTAGTGTTTCATGTAGAGCAGAGGTCTTCAAACTTGGCAGCTTTAAGACTTGTGGACTTCAACTCCCAGAATTCTCCAGCCAGCTATGCTATGCTATGCTGGCTGGAGAATTCTGGGAGTTGAAGTCCACAAGTCTTAAAGCTGCCAAGTTTGAAGACCTCTGATGTAGAGTAAATAAGCACACTACGAGCCATCACTGTGCAGAAACCATTTTACCTGAAAGTGAGTAATACAACACAGGGAATGCATCACAGGAACAAAAGAGATGAATCCTAGAGTGGCAATGTGATACAGGACACAACTACAATAGAGAGGAATACTAGAGCTGCATATAAGGTAGACATAACACCTGTAACAATTACCACCAAAGTCTTTCATATTCTGAACGTATGTGAATGGACATAATCCAGTATGCACAAGTATGTCAGGTACTCTAATTTTATTCTGTCATGTCATTTTTTAAAGAAACTATTTAGAAATTATTGAACTACTTAGTGACTAAACCTTCATTCAAACTTTTTCACAGGATAAAAATCCTTTAGATTGGAATCATAGAATTAAAAAAAGAAACAAACATTTATTTTGCTCTTAATGAGTCTGTCATTTGAACCTATGAACAGGATGTTAACCCTGAAGTGAACGTGGCTGAGACCGTATTTTGGGCTTCAGGGCTGCCACAAGGCAGACGAAAGGACAGGGAGGAGAGAAAGTAGAATCAGGGGATTTTGTAGCTAAAACAAAAAGTTTCCTGTGGGAACTAAGGACATTCTAACAGGTGGCTGGAGAGAGGAGTGAAGTAACTAAGCAACCAGCCAGCACCTGTATTGAACAATGTGATTGATGACTGGGGGAATGGGGAAAACGTTCACTTTTTAATTAGGTGAAAACAGCGGGAACTTTCAGAGTCGGCTTTCACCAGTTGTGCCAAGATGACGTATCCAATAAATTGTTCTTTGAGTTATCTACTTTGGTGCTTCTGACATGGAAATATAGTATTAAATAATGATAACCTTTATTTTATAATAAATTGTTGCTGCATCATAAATTTAGTTTTCTAGTCCCCTTTGAAATCTTTGCCTGTTAATAAAAAGAAGTTCCCATTCTAAAGTTCTTCATTCACTAAGCTTTTCATATGGCTTAATGAAAAATAATAGGAGGGAAATGATGCCAAAGCTGAGGCCGCATGGGTAGATAAGGTAGCATATTCTTGCTGACATCACATACAATCATTAGAGGCCATTAGAACAATATGAAGCACTGCCAAGCACTGTGAATTTATGAAGTGGATCCATAGGCAAACTGCCAATGGAACAGTTCCTGCTGATCCAACTTTAAAGTAAACAGAAGAAAGAGTATGAAATGCATGTTCAATTGCAGATGTCCCCAAAAGGAGGGTGGATGATTATTATTTTTTTCCCTGAATGAAGATGCAAATTTTAATGACATTTTGACGGAACAATGTGAAATATTTTCTGGATCCAAAAGGTAAAGAGCAACAGAGCCTCACAAATCTGTAGAATGGGATTGATCTTGCTGAGAAATCCATGAGCTGTGTTCCATTCATTTTGTTTGTTTGTTCAAAGTAGCTGATGATTGCTCCAGCTGAGGTAGAACTTTTTACAGTTAGATTTCCTTCTGTTTCTTTGTTCCATTTCTTTTCCACTCTTCCCCCAAGAAAAGCCAGTTCTATAGCAGGAGTCAGTTAAAGATGAAATAAAATAAGGGATAGCTGGTTTGGGAGTTATGATCCCAGATAAGAGGATTTGAAGCTTTGAGGTTCTCATAATAGTGTCAAAGTTGAAAAACAAAAACGTATCAAGAAACAGTGAATACTAAATAACCTAAGGCAAAGATATCTTGAAGTATTCCATCTACACTCGAAAACAATATCTGATTTGGCCTTCACTTCTTCCTCTAATATCTGAATTTCTTGAAAGAGCAAGAAGATTATATGGACATATCATTTATAGAGCAGAACTTCTGCTGTCTTCTAAAGTCCTAATTTCTTATGAACTTCTGCTACTGATTTCTTGATTTTGTTTCCTTTGTTTTATTCTTTTGCAGTGATGTGAACTGCCCCATGGATTTCTGAAGTCCATTAAACAAGATTTCCAGAGTCATTTGTGCATACGCTGAGGATGTTCATATAAGATTTTTGCATGTACAGTTCTGTATGTATGGGATTCCATGCAATTCATTGGGATGCTGACTTCTATAGGAGCCAAGAAATGTAAACATGAAGGCCTAAAAGGTTCCTTTCTAAAGATATGCTAGCTATGAATTAATCGATTGATACAATTCGCCAATATTAAGCTTGATTGACTTCTGTCTTCTCAAGGAAAAAGAAAAGCTTCTGAGGACCCAGTTGTGGAATAACTGGGTTGGGGTTCAAACCTATAAGATAATTTATTGAATAGCTGTCTTAAAGAACAGTTGCATATGTGACATAATTTTAGAACCAGTGAACCTAAGACAGTTCATCAGTTTCAGAAAGTAATGTAGAAAATGCAAACCAGAAGTTTACATAAAGTTGCTACAAGGCAAGAAAGATCAAAGAGATTAAACTCCATAGTTACTGTACATTTACATGATGCAAAACATATGGAAAGTTCTTCTGAGATGGATAGGTTAATGATGATGATGATGTTGGAAAACTCATCCCAGACTTGCTGGGTTCATCTTATGGTCTCAGTAGTTGTTGAGTGCTTGTATGTTGAGTGCTTGTATGTTGTTTCCTAACAATATCCAAACAATATCCAAACAATTAGAAAATGTTTACAACTTGTTGTTATTAGTTGCGAAGTCGTGTCCAACCCATCGCGACCCCATGGACAATGTTCCTCCAGGCCTTCCTGTCCTCTACCATCCTCTGGAGTCCATTTAAGCTCATGCCTACTGCTTTGGTGACTCCATCCAGCCACCTCGTTCTCTGTCGTCCCCTTATTTTTTGCCCTCAATCTTTCCCAGCATTAGGCTCTTCTCCAGTGAGGCCAAGGGACTTGCAGGAGTCTTCTCCAGCACCATAGTTCAAAGGCCTCAATTCTTTGATGTTCAGTCTTCCTTATGGTCCAACTTTCACAACCATACATTGCAACTGGGTTTACAACAAGAAGTGGTATAATTTGCTGACTTATTGGATGTCCAAGAGGAAGTGGCTTATAGAGCTTACTCTACTGGGGAAAGGTTGATTACAAGCATGATGAGAATAAATTACTACAGGAGTTGAAAGTGATTCTGCCTAGGAAATCTCTAGATATATTATCTCTTCAGCTCAGGACCAGGTTAAGTGTTACAGCACAGACTACGTTTCTTAACTTTCTCAGTACAATGAACATCATGAAATTTAATACAGTGAGGCTACAAAGTAAAAAAGGTTCAAGTACTATAACATATGATTGTGTTTCTGTTAAATGAACACAACTATACCAATATTTAGCCTTATATTTACATGAACATCTTTTAAGGTATTCCTTGACTTATGGCCACAATTGAGCCCAAAATTTAGGTTGCTAAGTGAGACAGTTGTTAAGTAAATTTTGCTCCATTTTACAACTTTTCTTGCCAAGTTGTTAAGTGAATCACCGCAATTGTTAAGTTGGTAACAGGGGTGTTAAGTGAATCTGGCTTCCCCATTGACTTTGCTTGTCAGAAGGTCACAAAAAGTGGATCACATGATCCCATTGCAACCATCATAAATATGTGTCAGTTGTCAGGCATCTGAATTTGGATCGTGTGACTGAGGGGATGATGCAATAGTCCTAAATGTGAAAAATGGTCATAAGTCAGTGTCATTGTAACTTTGAACAGTCAGTAAATGAACTGTAGGTTGCAAGTTGAGGAAGCCAAGTACTTTGGATGCCTCCATGCATATTAAAATTATAGGTAGTGCAAACTATTCTAAATAAGTCTCTATGTTTTCAAATTTTGCACAGTGAGACAAAACTGGGAATGTTAGCAGTGCTGAACAGGAAAATCCATTTGCCTCAAACCATGGGCACATTCTGCTACCTACCATATTTTTCAGAGTATAAAATGCTCCAGACTATAAGACGCACCTACCTTGTACAAGAAAAAGAAATCTGCCTCTGCCTCTGCCTCCCAGCAATTTTGCCTCATTGCAGCAAACAGCAAATAGCCTGCTTTACTTTCATTTTCGTTTTCAGCATAGCTTGATTAGCACAAGAAAAAAAATTTGCTCCCAGCAATTTACCTCCTTGCAGCAAGCAGCAGAGGCCTGCTCAAAACAGTTGAGAGCAAAACAACTGAGAGTCGGGAGGCCGATCCAATCAACTTGTGCTAATTAGGCTGTGCTGAAACGGAAATGAGCTGTTTCTTCTTGCTGCTTGCTCTAAGAAGTAAAATGCTGGGAGGCAGAGGCCAAAGGGTGGGGCCCAGTGGGTAGGCGGGACTACATTCGGTGTATAAGATGCACCTAAATTTTCATCCCCTAAAATTTAAGGGGGGAAAGGTGCGTCTTATACGCCGAAAAATACGGTATTTTATTTATAATAGATTCAGACACCCATCTTATTCAAATGGTAAATGCAAGTAAGCTGGATATTTTTGTAAGAGTTCATCATATGAATGGAGGCTATGTGAATCTAACCAGTGAGATTAGAACATAAAAAGCAAAAGGAAGAGCAATGGATAGTATTTGGTATCATCATGAATATATGAAAATAAATGCATAATAGGAAAGGGAAAAGAATCAACTGATTAGATGTTCATTGCCTTGAGAAAGGCTAATATTATCTGTGCATTGTTACTTTTTTGTGTGTGTTTTACTATACTTGGTGTCTCTCCTTGATAATCAGAACATTTCATCCTAAAAGATTGTGTTGTTCATAATAACTGGAGTTCTATGAAACATTAACACAGCAAGGTTCTATTGAGCCCCACACTTCTCTGACTGAAGCTGGATTTTTATCCATACTTTCTTGTATTTTTAAATGTAGTGAAACTTATATTTGACAATTCCTCGTTTTTTTCTTAGACTGCAGTTATAAATTTCTAAGGCTTCGGTCTTTTCCAATGAACATAATGATGTTCATTTTCAGTGACCAGATTTCAAATAGTTTTCTATCGATTTGAGGCTGTGAGTGGAGTGGTGAATTATTTTAGCCACATAGATCTTATTCCTCAAAGAAAGGCCAATTTTCAGTTGAACTGTTCCTGAAGGTCTGTGCCAATAAAACAAAAGTTTACTTCCAAGATTGCGAAACTTGTTTTCTGGATAGGTTCATTGTCTAAGTAAGATATGGTGAATTTTTATGATTGTGGAAAAGACGTTTAGTGTCTTCATTTAGATCCTGTTTCATTTTTCCAGTTTCATAAAGAATTGTAAAAATACATTATAACAGAGCATTTAGGAGAAAAATAATAAAGACGAACCAAGACAAGCATCTATATCGGAATATACATTGGCAGCATAGGAATGGAAACTTATTTATTTGATTGATTAATTATTATCCTACCTTTATTACTTTTATACTCAAGGTGCCAAACACACACAATACTCCTTCCTCCTTCTATTTTCCATACAACAGCAATCCTGTGAGATGGGTTGGGCTCAGTAGTGGATTTCAATTTCGTTCACTACCAGTTTGTTTGTGGGCGAGCGCGTGTGCACGATGCTTCAGCATGTGCAGAGATGTCTGGGCGGGTGGCGGAGCCTCCCACCGCCGCCACTATGGGTTCACCAGATCCGGGCCAAACTGGTAGCAACCCACCACTGGTTGGGCTGAAAGACAGTGAGTGGGCCAAAGTCACCCAGCTGGCTTTCATGCCTAAGGTGGAAATAGAAATCAGAGTCTCCCTGCTTCTAGCAAGGTTTATGAACCTTGATGAAACTAAGACTACTCAAAATATGGATAGAAAATGCTAATTTGAAAGTGAGCTTGTTTATATTTTTTTCCAATCTCAGTACATGGTAGAATTCATGCACAAATTTGTGTATATTAAAGAAATACACACCTAAATATGTATGGATTTTTGTCCAGGCATTGAAAAAACACTAATGCAAAAATTAGTGCAAATTTATTAAAGAAAATAGAAATGGAGTAAAATTACCTTCTGGTTTCATCTTTCATTCTTTTGTAGCAAAATTGTGATGCTAAAAATTTAATGTATTAACAATTAAATCCTCTACCATCTATGCGTATCTGGAAATAATTCCAACTGAGTTCAATATTTTGTGCCCAAGTTAAATAGTAGGTATAGGATTATAGATTCAAGATGATTTACTGCTGACCAAATTCAAGCTCTCTAAAACTCATTTCTGGGTCAATATATATGTAGATCTATGTTGCCAATTATTTTACTCTTCTCTAATTACATGTCATAAAATATTATCCTCCTTAAACAAATGTTCCAGTGAAAAACTGGAGACAAGAGTTTTCCTTTGGTACAAGAGAACCAAAGGAAGGGTACAGGACTTTCAAGCTCTAATGAAGCTCTAATGAAGTAAGAGTGTAGTAGTAGTAGCATGGTGTAGTAGTTAAGGTGCTAGAGTACAACTCAGAAGACAGGTTCTAGTCCTCCCTTAGAAACCAGCTAAGTGATCTTCAGCCAGTCACTCCTCACAGTCTCTTCTGCGCCTAGCAAAGTGATAAGCAAAATTCCTTGTTGCTTCATGTATTCAGGTTTTGCTATAAAAAATAGGCAAGCACAATGCAAAGCAAGCAGATCCTGATAAGAACTTCAATTCATTAATCTACGAGTGGAATACTATTGTAATTGTATTTGCGAAAGTCATTGGCAGTCCTAAAATGGAATGGTGTGGTGACCTAGAGGTGGAACTCTCTCCTTACAATCAGGAGGCTGTGAGTTTGATCCTAGGTAGAGGCAGATATTACTCTCTCTTGGCACAATGAGAATATATCTGCTGAACAAAATTCTACTTTGGCGACTGGAAGGGCATCCGGCCAGTAAACATTCAGCTCCATTCAGTTGTCCATACTCTACCCCACAAGGGATTATGGGGTCATTAAAACAAGATGATTGGCAGTCCTAAAATACATGGCTTTAACAAGTGAGCACTGTCATGCACTTTTCACTATATAGTCATTGTATATTCACCGTCACAGGCCGGGAGGCAGTGGTGGGTTGCCCTTGGTTTGCACTGGTTCTATAGAACCAGTAGTAAAACCGGTGGGAGGCTCCGCCCACTGACCCTGAGATCATCAGAACGCTTCTGCGCATGCGTGGCCCTGTTGTGAACCAGTAGTAAAGGTAAGTAGAACCCACCCCTGCCTGGAGGTGTCAGATTCTTTGAGACTCAAGGGGTCTCAAAGAATTCATGCTAGCATGAGTTGGCTCTCTTGCCAATATAATTTTTGTGTGTTTTATGTTTTTTTAAAATTTTATTATTTAAAAATTTAAAATTTTTAAATAATACCATTAATACCAATCAATACCGTTGATTGTTGCACACCTCTCAGAGCCACATTTGTGAGATGGACAGCCATGTCATTTTGATAAATAAATAAATATTATTGTGTTATACTTAGGCTCTGGTATTTTTGCTAAATACTGCTGAGAAAAATATATATATATCAGGAAAAGGTCTGTTACATTCTGGGTTCCAAGAATCTGCCCTTTCAGCTCGGATATAAATTTGCTTTGCCTAATAAAATGGCCTATTTGGAATGTAATCAATACACTTATAGCATGGAAACTTTCAGAGAGTCTGATCGTTTTTGCAGATGTCACCTTGAATTAGTGGATGGTGGTAGGAAACGTTTAAATTTATCTTTAACTATAAAATCTACATCTAATGCAAGGATCCAAGTATAGTAATTGAAATCAAAAACAGTTGAATTGCAAGAAGTGAGGAAGCACAGTTGTTGAAAGAACCTAACAGGAGAAAAATCAAAGCTTGATTTCCATAATTGCAAAAGACAAGAAATTATCAGAACAGCATCAAGGTAGAGGCTCTCATTAACACAGTATGTCGCATTATGTTTTTAATTGTACACCGTGTTGTGCCTTTAAGAGGCTTTGAAGAGTAAGTTAGAGGGGGAGTGTAAATATATTTTAAAAAGAATGATTAATTTGAATGTTCATTGTTTTATGCCACATGGAAATTGATTTTAATTTAAAAAAAATCAGTGAATTTTCTTATCTTATATACCAGATATTGTTAATGCCTATATTGAACCATCTTGACAAATGTATTTTTTCTTTTTATGTACACTGAGAGCATATGCACCAAAGACAAATTCCTTGTGTGTCCAATCACATTTGGCCAATAAAAAATTCTAGTCTAGTCTAGTCTAGTCTATCTTCAAATATGTCACAATAGACCACAGGACCAATTGAATTTCAGTTTTCCAACTCATTTGTGTATTGAAAATGAGTATGAGTTTTTGCCCATTTTTGAAAACATTTGTAACATGTGCTGTTTTTGCAACAACAACAAAAAATATCCCCACAACATTCTCATTCATATATACTTGAATTATAAAAGTCATATTACAATATAGTTTAAGATAACATTAAGAAGAGGGATGTCAGTTGTAACGTTCTAGAAAAGACTGTTTTCCATGGTGGTGTTTTCCCCTCCAATAGAGGTTCTTAAACTGTGGCTATATGTTCACAGAAGTGAACATGTGAGAAGTGGTGAGAGAACTAAAGCATCAGGGTTTAAAAGCAAGGTCTTCACAGATTGATTGATAATGTTTATGTCATGCTGTTCAACTAAATAGGTCTCCAGAAAAGCTTACAAAAATGTTAAACCACTTTGTGTTTTACAGACACACACACACACACACACACACAGAGAGAGAGAGAGAGAGAGAGAGAGAGAGAGAGAGAGACCAAAATGGAGAAAGGTTTAAATCAGAAAAAAAGAAGAAGTAAAAAAGGTTCAGATTCTGATAAGGGAATATTCGTAGTTCAAGGTTGAACTTTGATGCTCTCAGGGCTTGGTGGTTTTCTTGCAGACATTTCATTACCAAACTAGGTAATATAATCAGTGCAGTGATAGTGTTATCTAGTTTGTTGAGCTGGGCCTGACCCATTATCTCAACCTTTATCCAAAAACAACCAATAATTTTTTTAATGAGAGCCCTTATAAGTTCTTGGATCCCATCTATCTACTTGATCTGTTGTCTTTCCTTTTTTACTTATCTCCAACCATCCAAGCATACCCTTGTTGCTGTTGTTGCTGTTGTTGCTGTTCATCATCATCATCATCTACATGATGAAGTACAAGTCTATAGTATATGGGTTGGCATTCGCTGAGCATCAACTCAAGAGACCAGTTTTCATTTTTTCCAGGACTGGATTATAATCTTTTTAGCAGCTTTAAATATAGAGTGATAGATCTCTAAATATAGAGATCAGAACAAAGTTCTGATCTTTGTTATTGCAAAAATATAATTAACCTTCATGACCTTCTCTGAATTTGTTGTCATCTTTTTTCTTATAATTGATTTCCTCTTAACTTCTGCAAAACACTGTTAATCTTTATTTATTTTTGAGATGAACAAAACAAACTTATTTAACATCTTCGCTTTACTGCTGCCAATTCAGTAAACCTGATGATTGGCATTACCTGTATCTTAATATTTAAGCCTATTTTCACTATGCAGTTGTTTATGTTAATCATGAGCTCTTCTAAGTGAGGAGTTTTCGCCTTTCAGCAAACATAGTATTGCCTGCATATCTCAAACTGTTAGCATTTCACTGCCTTATTTTGATTCCAGACAACTTTTCTTCAGTTCTACTTTTTGTAAACAAAAAACTCACTAAGCAAATATGAGGACAACATATTTGTTGAAGAGAGAGAGAGAGAGAGAATGGAGTGATATAAAGGCCTCTTTATGTCATTTCAGTCTCTCTCTCTCTTTGAAAATTAGTTTGTGTAGTAAAATTGTTGTAAGAACCAGTGATGAAATATGAGAGAGGGAGGGAGGGAAAGAGGGAAGGAAGGAAGGGGGGAGGGAGGGGGGAGGAAGGAAAGAAGGAAGGAAGGAAGGAAGGAAGGAAGGAAGGAAGGAAGGAAGGAAGGAAGGAAGGAAGGAAGTCCCAAGTACTTTTGTACAATAGTCAATATATGCTATGATCTTCAAGAAGTGGTACATGGTGCATACATTCTTTGGCCAGCCTGTAGTTCAGCACCCCCCTATCTTTTGTGTGCCAGGGACTGGTTCTGTGGAGGACAGTCTGTCCGTGGATTGGGGAAGGTGTAGTTTAGTGCACTGCCTGAATCCCACACGTGCAAGGATGGAGCATCGCTCACTTGTGTGACATAGTTGCTGGCAGGTCGCAGACAACATGTAATTGACAGCAATCACATTAATTTTTTTTAAGTTTTCTCCAATAATTAATTGGAATGGAAATGGTTAAAAAGGGTTAATGAATATAAAATTATGTTATTGTTTCTTTTTATGCATAGAGATACTTGTCATTATTTCTTTTCTTTCTTGCCATACCGAATTTCCCATGGCTAATATTACACTTCTTCAGAGTTCTCTGCATGAAAGCAGTGGTCCAAGTTGTATTACTATATGAAGAAAATCAATGCATCTGTGTTTAGTAGTTCAAAGGTGTGTCAAAAATGCTGAGCACTTAATTTGCTCCTAATCATTTCAGACTGTTTGCTCAGCTGGTCAATTTAGACAGAGAAGGAGCAGTGAAGAGAGAAGTAAATTACTTGGACCCTTATGTGCAATGATTATGTGCTTTTTTGGAAAGACCCCCTGAGGACCTGAAAAACTCAGGAAGCCTCTGTTTATAAAGGAACATCAAAAAAATCAATGTCTGCCAGAAAATGTGTAGACAACTACTTTTCTGACTCTAAAGAGTCAGATAACTGTTTTCTTAACATTTATAAAAAAAAGTTTTAAAAATACAAATTTAAAGTTAAATCATTTCGAGGACTTAAACATCTCCATTTACATTTTGGGTGGATTCCCTTACAGACTGTTTGAGGTTTTGAATTTGAGTTGAATTCAGGTGATATAAATATATGAAAACATTTGGGTGGCTACTGCAGATTGTAGGTAGGCAGGCAGGCAGGCAGGCAGGTAGGCAACCAAGCAGGTAGATGATAGATAGATAGATAGATAGATAGATAGATAGATAGATAGATAGATAGATATCTACCAGTTCACTCCGGTTTGGGCGAACCGGTAGTGGCGGTGACAGGAGGCTCCGCCCTCCCGCTCGGACGTCATCATGGATGCTCTGCACATGAGCAGAAGGTTCTACACATGCGCAGAAGCACTGTGCGTGCATGCTCACAGTTCCGAACCGGTACCAAAGGTAAGTGGTACCCACTACTAGATAGATAGATAGATAGATAGATAGATAGATAGATAGATAGATAGATGTGAGAGAGAAAGAGAGAGAGAGAGATGATAGATAGATAGATAGACAGACAGACAGACAGACAGACAGACATAGAATTATTAAATCTATTGGCAGCTTGTTTCAGTTGTTAAGCGGACATAAAAGCTGATAATGGAATAACGGATCAGTGACTAAGGAACCAAAGAAAGGAGTGTATGCAAGAACAGGCCAAGGTTGAAGACTTGAAGACATAGTGAGGTGACCATATCAAAATAGTAGTCTTGATGAAGGGTTTCTCAGATAGAGGGAATCAGCCCATGCCCAAACCAAGTTGGACATGAATTACTTTATTAGAATATAACAGAGCTGGAAGGGACATTGGAGGTCTTTTAGTCCAACCCCCTGCTCAAGCAGGAGACCCTATACCATTTCAAACAAGTGGTTATCTAGTCTCTTCTTAAAAACCTCCAGTGATGAAGCAACCATATCTTTTGAAGGTAAGCTGTTCCACTGATTAAAAAGTTTCTCCTTAATTCCAAGTTGCTTCTCTCCTTGATTAGTTTCCATCCATTGAATTATTTGAATTGAATAATCTATTCAATTATTGATTTGTCTGAAAAGGAATGCCATCATTGGCAGACATGTATTACAAAATATTACAAAAACAAGTGAGGCAGTAGATATTGGGACTTATCTACTGCATTCTCCAGTTTAAAACACCAAATTTTGTAGCCATTTAGAATAATATATCTATATTAGAAGGACAACCAGAAGGCTTTCCAAGTCACCCCAAATCCAGACAAAATGAGAGAAGTGAGCTGCCATAGTATGAACATGTGGTCAGAGCTGATGTGGAATCCATTGGGAGGTGGGCACTTTCACTCAGCCCAGATGGCCAGCAGCCCCGAGGACAATCAAAAAAGTGATGGATGAAGACATGCAAGCCATGGGCATGTGCCCCTGCCAATGCTGCAGACTGGACAAAGTGGTGGGCAAAATGCAAAACTGTGCATGATACAGAGATGATAACTTAAAGAACAAGAAGATTAGAGGGCTCATAGATAAAGATCAGAGTTTTAAAGAGAGGGGGTAGATTCAGGCAAGGATGCTTTCATTTCCATCCATCATGACACCATGGACAACGTTTTTCCAGGCTTTCCTGTCCTCTACCATCCTCTGAAACTCACGCCTACTGCTTCTGTGACTCCATCCAGTCACCTCGTTCTCTGTCGTCCCGTTCTTCTTTTGCCCTCAATCGTTCCCAGCATTTGGCTCTTCTCCAGTGAGTCCTTCCTTCTCATTAGGTGGCCAAAGTATTTGAGTTTCATCATCTTTCACTTTTACAAGTGACTATTACAAACTAACCAATGCCAATCAATGGGATGGAGAGGACAGGAGGGAAAGAAAACTGAGTTTCAAACAACACCTTAGTCTGAGACATTTGTTAGAGTTGTTTTAACTTTAATATAATCACATTATACCTGCTGTTTTTGTTATTTAATTGTCTTGTCCTATGTCTCTATACAGTAGTGTGTATATGTGTTTGTCTCTACCAAGATAACTCTGTGGATGTGTAGCCATCAGCAATGGACAGTTCATTGAGAGGGTCATCTGGCATTGCCAAAGCAAATCACTACTAAACAAAGGAAGGGAAACTCCATGGCATACATTTTTTCAGTAAATGAGATTTTTTGTTGCAATGAACAACAAAAGAAGTTTTGAATATCCTTATCTAATATTTTTTCTTCTGATTACATTAATTATACCAATGGAGTATTTCTTCCTCCCCCCAATTATTATCTACTAATTTATGTGAACTTTATGTAGGCTACAGGTAAATTACTGTTCCTTTTCAACTATTCAGAAAGGTATTTGATTCTTTAGCTCCCAGCTAAAATTTTTAATATGGGCTGTATCACCCCAGTCGTGAGAATAGTTTTCATAATTTAAGCAGGCCATTCTAATATCTCTGGTGTCTTTCAACCAATGATTACATTTAGAATTTTGAGATCATGTGATAGCCATTCTTGTTGGATACTTAATCACCATCCAACAAATTGTTTCCTTATGGTACAGTAACCCCTCCATCACTCTGCCGTAGCCATAATTTCTTTTAGTTTAATAAAACCTAAAGGAAGCTAGCAGAATAGAACGACTTCCACGGGGCTTCTTTCATGAAATGTAGGGAATCTACAGCTTAAGTAATAAACATTACAGGCCACAAAGATGTCAAAAGGAGGACCTGTTCATCGTGATACAGTTGCGCGGATGGCGCAATTATGTAATTTGCATCAGATGCATTATGGCATTTAATACAAGTACATAAGTCATATCATTTATAAAATATCCATGGTAACGGAAAACAGCAGCACTAGCAGTAGTGTTTCTAACCATCAAGTGTACTTACAAAAACTGCCAAGAAATATGTAAAGGAAATTCTCAAGCAACCCAAGGACCAGGTAGATACGTATATACAAGCCTCTTTCACCAAGGAAGAAAACTTTTGCAAATATGGAGGGGGGAAATATGGCACTATTCTAAGAAAAATACACTTTGCACAGAAAGGTGTGCTGTTGAGCAACACAAACTACTAAGCAGTCTGATTTGAGTGTCTATGTAGAAAAAGACAAAAAAGAATTGAAGTGATTCTGTTTTTTCCACAATATCGTTGAATAAACAAAAAGTGGTGTGTGTAGATAGATAGATGATAGACAGACAGACAGGCAGGCAGCATATAAAAGATAGTTAATATAGATGATACATGATGATATATGATGAGAAATATAACAATATTTACTCTTATACTAGATCTAACTGCATTAGCACATACCATCTGCAGCTAAACATACATTCAGTATCTTCTATCTGGATAGCCATTAAATCATAGGATAGCCAGATAGAAACACACACGTACAGAGAGATACACACACATAATTGGAATTATAGAATTCCATATATGAATATGGAATTTATATATGGAAATAAGGGGCAAATGCATAATCATTTGCTTAGTAATTTCCAAACATCAGAATCTGAGCTTTTCCATTTGTGATCACATTTAAGAAAAAGAGGTGTCCATTCACTGATCTTCAAACTCTTTGCATATAGGTCATACATTTTAATATGATCATGTCAATTTATATAGCACGTGTTTATGTCAAAGGAGTTGTCAGCCTACAACTGAGTAGGCCACAATATATTTGAGCAAATCTCATTCTGTAATTTGAATTTAGGAAAATAAGAGGGAAAAGAAACCATTGGGAGCAATGTAATAGCATTAATTCTGAAGGATGACAGAAAAGATGAATCCAAGGTCTTACAGTAATTTGTACCAAGAAAGTAATTCATAAGATAAAAAGAGTATTTACCTTGTCCTGAAGTTTGCTGGTTGAGGATGCCCATCATATAATGATAAATAGTCATATTCTTCTTCTAGAGCAAAAGACTGAAATATTATCTGTATTCTATTTCTTTCTTCTGCAATTATGACCCACGTACAGTTTGCACCATTTGGATATCCATACGGAAAGCCTGGACTTTCTATAGTTCCATTGAGTCCTTTTAAAGTTCCACCACATGTATAAATAAATCCTGCAAAAAAGAAGGAATTATAAACTAGGAGTTATTACAAATACCTCATGGTTTAAAATAAATCTTTAACAGATTCTATTAATTTATTCCGAAGGATATATAGGAAGTTAGCACCCACCCCTTTCCTGGAAGAGTGAAATATTTTGGGAAATATTAAAAAGGCAGAATATTATATTTCCCTGGATGAGAAATGGAGAAGCATATTTTACAGACAAAGCAGCTCCCACCTTCCTGCCCCCCATCCTTTGTTAATGGACCAGAGGCAGAAACCCAATCCTTTGTCAAAGGACATTTGCAACACAATAGCAACAGCAACTAACACAATGGGCCCCATCTAGCAACCGAAACTCACGACACGTGACCTGGGAAGCATGTGACCTGGGAAGCACATGTGACCATCAGACAGCAAGGCTAGCTAAGACTCCCACCTCCTGGGAATCTGACAACCAATCAGGATACTCTTTTGGGGCCCCAAGAAATGCAGAGCCAGAGAGAGCATAAAAACCCGAGGATTTACTGTATCTGCCCGTTTTCTGTTCAGGAACTCAAGCCATGTGATCCTGTCCACCATTAAATCATCTTTCCAAGCAGTCTCTGTGTTTCCAGTGTCTTTTTCCCCACTTGGAGCAGAACCTAGAAGGAGATTTCTTCCAACAGATATATACTTTGGGTAGATGGAAGACCTGTCAGCCCTACTTACCTTAAAATGTAACTTTTCATTGAAACTTCCAAAAACAAACAAGTAGTAAGTTCTAATACAGGTTCAAAAAACTCTTTTAGTGTCCCTCCTGACTTTATGTTAGCACACTACCAACTCATTTTTACTTACAATACCACATATTAAAACAAAAAGGGGAAAGAAACTGTTTGGAAATGAATTCTATTAATCTACTACCACCATAACCATTTCAATAATTTGCTCTCCAGAACTGGCATTTCATGAATGATCAAGTAGCCTACCAACCTTGATAGTACAGTGGTTTGATAGTACAGAGCCTTGATAGTACAGTGGTTTACGCACCCTGTTATCAACACAGCTGCCTGCAATTTCTGGTCGTTCGAATCTCTCCAAGGCTCAAGGTTGACTCAGCCTTCCATCCTTTCTAAGGTAGGTGAAATGAGGACCCAGTTGTGGGGGCAATAAGTTGACTTTGTATAAATATACAAAAGGATGAAGGCTATTGCTTAACGCATTGTAAGCCGCCCTGAGTCTCCAGAGAAGGGCGGCATATAAATCATTTTTTAAAAAAAAAAAAACAATTTTCCAAATATCTAAATTCCCCATCCCAAAACTGCCAACCCTCTATATACTGAATAGAAAAATATTCTCAAGTTGAATTCATAGGGAACTAAACCACGGTATCATAAAACTCCCCTTTTCTTTTGAAGCTCCAACTTCTCAAATTCTTGAAGTTCTCTATTCACATTTGGAATGGAAAGTGTGGTCCAGGACATGGCTACCTTTATGTTTTATCAGTCTTCACTTCTGCTGAAGAGTATCCCACGCACTTCTCCAACCACAGAGCAGAATGTTATGACCTAGTTGTTAAGCAGAATTTCCAACTGAACAGTGGAGCTTGTAATACTGGATGCAAATAGGTTTTTCAACGTATTAAATAGCAAAGCTCCAAACAGTTTGAGACTGGATCGCCAAAGAGTTTTGCCTTGTTCTTTGTATACACTGCAGCGGTTGAGGAAAATACTTCCTCAAGCGCTTGAGATGAAAAAAGGATCTTAACATTTCTTTTTTTGGGTGTGATCGGTCTTCATCCTTGCAATTAATCCTTTATGCTATGGTCTAGGTATAATTTGCAAAACTCTTTTTCTGTGAATCTACCCTGATATATAGCACCTTTTGGACACATTACATGAATAAATTGCCAATGCAGAAATTTCCATTTCCTCTCCTGTTATCTCAAAAGGAATGTGAACAACAATTCACAATACTGAATAACAACAGCAAGTGAAAAAAAATAGCTGAATACTTAATGTTTTAATTTAAAAAAAAAAACACCTATTCTCCTTTCCCTTCTGCTAGAGAACAAAAGTATTTTGTTGGCTTGTCTGCCATTTACATAGTCAAGATGATACATAGAAAGACAAAAAAAAAAAAACTTTCTTTCTGATTTCTTCTTACTTACTGACTCTTCTACCACCATAACTAAAATCATCAATAGGAATATGTTGGAAAAAGCAGGAATGATTGGTGCAGGGTTATTGAAAGTGGACATGAACACCAGGAAAAGAATTAAAACTGGAAATTAACTAGGCTTAGATTTAGTACTTAGCCAGTGATCCCTGCTGAACTACAACTTCCTTCCTGGCTACATGGCAGTGGTGGGATTCAATTTTTTTTACTACTGGTTCTGTGGGCGTGGCTTGGTGAACATGGCATGGCTTGGTGAGCATGACTTGGTGGGTGTGGCTGGGGAAGGA